>CM028366.1:20519241-21719241 GCA_016624345.1 Platycodon grandiflorus | reverse complement strand
CACCCCACCCCAAACACACCTCACGTCATCCTCCTCCTTCCCGGTACACCCCACCCCGTTCCTCCTCCCTTCCCCCCCCCACCCAAACACAGCGGCCTCCTTCCTCCTCCCTTCCCCGCCTCCTCCCCCACCCACCCACCCACCCACCCACCCACCCATCACCCACCGCACCACGCCCCACGCAGCCTCCCTTTGCTTGGATTTTTTTTTGAACACTCCCTTTCCTCCTCCTTTCCCACCCCCACCCCACCCCACCTCTTTCCCCCGCTCCATACACAGCACGCCCCCTTCCTCTTTTTTTTTTTTTAAACAGTTTGTTTGATACTGTGTTATCGAACACCTATAGTGGTGTTCGGCACCTTTACCGAGCATCACTATGGGTGTTCGGCACCCCTACCGAACATCACTATGGCTGTTTGGCACCCCTACCGAACATCACTATAGGTGTTCGGTAGGGGTGCCGAACAGTCTAAAAAAAGGGTATTTAAGTTAAAATTTATAATGGTATATTTGTAATATTTGCATGGGATATACTCAGTAATATGTTGGGTGTAAATAGTAATTCTCATATACTTTACCATATAATAAAGTTATTCATCTAAATAAAATATCCAGATGAATCACTACTGAACACGGTATGTTTTGAGAGAAAAATACAAATAAATATTTTTATGGAGACGTAAGGAATTAATTTACGTACCTCCATGCCAAACGAAACAGAATTTTAATAATTATAGTGTAAATTTTGAAAAAATATATTATAGAATTATTTAGAAGTACAAATCCAAACAGCAGCCTAAATGGGCGGAGGACATTTATCAAGTCCACCACTCTACTCTACTAACTCAACTATTGTTTATCTCTTCCAGAAAAAACAAAAATAAATAAAGCAAACTACAAATTTTCATAGAATTAGCCCCTTAAAATTTGGGGCCGTGTTCGAAAGCCCATATTGAACATGCCTAGGGTCGGGCCTAGAAGTTGCATGCCATATATTGGGATGAAAGGAAGGTGAGGCACTTCAACTCTGTCCGCCTATCCTCTTTTATCTTCCTTTGTTGCACCAGTAGAGGCGGAGTAAGCCGGACGAAGGAGGAAGGAAGGAGTGCCTAAGAATGATTGAAGTTGGGGGTGTACTTAGAAGGACTTATTTTGGGGAAAATGTTAGGTAAAATATAGAAAAAGGGGGGGGGGGAAGTAATTAGTAACTCCCTCCGTTTCGGACAAAGAGTGTTAATTTTCTTTTTAAGAAGTCAACATGTGACTAAATCAAATTAAAATTTTACATACTTTACTTATGTTTTAAGAAATAAAATTTTATTAATTAAAAACTATCTTAAAAATACTATAGATTACAACTTTCAGAAAAAGTATTTAGGGAGATTAGAAATGTTTGAGGGTGGTGTACTTGAAAAAAGGGGTGATTTGGAGGTGTGAGTAGCCTCATTCAAAGTTTCCCTCAAGAGATGAATGATACGAATGATAGTATACGTCTTTGCTTTCCCAATTAATCATTCAATCTATCTATCTATCTATATATTCCCTACATTTCAGGTAAATAGTCAAATTTTGATTTTTTTGGTCAACTTAGTTGAAATTTGACCGATATTTAACGTAAATTTAGTAATTTTTACAAAATTTTGAAAGTTGCAATCCATAGTATTCTTAAAATAGTTTTTAATTAATAAAATTTTATTTCTTAAAGCACAAGTAAAGTGTGTAAAATTTTAATTTGATTTAGTTACATGTTGACTTTTAAAAAAGGAAAGTGGACTCTTTGCCTGAAACGAAGGGAGTATATCTCTAAATCAAAGGACCCACGTCATTAGTTATTTTGGATTCTTTTCTTTAGCGGAACCCATGTGGGTTTTTTCAATGGTTCTAATTTTCTGTATTTTCTTGTTAATTGTTGGACTTGATAGAGGAGAAAGGAATGCCTCAAGCCAGCAATTTGAATTAGGATATGGCAATTTGCCAGAGAATTAGTCTTTGAATTCAACAGTTTCCGAGATCAAATGAGAGAACGTCTCCATGTAAAGCACAAACAAATACGGAAATATAGGATCTCCTCGTCTGATCCCTCTACTTGGCTTCAAATGGGGGAGATTTTACCCATTCCACAGCGCAGACATTCTAGTGAATTCAAGGCAGCCATGCTCACTTTTATTAAGAGCCCGTTTGTTCGTACCAAAACGCAGGATTAAAACGCAGCTTATTCCTTATTTTAGCATTTTAACACTGCGGTAGAAAAAGCTGCGGTAGAAAAAGCGCAGAAATTCTTAACTATTTCCCAAAACGCAGATGCTGAAATTCTTAATTTTTTCCCAAAACGCAAATTTTAAAACGCAATAGAGAATAAAAAGCAGCGTTTTGAAATAATATCTCAAACACATTTAAAAAGAAAAAAACCACATTTTAAATAATCTACGTTTTAGAAACACTGCGTTTCTATAACACTACGTTTTCAAAATACTACACCAAATGGACTCTAAGTGAACTCTAAGTGAGGAGGGAACCCAAAGATCCAAAAGAATGTGACATGTTCATAAGCTTTCTCAAGTTACCTTTTCATAGCCATGCCCCTCCTTTCCCTTTAGAGTGGCCAACGAAATGTACAAGCTCTTGGGCAAGGAAGGCATTGTCATGACCATGTGTTCCCATGACAAAGCATGTTTGAAGGGGATTCACAATTTGTCAGTAAGCCACCACAGAGATTACGAGGTAACCATTCTAATTTAAAAAATATTTGGCCGTAAATCAGTCTACTAAACTTAAGCTTCTGCAGCACGCATTCGCAAGGCTTCTTGCATCGAAAGAGGGACTAACACAGCAGCACTTAGTTCACCTACCACAAGGAAAAACAGGGACTTTTGGTCTCCTGATGTGGTCAGACAAACCAAAATGTTCTCTTAAAAGTAATATAACATTTTATCCCCTCAAATAACAGGAAATGAACTTCAACACAATGACATCAAAAAAAGTTATGATACTTGGAAGTCAAGAGGCGACACAAGTTGAAAACAAAGGATATTAAGAAACATCAAAATGACACCAGTGAATCCAAATACAACGGTGCTAGGTTGAATCCTAAAATAAATGGTAAAACCAAAACCAGGTTTGCAAATTCAAAATCGGCAATTGTTATATTTCTTCCTACCTAAACGAGTAAACTCGACAATGACAAATGTTTCAGTTCCACCTTAACATATTGATAAATTGCAAGAAATAAACCATAAAAGATAACAAAAAGTTGAGTAACCAAGGTATCCATTGCACAATAACACTTTTGCAACCCTGAACATAGCTCATTTCTTCTTTCCGCCCTTAGCAGCATCTCCTGCTTTCGTCTGCACAGTATGGCAATGGGGTCAAAAATCTCTTTTCAATTGAAAATAAATAAGGAGCCAAACTTGTTTCATGCAAGAAACAAATAATTTTGTTTGCCACTCTTCAGATGTCCTACATAGAAATTTCATACCTTCTTAACACCTCGGATCTTCTTGGCTCTGTTCTTCCTTTCCTTCAACTGTTTCCTTGACTTCTCTATCTTGGTATCCAGACCATTCTGCACAAGAACAAAGAATATTACTGGAAGGGAAAAAATAGTGATGAAAGGAATTACACGAACATGATCCATCTGCCTCCCAAGGCCCCAGTTTCACCACAAATAAAGCAATATGAATATCATATTAACTTGCTATATCGGCAAATAGGCACCCGCAAGAATATCAATCTCAAAGAGCCATGTCAATATTGACTCTCCCGAGTTAACTTGACTAATAAACATCAATTCCAAAATCATGTAACAAAGACAACATAAGAAGTAGATCACACAGGGAAGTAATCTGAACACTTATTAAACTTAGAAGCAAGGCTCTATATAAACTTTAGAAAGGGGTTTTAAGTTGTACACAAATTGCAAGTTTTTAGGTTGGAAGAGTCAATAGGGGAGGGTAATTAGACATTATAAAAAAATAAGGATTTCGTTACTATAAGATTATCGATCAAAGATATGCTTCCACAACTGATCCAACAATAGCTAGCTCAGGCAAGCTGGCATGTCATTCAAGCACACCGATGCTTTACCAAAACTAACATCCAAAACTAGTAACCTGAGACGAACACTTGCATATTCTAACATCCATCAATCCTACTAAAACCAATGTCCATAACATTTAAAGTGAAATAATCACTAAACATTCTTACAATCCTTAGTAGTAGCAACAACCAAGGACCATCCAACATACAACATGCATCACAACTTCCACCACCACATGAACATTTTTTAAACTCAAATTCTAAGTTACGCAACAATGAGAGTTTATCCTGATAGAATAGATATTAATTGGCAGAACTGAAAATATGTAGAACGAAATAGTGCTTCATAGTCTCTACTAGAGTATTCAGGCACAACTTTTCAGCAAGATACATTAAAAGACATAGGACAGTGCATTACCCTGATAAGTCTGTACTTAGGCTCGTACTTCTTTGCATTTTCGACTGAATCATAAATCAATCCAAACCCGGTTGATTTACCACCACCAAAATGGGTCCTGAACTTGAACACAAAGATGGAATTTGGATCTTTCACTTCGTACATCCTAGACAATTTCTCCTTTAATTCTGCCTGTAATGACAAATACGTGGTTAGGGGGATGGGAGAATTAGTTGAATTACAAAAATTACAACCCAACTTAAGAATGCCACCAAACATGTTAAAAATTTCAGTACAAAATATAATTCTATAATCAGGAAAACCACAAACAAAAAAGGCTGAGATAAGGAAAAGCAAAAATATCCAGTCAAAACCTTCAAATATAAAAATACATACAAGTAAAAAATAAGGTCTCTCTAGGGATAGCAATTCATATGCATATATAACAATATGGGTTCTGCTACATGTGCCTCCTGATACTTATCAGATACTCTGCCTTGATAATAGGCTAGAGCTCCTAAATAAAAAGCATCTTGGTTTTTTGAAATGCAAGTTTGTACTAAACAAACTTGGAGCACTAAATACCAGGATCCTAAGAAACATATATAAAATAAAATAAAATAAATCCGTTGTCCATCTTAAGGAGCAACTAACCTAACGACATTCTTACCTATGAAAACAGCCTAACAGCAGTTACCTACACATCCAAGATATAACTAAGGCACAAACACACACACACACACAAGTTCAGACCTTAGAGACATTGGGCCTTCCAGGATGTAGAACATCAATGACCTGCATCACCAAATTAAGCACCATATATACATTAAACAATCAACAGCTATGACATAAATGACATTCAAATTAAAGAACATTTAGGGGAAGAAAAAAGTCAAAAGAACTCACGAATTGCTTCCTGGATAGAAGCCTATTGGTCATAAACTTCCTAGTACGGATTGTAACAGCCTTGGTGTCCGCCATTTTTCCTGGAATTAGCCTAAGGTTAGGCTCAATATACAACATGTTGATGGAATGACACAATAAAATAAGGAAACAAAGCATTATCAAAAAAAAAAAACAGCAAAAAATGTTAGAATTTGAAGCCCTACAACTACTAGACCTCAAGCATGGAATATAAACAGCTGCAAATGTATTTGAACCTATGAAATATAAACAGTTTTGTTTTTTACTGCATCTAAATTATAAATGGACCCTCCCCAGAACCCGAACCCATTGCTGCACCCACATTCCAAAGAACTCTCGCCAGAACCCAAACCCGTTGTACCCGCCCCCAAAACCCAAACAATTTCATCAACAGATCCAGCAGACAATTCAATCAAAAAGATGAGCAGAGCATCGTCGGAAAACGATCTGAAAGTGTTTTCTCTCTAAAACAGAGCAGACGAATTGTCTGCCGTCGGCGTTGGCGGTGGAGAAGGAGGTGGACGAGGAGTACAGAGAAAGTGGGTCGTAGTTGTTTTCGTGTTCTGGGTTGGGATTGTTTGAGGATTGTGAGGTGGACGGTAGCGGACGGAGGTGGACGGTGGTGGCGATGGGGGCTCTGGGATAATCTACGGACGAAATTGAAAGAATTAAGTTAATTTACAGGGATTTCGAAAGTTCGTGAAACTTCGAAGGTGGTGGAGAATTGAGGAACTTACCTTGCTACTACTGCCGCCGGCGGAAAATGGGAGGAGTTAGATAAGGAAGAAAGAGAGAGACGGAGGGGGTTCGGCTCTCGCAGCTGAGTATTAACGAAAGAAGAACCCTAGAAAATATGAGGCTTTTTTATATAGCTAGGTTTTGAGGGTTTCTTAATGGGCTTGGGTCCATTTTGATGTAAGGAGAGATACAAGGATGGACCTCTTTTTGGTGAAGGCTTACTATCGAACTCGGGCTTGGGCCCAATACAAATTGTTTCCATGATAATGTAAAATATTGTTGGATATTCTTTTAATAGAAGTTTGAATATGATAGTCACTCGGTTATTGAAAAATGATGAACATAAACGACAACACTTCAGAAAAAAAATGAGAATTTTTTTTAAGGAAAATAATGATGTACTTAAACAACAAATTTCAGTCAAAGTGTATGTTAATTCAACTATGAACAACAAATACCCATGATTTATTATAACTCAATTACAAATCTGGAAAAATATATAGATTTGATTTTTTTTTTATATCTATTTCATCTGAATTTATTTTTTGGTCAATTCTATATGTAAAAGAATCAAGATTTGAAGAAAATAAAATTGTTTATTCTACAGGTTGAAAAATCGAGATCTTATAGAAAAAAAAAAGATGAAGTTCAAAAACAAATTTCAGCTAAAGTGTATGTTAATTCAACTAAATCATAAATACCCATGATTAATTATAACTAAATGACAGAGTAATTATAAAATTAAGAAAATAGAAAAAATGATGAACTCAAACAACATTTCTGCAAAAACGAAAAATAGTTAGAAAAAGATGATGAACTTAAACAACAAATTTCAGCCAAAGTGTATGTTAATTCCACTAAATCACAAATACCCACGATTAATTATAACTAAATGACATTATTATAAAACAAAAATTAAAAATTTTAAAACTAACTTTAAAACTTCTACGCCAAACACACGGTATGATATTTTCTATTCATTAAAATAATTTTCATTTTTTATTTTTATTTTTATATATTTTCAGTAATAAACAATTTTTTTTACAGGAAACTATCATTTGCCCCCTTTTTTTGTCATTTACAGTGTCTAAACGACTGTTGATTTAACGAACGATGAAGATTGCCTCAACCCTTCCATTAGTGTCATACAGAACAATAAAATGCATTTAGATAAAGATCTATCTAAAACTCAATTTAAAATAATAAAAAAATCATTATAGTTTCAAATTTGTATTATTATGTTGTTTGTTTTTTAAACATGTTCTGTTCTTTTTTTCGTTATATTTTTTTCTTAGTAAATAATCTTGCATAAGATTTTTTAAAACTAAGTTAAAGAAATAAATAACGATATCTAATAGAAACTTTCAACTTCTTGACTCCTACATGAAATTATATATATAATAACGTAAAAATACACATTTGATGTCCCCCTCCAAAAACTAATTCTTTTTCAAAAAAATAATAATAACATTCGCTTGCCGTGGTGATCGCTAAAGTTAACGTATATTATATTATTGGGTTCTATAGTTATAAATACTGAAAGTCAATATAATTTTTATTACTTTGGTAAGTTATTGTCCTATAATTTTTTTATTTTTTACAATTGTTCAGTTATTATTATTATTTTTTTTTGTTAGTATATAAGATCTACGTAGGATATTCTGTTTTAAGCAATGATAAATAATAACTACATATTAAATTTGATTAATTATATTTTTAAATTAATATTTTTATGCATTTTCTAAATTTAAAAATTTTAAAATGTTTATGGAGCTAGTATCCATCATTCAACAACATAAATTTTACCACCAAATTTAGACAATGATGTTATGTGCCATAGTGATGATCGACGTATTTCAGTGACATCAATCAATATGTATATATGTCTTCACGTGTAAAAAATATTTAGCTTGTAATATTTTTTGGATTTTATAATGAAAATAGTTGCATGTAGCAATTATACCCGGATTGAATAAATTGTAGTATTGAACTCTTGGAGTTGAGTTTAGGGAAGTTCCATATAAATCAAACAATACGTTGAATTCCTACGAAAAATATAGTTCGTTTGAATAGGATTCTTAACTTGCGAACATTTGGTTAAGTGTATGTATTCGTAATAGTGTATTAGAGACTTATAAAATAGCTCTATTGCGAATATGTAAATCTTGACAAATATATGTTTGATGTTAACATGTTATAGAGTAATATTAATTACTTGACCTTTACTAAGTTCACTACTTTTGAACTTAGGATTAAATTGCATAAGATGAGTTAGATACAATTTTGTGCATCACATTGAGTCCAGTTGGCATTGTTGATAAGTCAAGGTGGGACGACATATAGCCTTGACAAATCAATGTTTGGAATCGCTATAAGTCGTCGTACCAGAGTTTACACATACACCTCACATGTGGCCACAAGTGGGAGGTAGCTCCACTGTTGTTACAATAGGCATAACTTTGATGGCTAAGATCCGATAGGTTTTCGGGGAGACCCGACAGGTTCGGGGATGTCGATACATCAAACACGAGTATCGATACACATTAATTATTTTGTGTATTGTAGGAGCAACGTAAAGACGGTTAAAGAGAAATGATATCCTTTATTATGTGTTTTAATTACAAGTACTTATGTGAACATCAAAGTGCTATGTGTTTAATGTGAGTTGTATGTCAAAGTTGATATTACATGTTTAGTTGTGATGTATAGAAATGCTATCATCTTGTTACGATTATAGTTGAGCATTATGCCATGTCATGTAGTTGCATTTAGTAACTTATTGAGTTTCGACTCATCCCGTTTGTTGTTTATATGTTTTTCTTAGATCCAAACCAGCCAGGCAGCTCTCGGTGAGGTCGGTGAGGACGTGACTAGTTAGCAGGTTATCCTCGTGGTTGTACTTTATGGTTTTGTATAGTTATTGTAGTATTTTCTTTTGGTGAGGTCCGATAGTTATATAAAGTTATATAGACTTTACTTTGGGGAAGTGTTATACTTGGTGACTTGTATCATATTTTTGGTAGCCGAAATATGTATGACGTGCTTGTGTATATAGTTGTTTAGTAGTTTCAGTTGTTTTTTTTTTAGTTGTTGACTCGTGGTTGTTATTAGTTGGGTTCCGACAGTAACGTCGCCGATGACTTGTTTATTATATTATTAAACTAGGTGTTTATAAGTTGTGTTAGTCTTGTTGTTTTGTTTTGGCAACCCAACCTTGGAATTTTTTATAGAGATCCGGGTTGAGGCACCACATGTTGTCCTTAACACGGAAACCAAGATCATCAAGTTCAAAGAAACAATTATTATCGAACAAAAATCTATGTATGGAAAGAAGAGATTCATGCATGCTTGGGACACAAAGTACATTATTAAGCACAAATGAATGATTTTCATGCAAAAACCGTGACTGACCGGTAGAAGAAATACGAAGACAAGTACCATTAGCAATTTGAACAGAGTCAGTACTTGTATACGGAGTGGAGTGTGAAATAACTTCGGATGATGAAGTCATGTGATTTGTTACACCGGAATTCAGGACAAAAGAGACTGGAGCCATGGTAGATGAGTCATAGGAATACGGGGATAGGTAAAAAGTGGCATGAGCTGTTTGAGTAGGCATAATAAAAAGTGGATCCGTCGCAAAAAGTGGTTTTTGTCATGTTTGCCCTATGGGCAAGTCTTATAATTTACTATTTTTGTCTCGTACTTTTTATTCAAACAAACCTTTAGATTTCCTACACTTGGATGTTTGGGGGTCTTCCCCAGTTGTGTCAAATTCCAAGTTTCGATACTATTTCTCAATTTTTGATGATTACTCTCGATTTACATGGTTGTTTTCGTTAATACGAAAATCAGATGTGTGTTTCGTGTTTGCTTCCTTTAAAACTCAAGATGAAAATCAGTTATCAAATAAAATTTATGCAATTCATATTATGAAAATTGTTCAAACTGATGGAGGGGGTAAGTTTGTTAATCGCCAGTTTACCTCTTTTTTAGTAGCCCATGGTATTAAATATCAACTAACTTGTCCCTCTTCAGGTCCTTCTTCATTGACAATGGGTTCTGCCTCGGTCAGCCTCTTCAGGTCCTTCTTCATTGACAATGGGTTCTCCAGCTCAGTCTCCTTCAACTCCAGTTTCACTCAACAACAAGAGGCATACTTCTGATAGGCCCACTTTTTAGCACAGTCCAGTGATGTTTGCACTCTAGCCAGCATCTCCTTCTGTTGGACCCGAGACATCTCCTGCTTCTACTCACTCTTCTCCACCTCTTCGGGTTCGTACTATGAGCTCTATTATGGCTAATCCAGTGTCTCGGTATCCTCTCCCATCAACTTATGTAACAGTACTTTCTACTTCTTCTCCCGATTTTAAACCAAAGACGTATAAATAGGCTGCTCCTACCTTCCATTAGCAGCAGACAATGCAGGATGAAATCCATGCTCTCTTAAAAAATAAGACATGGTCCTTGGTTCCTCCGAGCTCGAGTATGAATGTTGTCAAAAGTAAATGGGTATATAAAGTCAAACGCCACACAAATGGTACTATTGATCACCACAAAGCTCGTCTCGTGGCTCAAGGTTATACTTAACAAGGAGTTGACTTTGATGAAACTTTCAGTCCAGTTGTTAAACCACCTACCATCCGTTTAATCCTTGCTCTTGCTCAATCTCGGTCTTGGCCAATCGAACAATTAGATGTTCGCAATGCTTTTCTTAATAGCGTTTTACAGGCAGAAATGTTTATGACTCAACCACCCAGGTTTGTTGACTCGCATTTTCCTAATCATTTATGTAAGCTCCATAAGTCGATCTATGGTCTTAAACAGTCACCACGGGCATGGTTCCAAAGGTTACACGACTTTCTTCTTTCGCTCGGGTTTTTCAACAGCAAGTCTGATAACTCATAATTCCTTCGTCATTCCCACAATTGCACAATTGATATCCTTGTGTATGTTGATGATATCATTATCATGGGTTCTTCATCACCCACGGTTTTTGATGTTTTGGATCGCATTTACAGCACCTTTGAAAGTCGTCGTCTCGGTTCTCTCAATTTTATTCTTGGTATTGAAGTACTTCGAACATCCAAGACTCTCCACCTCGCTCAAACTCGCTATGCTCTTAACTTACTCAGAAAATTCAATATGCAAGAATGCAAGCCAGCTCCTACCCCTTTGGTTCCCGGTTCTCACTTGTAAGCTTTTAAGGGTGATCCACTTTATGATATTATGACATACCATAGTATGGTAGGCGGTCTTCAATATCTGACACTCACGCGTTCGGACCTTGCTTTTGTTGTTAACCAAGTCTGTCAGTTTATGTACTCTCCATGGACTTCTCATTTACAAGCAATGAAGTGGATATTACGGTATATCAAGGGCTCATTTTCTACGGGTATTCAGTTTGATTATTGTTTTGATCTTTCTCTAAGCATTTTTTTGGATGCGGATTGGGCTGACAATCCGGATGATCGCCGCTCTATGACCGGCGCTTGTGTTTTCGTTGGTCCTAATCTTGTTGGTTGGACTGCTAAAAAGCAATCTACGGTTTCTCGGTCCAGCTGTGAAGCAAAATACCGCGCGTTAGCGACCACGGCAGTAGAGCTTCGCTGGTTTTCTTATCTTTACCGGGAATTGGGTCTACACTTGGCTTTTCCTACTTTGTTCTGTGACAATGTTTTAGCTATTCACATGTCTCATAATCTGGTTTTTCATGCTCGTACTCGTCATATCGATATTGATTACCATTTTATTCCCAAACTCCAGCAATGTGGTTTTCTGCGTTTGGCCTTTATGTCCTCGGCCAATCAACTGGCGGACATTTTCATGAAGTCTCTTGCTCGACCTCATTTTCAGCTTCTCGCGTCCAAGCTTCAGTTTCGATCCCCTTCGTTTCGCTTGCGAGGGGGGTAATAACACATAACATTGTATAAACAAGTTTCCAAAACCAAATAGGACTTGTTTTGGTTTCCAGACAGTACGTAGATATATGATAGGATTAGGACTCTTACTCCTCAAGTCTAAAGGAGTTATACTTAGTTTATAATAAAGAAGGGGGCATATATAAATAAAGGACCTGCCGTGGTGTTGATTCAATACACACAGCACGATTTTACGATTAAACGCTCCCTCCTTCTCTCCTCTATTCATTCTGTCTATTCTGTGTTTTCTTTGTGTATTCCTGTTCTTTCAACTGACACCTAAGATCATTTCTCGATTCACTTTCCCCCTTATACTCAAGAGTGAATCTAAAAGTGATTTGGGCCCGACATATGGCATTTTTTTTACGTAGTTAGGGTCTAAGAAGAAAGAACTATGCCACGCAGACGGGGGTAAATCTCCCTACGATTACGTTCCTAGAGAACCGGGGTGGGAAAAGAGGAATAGATTCTCAGGTATCGGTCGCATTTTTCTTCTAGTAATGTAAATGGAAATTCTCGTTATGATGGATCATCTCGCATTTTCTTTTCATTTCAGTAGAATGCAAAGTATATTGATAGCTCTTAAGGACCACCCGAGGTGCTGTTTGTATAGAAATTGTGACAGAAAATAGATTGCTGAAACATTCCAATTCTTGACTTTCTTGTCTTGAGCCCGCCTTACCGGATTATTCATCCAGATCTCTATGGATAATATCTCATTACAAATTCCTGGTCTTATCTCATTTGGGACCAACTTCCGAAGGAAAAGTTCCCGTCTACCTTGATTCTTAAAGACCGGTTGAGACCTTATTTCCAGTCCAGCTGTGGCTTATTTACCCACCTAAGCCCAGAGGGTCATTCCACTAGGTTGAGACAATTGGCTTTCCCCCTGTACTTTGCTCAACTACGACCTGATAAGTTCTCTTCGACTTTCGGGAAAGGTACTCCAAGATATTTACCAAGATCTTCCGTGAGTGGAATCTCACAAAGATGACTGAAGCATCTTTTCCTCTTTTCTTAAAGCGGACATCAGAACAATAGACTTTCAATTTAGAATAAGTCACCACCTTACCAGGCATATCACAAAAATGTCACAATGTTGTCTTTAAGAAGTCTAGCCTGCGGGTTAGTAGCTTCAGAATCTTAGATCCAGCGAGTGCTAGTTAATGCATAAGACAGTAAAATTTTCGGTGATGGGTTTTGACTCTATGGACCCAAGGGGAGAAGGAAAGGGGGTGTTTGGCCAAATTTGCAGGTAATAGTGGTTGGAGAAATCTGGAGAAATAGGAGGTGGGTGGTGGAAATAGAGTCGGGAAGTGGGTTAGAGAATAATAGAATTTTAGAGCTCGTTTGGTGGTTCATTTTGGCCAAACTAAAAAATAGAGATAAAACGCAGCTTATTTGCAAAAATTATGTTTCAATGCTGCGACAGAAAAAGCTGCATTTTCAAAACGCAACTGCGCTTTAAAACGCTAGAATCTCCAACTTTTTCCCAAAATGGCAGGTTTTAAAACGCTGTTAGCAAAAAAAAAATAGTATTTGAAGTAATATTTCAAACGCATTTATAAGAAAAAAGCTACGTTTTTTAAAACGCTACGTTTTGAAACTACTACGTTTGTTTTGAAAACGTTGCACTAAACGAGCTCTTAATACATAGAGGTTTTTGCTTCATTCAGAATTGGATGAATGATTGGGTTCTAACTTTGGGTATGTTAATGCTAATGTTAGAGGATTTTGAGTTACTACCTTTATCTAAATCAATTAAGTGGTGGTGCTTGCAATGGGTGGACGATGGTTGGTAGTGGGGATGAGGTTATGAACAGTGGGTGGTGGTGAGTAGTGCGGATGGAATTAAGAAATGGGTTTTGGTTTTCTAAGTAATTCCTTAGCTCCGTCGCCTTCAAGAGGTCGCAGCCGCTACATCCGGAGTTGATTTCCACCAAAATAGTTGTGATAAAGTTTAGGGCAAGAGAATGTACAAGGACTTTTAAATTCCTATTTTACCCCCTCAAAATAAACATGTGCTCAGCACATCAATCTCAAGGATTAGTGCCATTCAAAAATAACCTACTTTGTACTATAGCATGCATTTGGCTTTTCCATAGTTCTGGCTGGTACATTCAACCGTTTAAGATTTAAGCTTCCGTGGTGGGTTTTCAACTAGGTTAATTAAGACTAAAGTTAAGAGTTTTTGCAATTGACCCTCAAAAAATTACTTAATGGCCAAACATCTAAAGACATCCATCTCAGGGACCACCAACATGCAAAAATATCGTACTTAGACCAACCCGTGCAAAGTACTGGGACTACTGATAGAAAAATGTAAAGTACAAGGACAACCAGTGTAGTTAACCCTATAATAAAGTTGGTCTATAACATGGCATACTAAATATTTCGTCCCAAAAAGGAAAGAGCTGCTGCCTTTTCAACAATAATCCCCAAGAGATGAGAGTGAAGCTGCCCAAAATTTTAAGAATTTCTGGTACAGTTTTCTTCCTACATGCCTTATAACATTCTTTTAGCTGCACCACAAAATGGAAGAACACCTCCAAAAAACTGAAGAGAGCATTAAACTCTGTCAGCCACTTTTTGCGCAGATTGTCAACTGTAAGTACAGACATCTCAGAATCTTTCAAAATCGGAATCTCTCCAAGGTGGGGAGGTGGGGAGGGGGGTTGGTTCACACAGATGAATAATGCAATGGTCCAACAAGTTCAGGCACCTCAATATGTTTTAATATTGGACTAAACTTCAACCCAATAACTTGGACTCGTGGATTTGAGTGGCCATCTGTAAACACATCTGTAATCTGCATAGAATGTCCATTTCAGATTTTAGTAAACATCTTTGATCATTCCCCAACTATACAAATATCAGTATTTTACACACTCCAGAAAATTCTCACGCGGCAAGAACAAAGCAAATCCTACTAGCATTACAGGTCCGCACTGCAACTCAAATAAAGTGCAGCAATCGATGATAACGCATAGGATGGCACTCTTTTAGCCTATGGAATGGACATTCAACAATCACGTGTGCACCATTCTCGATCATTATTTACTAACCAGTAAGAAAATAATGTGAAAATCAATAAACAAGAAAGTTTTCTCCTCTAGGAGCTAGATTATGATCCAAGTCTATGATAAGATGCATACCTGAGTGCATCCAAACAATTTGAGTACTTTCAGAGATAAACAGCTATCCACAATCAATCCTAGGGCTTCATTTGTTAACTTGCGGCACCAAGACAAATCCAAGCTAAGCAAATTTCTTGACCGCTTGGAAAGAGATAAAGCAGTGTTGTGGGCAACCTGAAGAAAGTCACAACCACAAAAAGATTACTCCAATATGTTATTAAGGGCGGAATTTCCAGGCTTACAAGATATGATTGGCAGAGAACTTTCCTAACCTTAAAAGTCCACAAAGGCCTTCAAGTGCAAAATAGAGTTCAGGCATAGTATTAGGGCTGTGAAACGAGTCAAGCTACTTGAGATTGGGTAGTGGCCAGACACGTTAAAGACCCGGAAAATTATATCATGGGCTTGAACAAGCCAAACTTGAGCATATAAAAAGCTAATTTATCATTATTACTGTTATGAGCTCAACTTGAGGAAGCTCGATAAACTCCAACGATCCCAACACTATTAAATGCTCAAACTACTTGAGCTCGGTTAGATATAAGATTCCCCTTATTCGGCTAATTCAATATCTGATAGGTTAGAGACTAGCTCAATGTCTTCTCAAGAGAAAAATAAGCTGAAATCAAACTCAATTGAAGTAGTGAACGAGTTCGGCAAACTCTACACTTGACTCAGCAATATCATTTACTCTGTTTCTTTACAGGACATCATAAAGAAAGAATGTAATAAAACAAATCACACATACAAAGATGTCCAAATCAAATATACAAAGATGTAAGATTGCAGGGTACCTTAACATTATTGAGTGATAATTCCTTCAAAGGCTCCCCACAGGTTTCAAGATATGCAGCAACAGCTTCATCACTGTCAGATTGTCAGAAGACAGATTTAACAATAAGTTATCAGCCAAGAGGATGTCAACATCGAGAAATACACAAATTGAAAAAGAGCCTATTGTAGAAGTTTGAGTAAGAGCACAGTAATCTAGAGCCTTTTACAGAATTCATTAACAGCAAGCGTTGAAGTGTTGAAGAGTACAGCCCTTGCTGTAAATGAATTCTGTGGACATAGCACTGAACTTTTGCTTTTTGGAAGATGCAAACTAGATTCACAAGATAAATTAGGAGTGCCGATTACTGATGGATGATCCCCAGAAAAACACTTGAATTGATTATTAAAAATGAAACTGCCAAACATAAATAGTATTCTACAGAATACTGGAAGCTCAGGCCATGAGTTAAATGTTTGCATTAAGTTGCATACTCACTACTTCTGTCTAAGAAAATGTCTTAAATTGCCATGATAGTACTATAATAAATCATGCACTATCACCACTCAAAGAAAATATAGTAACACCATCTCAAAGTTGTCAAGTTCACATGGTTTAAGGCCATTGAGGCTCTGGGAAGGATGAAATATGCAGGTTTAGCCATAATGTGATCGTAAATCAAGCCAATAATCTCCAAGTCACATTATCTAAAAGTACAAAAAAGATAAACGGTCAATGGCTGTAAACACTGCCCCCATCGATTCAACTGTAAGGCTTAGAATAAATGAAATAAAATCACCAAACTCCTTCCAAATAAAGAAAATGTAAATTATTTCAAAACCCAGGCAAGGAACATATCCAGATATGAGTGTACAACCTGAATGCATTGTGGCAAAGTTTTAGTGTTTGAATCACTTGACATCCATTCGCAAGATATCCTAATGCAGAATCAGTCAACTTCCACAAGTTAGTTAGATCTATGGCACATAACTCGGAACAAGTTTCAGCAATGGCTTTCAAGGAAGAGTCGGTCAATTTCCTGCACAAAGTACAACTAGTACATAAATGACTATTTGAAGCTTACCAGCATGAAGAACCCCAATAGAGCCAAACTGGCACAGATTTAAATTATACTCTGGAAAGAAACCTGTTTACAGACACTTACATGCAATTCGCCAAGGAAAATTCCTTCAGATTTTGACCACATGCAGCTACAAATTGAATGATAAAATCGTCACAAACAGTTTGGATGCCGGCTAATGACAAAACTTCCAAATGTTTTAGCTTCGATAATGCCGGCAGAATAAGCACAGGATCTATGCTTTCACATTCATCTAAATACAATTCTTTCAGGACGGATCCCAATGTTGCCGCCAGACTGTCTACAGCATCAGCAGTGAGCAAGGAACACTGGCTTAGGTTTATGGATCTTAACATAGGTGCAGAAGAAACAAGTGCTTTTAGTCCAGAATCTGAAAGACGGCATGCACCCTTCACGGATATAGCAGTCAATGCAGACAGGTGGTTAGGGGAGTGAGCTAAGGTGGCGAATAAAGTGTAGTCTGGTAGACACCGCCCACATTGATCCAGTTGGAGTACCTAATATCAAAAAGGCAAAAGTTTAAGCTATAAGCAAAAGGGTAGTAATCTTAATGCAAATACAAGCACTCAAGCATAGCTGCTCATGCTTTGGCTTTGAGCAAGATGATGAACCTCAAGTCACATCAAACAGAGACTTGCAACCTAGGAGGCTAGGACTAACTTGTCAGGAACTCTAACAGAATTGAATGAGCATATAAAGTTACAAAAATAAATGTCAAATAAGTTCCCTTAATAGGAGTCCAACATAATTGAAGGGTCAAGCCATGGATCAATATTTTGGTGCAGTGGTAAAATGCTAATCAAGTCACGGAGCTAAAGATAATAAATAAACATATCCATTTAAAGAAAGAATAATCAAGCCTCACAGGAACAAACAGAACAACATCAAATGAATAAGAAATCGCACCGTTAGTTTAGTGATATCACACCCTTCAAAAGTCCTTGTGAATTGTTCTTCGCTCAACCACGAACAATCTTTTAGGCGTATCTCTGCAGGAGATCCATTTACAAGGAGGTCAACAAAATGGGCATTCATCCTCCTAGAATCACAAAGCAGCTGACTAAGCTTGTGTCTCAGTACATCAGGCACACTGTGAAGGGAAGTAATTGCATCGGCATTTTTTACAAGAATTGTCGTACAAAGTTCTAGCAGCGAGGGAGCCACCAACTTCAAGCGATTGTGTTGATCCTTTCTGGGTATCCATGTCACAGGGGTAGGGTCACTCTTGTCCGAACATGAACTCTGCTTTGCCATCACATTTGTTTCTCGGTCCTTGATAATTTTCATTGCTGTCGAGAAGGGACCAGGCCAATCTTCTATTTCCTCGTTCATTTCCCGTTGCAGAACTTCCCTCTCAGCCTCATCAACAACTTGGTTCTCATCTTCCTCTTGAGAAGGGAAATGAGCGAATCTTGATGCATTCTTTCTGGCTATATCTCGAAATCGTTCCATATTTCTTGCTCTTGAAGTATTAGCACTTCCAGAATTCCCCAAAACCTGCCTTCCGTCTTGTCCTGCTACATCGCCTACCAGACTCGTAGCCTCAGGAACTTTACTTTCAATTGATGTTTCTAATTTCTGTTCCATATCAGACTCCATCTTAACAACGTGATTAGATGATAAACCAACCTCAACTGCCTTCCCTTTCCCCTTCTCTTGCCTACTGAATCTCCTTTTACTCCCACCAGCCCTTCTATCAGTCTCCATTTCTTCCGATAAACAGTTTCCAGAAACTCTATTTTCAGTTGTTTTTTTACCTTGGCTTCCGATTTCAACTCCATCTTAAAATCAACATTCGACGATATATCAACTTCCTTCCCTTTCCCCTTTTCCAGCCTGCTCGATCTCCTTCTACCCCCACTACCAGCACAAGTTTCTTCCGCCCCAGTACCATTCCCCATTTCTCCCGTATCCAAACTTCCCCAAACCGCTCCGTTGTTCAGCACTGCCACACCTTCTCCCTCTTTACCTTCCTTGTCATCGCCGCACTCAACTCCAATATCACCATTGCCAACATTCCCACTCACACCTCCCTTCAAAATTTTCTTCCCCGGCCGCAAATTTACACAAACCTTCTCTCTATCACCCTCTCCAGAACCAGAAACCTCAACATCAGCCCCAAAATTTCCATTTCCACTTCCACATACTTTCTTCGCACTCACCGTTTTACCCAAATCAGACACAGACTTATCCAACCCAACTTCCATCTCCACAACCCCTCCCAAAACCTCCAACTCATTGCTGTGATTTGTACCATTATCAGCATGAATTATCTTCCTTTTCCTACTAAACATCACATTACCCACAACTTCACCCGAAATCAACTTCGAAGCAAGTCGACTACTTCGTCTAACTGTACTCCCCATCCCCGATAGAACAGCCGAATCAGACCCTAACCCTAATTTGAGATGGGTCGGACTTGGGGTAGGAGTGTCGGACGACTTGTTTGACCCCTCGGCGGCCTTCGCCGGAGTTAAAGGTTCGATGAGAAGTCCATTTTTTAGGGATTTAGGAGAGGATTTCGGTCGAATTAGGGGAATATCTCGAGACCTTAAGACCGTCATTTGCTAGTTCCACACTGTGTAAAAAAAACCGATGAAAATGGAGAGATTGAGAGAGACGTAGGGTAGCAATGGAGAATTAGAACTGTGTGGAAATTTTTAGGGTTTTTTTGGGAGGGGAAAATTGGGGAAGGTAGAGGAGAGAGAGAAACTTAGTAGACAGGAACCGACTGATGTGGGGATGGGGCTTTAGTGAATTTCCCGCCAAATGAAGGCGGCTGTTTCTGTTTGCAGTCACTTTCTACGCATATCGAAAAGTCATCTTTCCTATTTCAAAAAGGTCTACATTTTTTTAAAACAAATACTCCCTCCGTCTCTAAATTATTATCTGAGTTGATCCGGCACACAGATTAAGAAAACTCAATTGACTTGATTATTAATATTAGAATAGTATTAAAAAAGTATGTTGTTTCCTTTAATGCCCATGTGTATGTGGCCCATAATTAAAATAGGAAGAAAAAGTAAGGGTAAAATAGTAAAAGTGATGTTCTAAAAAGGAAAGTTTCAAACAAGACAATTATTTTGGGACGGACGAAAAAGGAAAGGAAGACAATAATTTAGGAATGGAGGGAGTACTACGAAGTTAGAGCATCATCGATGCAAATGTGAATGTAAAAAAATTAAGTATCACCTAAGATTTATATATTTTTTAAAGAAAAAAATTTTTTAATACAATTATAGAATATGATGTGTTAAACTAAATTATTTCATATTAGTTATTAGATAATTAATTTTTTGACTTCCAATGCACATTGTGAAGGAGAATGTAAATAATCACAATGTGCATTGGAAATTAAAAAATTAATTATCTAATAACCAATAGGAAAAAATTTAGTTGACACATCGTATTCACATTTATTCTCCATAATTGCATTGAAGAGTTTTTTTTCTTTGAAAAATGTGTAAATCCTAGGTGACACCCAATTTTTCCACATTCACATTTGCATTGGTGATGCTCTTGGTCCTTTTTTCTTCTTGCTTTCTATTTTTATCCGTTTTAAAATAAGGCCAAAATATGAATTACCCCCCAAGGTTCCACCAAATCCCAAAGTGCCCCCCCACATAAGGTTTGCCCCAGAAACCTGTCTGACATTTCCAATTTTCCCACATAACCCCCTCCGCATGACGGCCGTTACTCAAGTGACGTTAAATAGCACGTGTCGATGCACGTGCAGGGTATTTTTGACCTTTCCACCTTGGGAGTTAAACGGAGAGAAAATTGACGTACTAATTGATGTTTATATCTCCACCTAACAAAACCCTAGACTTAATTGAGAGTTCGGAAGAGAGAGAGAGAGAGTGTATCACGACCAAAAATGAGAAATTAGGGTTAGGGTTATTTCATTACCTGCAAAATTGTGAGCAATTGTCCAAGATGAAGACGAGATGGGGAAACCAGGGAAAGAACAAGCACAAACCAGAGCAATTGTAGAAGATGAAGATGCGTTCGCTTTTGAAAGTATGTTTCACAGTTCTTTATAGCCTATTTTTCATTTTTTGTTTGTTTGAGAGTGATTTTTGTGATTGTAGTGTTAAATATGGAACTGAATGTGATGTTTCAGTCGTTTTTAAGTACTTTTCATGGAAATCAGTTATTGTTTGGTACAGTGGGGGACATTCTTTGTATATTAAATTGAAAATGGTCCCCCCCTTTCCATGTTTTTGCCTTTAAACTGTGTTGGTTTCTGAGATATGTATTTGAGATATGTGTTGGTGTAATTATTTTACATTTTGGTCAGTCAACTGAACAATGGACACTGTGGATAAATTAAGTGTATTAGGATGATAATTATGTGTATTTTTTTGTTTACTGAGTAATGCTATATATTAGGGTTATAAATTAGTAATGTTAGTTGATTACTGAGTAATGTTGTGTATTAGGGCAAAATTTAGTATTTTTTTAATCCAAAAAGTGATGTTTGTTTGTTATAACGGGGACATGGTGTCTTTATTGTTTGATAATGGTCCCCCCCCCCCACTTATCCCTTTGTTGGCTTTATGCAGTTTTGCATGCATGTAAAAGTCTTTGAGCCATTTTTAATGCATTTGTTGTTATTTTTGTTTGTTTCTCTTTGTGCACCTACCAATACAGACTCAGATTGGTTTGCAATTAGGATACATCATGGGGGTGAGATTGTTTACCACCCTAAAATTGTTTCCGTGGGTGGTGAAGTAGAAACAGTCACAAGAATAAACAAGGATAGGATGTCAATGACAGTCTTAAAATCTTTTTACAAGGATTTGGGGTATAATGAGAATTGTAGTTTCTACTATCTTTTCCCTGGTAGTCAAATGCAAACATCTTTGGTGTTATTGTCAACTGATCAAGCTATTTTAAAAATGCTAAGTTGTATTGATGATAAGATTAGGGCGGTTAATATATATTGCAAGCAGAGTGAAGAATATTAGAAGGTGAGAAAGGAAGTGGATAATGTGGTTTTAAGTGAAAATGATAGTGATTATGAGGAGGATAGTGACAGTAATGAGGATAATAGTTCAGGTTACAGTGGTAGTGTTTATGGGGACAATAATAGTGATGGTGATGTTGTTGAAGATGTGGGTGACATACAAAATGATAAAGGGAAAGGTAAGGCAGTGTGTGATGAGGCATTGTGTGATCAGGGAAAAGGGAAGAAAAAGGATAAGAAAAATACAAAGGGAAAAGGTATAGTGATTAATGATAGTGGGGATGATTATTATGTGCAATTGAATGATTTCAATGTTGATTCTGAATCAGAATGTGATAGTGATGACTTTGAAAGCCTTGATGGCTCTGATTTTGAGGAAGGTGATCCCAGAGAGGTCATGGGGAGGAAAAAACCCCCAAGTTTAAGAGATTTAACCCTAATACAGATTTGATAGTTCCTAAGTTTGAGCTTGAAATGGAATTTAGTAATAGTGAAGAATTCAAATCTGCTATTAGGTCTTACTCAATAAAACATGAGAAGGGGATTAAGTTTGTGAAGAATGAGAAGTTGAAAGTAAATGCCAATTGTAAGGATGGTTGTCCATGGTATATCTATGGGTCACAGCTTAGTAGTGAGGGAAATGCATTCAGAATTAGAACCTATATTGACAACCATAGCTGCAGTAAGGTGGTGAAGAGTAGGTGTGTGAACTCTAGGTGGATTGGGGAAAAATATACTGACAGATATGTACTAAACCCTACCTGACCAGCTGACTCTTTTTTTAATACTGTTGGGAAGGAGCTTGAGCTTCATGTGTCTAGGAGCAGTGCTTATAGAGCCTTGAAAGTTGCAAAGGAAAATGCTGAGATGAGTCTTCAAGAACAGTATGGATGTCTTTGGGATTACAAGGAAGAATTAATTAGATCTAATCCAGGAACAACTGTTGAAATTGTTTGTGATCATGAGAATGAGAAGCCAATTTTTAAGAGAATGTATGTTTGTCTTGGGGGTTTAAAAACTGGATTTTTGGAAGGATGCAGGAAGATGATTGATTTAGATGGTTGCTTTTTGAAGGGGCCAGTGAAGGGTATGATTCTTTCAGCTGTAAGTGTGGATGCAAACAATGGAATGTGGCCTCTTGCATATACAATGGTTGAGGGTGAAAACAAAGACTCGTGGACTTGGTTTTTGGAACTTTTATTGGTTGATATTAGATGTGTTAATTCATTTCATTGGATATTTATATCTGACAAACAAAAAGGTCTTGTTCCAAGCCTAGAGGCCCTTGTCTCAAATGCAGAAATTAGGTTCTGTGTGAAACATCTCCATGATAACTTCAAATTGAAATTCAGGGGTCATGTAATGAAGAAACAGTTGTATGCATGTGCAAAAGCATCTTACATTCAGAAATTTGACATTGAGATAGAGAAAATGAAACAACTAAGTACATTAGCTTATGAGTGGCTAGCTGGGAAGACTCCTGCACATTGAAGTAGGGCTTTTTTTGCAATTGTTGTGACATGTTATTGAGCAACTTGTGTGAAACTTTCAATTCATGTATTCTAAAAGCAAGGTCTAAGGCTATATTAGACTTGTTTGAGTGGATTAGAATGTATATGATGAGTAGGCTGCAAAAATGTAGGGAAAGGATGAAGGAGTATGAAGGTTCTGTCTGTCTAAGGATTAATATGAAATTGGACAAGTACAAAGGGGAATCACATGGGTTCATTACAATCTGGGCTAGGAATTTAAAGTACCAAGTAAGAAGGATGTATGGGGATATGTATGATGTGGATCTTAACAATAAGCAGTGTTCTTGTAGAAAGTGGCAACTCTCAGGAATTCCTTGCCCACATGTCATTTATGTTCTCAATATCAACCAGTTGAACATTGAAGATTATGTGTCTGAATGGTATAAAAAGGAAAAGTACATAAAGGCTTATGAACAAATGGTGTATCCTATGAGGGGTAGAGATCAGTGGCCAAAAACAAATCTTGAATGCCTTCCCCCAAAAGATAGAAAGATGTCTGGGAGGCCTAAGAAGAGAAGGATAAGACAATTAGATGAAAGTAAGGGGAAATCCCACAAGCTTAAAAAATACCATTACACTGTGAGGTGCAGGTTGTGTGGAGAGGAATACCATAACAAAAGGACTTGTCCCAAGAGACCACCACCAGAAGCAAATGAAAATGAAGCAGGACAAGGAACTGGAAATAAAGGAGGTCAGGGTACTGGAAAGAAAGCAAAGACTGTAAGTGCTTAGTTAATGTACAATTTGATTTTATTATACTCAATTATCTTCATTTCATTAACACCTACATCTTTATCATTCTTGCAGGTTAAGAAGACAACTACCAAGAAAGTAAGTTTAAATGCAATGTACATTTTTTGGTTCAATTTAGTACAATGGTGTATACTTTGGATTACTTAATATTGTTGTGACATGTTATTAATTAATATTGTTGGTTATGTTTAATGTCTTAAGAAAAAGGGCTCATTGCTATAGAATAGAGAGTTGCCCCAAGAAAATAGCCCAAGGATGACCAGTGCAATTTCCAATGACCCTCAACCTCAACCAACAATGCCTTTGTCTCAAGACTCTGCAATGAGACAACCTGTAAATTCTATTGAGTACAATGGTCATTTCTCAAACAACAATGCCTTTCTTAATCTGCCTATATAGTTGGTTGATATGTAATTTGTGTTTCAGGTACAGAGAGGACCAGTTCAATTTCCAAATGATCCTCAACATCAACCAACAATGCCTTTGTCTCAAGACTCTGCAATGAGACAACCTACAATGAGACAACCTGTAAGTTCTATTGAGTACAATGGTCATTTCTCAAACAACAATGCCTATATTGTTGGTTGATATGGAATTTGTTTTCATTCATTTTTCAAACAACAATTCTTAATCTGTTTTCATTCCATATGTAGAGACCACAACAGGGGTTGATATGGAGGGGGAATAGATGTATTACTATTGGCAGTTTGCAGACTGCATTAAATTATGGGTCAAAGTCAACGGGTCATAAGCAAGGTCATGAAGAAGGTCATAAGAAGGGTGATCAAACTGGTGATAAACAGAATTTATGAACATTGTGATGATGAAGATTTCTGGTGATGGAGTTCTTTTTTGTCTTTTGGTGATGGTGGATATAACATTACCTTTGCACAGCATGGAAGATAACATTACTTTTGCACAGCTTTGATAAGATTTGTAAGCAGATGGATGAATGGTATTGACTACAATTTGAGAGAATGGAATTGTTATATTTTGTGAACTTTGTAATGCAATGGTCCAAGTATTTTGTGAACTTTGTAATGGTCCAAGTGTTATGTAATATGATTATTGTAATGATGTTTGTGAATTTGTAATGTAATGGTCCAATTGTGGAACTTCTTTGTATCACTTGTACTTAGTTTGACTACAAATTAGTGTGCAATTGTTTAGTTCAATGGTCCAATGGGCATTTCTCAATTTGGTGTGCAATTGTTTAGTGAACTAGGTACAATGTTCTTCAATTTCAAGACCTTGTACAATGGTCCTCAAAGCACAACAATGCTTTTGTGTCTATTTCACCAAGTTGACAAATAATCTTGACTTACAACAACCACAAAGATAAGCAAACACAACAAAATAGAGCTAAATTAACAACTACCAACACAACAAAACAGAGCAAAACATAGACATTGCCAAAAAAAGATCATATTCATCTTAGGGGTATTTTACATGAGCAATACATAGTTAATGTTGCATACACATTTCCCCAATAAACTTAAACTACATCACACCTCCTTCAAGCACCTAAAAGACACCTAAATAGAGGAGAACCCTGCATCACTCCTATTTCACAAACCCGAACCAAAACCTACATCACTCCTATTACTCAAAGGCAAAAGAGAAAGAGTTCATTTCCCTCCTTCAAACCACAATAAGGAGCAACACCAACAGCAGAATAAGAGCCCAATGTCCAAGCAATAGAGTAATGAAAAATTTTCTTTCTTTGGCACGCTTGATTTTCTGTTGAAGTAGATCAATTTTATGTTGATTCATAGCTTCCAAAAGACCTGGAATTATAGCAGTGGACCGAGAGCACATTGGGGGGTCATGCCAAGCAAAATACTTACACCCTTCATCTCTATCCTGTAAATCATAAAAATTGGAACAAAAAAAGATCAATTTAACTAAAAAAAAATACATGCAAGTTGTAAAAACACCTAAATCAACAAAAACCTAGAAAGAAAGCATCACATTTTCAGTGATTCAAAGAAAAAATTTCAATTTTAAACCCTTCACTTGCATGAGAATAGTTTGGGCACCCAAAAAACCTTCGCCCAAGATTCGCACCAGTCCGTGATGTCTTGAGGACACTGTTTTGACCACAGAAGCATTCCGCCATGGGAGGGAGCTGTTGAAGCTTCGATTTTCTTCAAAGGTTTCTTCCGAATTTCTTAGATCTCTTGCCGGAAATGGGAGGGAGCTGTTGAAGAAATGAGAAAGCCAATGTATATAATCCCTCTGTTTAACTCCTAAGGTGGAAAGGTCAAAAATACCCCGCACATGCATCGACACGTGCTATTTAACCATCACTTGAGTAACGGCCGTCGTGCGGAGGGGGTTATGTGGGAAAATTGGAAATGTCAGATGGATTTTTGGTGCAAACCTTATGTGGGGGGCACTTTGGAATTTGGTGGAAACCTTGGGGGGTAATTCATATTTTAGCCTTAAAATAATTATCAGAAAGTTTCCTTTTTAGAATAATATTTATTTTACTCCTATCTTTTATTTTAATTATAGGTCATATGAATATGAGCATTAATGAAAACTATACACTATATCAATATTAATAATTAAGTCAATTATTTTTCTGTACCGAATCAATACGACAATAATTTAGGAACAGAGGGGATACATTTTTAAACCTTTATATTTCAACCTAATTATATAGAGTAATGTTATGGGTACCTAAAAAGTACCAAATTTTTTACACCAAATAATGTGTCACCTGATGTGGCAGGCTGGGAGCTGATATGATACAAAAAATAAAATTAAAAATCAAAATTAATGCATCACATCAACTGCTACATCAGATGACACATCATTTAGTACAAAAAAAATTAGTAGTACTCTTTATGTACCCATAGCATTACTCAATTATATACTCTCTCATCTCCGTTTCAGACAAAAAGTTTAGGATTAAAATATCCTAAAAGTGCTCTTTGAGTTCGATATCTTCATCGAGCTTGGCTTCCTCGAGCTCAGCTTCCACGAGCTCGACATCCTCGTTGGGCTCGGCTTCCAAGTCTGTTTTTGCCCGCTCTCCTACTGGGGAGAACATATACAAACAATCCCAAGGTCGCTGGACTTTCGTACCTCCAAGTGAAGCGAGGACATTCCTGATAAGTAAGGGTATCGAGGTAGAAAGTTTTTATGTGGTCGCTGATGACCTTTATCATATTCCCGATCTCCCTCTGTCTTTCCCCATACAAGTACTCCGCCCCCATGAGGTTGTAGACGAGCTCTGGGACCATTATCTTACCATTGATAAAGTGATAACCCGTATTAAGGCCAAGAGAGAGAAGAGATTATGAGGTTGCTGAGGCCAAAAAAGCTCATGCCAGTCGATCAAAAGTCTATCAGGCCGCTAGAGCCGAGAGAGCTCACTCTAGCCATAAGAGATATAAGAAAATGGCTGCAGGTCCTTCGTCTACCCGCCAGTTCAAGTCGTCTAACGAATCTGCTTCTATGCAGATGGCTAGGATTAAGGGCGGAGCATCTACTTCGAGCCGACCTCCAGTCGCCCCAACAGTTTCAACTGAGCAAAGAGCCCCCTAGGCAACAAGCCGTTAAGGAATGGAGGAACCAAGCTACCACCACCAATCTATCACTCTGGAGGACTCGCTTTGAGTACCTGACAAATGATTTTTGAGTTTCCCTCCCTCGAGCTGATAGCCAATTAGCTGACCTTCGGTAGAGGAGGGATAAGGTCAGTTTTTATATTAGCTTTTTTGAGGTTGGCCTCCGATTACCCCTCAATCTCTTCATCTATCTATTCTTGAAGGCTATGTCTGCCCATCCCCTGGACCACTCGTTGAACACTGTAAGGATGTTGTCGAGCTTTATCGTGGTAGTCCGCTTACATGGATTCGAGCCGACCCTCAACCTTCTTCGCCACTACTTTTTGGTAAATAATACCCAAGGTTGGCTTCATTGTAAAACACAGAACTACGGGGTTAATTGCGATTAGTGGGTCAAGGTTGCATCCCAAGGTTCTAGGGATTAAATCTGCCCTAGGGTTGTGGGAAGCTCCCTATCCTTTCTTCAATTCGTTGTTTCCTGTTTCAAATCGTGTTCGTGGTTAGTTTCCCTTTGTCAACGATCTTGGAATCACATCAATTGGTATCAGAGCAACAAAGAGGTAACCAACGATTTCGTTCTAGCGTTCTTCATAAAATTTTGTTTTCATCTTTCCTATGTTTCGTTGGATTCATAATTTTCTTCTTTCCTACCAACTTTTCTAGCAATCTTTAATTCTTATTGTTTCTTTCCAAACCCTAGTTACAAAAAAAAGATTACTATTGCTCCAAAAATCTCTTGAGTTAAGGAAATCAAAAGCTTGATCAAGAAAAAAAAATGTATAGGAGCCGAAATTTTTTCTCAAGTGAGGGTTTTGGAAAATTGTTTTAAAGTTGTCAATTTCATTAGAGTGATATTGCTAGAAAATACTTTCATACATTCATCTTGTTCATCAAATCTTTCCAACATCCATTAAAATTCATTCTTTATTGCTTTCATTGTGAAATTGTTTCTCACTTTAAAAATTTTGCCACAAAAATCTAAACCCTAGATTGCATTGTTTGAGTTCTAAGTCGTAACGTTTTCAAAACTTGCACTTCATATTGATAATTTCATGGGTAAGAGAATCTCTTCAAAAAATTGTGAGTGTGTGAGTGAGAGAGTTATACACGAGAGAGGTGAGATTTTTTTCGTGATATTCATTATGTCAAGATATATTCCTATTTAAAGGGGTAGAGATGCGCAACAGAATCCTATAGAGAGGATGTTTCTCAATGTTTGGCTAGATTAGAAGAGAGAGAAAATGCATAACCCCAAGAGAATCAACATCGATTCCAATCAAGGAGGGGGGCATACGTTGAGAGGAATGATGAGTGGTTAGAGAGAGAATATGAGGATGATAAGAGGCATGATAGGAGGTTAGGTGAGAGGGTACACAACCCACGATACGAAAGGGAATTTTCCAACATTAAAGTGAGGATTCCCCCTTTCAGGGGTAGGGATGATCCTAAGAAATACCTAGAATGGTTTAGGAAGGTTGAAGTCCTATTTGGGAGTAACCATTACACAGAAGCTCAAAAGGTCAAAGTTACATCCTTAGAGTTTACCGAGTACGCTAGTGTTTGGTGGGAACGACTAGTGAAAAATTGGGAAAAAATAAGAGAGGGTCGTATTAACACGTGGGAGGAAATGAAATGTGTAATGCATAAGAAGTTTGTCCCGAACTACTACCATCGGGATTTGTTGAAGACTAGTTCTTATTCTTCATTCTCTAGCACACCTAGTAAACCCAAGGTAGAGGAACACAAGAGCCTTAGTACTATTGTACCTACGAGTACTTGTGTAGGTTCATCACAATATAAGGAGTGTTTAAGGGAAAATAATGAGAGGTCGGCTAAAGAAGAAAGTGTGAATCAAGAAATAACCGAGCAAAAGGAGGGAAAAGTTAGAGATAGTGATCAAATGCATGAACTTCAAGCCAAAAAGGCCGAGGAAAGTGAGGTTAGTGAGGAAGAGAGGAAAAATGAAAAGAGTAGGTTGATGGAAGAGAGTGAAAACCCGAGAGTTGAGAAAAGAAAGAGTGAAAAAGATAAAAACATGATGGTGGATACACGAGAGATTGAGGAAGAAAAAGAAAAAGTTGGAAAGGCCAAGGGCCAAGAAAGAGTGAAACCAATCTTTCCTGCCATCCCAAGTGAGGTCATGAGGGAGTTGGAAAAGAATCATAGTGAGGTATTCCACATCTCTATGAAGATATCTTTTTATGCTAACATATATATTGCCTCGATTGTCTCTTCCATATGTTGTTTCTTCTCTACAGGTTTTTGAAGTGTTCACCAAATCGAGCAAGGAAGTTATGAGCTTCAAATTGGATGAACAACTAGGTAAGGAGATTGATGTAGTGCATACATAGTCTCAAAGGTATGATTCCATTATTTCTTGTGATACTAAGTTATTGAGACTTGAGAATCATAATGAATTGTTACATGTTGATCACCCTGGCATTAGCAATGGATTATACATGTCATTACATAAACCGATTCATTCATATGTTAATCCATTTCTGGAATGTGCCTTAAAGGTTAACTTGGTAGATTTGTGTTGTGCATTGAAAGATGAATCGATAAATCTGAATTGTGCATTGAGAGAGTATACGAATTCTATATTTGTGAATACGAATGAATTCTTAAAAATGGTTTATCATATTCCATGTCACAAACTAGTTGATGTTTTTCATGTTGCATTATTCTTTCACAAGATTTATGGATTGCATGACACATTTAGATTTAAATCATCCTTGTTGAAAGTAATTCTTCTTAAGCATGCTAAAACATGGGAAGGTTGTGTGTGTCTTGTTGAAAGAGTGCATGCTTTGACATATGATATTTTGGGAATCTAGAATGTTGTTCATGGTACGACTGTTGGACATGTGGAATGTTCCTCTTCGAAAGTTCATGATATATTATGCAAGAGACCAAAGAACTTGTCACATGTGTTAGGTTCTTTGACTTGTATAAGTAACTATAATCTGATTGTGTTACATGGTTCTATTGTATTCATCATGATTGTACAAAGAGGGGAAGTTGTTAGATTGATATTCAAACTCAGTGAATGTAATGAGTTGTTACCACATGAGATAAAGAAAGTCTTAGGTTGTGTTAAGTTAAACATGACGAGAAGTGCTAAACTGTTACATGATCAATTTTATGCTAACAACTTTGATTATCTTGCATCGCATTGTTCAGTTGTGTTTCTTCTACAGGTTTGTACTAAAGTGTTTCCCAAAGCAAGCAAGAAGGTTGAAAGGTTCAAATGGGGATATAATCTGGGAAAAGAGATTGTCGCAGCCCATACACTTGCTCAAGAGTTTATCTGTCCTTCTTCTTTGGATTATAAATTGTTGCGTTTTGGGAAAAGAAAGGACTTGTATGATGCTTCATATAACTTTCGAGGAGAACTTGGAGATTATGGAGAATTTGGATGTGTTAAAATTCCTAAGCATGTGGAGATTTTGTTCTTGAATATTAAAGTTTCCTTACTACATATGACTAGGATATTGTCTCCTTGGATTGTGGAATTGTTATGTATTGATAACCTTGATTATCTTGCTTTGCATAGTTTTATTGAAAGTCTTTGATAGGTTAAAGCACGGATCATGGTGGAGTATGTGCTTGGCAATGTCTTCAAATTAGACTTGATAAGTAAGCTAGGTTTATGTGAATGCATATTTCTCTATTGCTGATTTGCGTCTTTTTGATGTAGGTGATTCGAGGATAAATCCTTTCGAAGGGGGAGGGAATGATAAGAACCAAGGCAAGGAGGGTTCGGGTCGAGACAACCATGGTTCGAGTCAATTCAATGTTCTTGATTCGTTAAGCATAACCGGAGGTCCAATGACTCGTGCGTGTGCAAGGAAGATTCGAGCGACTTTAACAGCACTTGTGGAAGAGATAAAGACCAACACAACAACCAAGGATGCTCAAGGCAATGAAGGGAGGTTCGTTTACATGTTGGAGGGTCAAATAAGCAAAAAGACTGACCAAACAACCACTGCAGAAATGGAGCACTCGCACTGAAGTAAATAGTGTAATTTAAGCCTTGAGCGGTCGCACTATCAAGCCAGAGCAGCTGCCGAACCTGATTTTTTCTGAATTTTGAGTTGTTGCCTAAATTGAACGTTTTTAAGCCAAAAAATTTGGGAGGTCCGCGCCTTAGCATGCCTTAGCGCGTCGACGACAGGATTTTGTTATTTTTCTCTATTTTAAAGTAGGGTTTTATCATATTTCTTAGGGGTTTCGTTTCTGAACGTTTTTAGGGTTTTAGTAGGTTTGTTTCCAGCCTATATAAAGGTCGTCTTATGTATTGATTGAAAACTTTTGATATATGAATGAATTGAATTGAGTTTTCACAATATTGTGAGCTTTTGAAAGATTTCTTGGATTAGAATTCTTAAACCCTTGAACTTATCAAGTTTGTTGAGCTGCAGGCTTGTGGCGTTCCGTAGTCTTGGTTCCTAATCAATTGTGATTAGTGAAGGTTGCACCCCAAGGTTCTAGGGATTAAATTCGCTCTAGGGTTGAGGGAAGCTCCTTATCCTTTCTTCAATTCGTTGTTTCCTGTTTCAAATCGTATTCATGGTTGGTTTCCCTTTGTAAACGATCTTAGAATCACATCACTGCCTATAACAAAGGCAAAGCCCAAACAACAACTATGTTAAGGTTATTAATTGCCAAGGTAGCAAAAAGCGTGGTAGACAACTGTTGTTACTGATAACAGTCATAATAAGAGTGATGGCAATGGTTTGCACTTAATGCATATGTGATATCATTTATCGTGGCAATGCACATGTGCATTTGATGTGGAGGCATGTGTAAAATAGCTAAGAAAAACAGTCGAATCTCAATATTTTCTGATAGAAAGCGCATCAACGTTTTGGGAAAGTTGATCATAGTCTTCCAATAGAGTCCTTGCACACACCTATGACAACTAATTCTTCAAGAAGCTCCTCAACAACTAGTTCAAGACTCGAGTATGGATAGATGAGAATTCTTCGTTTAAACTATTTGACTCACGAAGTTTAATAGACTAAGAGTCAAATGAAAAGGCAAACACTCAGGTTTACAAGTTTTACTTACTTAAGAGTCAATAGGTTTTTTAAAGCTATTAATCGAACTAACTTGAAATTGGGCCATGCTTATTCAAACTAGGGGTGTAAACCGTTTGGTTCGGTTTAGGCCAACACCATGAACCGAACCACCTCCTATCAGTTCCATATTTTTCAAACTGAACCGAACCACCATAGACTTCAAAATCGAACCGATCGATTTGGTTAAGTTCTACGGTTTAATTATTTAAATATTTTAAAAAAACTTATAAATAAAATAAATGCTTTTAACACAAAAAATAACTAAAAGTTAAAATATTACTCCAACCGTCCCGGATAAATGTTCATATTTGATAAAACACGGGAATTAAGAAACATAATTAATGATGTGTTATAAAATGTGTTTTGACGATAATACCCATGAACATTAATTGAGTTCAACTATTTTAACTAATTGGATTTCTTTGGGATGTATTATATTAAATGAAACTTTAATGGTATATTAGGAAGAATGGTATAAAATAGGTAGATCAAAAGTCTTTAGGAACATTAGTTGGAACATCCCAAAAAGAAAGTAGAAACATTTATCCGGGACGAAGGGAGTAACTTTAAAATAAAATAGCTTTAAAGGTATAGATTTGATATACTGTTTTAATGATTCACAATAGTTAATATAATTTATATAATATAATAAATATATAAGTATTTATATATAAGTTTGGTTTGGTTCGGTTCAATCCTATAAACCGTAAATCGAACCGATCAGTTTTTGAATTTTTGGAAGCGAGACCAAACCGCCTTGGACCAAAACCGAACCAAACTAGACAGTTCGGTTTGGTTTGATTTGGTTCGACGGTTTGGCCTTACACCCCTAATTCAAACTTAGTAAAATTATAACCAAGCTTGGCCAAACTAATTTTATGCTTGAAATTTTTGTTGGAAAAATTGTGGGCTAGTCCCTTTTAGACAATTTACAACCGCTTAAGTTACATTTTAAGTGATAAATTGACTTTTTGTTCCAAAACTACCCACATAACAATATATGACATTTTTAAGTGTATTTTATGCATCGTCATGTGTGCGAAATGTGTATCATCAATGTAATTTGTGTTTTTGTGTTATGAAATGTGGATCATCAAGTATAAAATGTGCATCGTCAATGTAATTTTGTGATTTTTGTGTTAAGAAATGTGCATCGTCAAGTATAAAATGTGCATCGTTAATGTAATTTGTGAATTTATGTTTATCAATGTGCATCGTCAAGTATAATTTTGTGCATCGTAAAGTATAATAGTACCATTTCAGCATAATTTGTGTTAAGAAATGGGCATCGTCAAGTATAATTTTGTGCATCATCAAATATAACAGTACTATTTCAGTATAATTTATGCATCATGAAGTTTATTTTTGGGCATCGTCAACTGTAATAATTGTAATTTTTATTGTTATTACAAAAGTTATCAAGAATACAATTCATAGCACATAATTGGCATTCTATGGTATGAATTTGGTGGTATGAAATAGGAAAACCTTGATTATATACATGGGGTGGCCCTACCCTGTTACACAAAAAAACTCAATGTTGTCGAATGGCGTCGACTCTGGTCCAAGAATTTTGTTGAACTTTCTTTATTATGTCATGAGAAGCTTGAAAAGATGTGCTATACTTCTCAAGCCTATAGTTTCTTAGCATCTCCATGTCAATTTGTGATGCTTCTCCGTAATGTAACACCAAAAGAACACCCAAAGTGTGCATGACCTCAAAGTATCTATCCCTTGCAAGATACTCCCACAGTGACGATGCGATGGTAAGTCTTCGAGTGTTCCATTGTAGAAGAATATGAGAATGACGATTTGGTGGAGCATTCCTCTGTTTCTGACAAGAGTTAATCTTGTGTAGAAATGATCGTATGCTTGCAGGGAAGCTTTACCCAAAAATCACCTACGAGGGAAGAGACCTTCCACGGACATATTCCGGAGGACTACTTCCTCGTTGCCAACATCGTAAAACATCCTACAAACTTGTTGGAGGTTGAGGACATCTCTGAATGACAATACAACAACCATTTGGAATATAACTAATAGAATCTCGTAAGGTACGTGTGTCAACATCTTTTTTGGTTTGTTTTTTGTATTTGATGAGGGAAATGTTTACAACTTGCTTTTGATTTTTACTGGTGGATTTTTTGAAAGAAATATCAAGGCGTCCCATATTTATAGTACGTAATTTGAGCGTTGTATCATTTAACAGGCATTGGACAGTCACTTCTTTTAGAATTTGAAAAGGCATTTATCATTTTTGTAGAATTCTAAGAGGCATTTATCATATCAATGACAGTTATCTCTTTTTTTAAAACATGTTTGTATTTAAATGAGTGGCCTATTAGAATCTGAAAGAGTTTTTAAATGATGTACAAAATTTGTTAAGTCTAAAAAGTTGTGTATCGGGAATATAAAGTTGTGCATCACAATGCACAAAAATAATACTTTTAGGGGTCGTTTGGTAGTAAAGCCGGATAACACTAATTAGTACTAAAAATAGTAGATTATTTTATCCATAATTATTTTATCTTGGATATAATTATTCGGCGTTTGGTAGATCAAAGATAAAATCTAACGGATAAGATGATTGATAGCCAAGTATTACATCAATTTTTCAAAAATACCCTCAAATTGGTTTAGGATAGAAATGACTTGGATTTAATTAATTTTACTTGTGTTCTTTGCTCCAAAACCGCTTTGTCATTTGTTCTATAGAATTGACCAAGAAGATGGTGTGATTTATCACAAGTACTTATATCATATGGGTTATCACATGGATCTTCTGAAACCAAGAAAAAAAAAAGAATGTAATTGATCTTAATGATAATAAAGGCCCCACATGCATTAGTCTCCCAGAAATTCTCTCTTCATCGAGGAATCACTCTCCAGACTGATCTGCTATAAGAATTCTCTTGGTCTCTCTCTCTTAATGGAACTCCATTGGATGTGAGAATCTCTTCCAATTTTGATCCTGTGAATAATCCTTATGAATGATCAGAGAATTTCTTTATCCGGTCTCTATCTCAGTTGGCGTCTTTCTTCTCCCTCATTCTTTCTTCTCCCTCATTCTGAGTCCCACACCGCACTTTCTTTTTCGGAATCACTAGCAGGAAGACGGACTAGAATTCGATTGGATGAAGAGTCGAAAGAGTTTGCCGCAGTCTATTCTGAGCTTCTTTCTTCTCCACTTCCTTAGCACACCATCTTTCATACTTCCTTGGTACACCACCGTTCAAAAGCCCCAAATCAAATTTCAAACCCGAGATTTCAAACCCCAAACTTGATCACCGAAGTATTTCAGAGTTGAGATCTTAAAGTTTGAGAAGAAGACCTACCTTCATATGGCCGGAGAAGTGCCCAAAATCGAAGGGGAGAGCTAGCCCTCGTCAATCAACAGTAGGAGCCGTAGAAATTGTGAAAATGAAGCAAAAGAATAGGTTTCATTAGTTGTAGGTGAGAGGGCAATTAGGGAAAGAGAAAGTAGTCTCGTGCTTTTGTTATCTGGGATTAAATTATAATAGGGGGACTGAGGTATTATTTACTCTCGGATAAGAGGGTTATCCGCCAAATCTGATATTTTTATCTTTGACGAGAAAGTGCTACCAAACATCGGATATGGATAAATTAGTGTTATCCGGCTATTTATCCAGTTACCAAACGACCCCTTATAGTACAACTTTGTGCATCGCAAGTGTAATAAAAAAAAATAGAAATTAAACAATGTTTATCAGCACAGATTCATAAAAAGAGAGGAATAACACGAAAATGTAATGTTGTATATAAAAAGTATTGTTTCTTAAACATTTTCTGTCGCACTCCGACCCGAGATCCTATGTGGAACCTCGTCCAGTGCGCGAGGACGAGAACACAATAAAATCATGATTTGAAATTCATTTTGATGCTAAAACTCAGTAATGCAAATTCATGTTTTTTAAAACAAAACAAAACCTCAACGGCATAACAACGAGCTGAAGAACATAACACAAAATACAGTTACTAAACATGAACCTCATCGAGCAACAAGCTCAAAAACAACAACATGACCAAATCAGAGTGCGCGGAAATAACAAGGGTTAAATATTTATACCAAGCTCGATATCCACGTCAGCGCTATCAAAAGAATAAACACACAAGTACAAGTATAACCATAATCTACCCAACTTTACAAAGTTTATATAACCATTTACAACCTCGGCCTCACCAAAAGAAAATACAAAAGGCTCAAGGAGCTTCTAACCAAAAGAATAACTTGACAAGCTCGCCAAGACGGTGTGACAACTTGCTACAGGTTCCTCACCGGACCGTAATCTAAGGAAAACAAATAAACATGGAACGGGGTGAGTCGAAACCAAATAAACTACTAATGCAACAATATGACATGCTAGATGCAAGACGATAATATCAACAAGCATAACATAATATTGCATCATATATCATTTCCAGGATAAGGCATATAACATGTATAACATGAAGTCACGAGACCCTATATTACATGAGAGGCTCAACGATCGCCAACCGTCCCATACCGATTAGAAACCATGACCAACATTCACTTGTATAGGAAGCACATAAGGACAGTACGTAAACACATTTAAAATGATACTGTCTCGAGGTACACCTCCGACCTAACCAATACTTCCAACCAACCAACCAATGAAATACCAAATATCGGAGCCGTTTTTGACGTACTCAATCAAAGAACCAAAACCAATAACTCAATATCATAATACCATGTGAACCATTTTCTGTATCTATGTCGATAGGTGTCCTCGGTCCCTACAACCCGATAAATAACCATGAAAATAGCTTACCAAGGTTGGGTTTATTCCATACAACAATTGGCGCTATTCCCCTACCGTGGCCAACGATAGGATGAGGCCCAATGTATATTGACCTTCAACTATTACATAGCTCTGGCTCCTGCAATAATCGAGCGTCAATACACCGCCAAACAAATATGCCATGGACTTAACTAATGCTCAAGTAGATGTTTACACGACATTTAAAATAAATGAGTCATACTCCAAAGTAGGGAGTATAACCACAATGACAACATGAATGTCTCAAGTAGATCATAATAATCCCACTTCACAAATTAACCAACACACGAAAAATTACGATAATTATCGTAACTCAACAAACACAAATTGTGTAGCCAAATTATCCAACGAATCTCTCGAATCATCAAGGAATCCCAAATCACACATGTGGTCTCATTGATTATGAAATCCTAACAAACTCTGTTAGAGTCATTTTTGGTTTCTAATGAGTTCGAGTTTACGCGAATCAATCATACCGTAACCTTAACAATTGATATCAATTCTTTATATACCTAACATGTAAAAACAAGTCTCTTAACACATGCAACAAGTCAACCACAAAATTCTATGGTCAATATAGCAACATATACTCAAACATGGTGATTTTCACATTTTACAAGTCTAGAGTGTCAACCAAGACATAAATAAAGAAAGAGAGGGGTAATAGTTTACCTCTTGATGATTTAAGCCAAGAAAATCTACAGGAAACCCAAGTAAAGTGTTCCCCTAGTCAAGAGCTTCACAATGGCGAAGATGGATCGACAATCGGACTCCAAATGCCAAAGTTATCTCACTTTCTTTCTTTTACTCTCTCTATAAAGTTCTAGGTTGATGGAGATGAAATGAGGAGTGAAATGAGACTCCCATGGTGTTGAAGAGACCAAGAAAGGCTGGTCAAGAGGTCTCAAGTCGTGGTTCAATCACAGCCCTTGGATACAAGTTAATTGGTCAACAAACTTAAAATCTCGTCAAACAACAATAGCAGAGTACGACACTATGTAAACGCCTTATGCGACTGCATAGCTTTTATACCCGCGCCCTATGAAGCCGTATAGATTCCAGAAACTCTAAGGGTTTATGCGAGTTAGCACTATACGGTCGCATAGTGCCTTGCTCCGGTCAAAGTGTTTCCAAACTCATCCAAAGTGATTCCAAAATGCTTTCAAGCCATCCTAAGTTGGTCTCAATCTTAAACCAAGTCCAAAACACAATAGAACTCATTCAAAACAACATATAACAAGGCTAAGAATGCAACGCCTTTCAAATACGAAATATTATGAGATTAAATCACAACTCAAGGCATACTAATCACATGAAATCAACTCAAATGTAAACATGTTCAAATGAAGTATGCTCATGAAATTTGAACAACACCAAATGAAATTGACAACTAAGGTACATGCAAATGATATGAATGGTACGGGTATTATATTTTCTCCGCACAAAATCATTGCATTAGCCATTTTGGCCATGTGCTCTGCATATTCACTAGCGTCAATTTTCGTCGGTAATTTCTTGACTCAGAGCAATGCTTCAATCAACATGCACACGATCACCCCGCAATCATCGGTTCTAACTGCTTATTGCGGTGATGTTTCACATGTACTTATTGGGCAGACATCTTGTACTTGGCTTAATCGTTGGTACCACCTTAGTGACGATTTAGCGATTAATGACTTTATCTTTTCTTCAACATATGATGCATGTAGTGGAAATTATTCAAAAACAAGCATCAGTTGATTATTTGTTGTATTTTTAATAGAGAAAGTGGTACATTACTCACCAGTATTTTAGCCCTTTCCAAGTGCAAGTCTTTTTCTTTTTTGTTGATCGACGAGTTGTAGAGAACCCATTTATTATCATTCTCGTAGAACACCAGCAGGGTCCAATGCAAGCAATAAGCATTTTGCAAGTCACCCTACCCTAGTGTATTTATTGGGAAGATTAATAGATCATAGTTTATGGCCTCCTGCTCCAACTTGTCGTCGATATGCATTTTAGCCAAGTCTTTGAACATGCCGACGGTTGACTATCGTGCCACGTATAACTAAATAACATAACGTATACAAATTTAGTTTACAACAATCAATTAAGAAACTTATATAGTAAAGAACCGGATTATAATATTACCCAACAAGCAGAATTAAAAACCATTCCGGGAAGGTCTTTCTTTTTCCGTTTGATAAATTTTTGCACAATCAACTTTCAAATGTCGATGTGCTGTAAACAAGAAAAACAAGTTATATAATTGAGAAAAACAAAATAACATTGCATATGAAACTGGTTCATTACATTTAATAAACAATACATTCAAATATATTATGATGCAGCGAAAATAAAGGTTGTGCATCGCGATGCACATAATTAGTACTTTTTTAGTACAAAATTGTGTATCGCGATGCACACCTTCTGTGCATCGTGAGTGAAAGAAAGGTTGGTTGTGCATTGCGATGCACAAAAACAATATTTTTTTAGTAGAAACATGTGCATCGCGATGCATACCTTTTAAGTGCATCGCAAGTGTAATGTTGATACCTTTTTTTCATGTGAAAGCAATATCAATGCGTGGAAATTGAAATACATACATTGTTCTCCAGCATTTTGTGTATCAACAAGAGTTGGATATCAGAATAATGAATTATTAGTTCAATCTCCCCACCCATATAAACAATTGCCTTGTAAAAGATTGAGGACCATATTAATAAGGAATTCACACAATACTGATAATAATGTTATGTTATTGAAATTCGATAATATTAAAATTTGACTAACTAGTCTCCATCATCGTATTCGTAAAGTTTGGCCAGTTTCGATTTGGATATGGGACCTGTTCAATAAGTTTGGGGAGATTGTTCTTTTTTGGTTTGCTCGTTTTCTTTATAGGCTCTACTGCATCGTCGGTACAGAAGTCATCTGGATTCTTTCTCTTCCGGTCATTTCAATTTTGTACTCTTTTGACCATGAAAGAAGGAGTCTTGGCCCCTTTTGTACGTACCTGCACCATTTTATTTGCTACACCCTCCAATTTATCCACCTTATCCTCATTCCTTTTTTCAGTTGCATTTGATATGAGGGCCTGTTGCCTCTCATTTTTCATCATTTGATTTTCTTTAGCAATTTGTAATAGCAGCTTTTTGAGATCTTCAATTTGAGCATTTTGTTCATTTAGTCTAACATTTTGTTGCTCTTGTGTCTTTGCTATCTTAGATCTCAAGCTGTCTATTACTTTGACCATGTTTTCAATTTGTGCATCATTTCCAACCAATTCTGACCTAAAGATCTCAATTTCGTTGTCCTTGACTTCGATTGTGGATAATTCCTCATCCACAACAAATCTGACAACGTTCATTGTTGTGTCTTGGTCAACCATGCCATCTGTTCTTGCAGCTTCTGAAGTAGTCTGTTTAAGTTGTGGATTTGCATCCACAGCTTCAGTTGGATGAGGTGAATTGACTTGGTTTTGTTGGAGGGCGACATCCATCATAGCAGCGTCTAAAAGGATATCCATCTCATTTCTTCCTTGTTCCCAGAGGAGGGCTTTTTCATCATGTGTTCTTTTCAAAACACCATGAAACCTCTGTAAAAACATAAAAAAATGTAATTTTTTTTAGAGAATGTGCATAGAAAATATATTTTTTGTGTGCATCGAAATGCACAAAAATAGTACCTCTTTTTAGTATAATTGTATGCATCGCGATACACACTTTTGTGCATTGCAAGTATACTCTTTATACTTTAGTACAATATTGATAAAAGTTGTGCATCGCGATGCACAATAATAGTACTTTAAAGTACAACTTTGTGCATTGCAAGTTTAATGTTGTTATTTATAATATTAAACTAATGTGCCATTTTTAATATAACCACTCACCTGGTTGATCATGATCGCCATAAAATTTGTTTCACCGAGTTCTCTCGACAACGCCGACAAATCCCGTTTGATAAATCTTGGGATATATTTTTGGCGTGTCGGGAGCACGATGTCGCTATACTCGCACAACTAGTACCGTATACATAAATTGAACACTGTTAATATGACCAAATCTACATGTATCATACACAGAAATTACACATAATAATATGAAATGAACTTAAATTTACCGCGAGCAGCAGCACATATCTTTCAATGCCTTCGTCAGTTGCTGTTTTCATGCTCTCCAACAACATATCAACTACATGTTTTGACCAATTGTAGTTTGATATTTTGTTCATGTCGGAGACAAGGTATGTGTACGCCCAAGGTATATAGAAGGTCTTGGTCACCACCAGTAACATTGCAAGGACAAACAATGTTGTCAACCCAGCCACACAGTTGACATCAATAATTTGTTGGACACTGTCTATCCTCTCCTTGATTTTATCAAGTATTATTTTTGGCTTTAACATGATGTCTTTTATTTATTTAGACATCTTCTCAAGGAAGCACCTTTCGAGGAAATCGATTCGCTCCAATTTGTAAAAGGAGATGTTGATTTCTTCCGCACCATCCTTTATTTCAAAAATAAACTTGACATCTTTTGCCCTAAGCTTTAATATTTGTCCAGCAATTTCGAAGGACCTACGTCTTTTAATGTAGCACTTGGTAATACACCTTATTATTACGTGTTTACCCAGGATGCTCTCTATTATATACCAGAATGGTGTCTTTTTCAACACTGTTAGATGATCTTCAATGAATGTAATACTTTTTATTTGGTCAATGAGAGACTGCATACTTGACCTGTATACTATTCTAGGCTTCACACCTGCATAACACGTATATTTGTGGTTACAGTCCCACAACTGAAAATTTATAATAAAGAAGTGAAACACGATGCAAATGTCATTCATCGCGATGCATCGATTGTTCATTGGGATGCACGATATTTTTCATCGCGACGCACAAATTTTGAATCCAAATAAAACGGTGTATTAACATTTTCAATGAACGCAATTCATTAAATAATGCATCGTGATGCATCAAAAATAACAAAAGTTTGCAATACGATCCATAAATTTTGAAACCCTACAAATGTTGTTTAATATTCAGTTTTATATTCAAATTTGAAACCCTACAACCGCTATTCCGGACATTTTTGCTATGTTTTTGAAACCCTAAAATGTATTCAGTAATACTAACATGATACTTCATTTTTGTTGGTTCTGGTAGTTGTTGCTTTCTTCCCGGATCTCTTTTGTAGTTGAGAAGATAATTTTTGCTTTGTTTGTTAATATCTCACGATGATGTTTTCAAAAGTTTTTGCAAAATGGCCGAAAAATTTTAAGATTTTTTGCTCAATTTGAAGTAAAGAGGGGTTTTTTTACTGTGTGTTTTGAGGTGAAGAAGGTTATTTTGTTTTTGTAGTCTCAAAGCCGATGCAATGTGTACGTGTTAGAAGGAAGGGCATAGACAAACATTTCGCAAGTGAAAAAGGTAATTTGTGCATCGCGATGTACAAAAATAGTACGTTATAATATAATTTTTGTGCATCGCGATGCTTGATTTTCTGTGTCTCGCAAGTGAAAAAGGTAATTTGTTCATTGTATTGTGTTACAATGCATCATTTTTTATTTTGCGACGCATAACATACCCTTTTGTATTTTTTAAGAACATTAGATAATATTATGTAAAAAAATTTTATTTTCAATTTAAAATAATTATAATAAATTTAAGTGGTCGAAAATTGTCTTAAAAAGGTACCGGCTGCCGTTATCCAAACTTGTTCAATATCACTTGAAGCTTAAATTGGGCCTTAATTTTTAGAGGCTTGACAGAAAACCCTAGTTCCACCCTGCAGTTTGTCGTCCTTTATAAACCCCTCTTCTCTCCATATCTTTCTTAAGATTCTCGACCATTTAGCAATCTGCTGGTGGCTCTCTCCCTCTATATCTCTCTAAGATTCCCTTCCCGTTCGCAATTCTCTGGTGAGTCCTCTTTCTCTCTCTCTCTAAGGTGTTTTTTGTATCAGCTTTTTTCTATTCTTTCTTAACCAGAGTTCGTGATTTCAGTTGGCTGCTTGTGTCGGACCTAAAACTCATGCTAGGGTTTTCAGAGTTAGAAGATGGATCCTCCTCTCAGTTCAGCTTTTGAAATTGAAAGATATCAGGTAGATCTATAGCTTGACCAAACCCTTGTTTTTGTATCGCTTTGTTTGGTATATAGCTTGTGCATGTGTAAGACTGATTTATGTTTTGAGTCAATAAGAAAATGGATGATGATCTTCACTGACTAGGTCAAGTCGATGGCGCTTAATCTCAATTTCCCACAACTTTCCAAACTGATATCAGATTGGCTTTACTTGGGTATTGGTATAGAGGCACTTTTGGTAATTTAATAAAAAATATATATATACAACAAAATTTAGAAAGGTTCAAAGGTCAAATGGAAATTTGAAATACTAGAGTCTGACAAGTCTAGATCGTCGGTCCTAGAATCCTATCCCAATGTCTGTCCCATCAACAATAGAACACCACTTGTTATTGTTGCTGTTGACGACAAAACCCCAGTTTACTTGTTTCATCTGAAGATAAATAAATTAATAAAATTTTCGAATAACATAATTAATAAGGGAATATAGGTATAGTCAGGCAAGACATCTTGGCGGAAGGTGATCAGATGAATGGACCCATTTATTTTCATTATATATTCAGTTGGTGGAGCATATAATTAATTGAGAAAAACTTAAGTTCCTAAATCAAAATCCAAAATCCAAAATGATGAGTAAAAAAGTAAGATCATTGAAAGCTAGGTTTCGTATAAAATTTTAAATCTCTAATTCACCTAACAGATTAACAGAGAAAGTTAGTAGCATATTTGAAGTTTTTTTGAAAAAAAGGAAGCTGAAAAATTAATTGAAATCTTTTACTAATATTTTAGAGGACTTTGGAATAGAAGCAAGCTTTCAGAAATTATACGAGAGACAACTTTCCCAGTCCCTCTCTTGGGCTCTTCTCCGGCAAGACAATTAGCAACAAAGGAGAAGCTAGTTGAGCCAATGGTGATAGAATTGATCCGTCTTATTTTCTATTTATTGTTTTCTTTTTGATGACACGAGTAAATGAGGTTTTGTTGTTAACAGAAACAACAACACGCGCCGTTCAATGATTCATACTTGAGTCTGCCTTGCAAGTAAAAAAGGAAACAAAAATACTAGAGTCTGACTTGTATTCTTATTCAACTCATTAGATTCCAACATATAAGCTCATGGCTCTACTAAACTGAAAGTCTGAAACTGTTGTTGGTACAAATTATTTTCTGATGGATGTTAGCATGGAATCTAAGAAAACAGATGAGCTTTAAATTTGAGAATATGTAATATTTATTGCTAATCTGAGTATTTCCAACACTGCAAAAGTTTTGTCATTTAAGACTATACACTTGGTATTAATTATCTTTCGGACTATATTTTGGAAACTAATGATGTTCTAGTTAATACACACTCATGTTGCACGTTCATCTTAGATATGGCACATTCAAGGTAAAACATACATTAGCCAAGCAGTTTCAAGATCTCAACTCGGTCTTGAGTATTTCGCGAGAAGCACTAGAGTTTCTTGAGGTTACTAATTCTTATTCAAGGCTAAACATACAATAGGCAATCAGTCTTTTATGAGTTTAGTTTAATGAGTTCAATGATTAAACTTGATATACCAGTATAGCTCGTGAATGGATTAGTAACCTCAAGAAGTGCTTCTCAAGTCGGATTAAGTTCTAGTTGATGACCTTTTTCTTTTTTAAGATGAACTATGTAAGGCCTATAGGATTTAGCTGAAATTCGTAGCTGATAGCCGATGTCATAACTTATGAGTGATTGGCTGATAAACTGGTTTTGTTTGATTTAGAGGTACTGATGTGTCTTAAGTTAGTGTAAATAAGGGTGATGAGAATTGAGAAGTCTTAAGTTATTGTAAATAATGGTAATCTTGGATATGGAAGGAATGAAAAGAACTTTAGTGTGCAAATAAGTGTAATCTTGGAATATAGAAAGTTTCATTAAAGATGAAGGCTTCCATGTTTTTGAAAAATAAAAATAAGCACAAGGCCTAGTGCTTACAACATATGACCTTAAATGTTCTTCAAATGCCTTGTACAGACTTATAATTTATCATCCCATAAAAAACAACTTATGGCAAGAAATAAACCATAAACACATCCCAAAAAGGCCAAATCAAACAGCCCATAAATATGAAAATAAAGAACTTCAAATAAATGCCATCTCTAGATGATGCTTTAAAGCTTAAAATGAAAATTCTTCTGCATTCAAAATGCCTTATATGGAAATCAAGAAGGAATACTGACAAATGAACAACATTTTGGGCTGTATGAGGTTTTCCCTGCTGCAGGAAACTGAAATTTTTTTGAAATTCCCTGATCTAGAAGAAACCAAGGGCATACTTGTGGGTGATGCCCCTAAAAGTTTAGGGAAATACAGGTTTTTTTTGTTTGGAGGGAATATTAACGTATTCTTTCAAAATTGCATGGAGTGTTCATAACAGGTTTCGTTTTGGCACTTTGCTCGATTTGCTACAAAATTCTTTTCTTAATTTGAAAAAACACTAGCAATGATTCTTGATTCTTTTCTTATTTGAAGCCTCAATTATTTTGCACTTATTTAATATTTGCTCCTGAGTAGACTTGAAGTTAGTGATTTACAATTGTTTAGTTACTCTTAAGAGTTTTGATCATAATACTGAACCTCCTGGTGAAAATGGAACGGAAGATAAGTTGGAACCTTTCACCAATTTGGAAATACACTTCATTAATTGATGTTGAAGTCCTGAGTTTTACCGGATACTTAATGAATTTGCTTGTATTTGTATTTTGCCTCGAATGGCCATCCTATCAATATGCATTATGAAAGCTTCAATTGAGTTGACTATCTCTGTTGAACTGTGTATGAGTCCTCTTTTCACCCGACTTCAAGACCCAAGGCATACCATCTATAAAATGAACTCAATCTATCATATACATTATGTTTCATGGTTATTTTATTCAATTACCTAATGTACCATTTTACCACATCAGTTTGGATTCCTTAAGGGTCTTTTAAAATTTTTTTTTTAAAAAATGTTGAATGCTCGGATTTCTTTAGTTTCAGGCCTACTACGTTATCTGTAACTTTGCCATATTTTAGCATAGACTTGAACTTGTTGAAAGAGTTTTTTTTTTTTTTTTCCTTTTTCCGAGTAAGGATTAATATAAACAAAAAGGATCAAAAAAAGGTGACGCATCCTGTGTACACTAGGAGTATACTCTATTAAACAGACTTGGTCAATCTTAAAATTATCCACAAAATCAACAAAAGAATAAACTGAAGAAGGGACCGACTCTAAACAGTAAACACCAAAAGAACGACGTATGAAGCAAGAGTTATGCATGCTTATACAAGCTTTGATTGGAGAATCCATTCTAGTAAAGAGTGCATACTGTGTCCTTGATCGTACCTGCAGACCTGTAAACCTTATTTCCTTACACTACCTCACCTCATATTTGGTTTAGCTGAGTGCACAATCTCTTACCAGCAGGATTTGTATGGGCAGAATTGGACCAACACTTGGAAGCGATCTGCTTATTTTAACACCATATTGGAGTTGAAGCATGTGTGGTAGACTGCTTCTTCTTTTAGTGAAAAAAGCTTCTCCATCTTTTGTAGCCAATGAGCTGAAATATGACCTCTTTGGTGGATCAATAATATAATGTGAACAACTCAATTCGTATAGCTGTTGGAACTATTGATATTATGAACATGCTGCATGTCTTTAGTGTGGATATCTAGATAAGGATTTTCCAATATTTAGTAGATATGCTTTTATATAAAAGTGTTACTTCTTTATTTCCGTTTTCCTTTATTCTTGAGCCACAAGCAGGCGGGCATTCTTAACTTATATCTTTTTGTTTTCTCTCTTCTCAAGTCACAAATGGGTGAGTCTCCTTTCAATTGTTATGCCTTAGGGGGTCTTTCATTGAGCTCATCATCACTTGTTTCATCAATGTTGATGACATGCTCATGCTCAGAGTTGCTTGAACCTAAAATGGGTCAAACTTTTAGGGTTTGATTTGGTTTAACTGCTCCCAGTTTGTTTGTGTTGTTCTTGAACTGATGCAAGTTTGTTTAGGTCGTTTTCTTTTGATAAGTAAATATATAGACAAAAGGCAACAAAATAGGTGTCGCGTCCTTTGTACATTAGAAGAGTTTATTTAGGTTGTTGTACTTGTACCAATATATTTCCATGACAAATTTCTGTATGTGAGATATATTTGCTCCAAGCCAGATGAACTCTTAGAATTGCCATTCTACTTATTTGTATATCATGAGATCTCCCATGCTTACGATTTTCCTTTGGTTAACTAAAGACGATTATTATTATTATTTGTCTTCTTCTTAGATGTCTTATATATTTGTTTTATGGCTTCAATAGGTATGCTGGATTCAAGCAGCAAAATTCCAACTGTGGCTCAGATCTCCGACCAATCTGCAGAATATACGGTCCAGATTTTCCCGGAGAGTTGGACTCATTTTCACGACTTTCCACCTTTGTTAGAGGGCTCCGCGGCTTTGTTTGCTTGGCTCCTAATTCTGGTAAGTTGAGTTTATGTTCATGCACAGACATAGCTGGGCTTGTAGGCACTTTTAACTTGTGCAATGCATGAGTGTTTGTTATTTTTTAACTGTAAAGTTTGTGGAACCTATAGGTCAAACAATTGTCAATTACATGTAGTATACCTAGGAGCAATGATGAATATGTCTGACATATTAGTCAAATTTGACATAATTTTAGTTGACTAGTAACTAAAAAGGTACAAATATCATCAGTATGCTTCGACATGAAAAATAATTTCTCCAATTAGGGATCTGTTGAACCAAATTACTTGAGAAAGATATTTTGAATTAGGGTTCCTGATCTTTGTTTATTGGTCCATTACTCCCTCTGTTTCAAAATAAGTGTTGTTTTAGCTAATTTTTTTGTTCCAAAATAAGTATCACTTTAGGTTTGTAATGTATGTTTTGCCTAATTTACTCTTCTCTTCTCCCAAGTCCCAACAATTAATCATCTATTCATTAAATACTTTTTCTTCTCCCAATAGATTTTTCCTCATAATTTATCTTTTCAACTACCCCAACCACAAAAATTAAGGATATTTAATTTGGGTATATTTGTCAACCTACAAAATTTCTTAATATGTGTGCATAACTCTAAAATGACACTTATTTTGAAACGGAGGGGGTATAATAAAACAGTCACCAGAATAAGCCATAGCTGCAACAGTTTGTAATGGGGAGGGGAATTGAATAATGTAGAAATTGGGGATGTGGTGTCTCTTCCTAGTTTGCCTTTGTATGAATTGTGCTAGAATATTCCTCGAAAGTTTGGGATATAAATCACCATTGTTTTTGATGGGATTCAATTTCGGAAGGAATTCCTGGAATCTTGTATGGTTGGTTGCTTTGATCAGGATGTGGGTACAGAGGTGGAGATTGCTAAGTTAGGTACTAAAAATCAGCGAATGGCAGTGGATGTGAGGTTCTTTTGATTGCCGGACTTCTTTTGTGTTTGCCTCACCATCGCGTTTAGGTTGTGAGAACTGGGATCTTCAAAGAACGATGCCATTTATAAAAGCCCGTTTCAGATGGGCCACTTTCGCTACTGAAAAATCTTCATTTGAACATGTTGTGGGGTAAAAACTAACCTTGCCAAGGCATGGGAAGAATGAATGGGATCGGATTCCACCACGAGTCAATATTGTGGCATTGACTTGGTTTTTGATTACTGCTGTTTTCTTGAAGTAGCCGGCTGCTCTAATGAGGTACACATGGTCTGGAATTTGGTTGTTTGATGATCTCTACTTACCTCGATTAAAATGGGTGGGTGGACGTGGTTAGCTCTTTGAGTAATAATATTACGACTTCAAAACCATCTCAATCAATATACTTGCATCCCATAGGAAAATTTAGCAACAGGGACCTGTTAGACGCTCAATCTCTAAGAACTAAACTAAAACATCTAAAGAATGAGAGCTTCCTATTGATTTCAAAATGTATTAGCGAGGTAAGTTTTTGGTTCTGGAATTCTTTTGAAATTACATATCTGAGTTTTTACTGTATGTGCTTAGAGGTAAAACAAATTCATGATTTGTTTATTGATTTTTGGATTTTCTTTTACGCAGGTGCAGAAGTCTATTGATGAGAAGTTCATTGAATGGACACAGAGAAGATTATTGAGTTGATGCCTGGAGCTGAGATATTAAAACTACAACATACTGAAGATGATGGATTTGACAATGGTGATGTCCTCATGATTTCAAAATGAAAATGTGAGGATGGAGGATTGTTACCTGTTAGCCAGAGATATGGGCGCGCGCCGGGGGGGTGGGGTTGTGAGGGGTTTCTCCTTCCAATCTACTTCCTAGAATTGGAACTCGCTCCTGGTGATGGATCATTTCCTGAACTATCCCCTACCTTTGCAGCTTTTATGAGAGCAGCTGTGTTGTGCAGACTTGAGGCTTGAGGTACAACCAGTGTTTTTATTTCCAATCTATTTCACTGAACTGGCCCTTGCTCTCGGTGATATTGTTGTCGCGTCCTTTATTGAATTGAGTTCTCATCCCACTTGCATCTCCTCTTTTGGGTCCTTCCTCTTCACGACCGCTCTCGACAATACTTTCCTTCTCAATAGTATTATCATCACTTAAGACGGTGGACTTGCAATATCATGTCTTCTCAACAGTATTATCATCATTGAAGCAGCAGGTGGACTTACTCTGGGTCACCATTTCCTTTGTAGTCCGGCACTCTCGACCGTGTAAACTTGCAATATCATGTCTTCTCAACAGTATTGTCATCATTGAAGCAGCAGGTGGACTTACCCTGGGCCACCATTTCCTTTGTAGTCCGGCACTCTCGACCGTGTAAACTTGCAATATCATGTCTTCTCAACAGTATTGTCATCATTGAAGCAGCAGGTGGACTTGCCCTGGGCCACCATTTCCTTTGTAGTCCTGCACTCTCGACATATTAGGTCCTTGTGTAAACTTGCAATATCATATCTTCTCAACAGTATTATCGTCACTGAAGCCAGTGGACTTTCATTGGGCCGCCATTGCCCTTGGAGTCTGGCCATCTGCATCTCTGTAAACTCTCGTCTAAACTTGCAATATCATATCTTCTCAATAGTACTATCGTCTCTGAAGCTGATGGACTTTTCACTGGGCAACCATTGCCTTTGGAGTCCTGCTGCATCTGTGCACTCTCGTCGTATTATGTTCTCGTGTAAACTTGTAATATCATATGGACTCCAGTGGTGCTAATGTGTATTTGCTTTTAAAATTACTCAAAAGTCTACATTTTTACTTTGTGAAAAATAATAAATATACATTTATTTTTGGACCAGGGTAGTATTATTTTGGAGAGTCGAAATTTTCACAAACTGTAAAAGATTTTTTTATTGTACCTTCTGTATAAGTTCTTGTTTAATTTTGATATCAAACACTAGGAATATAGGTTTACAAATTGCTTCATTTACAATTGCATCTACTCTATAACTTGTAAATAAATATCTTCGCTCGATTGATTTAGGCTTTATTTTGAGCTAGTTGATTGACTAACCTGAAGACTGAAGTAGATTTAAAGACTTTAATACATTATTTTTATATTTGAAAAACTCATAAAATGTTATTGCTGTTATGGTTGATAAATATCAATTGAGTTAAATTATTAAGTAATGCTATGTGCACTTAAAGTCTTTGTTGGTATTTTTGGTTGGTCAAAAGATTTTTAAGTGGTAGGACTCACAAATTATTTAATTAATTAGAAAATACCAACTTGAATTTTGATGCACACTTTAGGTGCACATAGCATTACTCTAAATTTATTTAGAAACGCTATTTTTACTATAATTTTTACTAATCTACTATATTATTAATCATTATATTAAACAAATACATGTTTGGATAAAATTATCTTTAATTACTTGTCTATATTAAGTTGACTAATAAAATTACTTTTATAAAGTCCGTTTGGTATAGCGTTTTCAAAACGGAATCTTTTTAAAACACGATTTTTTTCTTATAAATGCGTTTGGAATGTTGTTTTTTTATTCTTATTTATTTCAAATACTTAATTAATTAAGCTCAGGACTAGATTTACTTTGCATTATAAAAAATCGAATATCATAAATATATTTTTTGTCACTCAAACTTTGAAAAAAACATGTGATTTTTGTTTATTAAAATAAAAAATTCACAATTAGATTTAAAAGGTTTAATTGTAAAACAATAAGCCAATACTAAAATCATATTGTGGTATAAACTATGTAAAGTTTTAATATATATTGTCTACCTATAACAATTGATTTTAAATTTTAAATTTTGAATTATTGAAATCGGCAATCAATTTAATACATAACATATTGTTATTATTGAATTTATTTTTTAAACAATATTTTAAAATTAAATTAATTTTTTTATTTTAGTTATAAAATATTACATGTTTCTAAAATTTTGATCGATAAATAGTTTTTTATTAATATTTTATAATGAAACATGAAACGAGTCGTAAGCATAATTGAGAAAACATATTTATTAAAAATAAATAGAAATAGAAAAAGCAAAACTGCCTCGTTTTTGATGTGTTAGGAGTTAAAAGATAATTTTAAAAATAAGAAATATATTAATCCACTTCAAATGACAAGTAATTAAATATGAGATAGATTTGGTCAAATATGTAGTTGTTTAATACAATAATTAATAATGTAGGGATTAACAAAATTTATAGTGGAGATAATCTCCCATTATTTTATTCAATATTTAAATTACTCACTCTGTCCCTAAACAATTGTCTTGCTTTCCGTCTTTGTCCGTCCCTAAATAATTATCTTGTTTGAAACTTTCCTTTTTAATACATCACTTTTACCATTTTACCATTACTTTTCTCTCTACTTTAATTATGGGTCACATACACATGGACATTAAAGAAAACTATACACTATACCAATATTAATAATTAAGTCAATTGTTTTTTCTTAATCTGTTTGTAGGGTCAAACAAGATAATAATTTAGGGACGGAGGGTGTATTTTTTTGAACAAATTGCGGGTCGGTCCCCTTTCACAGTTTTTCAGCCGCTTTAGTCCACTATAATAGTTTTCAATCGCTTAAGTCCATTTTAAGTGATAAATTGATCAACTGATCTCAAATTGCCGTCGTAACAATCTATCACGTTTTTTAAGCTGCATATCCTTGATTTACTCATGTAAATTTCGTATTTATTTCCATTGTGATTTCTTACTAAAATATTCATTCATATAAACTTGAAGAAACTTAGAAAACGAATACCAATAAGTAGAAGACCAAATTCATTGTGAAATCGAAATCAATGGATTCAATGTAAACTGTCATGTTGTTGTTGAAATTCAGAGGATATACTATTGTTTCCTAAGTTTCAGAGAATTTAGGTTTATCTGAGTTGATTGAATGCATTAGAGATAAATATTCTAATTTTTAATCGGATAATTGTACTTTGAAATACAACATTGTAGGATCACATAATATTTGTTGTTTAGTCATCGAAGAAGATTTTAAAAATATGGTGTCATAGGCCAAAATTTTTTCATTCATTATCATTGTTGATGTGTTTGAAACTGATAATAATTTGATTTACGAGATTAATAAAGAAGGTAAACATGAAGATGAAATTGCATAGAACGCACACGATGCAATAATTTCTACAGACGATGCACAAGAGTTGCATTATGATGCACAAAACTTGCATCGCGATGCACAAGTTTTGGACAAAAGTAAAGGAAAAGTTGTGCATCGCGATGCACAATAATGTAATGAGTAGAACAATTAAAGTAAGTGTACCAATTATTCAAGTTTTGAAAGCGATGATGAAAGTGTCCCATGTTACGACATATGTCCTGTTCAAACAAGAAAGGAACTCTTGAATTTTGGTTGGGCATCTCTTATTATTGGTGTTGGTCAAACAGTTAAAGGTGAAATGAAAGATTTTCGTACGCAGTTTATAAAATATTCATCCAAGATTGGATTTGAATTTTTAACATAAAGAACAACAATAAGAAGATTATCATTGTATGTGAGAAGAAATTTAGTGATGATTGAAGTTGGTTCATCAAGGCATCTTTATCTATTGATAAATCAGTATCCATATACAAGTGTAACATTTCACATAGTTGTCATTTAACCATGATTGGCGATAATTGTTAGGTCTCAAGGTGCTCAAATAGGCTAGAAGGGGGGGGGGGTTGAATAGCCTATTTCTAATTTTAAAATTGATTTATAAAAGGTTACTTCACGAAAGAGTTTGAAAATAATTTGTAACAGAATAGTGAGAATTATAGGACAACTTCAAGATGGTTGATCTTAGATCAGTAGTTCTTTAAGTAGTATTAGAAACTGGAAGACTTCAAGCTATTAAATAAAACAGTGAAGCAGGGAGTAAAGTAGACAAGTATTTGAAGTAGAATAAGTGCTACGTCCACTACCAAAGTGGTTAGCTTTGGATTTGAAAATGTGCACTATGTTTTCCACTAAAACAATCACAAGGATCACTAATATATCGTGTACAAAAATATTTTAACCAAGTGTTTAAGGTGAAAGTTGATATCTAGAAAGATACAACTTTCGTGTGCTATAAATGCAAAGGATTGCAATCAATGAAGAGCAATAAAGACTAGACGTCTAAGATTGGTGCTCTTCAAAGAAAGAATCACAGAATAAGACTATGAAGCTTTTAATGTACTAGTAGTAAGATGAAGATTGTAGCAGTTCAAATTGTTGGAGAGCATGTTCAATGCTTCATGGAGTCTTCAATTTATAGCCAGAGAATTCTTGGAGCCATTGGGGATTTCAGTCTTGATATCGAATTGATTTAGGTGCATTTAATGCAAAGAGACTTGCATTAAATGCCCTATGTATTGCTGTTGAAATCTAAGATAACGTTCTGATCAGTCCAAGTGGTCTCTGTCCTTAGTCTACAGGTTTGCTAAAAATGGGTAGACAAGTACTGCGTGCAGTATGTCTTTTTCTAAGATGTTTGCCTAAAATGGAATGGTCCATTAAATGGTTCTTGCAGGTTATTGTTACATAGAAATTCAAGGATAGACCTTTGCTGGTAACTGAGGCACATCTTCAGACAAGTCTTGATCAGACGATTTTCAGGTCTTCATGCATTGCTGATGAAGCTTGGCTGGAACGAACTTGGTTGATGACTTGATAGACATTGTTGATGAAGATGGCTGATGTACAAAGGCCATCTTCTGAAGACTAAGCTAAGTACAATATAAGCAATCCTAAGCTATTACAAGCAATTGTCTAAGTACAAGTTGTCACTCTAACAGACATGCATGCCTATTAGTCACCTTGGCTTAGACTTAGGTTATGGATACAAGCAAATCTAGATAAAATACAACAATCTCCTCCTATTTGCTTGAGTCCATGACCTATGAATATAATGATAGCTGAAAGTATCCAAAACTAGTAATAGCATGCTTTTAACGATGTTATATTAAGTAAGCATGCCCTAATTGGATTTACAAAGCAGCCAATGTATTCAGATTACGAAGTGTTTACAGGAAAATGAAATTTAAGCATAAAACACTTGCAATAAACTGATGTTTAAAGACAGACAAGATATAACAATTATAGAATATGTCTTTAAACCAGTGGTTTAAATTTCATGCACACAGAATAAGCAGTTTATCATTAAGCATAAAAGTTTAAAAAATATCAAGAGAAAATATAATCCTTGTATATCAAACATATTGTTTAATTAATGAATGGTTTTGAAATTTTTTTTGTCATAAAGGATAAGTTGAGATATACCAGCTAAGTTGAGGATTGTCCTTCATGCTTTGAAGAGGCAGCAGCTTTAAGTGCTTTAGGTTCAACAATCTCGGCCTTGGTTGCTTCCAGTTCATCTTTGACAGCTTTCAACTCTGATTTAAGGTCTTTGTTTTCTGTCTTCAGACGTATATTCCTCTCAAACGTAGTTGGCAGCTTATCATTGTTGTTGAATTGGGTCATCTCCTCCTTCATGGACGCAAGCGACTTGTCCATTGAAGATAGCCGGTCGACATAAATCTGGAACTTATTCCTCATAAGACCATAAAATGTCCGAGTGGCTAATCTGGAGGCAATCACAGACTTGTGCACAGAGTGGTTTGTAGCCTTCTGAGCGTGAAACATATGTTTATAGCCGACATCAATCATTTCCACCACAAAAATCATTCCCTGTGAAAGGTTGTCAACTTTGGAGCTCAGCAGGGTGGTGGAAGACACGGCTGTGCTGGAGATAGCAGAGAGACGGTTGACCAAAAGATGCTGACATGCATTGATCGTCATTTGGGAGACAGAGGTGCCACACTTGGCTTCCTTGACAATAGCAATTATCTGAGTCAAGTACTCAGCTGTGACATCAGTCGTATGAGATTGCTTGGACGTAAGATGCATCAAATTCTTGTTTAAGTTGGCCATGATGATGTCAATGCCTTTGACAAGATTTTTAATTGAGTAAGGCATATCAGATGGAGCTGAGGAAGAAGGACGACTGGTAGACGCTTGGCAAACTGGAGGAGGCAGAACAGGGGAAGGGAGACAAAAACAGAAAGGAGGGATAGACAGAGGGAATTTTTTTTGCACAAAGGCAACATGGGTTTGAATGTTGACTCCTATAGGAAAGGTGGAGTTATAAAGATTGAGGAATTGATAAAGTGGCGAGGGTCAAATTCACTAAGACAAGGAAATAAATCAAAGGAATTGTGAATTTTAGGGCTGAGAAGGATGGAGGGGTGGGTAATCAGCTGATATAGATGTGGAACCAGCTGAGATGAAGTAGGAAGAGAAGTGGCTAGGACAGCTTGGAGTGTAGAAAAGAACTCAACACCTGGCAAGTCCTGCTCAACTGGTGAAGTAGATAGGTTGGCTGGAGGTGTTGAAGGGGAGGATGTAGGTAGAGAGAAGAGAGGAGAGAAGATAGTTGGTAAAGGTGGGGAAAGGCCAAGGTCCCTGTGGATCTAAGTCTATTGTTTAAGAACAATCAAGTTCTGGACTCGACTGTTGTGCATGTGGAATTTCTGGGACCAGGCCAGAGGGAGAGGCTCATAGAAGTTGCCCCACTGTATAAGGATATCCTTAGTAGTCATGGGTAGACAGGGTAATCTTTTGGGATAGTCAAGTGTGAAAAGGTAGAGGTTTGTAAGTGGGTTGATTGTCTCTAAAAAATAGCAGTTCTTGAACTTCCAGGTGGAGATGGCTATAAGGGTTGAATTTTGGTTTCTTTGGGGTTGGTTGGCTGAAGGGAGAGGAAAGAGGATATTTGGAACGAGTTAGAGGCTGGCTGTCAGCAGAGTCTTCAAGCTTTTCTAGGTTAACAAGTGGGGATGAGTGAGTGGGAGGCATAGCGGCAGAGGGCACAAACCTGGCCTTCTTGGCACTTTTCTTTAGGCGTTTTCCATGCCTTGGTTTTGATGGGGAAGATTCAAGAATGGTTGGGCTGGGATTTACTGGAATGGAGATGGTTGGTATAGAGGTAGGTTTGGGAAAGCCAAAATTGTAACACCCCGACTCAACTTCTTCCCTAGATCGTTTGTAGTCTCTCATTATTGACTTTGAAACCCTCAGAGTTTGAGACGTCACGCTTGTTCAACGTGACCCGTTATGGCGTGAATCGTGTTCGACACGTGATTAAACTCATGGTAAGTGGTACTTTGTTTCTATACTCATTCGAGACTATTATCGATACCGATTATCATATGTATACCTTGTATATTCCCCATGTTTAAGTGACTTAGCCTTGGTTTAGATTCACCCTCGAATAACAAGCGTTATTCTTATCGTTAAACTGTAAGTAGAGTTGATTCGTGTGTCATTTTATGTGTTTATCTTCGCGTATGAGTGAGACTTGTGTTTTTCATCCTTTAAGCCTCATTGGGGAAGGATTTGGTTGAGTTTTGAGTGTGTTTTAACATTTGTTTGATGTTAGAATCAACCTAGGATCACTTTGGGACATTTCGGGATCCAACGAGGGCATTTTTAGAAAAATTGCCCAGTTCTTTAGCTCTATGCGGCCGCACTATGCGTGCTCGCATAAAAACACTAGACTTTCTGGAATCTATGAGGCCGTAATATGCGTCCGCATAGCCACGAGCTCTGCTTCGCCAATTTTTGATCTTTCTCGATTTTTAACATTTTTAAGTGGTTTAAAATGCTCAAACAAGCCCGGGACTGGACCAAACACTTACCCATGGTATTAATAAGATAATCTAACCTATTTCCCTTCATTTTCTTCCTCCAAAACCCAGCTGAGTTTAGAGAGAGAAAGAAGAGAGAGATGAGAGAGAGTAGAGAGATAAATCACGATATCTTGAGCGTTTGAAGTCGGATCGACGATCCGTCTTCGCTGAAGTGTAGAGGGTGATGAGGAGCACAATACTAACCGAAGGGATCATCTGATCTATTGAGGAATCACTACCTCACCTCTCCTTCCATATTTTTAGAGAGAGAAAGTTGATTTTGGGGGTGTAAAAGCTTGATTCGGACTTGGATTGAGCTTAGGATCGACGTTTGGACTCCGTAGCAGCGTAGGGGTCGTGGAGGAGTAGATTTCCACCCGAAGCCCCTTTGATTTCGTGGAGGATTTGCGTTGTATAGTAAGTTACTAATCTTCTTCTTAGATTTCAAGCATCGTAGTGTAATATCGCGATGTTTATGTGTTATACATGTTGTATACGAACTCCTTAAATGCTATACTTGCTCAAGATGATTTACTAGCATGTTAAATGATGTGTATTGATGAATTGTTGCTAATTTTGTGGTCTCCGAATATTAGAGACTTGTGGAGTTCATTGTTGTACACGTTGTTGTTGTTATTCTGATGGTTGTTGTCTCCGAGTATTAGAGACTCCTCGAGATTGTGTTATGAATTTTGTTGTTGTTTCCTGAGTTGTAGACTCGTGGGTTTGTTTTATAGTTGGGTTCCGACAATAAAGTCGCCGATGACTTGTTTTAGTATCGAGCATGTGTAGCTCATTGAGATTATAATCGTTAATATTCTCGCGATGACTCGTGAGATAAACATGGGTAGTATATACCCCAAACGTTGGATATTGTGATTGACACGGTTAATTAGGGACGATACTACCGTTCGTTCTGAGGATTAATTTGTAGATGACCAACTCTAGCTCTGTTGTATAGGACGTAAAGATTATACGTCGTGTAATGACTTAATGAGTGGTATAAATATGTATTAGTAGTATTTTAGTCTCCTACGATGTGGGATGACGAATTGATGAGATCTTGATGGAATAAACATGAGTTAGGTTGATTTAGTCAACGTTGTTGATCACATGACTACTTGAATTAGGTTGGATGATTATGTATACACCCTACGTCTAAGCTTTGATTAATTATTAAAGGTACTTGTGACTTCATATAAGTTACTAATGAGTTGTGTACGATTATGTGTGACATGTGTTGGGAATGACTTAGTCACTGCACATTGAGTGATGTGTTTATTATGAGTTAAAGTTTCGAGATACCCCAGTTATCACCCAATAAGGGTGCGTGAACTAGTGTTGAGTTGCTACGAACGTATTACGTAGTGATTTTGGAATGTAGTGGATTATGATTGTAAGTACGAGTAGGCTTACACATGTTATGATTATAAAGTCTAGCATTCGCGAACTTAAATGATTTGGTGTATGTGTGGTTGTTCTAGTAAGCAATAGGATAATCATCCTACTTTGATGATTGATTGTGTATTTAGTATTTACAAGCACATTATGTTGAATTGGTATGTGATTCAATAGAACACATTATAGTTTGATTTCGTTAAGTTGTGATTCAATAGAACACATCACGATTTGATTTATTAAGTGTGGTAGAGAACTGTTGTTACTGATAACGGTCATAATAAGAGTGATGGCAATGGTTTGCACTTAATGCATATGTGATATCATTTATCGTGGCAATACACGTGTGCATTTGATGTGGAGGCATGTGTAAAATAGCTAAGAAAAACAGTCGAATCTCAATATTTTCTGATAGAAAGCGCATCAACGTTTTGGGAAAGTTGATCATAGTCTTCCAATAGAGTCCTTGCACACACCTATGACAACTAATTCTTCAAGAAGCTCCTCAACAACTAGTTCAAGACTCGAGTATGGATAGCTGAGAATTCTTCGTTTAAACTATTTGACTCACGAAGTTTAATAGACTAAGAGTCAAATGAAAAGGCATACACTCAGGTTTACAAGTTTTACTTACTTAAGAGTCAATAGGTTTTTGAAGCTATTAATCGAACTAACTTGAAATTGGCCATGCTAATTCAAACTAGGGGTGTAAACCGTTTGGTTCGGTTTAGGCCAACACCATGAACCGAACCACCCCCTATCGGTTCCATATTTTCCAAACTGAACCGAACCGCCATAGACTTCAAAATCGAACCGATCGATTTGTCGGTTCCACGGTTTAATTATTTAAATATTTTTTTAAAAAAACTTGTAAATAAAAGAAATGCTTTTAACACAAAAAATAACTAAAAGTTAAAATATTACTCCAACCGTCCCGGATAAATGTTCATATTTGATAAAACACGGGAATTAAGAAACATAATTAATGATGTTTTGTAAAATGTGTTTTGACGATAATACCCATGAACATTAATTGAGTTCAACTATTTTAACTAATTGAATTTCTTTGGGATGTATTATATTAAATGAAACTTTAATGGTATATTAGAAAGAATGGTATAAAATAGGTAGATCAAAAGTCTTTAGGAACATTAGTTGGAACATCCCAAAATAGAAAGTAGAAACATTTATCTGGGACGAAGGGAGTAACTTTAAAATAAAATAGCTTTAAAGGTATAGATTTGATATACTATTTTAATGATTCACAATAGTTAATATAATTTATATAATATAATAAATATATAAGTATTTATATATAGGTTTGGTTTGGTTCGGTTCAATCCTATAAACCGTAAATCGAACCGATCAGTTTTTGAATTTTTGGAAGCGAGACCAAACCGCCTTGGACCAAAACCGAACCAAACTAGACAGTTCGGTTTGGTTTGATTTGGTTCGACGGTTTGGCCTTACACCCCTAATTCAAACTTAGTAAAATTATAACCAAGCTTGGCCAAACTAATTTTATGCTTGAAATTTTTGTTGGAAAAATTGCGGGCTGGTCCCCTTTAGACAATTTACAACCGCTTAACTATAATTGTTTTCAACCGCTTAAGTTCATTTTAAGTGATAAATTGACTTTTTGTTCCAAAACTACCCACGTAACAATATATGACATTTTTAAGTGTATTTTGTGCATCGTCATGTGTGCGAAATGTGCATCATCAATGTAATTTGTGTTTTTGTGTTATGAAATGTAGATCATCAAGTATAAAATGTACATCGTCAATGTAATTTTGTGTTAAGAAATGTGCATTGTCAAGTATAAAATGTGCATCGTCAATGTAATTTGTGAATTTATGTTTATCAATGTGCATCGTCAAGTACAATTTTGTGCATCGTAAAGTATAATAGTACCATTTCAGCATAAGTTGTGTTAAGAAATGAGCATCGTCAAGTATAATTTTGTGCATCATCAAATATAACAGTACTATTTCAGTATAATTTATGCATCATGAGGTATATTTTTGGGCATCGTCAACTGTAATAATTGTAATTTTTATTAATTATTATTGTTATTACAAAAGTTATCAAGAATACAATTCATAGCACACAATTGGCATTCTATGGTACGAATTTGGTGGTATGAAATAGGAAAACCTTGTTTATATACATGGAGTAGCTCTACCCTGTTACACAAAAAACCTCAATGTTGTCGAATGGCGTCGACTCTGGTCCAAGAATTTTGTTGAACCTTCTTTATTATGTCATGAGAAGCTTGCAAAAATGTGCTATACTTCTCAAGCCTATAGTTTCTTAGCATCTCCATGTCAATTTGTGATGCTTCTCCGTAATGTAGCACCAAAAGAACACCCAAAGTGTGCATGACCTCAAAGTATCCATCCCGTGCAAGATACTCCCACAGTGACGATGCGATGGTAAGTCTTCGAGTGTTCCATTGTAGAAGAATATGAGAATGGCGATTTGGTGGAGCATTTATCTGTTTCTGACAAGAGTTAATCTTGTGTAGAAATGATCGTATGCTTGCAGGGAATCTTTACCCAAAAATCACCTACGGGGGAAGAGACCTTCCACGGACATATTCCGGAGGACTACTTCCTCGTTACCAACATCGTAAAACATTCTACAAACTTGTTGGAGGTTAAGGACATCTCTGAATGACGATACAACAACCATTTGGAATATAACTAATAGAATCTCATAAGGTACGTGTGTCAACATCTTTTTTGGTTTATTTTTTGTATTTGATGAGGGAAATGTTTACAACTTGCTTTTGATTTTTACTAGTGGATTTTTTGAAAACAATATCATGGCGTCCCATATTTATAGTACGTAATTTGAACGTTGTATCATTTAACAGGCATTGGACAGTCACTTCTTTTAGAATTTGAAAAGGCATTTATCATTTTTGTAGAATTCTAAGAGGCATTTATCATATCAATGACGGTTATCTCTTTTTTAAAAACATGTTTGTATTTAAATGAGTGGCCTATTAGAATCTGAAAGAGTTTTTAAATGATGCACAAAATTTGTTAAGCCTAAAAAGTTGTGTACCGGGAATATAAAGTTGAGCATCGCAATGCACAAAAATAATACTTTTATAGTACAACTTTGTGCATCGCAAGTGTAATTTTAAAAAAATAGAAATTAAACAATGTTTATCAGCATAGATTCATAAAAAGAGAGGAATAACACGAAAATGTAATGTTGTATATAAAAAGTATTGTTTCTTAAACATTTTCTGTCGCATTCCGACCCGAGATCCTATGTGGAACCTCGTCCAGTGCGCGAGGACGAGAACACAATAAAATCATGATTTGAAAATTCATTTTGATGCTAAAACCCTGTAATGCAAATTCGTGATTTTTAAAACAAAACAAAACCTCAACAGCATAACAACGAGCTGAAGAACATAACACAAAATACAGTTACTAAACATGAACCTCATCGAGCAACAAGCTCGGAAACAACAACATGACCAAATCAGAGTGCGCGGAAATAACAAGGGTTAAATATTTATACCAAGCTCGATATCCACGTCGGCGCTATCAAAAGAATAAAACACAAGTACAAGTATAACCACAATCTACCTAACTTTACAAAGTTTATATAACCATGTACAACCTCAGCCTCTCCAAAAGAAAATACAAAAGGCTCAAGGAGCTTCTAACCAAACGAATAACTTGACAAGCTCGCCAAGACGGTGTGACAACTTGCTACAGGTTCCTCACCGGACAGTAATCTAAGGAAAACAAATAAACACGGAACGGGGTGAGTCGAAACCAAATAAGCTACTAATGCAATAATATGACATGCTAGATGCAAGACAATAATATCAACAAGCATAACATAATATTGCATCATATATCATTTCCAGGATAAGGCATATAACATGTATAACATGAAGTCACAAGACCCTATATTACATGAGAGGCTCAACGATCGCCAACCGTCCCATACCGATTAGAAACCCTGACCAACATTCACTTGTATAGGAAGCAGATAAGGACAGTACGTAAACACATTTAAAATGATACTGTCTCGAGGTACACCTTCGACCTAACCAATACTTCCGACCAACCAACCAATGAAATACCAAATATCGGAGTCGTTTTTGACATACTCGATCAAAGAACCAAAACCAATAACTCAATATCATAATACCATGTGAACAATTTTTTGTATCCATGTCGATAGCTTACCAAGGTTGGGTTTATTCCATACAACAATTGGCGCTATTCCCCTACCGTGGCCAACGATAGGATGAGGCCCAATGTATTGACCTTCAACTATTACATAGCCCCAGCTCCTGCAATAATCGAGCGTCAATACACCGCCAAACAAATATGCCATGGACTTAACTAATGCTCAAGTAGATGTTTACACGACATTTAAAATAAATGAGTCATACTCCAAAGTAAGGAGTATAACCACAATGACAACATGAATGTCTCAAGTAGGTCATAATAATCCCACTTCACAAATTAACCAACACACAAAAAATTACGATAATTATCGTAACTTAACAAACACAAATTGTGTAACCAAATTTTCCAACGAATCTCTCGAATTATCAAGGAATCCCAAATCACACACGTGGTCTCATTGATTATGAAATCCTAACAAACTCCGTTAGAGTCATTTTTGGTTTCTAATGAGTTTGAGTTTACGCAAATCAATCATACCGTAAACTTAACAATTGATATCAATTCTTTATATACCTAACATGTAAAAACAAGTCTCTCAACTCATGCAACAAGTCAACCACAAAATTCTATGAACAATATAGCAACATATACTCAAACATGGTGATTTTCACATTTTAAAAGTCTAGAGTGTCAACCAAGACATAAATAAAGAAGGAGAGGGGTAATAGTTTACCTCTTGATGATTTAAGCCAAGAAAATCTACATGAAACCCAAGTAAAGTGTTCCCCTAAGTCAAGAGCTACACAATGGTGAAGATGGATCGTCAATCGGACTCCAAATGCCAAAGTTATCTCACTTTCTTTCTCTTACTCTCTCTCTCTCTACTCTCTCTATAAAGTTCTAGGTTAATGGAGATGAAATGAGGAGTAAAATGAGACTCCCATGATGTTAAGGAGACCAAGAAAGGCTAGTCAAGAGGTCTCAAGTCGTGGTTCAATCACAGCCCTTGGATACAAGTTTATTGGTCAACAAACTTAAAATCTCGTCAAACAACAATAGCAGAGTACGACACTATGCAGACGCCTTATGCGACCGCATAGCTTCTATGCCGGCGCCCTATGAAGCCACATAGATTCCAGAAACTCTAAGGGTTTATGCGAGTTAGCACTATACGGCCGCATAGTGCCTTGCTCCGGTCAAAGTGTTTCCAAACTCATCCAAAGTGATTCCAAAATGCTCTCAAGCCATCCTAAGTTGGTCTCAACCTTAAACCAAGTCCAAAACACAATAGAACTCATTCAAAACAACATATAACAAGGCTAAGAATGCAATGCCTTTCAAATACGAAATATTATGAGATTAAATCACAACTCAAGGCATACTAATCACATGAAATCAACTCAAATGTAAACATGTTCAAATGAAGTAGGCTCATGAAATTTGAACAACACCAAATGAAATTGACAACTAAGGTACATGCAAATGATATATGAATGGTACGGGTATTATATTTTCTCCGTATAAAATCATTGCATTAGCCATTTTGGCCCTGTGCTCTGCATATTCACAAACGTCAATTTTCGTCGGTAATTTCTTGACTCAGAGCAATGCTTCAATCAACATGCACACGATCACCCCACAATCATCAGTTCTAACTGCTTATTGCGGTGATATTTCACATGTGCTTATTGGGCAGGCATCTTGTACTTGGCTTAATCGTTGGTACCACCTTAATGACGATTTAGCGATTAATGGCTTTATCCTTTCTTCAACATATGATGCATGTAGTGAAAATTATTCAAAAACAAGTATCAGTTGATTATTTATTGTATTTTTAATAGAGAAAGTAGTACATTACTCACCAGTATTTTAGCCTTTTCCAAGTGCAAGTCTTTTTATTTTTTGTTGATCGACGAGTTGTAGAGAACCCATTTATTATCATTTTCGTAGAACACCAGTCGGGTCCAATGCAAGCAATAAGCAGTCTGCAAGTCACCCTACCCTAGTGTATTTATTGGGAAGATTAATAGATCATAGTTTATGGCCTCCTAGCTCCAACTTGTCGTCGATATGCATTTTAGCCAAGTCTTTGAACATGCCGACGGTTGACTATCGTGCCACATACAACTAAATAACATAACGTATACAAATTTAGTTTACAACAATCAATTAAGAAACTTATATAGTAAAGAACCGGATTATAATATTACCCAACAAGCAGAATTACAAACCATTGCGGGAAGATCTTTCTTTTTCCCTTTGATAAATTTTTCCACAATCAACTTTCAAATGTCGATGTGCTATAAACAAGAAAAACAAGATATATAGTTGAGAAAAACAAAATAACATTGCATATGAAACTGGTTCATTGCATTTAATAAACAAAACATTCAAATATATTATGATGCATCGAAAATAAAGGTTGTGCCTCGCGATGCACATAATTAGTACTTTTTTAGTACAAAAATGTGTATTGCGATGCACACCTTCTGTGCATTGCAAGTGAAAGAAAGGTTGGTTATGCATCGCGATGCACAAAAACAATATTTTTTTTAGTAGAAACATGTGCATCGCGATGCATATCTTTTAAGTGCATCGCAAGTGTAATGTTGATATCCTTTTTTCATGTGAAAGCAATATCAATGCGTGGAAATTGAAATACATACATTGTTCTCCAGCATTTTGTGTGTCAACAAGAGTTGGATATCAGAATAATGAACTATTGGTTCAATCTCCCCACCCATATAAACAATTGCCCTGCAAAAGATTGAGAACCATATTAATGAGGAATTCACACAATACTGATAATAATGTTATGTTATTGAAATTCAATAATATTAAAATTTGACTAACTAGTCTCCATCATCGTTTTCGTAAAGTTTGGCCAGTTTCGATTTGGATATGGGATCCAGTTTAATAGGTTTGGGGAGATTGTTCTTTTTTGGTTTGTTCGTTTTCTTTATAGGCTCTACTGCATCGTCGGTACAGGAGTCATCTGGATTCTTTCTCTTCTGGTCATTTCAATTTTGTACTCTTTTGACCATGAAAGAAGGAGTCTTGGCCCCTTTTGTACGTACCTGTACCACTTCATTTGCTACACCTTCCAATTTATCCACCTTATCCTCATTCCTTTTTTCAGTTGCATTTGATATGAGGGCCTGTTGCCTCTCATTTTTCATTATTTGATTCTCTTCAGCAATTTGTAATAGCAGTTTTTTGAGATCTTCAATTTGAGCATTTTGTTCATTTAGTCTAACATTTTGTTGCTCTTGTGTCTTTGCTATGTTAGATCTCAAGCTGTCTATTACTTTGACCATGGTTTCAATTTGTGCATCCTTTCCAACCAATTCTGACCTAAAGATCTCAATTTCGTTGTCCTTGGCTTCGATTGTGGATAATTCCTCATCCACAACAACTCTGACAACGTTCATTGTTGTGTCTTGGTCAACCATGCCATCTGTTCTTGCAGCTTCTGAAGTAGTTTGTTTAAGTTGTGGATTTGCATCCACAACTTCAGTTGGATGAGGTGAGTTGACTTCGTTTTGTTTGAGGGCGACATCCATCATAGCAGCGTCTAAAAGGATATCCATCTCATTTCTTCCTTGTCCCCAGAGGAGGGCTTTTTCATCATGTGTTCTTTTCAAAACACCACAAAACCTCTGCAAAAACATAAAAAAATGTAAGTTTTTTAGAGAATGTGCATAGAAAATATATTTTTTTGTGTGTATTGTGATGCACAAAAATAGTACCTCTTTTTAGTATAATTATATGCATCGCGATACACACTTTTGTGCATTGCAAGTGTACTCTTTATACTTTAGTACAATATTGATAAAAGTTGTGCATCGTGATGCACAATAATAGTACTTTAAAGTACAACTTTGTGCATCGCAAGTTTAATGTTGTTATTTCTAATATTAAACTAATGTGCCATTTTTAATATAACCACTCACCTGGTTGATCGTGATCGCCATAAAATTTGTTTCACCGAGTTCTCTCGACAACGCCGACAAATCCCGTTTGATAGATCTTGGGATATATTTTTGGCGTGTCGGGAGCACGATGTCACTCTACTCGCACAACTAGTACCGTATTCATAAATTGGACACTGGTAATATGACCAAATCTACATGTATCATACACAGAAATTACACATAGTAATATCAAATGAACTTAAATTTACCGCGAGCAGCAGCATATATCTTTCAATGCCTTCATCAGTTGCTGTTTTCATGCTCTCCAACAACATATCAACTACATGTTTTGACCAATTGTAGTTTGATATTTTGTTCATGTCAGAGACAAGGTATGTGTACGCCCAAGGTATATAGAAGGTCTTGGTCACCACCAGTAACATTGCAAGGACAAACAGTGTTGTCAACCCAGCCACGCAGTTGACATCGATTTGTTGGACACTGTCTATCATCTCTTTGATTTTATCAAGGATTATTTTTGGCTTTAACATGGTGTCTTTTATTTATTTAGACATCTCCTCAAGGAAGCACCTTTCGAGGAAATCGATTCGCTCCAATTTGTAAAAGGAGATGTTGATTTCTTCCGCACCATCCTTTATTTAAAAAATAAGCATGACATCTTTTGCCCTAAGCTTTAATATTTGTTCAGCAATTTGGAAGGACCTACGTCTTTTAATGTAGCACTTGACAATACACCTTATTATTGCGTCATCCTTCTTGGAATGATCGCTCATGACGTGTTTACCCAGAATGCTCTTTATTATATACCAGAATGGTGTCTTTTTCAACACTGTTAGATGATCTTCAATGAATGTAATACTTTTTATTTGGTCAATGAGAGACTGCATACTTGACCTGTATACTATTCTAGGCTTCACATCTGCATAACACGTATAATTGTGGTTACAGTCACACAACTGAAAAATTATAATAAAGAAGTGAAACACGATGCAAATGTCATTCATCGCGATGCTTCGATTGTTCATTGGGATGCACGATATTTTTCATCGCGACGCACAAATTTTGAATTCAAATAAAACGGTGTATTAAAATTTTCAATGAACGCAATTCATTAAATAATGCATCGTGATGCATAAAAAATAACAAAAGTTTGCAATACGATCCATAAATTTTGAAACCCTACAAATGCTGTTTAATATTCAGTTTTATATTCAAATTTGAAATCCTACAAACGCTATTCCGGACATTTTTGCTATGTTTTTGAAACCCTAAAATGTATTCAGTAATACTAACCTCATACTTCATTTTTGTTGGTTCTGGTGGTTGTTGCTTTCTTCCCGGATCTCTTTTGTAGTTGAGAAGATAATTTTTGCTTTGTTTGTTAATATCTCATGATGATGTTTTCAAAAGTATTTGCAAAATCGCCGAAGGATTTTAAGATTTTTTGCTCAATTTGAAGTAAAGAGGGGTTTTTTTACTGTGTGTTTTGAAATGAAGAAGGTTATTTTGTTTTTGTAGTCTCAAAGCCGATACAATGTGTACGTGTTAGAAGGAAGGGCATAGACAAACATTTCGCAAGTGAAAAAGGTAATTTGTGCATCACGATGCACAAAAATAGTACGTTGTAATATAATTTTTGTGCATCGCGATGCTTGATTTTCTGTGTCTCGCAAGTGAAAAAAGTAATTTATGCATTTTATTGTGTTACAATACATTATTTTTTATTTTGCGACGCATTACATACCCTTCTGTATTATTTAAGGACATTAGATAATATTCTGCAAAATTTGTTTTTTTTCAATTTAAAATAATTATAATAAATTAAAGTGTTCGAAAATTGTCTTAAAAAGGTACCGGCTGCCGTTATCCAAACTTGTTCAATATCACTTAAAACTTAAATTGGGCCTTAATTTTTAGAGGCTTGACAGAAAACCCTAGATCCACCCTGCAGTTTGTCGTCCTTTATAAACCCCTCTTCTCTCCATATCTTTCTTAAGATTCTCGACCATTTAGCAATCTGCTGGTGGCTCTCTCCCTCTATATCTCTCTAAGATTCCCTTCCCGTTCGCAATTCTCTGGTGAGTCATCTCTCTCCCTAAGGTGTATTTTGTATCAGCTTTTTTCTATTCTTTCTTAACCAGAGTTCGTGATTTCAGTTGGCTGCTTGTGTTGGACCTAAAACTCATGCTAGGGTTTTCAGAGTTAGAAGATGGATCCTCCTCTCAGTTCAGCTTTTGAAATTGAAAGATATCAGGTAGATCTATAGCTTGACCAAACCCTGGTTTTTGTATCGCTTTGTTTGGTATATAGCTTGTGCATGTGTAAGACTGTTTTATGTTTTGAGTCAATAAGAAAATGGATGATGATCTTCACTGACTAGGTCAAGTCGATGGCGCTTAATCTCAATTTCCCACAACTTTCCAAACTGATATCAGATTGGCTTTACTTGGGTATTGGTATAGAGGCACTTTTGGTAATTTAATAAAAAATATATATACAACAAAATTTAGAAAGGTTCAAAGGTCAAATGGAAATTTGAAATACTAGAGTCTGACAAGTCTAGATCGTCGGTCCTAGAATCCTATCCCAATGTCTGTCCCATCAACAATAGAACACCACTTGTTATTGTTGCTGTTGACGACAAAACCCCAGTTTACTTGTTTCATCTGAAGATAAATAAATTAATAAAATTTTCGAATAACATAATTAATAAGGGAATATAGGTATAGTCAGGCAAGACATCTTGGCGGAAGGTGATCAGATGAATGGACCCATTTATTTTCATTATATATTCAGTTGGTGGAGCATATAATTAATTGAGAAAAACTTAAGTTCCTAAATCAAAATCCAAAATCCAAAATGATGAGTAAAAAAGTAAGATCATTGAAAGCTAGGTTTCGTATAAAATTTTAAATCTCTAATTCACCTAACAGATTAACAGAGAAAGTTAGTAGCATATTTGAAGTTTTTTTGAAAAAAAGGAAGCTGAAAAATTAATTGAAATCTTTTACTAATATTTTAGAGGACTTTGGAATAGAAGCAAGCTTTCAGAAATTATACGAGAGACCACTTTCCCGGTCCCTCTCTTGGTCTCTTCTCCAGCAAGACAATTGGCAACAAAGGAGAAGCTAGTTGAGCCAATGCTGATAGAATTGATCCATCTTATTTTCTATTTATAGTTTTCTTTTTGATGACATGAGTAAATGAGGTTTTGTTGTTAACAGAAACAACAACACGCGCCGTTCAATGATTCATACTTGAGTCTGCCTTGCAAGTAAAAAAGGAAACAAAAATACTAGAGTCTGACTTGTATTCTTATTCAACTCATTAGATTCCAACATATAAGCTCATGGCTCTACTAAACTGATACTGTTGTTGGTACAAATTATTTTCTGATGGATGTTAGCATGGAATCTAAGAAAACAGATGAGCTTTAAATTTGAGAATATGTAATATTTATTGCTAATCTGAGTATTTCCGACACTGCAAAAGTTTTGTCATTTAAGACTATACACTTGGTATTAATTATCTTTCGGACTCTATTTTGGAAACTAATGATGTTCTAGTTAATACACACTCATGTTGCACATTCATCTTAGATATGGCACATTCAAGGTAAAACATACATTAGCCAAGCAGTTTCGAGATCTCAACTCGGTCTTGAGTATTTCGCGAGAAGCACTAGAGTTTCTTGAGGTTACTAATTCTTATTCAAGGCTAAACATACAATAGGCAATCAGTCTTTTATGAGTTTAGTTTAATGAGTTCAATGATTAAACTTGATATACCAGTATAGCTCGTGAATGGATTAGTAACTTCAAGAAGTGCTTCTCAAGTCGGATTAAGTTCTAGTTGATGACCTTTTTCTTTTTTAAGATGAACTATGTAGGGCCTATAGGATTTAGCTGAAATTTGTAGCTGATAGCCGATGTCATAACTTATGAGTGATTGGCTGATAAACTGGTTTTGTTTGATTTAGAGGTACTGATGTGTCTTAAGTTAGTGTAAATAAGGGTGATGAGAATTGAGAAGTCTTAAGTTATTGTAAATAATGGTAATCTTGGATATGGAAGGAATGAAAAGAACTCTAGTGTGCAAATAAGTGTAATCTTGGAATACAGAAAGTTTCATTAAAGATGAAGGCTTCCATGTTTTTGAAAAATAAAAATAAGCACAAGGCCTAGTGCTTACAACATATGACCTTAAATGTTCTTCAAATGCCTTGTACAGACTTATAATTTATCATCCCATAAAAAACAACTTATGGCAAGATATAAACCATAAACACATCCCAAAAAGGCCAAATCAAACAGCCCATAAATATGAAAATAAAGAACTTCAAATAAATGCCATCTCTAGATGATGCTTTAAAGCTTAAAATGAAAATTCTTCTGCATTCAAAATGCCTTATATGGAAATCAAGAAGGAATACTGACAAATGAACAACATTTTGGGCTGTGTGAGGTTTTCCCTGCTGCAGGAAGCTGAATTTTTTTTGAAATTCCCTGATCTAGAAGAAACCAAGGGCATACTTGTGGGTGATGCCCCTAAAAGTTTAGGGAAATACAGTTTTTTTGTTTGTTTGGAGGGAATATTAACGTATTCTTTCAAAATTGCATGGAGTGTTCATAACAGGTTTCGTTTTGGCACTTTGCTCGATTTGCTACAAAATTCTTTTCTTAATTTGAAAAAACACTAGCAATGATTCTTGATTCTTTTCTTATTTGAAGCCTCAATTATTTTGCACTCATTTAATATTTGCTCCTGAGTAGACTTGAAGTTAGTGATTTACAATTTGTTTAGTTACTCTTAAGAGTTTTGATCATAATACTGAACCTCCTGGTGAAAATGGAATGGAAGATAAGTTGGAACCTTTCACCAATTTGGAAATACACTTCATTAATTGATGTTGAAGTCCTGAGTTTTACCGGATACTTAATGAATTTGCTTGTATTTGTATTTTGCCTCGAATGGCCATCCTATCAATATGCATTATGAAAGCTTCAATTGAGTTGACTATCTCTGTTGAACTGTGTATGAGTCCTCTTTTCACCCGACTTCAAGACCCAAGGCATACCATCTATAAAATGAACTCAATCTATCATATACATTATGTTTCATGGTTATTTTATTCAATTACCTAATGTACCATTTTACCACATCAGTTTGGATTCCTTAAGGGTCTTTTTAATTTATTTTTTTTTTAAAAAATCTTGAATGCTCGGATTTCTTTAGTTTCAGGCCTACTACGTTATCTGTAACTTTGCCATATTTTAGCATAGACTTGAACTTGTTGCAAGAGTTTTTTTTTTCCTTTTTCCGAGTAAGGATTAATATAAACAAAAAGGATCAAAAAAAGGTGACGCATCCTGTGTACACTAGGAGTATACTCTATTAAACAGACTTAGTCAATCTTAAAATTATCCACAAAATCAACAAAAGAATAAACTGAAGAAGGGACCGACTCTAAACAGTAAACACCAAAAGAACGACGTATGAAGCAAGAGTTATGCATGCTTATACAAGCTTTGATTGGAGAATCCATTCTAGTAAAGAGTGCATACTGTGTCCTTGATCTTACCTGCAGACCTGTAAACCTTATTTCCTTTACACTACCTCACCTCATATTTGGTTTAGCTGAGTGCACAATCTCTTACCAGCAGGATTTGTATGGGCAGAATTGGACCAACACTTGGAAGCGATCTGCTTATTTTAACACCATATTGGAGTTGAAGCATGTGTGGTAGACTGCTTATTCTTTTAGTGAAAAAAGCTTCTCCATCTTTTGTAGCCAATGAGCTGAAATATGACATCTTTGGTGGATCAATAATATAATGTGAACAACTCAATTCGTATAGCTGTTGGAACTGTTGATATTATGAACATGCTGCATGTCTTTAGTGTGGATATCGAGATAAGGATTTTCCAATATTTAGTAGATATGCTTTTAGATAAAAGTGTTACTTCTTTATTTCTGTTTTCCTTTATTCTTGAGCCACAAGCAGGCGGGCATTCTTAACTTATATCTTTTTGTTTTCCCTCTTCTCAAGTCACAAATGGGTGAGTCTCCTTTCAATTGTTATGCCTTAGGGGGTCTTTCATCGAGCTCATCATCACTTGTTTCATCAATGTTGATGACATGCTCATGCTCAGAGTTGCTTGAACCTAAAATAGGTCAAACTTTTAGGGTTTGATTTGGTTTAACTGCTCCCAGTTTGTTTGTGTTGTTCTTGAACTGATGCAAGTTTGTTTAGGTCATTTTCTTTTGATAAGTAATAAATATATAGACAAAAGGCAACAAAATAGGTGTCGCGTCCTTTGTACACTAGAAGAGTTTATTTAGGTTGTTGTACTTGTACCAATATATTTCCATGACAAATTTCTGTATGTGAGATATATTTGCTCCAAGCCAGATGAACTCTTAGAATTGCCATTCTACTTATTTGTATATCATGAGATCTCCCATGCTTACGATTTTCCTTTGGTTAACTAAAGACGATTATTATTATTATTATTATTATTTGTCTTCTTCTTAGATGTCTTATATATTTGTTTTATGGCTTCAATAGGTATGCTGGATTCAAGCAGCAAAATTCCAACTGTGGCTCAGATCTCCGACCAATCTGCAGAATATACGGTCCAGATTTTCCCGGAGAGTTGGACTCATTTTCACGACTTTCCACCTTTGTTAGAGGGCTCCGCGGCTTTGTTTGCTTGGCTCCTAATTCTGGTAAGTTGAGTTTATGTTCATGCACAGACATAGCTGGGCTTGTAGGCACTTTTAACTTGTGCAATGCATGAGTGTTTGTTATTTTTTAACTGTAAAGTTTGTGGAACCTATAGGTCAAACAATTGTCAATTACATGTAGTATACCTAGGAGCAATGATGAATATGTCTGACATATTAGTCAAATTTGACATAATTTTAGTTAACTAGTAACTAAAAAGGTACAAATATCATCAGTATGCTTCGACATGAAAAATAATTTCTCCAATTAGGGATCTGTTGAACCAAATTACTTGAGAAAGATATTTTGAATTAGGGTTCCTGATCTTCGTTTATCAGTCCATTACTCCCTCTGTGTCAAAATAAGTGTTGTTTTAGCTAATTTTTTTGTTCCAAAATAAGTATCACTTTAGGTTTGTAATCTATGTTTTGCCTAATTTACTCTTCTCTTCTCCCAAGTCCCAACAATTAATCATCTATTCATTAAATACTTTTTCTTCTCCCAATAGATTTTTCCTCCTAATTTATCTTTTCAAGTACTCCTAGCACAAAAATTAAGGATATTTAATAAGGGTATATTTGTCAACCTACAAAATTTCTTAATATGTGTGCATAACTCTAAAATGACACTTATTTTGAAACGGAGGGGGTATAATAAAACAGTCACCAGAATAAGCCATAGCTGCAACAGTTTGTAATGGGGAGGGGAATTGAATAATGTAGAAATTGGGGATGTGGTGTCTCTTCCTAGTTTGCCTTTGTATGAATTGTGCTAGACTATTCCTCGAAAGTTTGGGATTTTGATGGGATTCAATTTCGGAAGGAATTCCTGGAATCTTGTATGGTTGGTTGCTTTGATCGGGATGTGGGTACAGAGGTGGAGATTGCTAAGTTAGGTACCAAAAATAGTGAATGGCAATGGATGTGAGGTTCTTTTGATTGCCGGACTTCTTTTGTGTTTGCCTTACCATCGAGTTTAAGTTGTGAGAACTGGGATCTTCAAAGAACGATGCCATATATAAAAGCCCGTTTCAGATGGGCCACTTTCGCTACTGAAAAATCTTCATTTGAACATGTTGTGGGGTAAAAACTAACCTTGCCAAGGCATGGGAAGAATGAATGGGATCGGATTCCACCACGAGTCAATATTGTGGCATTGACTTGGTTTTTGATTACTGCTGTTTTCTTGAAGTAGCGACACCTCTAATGAGGTGCACATGGTCTGGAATTTGGTTGTTTGATGTTCTCTCCTTACCTCGATTAAAATGGGTCAGTGGACGTGGTTAGCTCTTTGAATAATAATGTTACGACTTCAAAACCATCTCAGTCAATATACTTGCATCCCATAGGAAAATTTAGCAACAGGGACCTGTTAGACGCTCAATCTCTAAGAACTAAACCAAAACATCTAAAGAATGAGAGCTTCCTATTGATTTCAAAATGTATTAGCGAGGTAAGTTTTTGGTTCTGGAATTCTTTTGAAATTACATATCTGAGTTTTTACTGTATGTGCTTAGAGGTAAAACAAATTCATGATTTGTTTATTGATTTTTGGATTTTCTTTTACGCAGGTGCAGAAGTCTATTGATGAGAAGTTCATTGAATGGACACTGAGAAGATTATTGAGTTGATGCCTGGAGCTGAGATATTAAAACTACAACATACTGAAGATGATGGATTTGACAATGGTGATGTCCTCATGATTTCAAAATGAAAATGTGAGGATGGAGGATTGTTACCTGTTAGCCAGAGATATGGGCGCGCGCCGGGGGGGTGGGGTTGTGAGGGGTTTCTCCTTCCAATCTACTTCCTAGAACTGGAACTCGCTCCTGGTGATGGATCATTTCCCGAACTATCCCCTACCTTTGCAGCTTTTATGAGAGCAGCTGTGTTGTGCAGACTTGAGGCTCGAGGTACAACCAGTGTTTTATTTCCAATCTATTTCACTGAACTGGCCCTCGCTCTTGGTGATATTGTTGCCGCGTCCTTTATTGAATCGAGTTCTCATCCCACTTGCATCTCCTCTTTTGGGTCCTTCCTCTTCACGACCGCTCTCGACAATACTTTCCTTCTCAATAATATTATCATCACTTAAGACGGTGTACTTGCAATATCATGTCTTCTCAACGGTATTATCATCATTGAAGCAGCAGGTGGACTTACTCTGGGCCACCATTTCCTTTATAGTCCGGCACTCTCGACCGTGTAAACTTGCAATATCATGTCTTCTCAACAGTATTATCATCATTGAAGCAGCAGGTGGACTTACCCTGGGCCACCAATTCCTTTGTAGTCCTGCACTCTCGACCTATTAGGTCCTCGTGTAAACTTGCAATATCACGTCTTCTCTACAGTATTATCTTCATTGAAGCAGCAGGTGGACTTACCCTGGGCCACCATTTCCTTTGTAGTCCTGCATTCTCGACCTATTAGGTCCTCGTGTAAACTTGCAATATCATGTCTTCTCAACAGTATTATCATCATTGAAGCAGCAGGTGGACTTACCCTGGGCCACCATTTCCTTTGTAGTCATGCACTCTCGACATATTAGGTCCTTGTGTAAACTTGCAATATCATATCTTCTCAACAGTATTATCGTCACTGAAGCCGGTGGACTTTCATTGGGCCGCCATTGCCCTTGGAGTCTGGCCATCTGCATCTCTGTACACTCTCGTCTAAACTTGCAATATCATATCTTCTCAATAGTACTGTCGTCTCTGAAGCTGATGGACTTTTCACTGGGCAACCATTGCCTTTGGAGTCCTGTGTGCACTCTCGTCGTATTATGTCCTCGTGTAAACTTGTAATATCATATGGACTCCAATGGTGCTAATGTGTATTTGCTATTAAAATTACTCAAAAGTCTACATTCTTACTTTTAGTGAAAAATAATAAATATACATTTATTTTCGGACCAGGGTAGTATTATTTTGGAGAGTCGAAATTTTCACAAACTGTAAAAGATTTTTTTATTGTACCTTCTGTATAAGTTCTTGTTTAATTTTGATATCAAACAGTAGGGATATAGGTTTACAAATTGCTTCATTTACAATTGCATCTATTCTATAACTTGTAAATAAATATCTTCGCTAGATTGATTTAGGTTTTATTTTGAGCTAGTTGATTGACTAGCCTGAAGTAGATTTAAAGACTTTAATACATTATTTTAATATTTGACAAACTCATAAAATGTTATTGCTGTTATGGTTGATAAATATCAATGGAGTTAAATTATTAAGTAATGATATGTGCACCTAAAGTGTGCACTAAATGTGTACTTAAAGTCCTTGTTGGTATTTTTTGGTTGGTCATAAGATTTTTAAGTGGTAGGACTCACAAATTATTAACTAATTAGAAAATACAAACTTGAATTTTGGTGCACATTTTAGGTGCACATAGCATTACTCTAAATTATTTTAGAAACGCTATTTTCACTATAATTTTTACTAATCTACTATATTATTAATCATTATATTAAACAAATACATGTTTGGATAAAATTATCCTTAATTACTTGTCTATATTAAGTTGACTAACAAAGTTATTTTTATAAAGCTCGTTTGGTGTAGCGTTTTTAAAACTGAGTCTTTTTAAAACACGGCTTTTTTCTTATAAATGCATTTGAAATGTCATTTTTTTATTCTTATTTATTTCAAATACTTAATTAATTAAACTCAGGACTAGAGTTACTTTGCATTATAAAAAAACTAATATCATAAGTATATTTTTTGTCACTCAAACTTTGAAAAAAAATGTGATTTTTGCTTACTAAAATAAAAAATTCACAATTGGATTTAAAAGATTTAATTGTAAAACAATAAGCCAATATTAAAATCATATTGTGGTATAAACTATGTAAAGTTTTAATACTTATTGTCTACCTATAACAATTGATTTTGAATTTTAAATTTTGAATTATTGAAATCGGAAATCAATTTAATACCTAACATATTGTTATTATTGAATTTATTTTTTGAAAAATATTTTAAAATTAAATTAAATTTTTTTATTTTAGTTATAAAATATTACATGTTTCTAAAATTTTGATCGATAAATATTTTTTTATTAATTTTTTATAATGAAACATGAAACGAGTCATAAGCATAATTGAGAAAACATATTTATTAAAAGTAAATAGAAATAAAAAAAGCAAAACTGCCTCGTTTTGATGTGTTAGGAGTTAAAAGATAATTTTAAAAATAAGAAATATATTAATCCACTTCAAATGACAAGTAATTAATTATGAGATAAATTTGGTCAAATATGTAGTTGTTTAATGCAATAATTAATAATGTAGGGATTAACAAAATTTATAGTAGAAATAGTCTCCCATTATTTTATTCAATATTTAAATTACTCCATCTGTCCCTAAATTATTGTCTTGCTTTCCGTCTTTGTCCGTCCCTAAATAATTATCTTGTTTGAAACTTTCCTTTTTAAGACACCACTTTTACCATTTTATCCTTACTTTTTCTCTCTACTTTAATTATGGACAACATACACATGGACATTAAAGAAAACGATACACTATACCAATATTAATAATTAAGTTAATTATTTTTTCTTAATCTGTGTGTGGGGTCAAACAAGACAATTATTTAGGAACGAAGGGTGTATTTTTTTGAACAAATTGCGGGTCGATTCCCTTTCACAGATTTTCAACCACTTTAGTCCACTATAATAGTTTTCAATCGCTTAAGTTCATTTTAAGTGATAAATTGATCAATTGATCTCAAACTGCCTCCGTAACAACTTATCACGTTTTTTAAGCTGCATTTTCCTTGATTTACTCATGTAAGTTTCGTATTTATTTCCATTATGATTTCTTACTAAAATATTCATTTATATATACTTGAAGAAATTTAGAAAATGAATACCAATAAGTAGAAGACCAAATTCATTGTGAAATTAAAATCAATGGATTCAATGTAAACTGCTATCATGTTGTTGTTGAAATTCAGGAGGATATACCATTGTTTCCTAAGTTTCAGAGAATTTAGGTTTATCTGAGTTGATCGAATGCATTAGAGGTAAATATTCCAATTTTCAATTGGATAATTGTACTTTAAAATACAACACTGTAGGATCACACAATATTTGTTGTTTAATCAACGAAGAAGATTTCAAAAATATGGTGTCATAGACCAAAATTTTATCATTCATTATCATTGTTGATGTGTTTGAAACTGATAATGATTTGACTTACGAGATTAATAAAGAAAGTAAACATGAAGATGAAATTGCATAGAACGCACACGATGCAATAATTTCTACAGACGATGCACAAGAGTTACATCATGATGCACAAAACTTGCATCGCGATCACAAGTTTTGGACAAAAGTAAAGGAAAAGTTGTGCATCGCGATGCACAACAATGTAATGAGTAAAACAATTAAAGTAAGTGTACCAATTATTCAAGTTTTGAAAGCGATGATGAAAGTGTCCCATGTTATGACATATGTCCTGTTCAAACAAGAAAGGAACTCTTGAATTCTGGTTGGGCATCTCTTACTATTCGTGTTGGTCAAACAGTTAAAGGTGTAATGAAAGATTTTCATACATAGTTTATAAAATATTCATCCAAGATTGGATTTGAATTTTTAACATTAAGAACAACAATAAGAAGATTAACATTGTATGTGAGAAGAAATTCAGTGATGATTGAAGTTGGTTCATCAAGGCATCTTTATTTGTTGATAAATCAGTATCCATATACAAGTGCAATCTTTCACACAGTAGTCATTTAACCATGATTGACGATAATTGTTAGGTCTCAAGGTGCTCAAATAGGCTAGAAGGGGGGGGGGGTTTGAATAGCCTATTTCCAATTTTAAAATTGATTTATAAGTGTTACTTCGCAAAAGAGTTTGAAAATAATTTGTAACGGAATAGTGAGAATTATAGGACAACTTTAAGATGGTTGATCTTAGATCAATAGTTCTTTAAGTAGTATTAGAAACTGGAAGACTTCAAGCTATTAAATAAAACAGTGAAGCAGGAAGTAAAGTAGACAAGTATTTGAAGTGGTTCACATTATGAATACGTGCTACGTCCACTACCAAAGTGGTTAGCTTTGGATTTGAAATTGTTCACTATGTTTTCCACTAAAATAATCACAAGGATCACTAATGAATCGTGTACAAAAATATTTTAACCAAGTGTTTAAGTTGAAAGTTGATATCTAGAAAGATGAAACTTTCGTGTGCTATGAATGCAAAAGATTGAATCAATGAAGAGAAATATAGACTAGACGTCTAAGATTGGTGCTCTTCAAAGAAAGAATTACAGAATAAGACTATGAAGCTTTTAATGTACTAGCAGTAAGATGAAGATTGTAGCAGTTCAAATTGTTGGAGATCATCTTCAATGCTTCATGGAGTCTTCAATTTATACCCAGAGAATTCTTGGAGCCGTTGGGGGTTTCAGTCTTGATATTGAATTGATTTAGGTGCATTTAATGCGAAGAGACTTGCATTAAATGCCCTATGTCTTTCTGTTGAAATCTCAGACAACGTTCTGATCAGTCCAAGTGGTCTCTATCCTTAGTCTGCAGGTTTACTAAAAATGGGTAGACAAGTACTGCGTGCAGTATTTCCTTTTCTGAGATGTTTACCTAAAATGGAATGGTCCATTAAATGATTCTTGCGGGTTATTGTTACTCAGAAAGTCAAGGATAGACCTTTGCTGGTAACTGAAGCACATCTTCAGACAAGTCATGATCAGACGATTTTCAGGTCTTCATGCATTGCTGATGAAGCTTGGCTGGAATGAACTTGGTTGATGACTTGATGGACATTGCTGATGAAGATGGCTGATGTACAAAGGTCATCTTCTGAAGACTAAGCTAAGTACAATATAGGCAATCCTAAGCTATTACAAGCAATTGTCTAAGTACAAGTTGTCACTCTAACAGACATGCATGCCCATTAGTCACACCTTGGCTTAGACTTAGGTTACGGATACAAGCAAATCTAGATAAAATACAACAATCTCCTCCTATTTGCTTGAGTCCATGACCTATGAATACAATGATAGCTGAAAGTATCCAAAACTAGTAATAGCATGCTTTTAAAGATGTTATATTAAGTAAGCATGCCCTAGTTGAATTTACAAAGCAGCCAATGTATTCAGATTACAAAATGTTTACAGGAAAATGAATTTAAGCATACAACACTTGCAATAAACTGAAGTTTAAAGACTGACAAGATATAACAATTATAGAATATGTCTTTAAACCAGTGGTTTAAATTTCATGCACACAGAATAAATAGTTTATCATTAAGCATAAAAGTTTAAAAAATATCAAGAGAAAATATAATCCTTGTATATCAAACAAGTTGTTTAATTAATACACGGTTTTGAAAAAAAAAATTGTCATAAAGGATAAGTTGAGATATACCAGCTAAGTTGAGGATTGTCCTTCATGCTTTGAAGAGGCAGCAGCTTTAAGTGCATTAGGTTCAACAATCTCGGCCTTGGCTGCTTCCAATTCATCTTTGCTAGCTTTCAACTCTGATTTAAGGTCTTTGTTTTCTGTCTTCAGACGTATATTCCTCTCAACCGTAGTTGGCAGCTTATCATTGTTGTTGAATTGGCTCATCTCCTCCTTCATGGACGCAAGCGACTTGTCCATTGAAGATAGCCGGTCGACATAAATCTGGAACTCCTTCCTCATAAGACCATAATATGTACTAGTGGCTAATCTGGAGGCAATCACAGACTTGTGCATAGAGTGGTTTGCAGCCTTCTGAGCGTGAAGCAGATGTTTATAGCCGGCATCAATCATTTCCACCACAGAAATCATTCCCTGCGAAAGGTTGTCAACCTTGGAGCTCAACAGGGTAGTGGAAGAGGCAGCTGTGCTGGAGATAGCAGAGAGACGGTTGACCAAAAGATGCTGACATGCGTTGATCGTCATTTGGGAGACAGAGGTAGCACACTTGGCTTCCTTGACAACAACAATTATCTGAGTCAAGTACTCAGCTGTGACATCAGTCGTATGAGAATCGGTTAGCCGTAAGATGCATCAAATTCTTGTTTAAGTTGGCCATGATGATGTCAATGCCTGACAAGATTTTTAATTAAGTAAGGCATATCAAATGGAGCTGAGGAAGAAGGACGACTAGTAGAAGCTTGGCAAACTGGAAGAAGCAGAACAGGGGAAGGGAGACAAAAATAGAAATGAGGGATAGACAGAGGGGAAATTTTTTGCACAAAGGCAACATGGGTTTGAATGTTGACTCCTATGGGAAAGGTGGAGTGATAAAGATTGAGGAATTGATAAAGTGACGAGTGTCAAATTCACTAAGACAAGGAAATAAATCAAAAGAATTGTGAATTTTAGGGCTGAGAAGGATGGAGGGGTGGGTAATCAGCTGATATAGATGTGGAACCAGCTGAGATGAAGTAGGAAGAGAAGAGGCTAGGATAACTTGGAGTGTAGAAAAGAACTCAACACCTGGCAAGTCCTGCTCAATTGGTGAAGGAGATAGGTTGGCTGGAGGTGTTGAAGGGGAGGATGTAGGTAAAGAGAGGAGAGGAGAGAAGATAGTTGGTAAAGGTGGGGAAAAGCCAAGGTCCCTGTGGATCTAAGTCTACTATTTAAGAACAATCAAGTTCTGGACTCGACAGTTGTGCATGTAGAATTGCTGGGACCAGGCGAGAGGGAGAAGCTCATAGAAGTTGCCCCACTGCATAAGGATATCCCCAGTAGTCATGGGTTGGCAGGGTAGTCTTTTGGGATAGTTAAGGGTGAAAAGGTAGGGGTTTGTATCGGCAGGGTTGGGAGTGGGTCGATTATCTCTAAAGAATAGCAGTTCTTGAACTTCCAGGTGGAGATGGCTATAAGGGTTGAATTTTGGTTTCTTTGGGGTTAGTTGACTGACGGGAGAGGAAAGAGGACATTTGAAACGAGTTAGAGGCTGGCTGTCAGCAGAGTCTTCAAGCTCTTCTAGGTTAACAAGTGGGGATGAGTGAGTGGGAGGCGTAGCGGCAGAGGGCACAAACCTGGCCTTCTTGGCACTTTTTTTAGGCGTTTGCCATGCCTTGGTTTTGATGGGGAAGATTCAGGAATGATTGGGCTGGGATTTACTGGAATGGAGATGGTTGGTATAGAGGTAGGTTTGGGAAAGCTAAAATTGTAACACCCCGACTCAACTTCTTCCCTAGATCGTTTGTAGTCTCTGATTATTGACTTTGAAACCCTTAGAGTTTGAAACGTCACGCTTGTTCAGTGTGACGCGTTATGTCGTGAACCGTGTTCGACACCTAATTAAACTCATGGTGAGTGGTACCTTGTTTCTATATTCGTTCGAGACTATTATCGATACCGATTATCATTTGTATACCTTGTATATTCCCCATGTTTAAGTGACCTAGCCTCGGTTTAGATTTACCCTCGAATAACAAGCATGTTATTCTTATCGTTAAATCGTAAGTCGAGTTGATTCGTGTGTCATTTCGTGTGTTTATCTTTGCGTACGAGTGAGACTTGTGTTTTTCATCCTTCAAGCCTCATTGGGGAAGGATTTGGTTAAGTTTTGAGTGTGTTTTAACATTTGTTTGATGTTAAAATCAACCTAGGATCACTTCGGGACATTTCGGGATCCAACGAGGGCATTTTCGAAAAAACTGCCCAGTTATTTAGCTCTATGCGACCGCACTATGCGTGCTCACATAGAAACACTAGACTTTCTGAAATCTATGCGGCTGCACTATGCGTCCGCATAGCCACGAGCTTTGCTTCGCCGATTTTTGATCTTTCTCAGTTTTTAACATTTTTAAGTGGTTTAAAATGCTCAAACAAGCCCGAGATTGGACCAAACACTTACCCATGGTATTAATAAGATAACCCAACCTATTTCCCCTCATTTTCTTCCTCCAAAACCCAGCTGAGATTAGAGAGAGAAAGAAGAGAGAGAGGAGAGAGAGTTTAGAGATAAATTACGATATCTTGAGCATTTGAAGTCGGATCAACGATCCGTCTTCGCCATAGCGTAGAGGGCAATGAGGAGCACGGTACTAACCAAAGGGATTGTCTGATCTATTTAGGAATCACTACCTCACCTCTCCTTCCATATTTTTAGAGAGAGAAGGTTGATTTTGGGGGTGTAAAAGCTTGATTCGGACTTGGATTGAGCTTGGGATCGATGTTTGGACTCCGTAGCGGCGTAGGGGTCATGGAGGAGTACATTTCTACCCAAATCCCCTTTGATTTCGTGGAGAATTTACGTTGTATAGTAAGTTACTAATCTTCTTCTTAGATTTCAAGCATTGTAGTATATATCGCGATGTTTATGTGTTATACATGTTGTATATGAACTCCCTACATGCTATACTTGCTCAAGATGATTTACTAGCATGTTAAATGATGGGTATTGATGAATTGTTGTTAATTTTGTGGTTTCAGAATATTAGAGACTTGTGGAGTTCATTGTTGTACACGTTGTTGTTGTTACTGTGACGGTTGTTGTCTCTGAGTATTAGAGACTTCTCGAGATTGTGTTGTGAATATTGTTGTTGTTTCCTGAGTTGTAGACTCGTGGGTTTGTTTTATAGTTGGGTTTCGGCAGTAAAGTCGCCGATGACTTGTTTTAGTTCTATCGAGCATTTGTAGCTCATTGAGATTATAATTGTTAATATTCTCGCGATGACTCGTGAGATTTACATGGGTAGTATATACCCCGAACGTTGGATATTGTGATTGACACGGTTAATTAGGGACGATACTGCGGTTCGTTCCGAGATTTAATTTATAGATGACCAATTCTAGCGGTGTTGTGTAGGACGTAAAGATTATACGTCGTCTAATGACTTAATGAGTGGTATAAATATGTATTAGTAGTATTTTAGTCTCCTACGATGTGGGATGACGAATTGATGAGATCTTGATCGAATAAACTTGAGTTATGTTGACTTAGTCAACGTTGTTGATCACATGACTACTTGAATTGGGTTGGATGATTATATATACACCCTATGTCTAAGCTTTGATTAATTATTAAAGGTACTCGTGACTTCATATAAGTTACTAATGAGTTGTGTACGATCATGTGTGACGTGCGTTGGGAATGACTTAGTCACTGCACATTGAGTGACGTGTTTATTATGAGTTAAAGTTTTGAGATACCCTAGTTATCATCCAATAAGGGTGCGAGAACTAGTGTTGAGTTGCTACAAATGTATTACGTAGTGAGTTTGGAATGTAGTGGATTATGATTGTAAGTACGAGTAGGCTTACACATGTTGTGATTATAAAGTCTAGCATTCGCGGACTTAAATGATTTGGTATATGTGTGGTTGTTCTAGTAAGCAATAGGACAATCATCCAACTTTGATGATTGATTGTGTGTTTAGTATTTACAAGCACATTATGTTGATTTAGTATATGATTCAATAGAACACATTATAGTTTGATTTCGTTAAGTTGTGATTCAATAGAACATATCATGATTTGATTTATTAAGTTGTGATTCAATAGAACACACTTTGATTAGTTTGGCATGAGTAAACATCTACTTGTGCATTGCATCGAGTCCAGCTGGCATATGTGCATTGGAGGTGTATTGACGCTCGATTATTGCGGGAGCAGGGGCTTCGTAATAGCCGAAGGTCAATACACTGGGCCTTTCCCTACCGTTGGCCACGGTATGGTTTTCTCTAGCCCCACAGTTGAACGGAATAAGCGGCGACTGTACATTGTCGACATCTTTTATAGTATGCATTGGGATACGGACACTGGTCCTTTGTGATACTTGTAAGTGGCTAGAGCCGTATTGTCTCGGGTCGTAGGGGATCGAGCGATACATCGACGTGGATACAGAAAATGGTCCACAACAGGTACTTGTAGATCGTGCTTGACGCGGTCGGGTAAATTTATTTGTTGGGTACTTGTAGATCGTGCTTGACGCGATCGAGTACATATATTTATTTTGGGATACGAGCACTAGTCCCTTTGTGATTTGTGTACGGCAGTAGCAGCACAATCATCTATTTCTGTTTGTTGGTCGATATTGAGAAATGTGCCCAGCATCAGCGGCACAGTTGTTTATTATGGTTCTCTGAAGCAGAAGCACAGAAAACTATTATTGTTATTATTATCTTGTTAGATAGCAGCAGAGGCATCTTTTATAGTTTTGTGAAGCAGCAGCGTAATCGTCTTCTGCGGCGTCATGGAGCTATAAGGTCGAAAGTGTTTCAAGGGATTTTGGAGGTGTACCTCGAATCCACGATATCCACCTTTATGTGTTTACTTACACTTTATGTGCTTCCTATACGAACGAATGTTGGTCGTGGTCCCCAACCAGTGCATGGCGGTTGGCGACTACTGAGCCTCTCGTGAATATAGGGTTGGTTGTCTTATGTGCTACAACCTGTTTATTATCCTGTTATATTAATGTGCATAATGCCATGCCATATTGTTACATTAGTAACTTACTGGGTCATCGACTCATCCCTTCCCTATTTGTTTTCCTTAGTTTGCAGGTTTGAGTTCCGGCGCAGTGAGGCTTTAGTTAGAAGTTCCTCTAGTTGTATTTAGTTAGTATTTTGTATTTATCTCGTATTCTGTGAGATCGTGGATTTAAGCTAAGTTATGTAAACTTAGTATGTCGGGTAGAAATGTTGTATTTTATTTAGTTATATTTTGGTGGCGACTCGTGGAGTTGGCCCGTTGTACCTTATTGTATCAACAATAATTTTATTTACTTCCGTTGAGGCTTTGAGCCGTTTATTTTAGTTATTTTTACGAGCATGTTAGCTTGTGGGTTTCCGGTATTGTTGTTTCTCTAGCTCGTGTTTGGCCATGGAGGTTTCATATTGTTGTTGGGATTTTGTTATTCGAGTTTTTAAGACTCCTATTTTATTTAGTATTCCGCTGCTTGGTTTGGTTCGAGCTTTTGTGGCTCGCATTATTTAGTTCTCCTTCAGTTTGGCGCTCCGAGTTGGGGTTCAACATCGAATCTCGAACTCGGGTCGTCACAAAAATCTTCATCAGTCGCTAAGAGAGTTGGTTTGGTTTTAGTCTTGATAGGGTTTAAGGTAGGTTTAGAAGGGAGGGTTGATGGTTGACTAGTATGTTTGAGGTTTGCTGGCTCAAATGTTGAAGTGTCCCTCTCAGCAGCTTTCTTTGATTGAGCTTACTTCTTTGAGGGTTTAAGCTTGAGTGGAGAAGAAGGTGGAGTTGCCTGTTTGGATTTCTTGGTAGCAGGCTCTTTAGGCTCATAGGGATCATGGTCCAGCCAGGAAAGGTCGAAGTCATCAGGCAACGCAGCACCTAAAGGTTTAGGCTCCTCCTGAGTAGGTAACCCCTCAGCATTGTATATAACCTTTTTTTGCCTTTCTTGGCCAGTGTGGATGGCCCAGCAGCAACAACAACAGCCTTCTTAGCTACATCCTCCTTATATCTCCTGATGTTGTTGGTTATAAAAACGTAGGTGTTTGTCACCTTAATCAATTCATCAGTAGCTAGGGATTCCTCCATCCCTTCATAACTTCACAACAAAACATTAATAACTCTCACAAAGGGCCTTTTCATCCCTGGAATGTTTCGAACCTCCTGAACACTGTCAAAGAGTTGGGAGTAGACAACCTTGGCCCAATTCAGGTGCTTTCTTAAAATTATGGCTTTGGTCAACATCAGCTAGTGGGAGGTAAACACATCTTTGGAACCATTCTTAAATAACATACCCTTGTCAACCAGATGTTGTAAGGGACTTCAGGAAATATATTTCTGGACATCTCAGAAAGAGGTTCTGGATCAGCATCACCACGCATCATTGACCAGGCAGCCTTTGACTCTTTATCAATCAATTCTAGTTTGCCCTCAGCAGGTAAACCTAAAATTTTACCTTAACCTTGTAGGTGATTTTGATAAAACTTCCTCTGATATAACCACGGATGTAGCTTTTGTCAACTGGTACATTCTTATCAGCAGGAGCTTCAGGTATAGTCATTCTGGTGTAGAACTCTTCAGCCAGTCTGTTACTGTAGGTCTCATCACCCAGTTGAAATAGAGGTAGAAGACCACAGCCGTCTAGGTCTTTGATTAGAGATTCTCCAGATAAGTAGGCTTGAATAGATTCAAAATTGATAGTCATTCCTAGATGATACATATTGTTAAGTAGAACAGGAATGGGCTTTGCACAACCTCAGCAGCTCTGGTAGACTTAGCAGATTGCTGGATAGCAGTACCAGCAGATGTGGTGGCATCAGTAGATTTGGAGGATATATTTGCCTAAGGTTGTCTTTTAATACCAGCAGTGTTACACTTAGCTGATAAGATATAAACAGTTTTATATTCGAGCAAAGTGTAATATAACAAGTAAATTTACAAGTGTTAAGGATTGGGGTCAAGCATACCAAGCTCTCTTCTAAGATAGGCAAACCTGGTAGAGTCAAGTGGTTTGGTGAAAATATCAGCTAACTGTTGATCAGTAGGTACATATTGCATGCTGATATTACCTTTTTCCTCATGATCTTTAAGAAAGTGATATCTTACATCAATGTGTTTGGTCTTGGAGTGCATGACATGATTTTGAGATACTGAGATAGCTGATGTGTTATCACACATGATGGGGCAATCAACAGTCTTGAAATCTACAAGTTGTTGTTTGGCCCACAGCAATTGTGAGCAGCAGCTACCAACAGCTATATATTCTGCCTCAATTGTTAAACTTGAAACATAGGCTTGCTTTTTGCTGGCCCATGAGATTAGTCTGTTTCCTAAAAATTGACATATCCCACTGGCGCTTTTCCTGTCAACCTTACAAGCAGCAAAGTCAACATCAGAATAGCCTATCAGATTAAAAGATGAATCTCTTAGATACCAAATACCCAAGTTAGCTGTATCAATGAGATATCTGATGATCCTCTTGACTGCTTGCAAATGAGACTCCTTTGGATTTGCTTGGAATCTAGCACAAATATAAACAGCGAACATTATATCAGGTCTACTAGCAGTTAAGTATAGAAGTGAACCAATCATACCTCTGTAAAGAGTCATGTCCACTTTTTTTCCCTTTTCATCTTTGTCAAGATGGTAGTTAATAGCCATAGGTGTGCTGAAGCTGTTTGCATTCTTAAGCCCAAATTTCTTGATAAGGTCCTTTGCATATTTGGCTTGGTTGATGAAGATACCAGTTGAGCTTTGCTGGATTTGAAGTCCTAGGAAGAAGTTGAGTTCTCCCATCATGCTTATCTCAAACTTGTTCTGCATAAGCTTTTCAAACCTCTTATAAAGGTTTTCATTAGTAGAGCCAAATATAATATCATCAACATAAATTTGAACAAGTAATGAATGACCTTTTTGTTTCATGATAAAAAGAGTAGTATCAATTTGACCTCTCACAAAGCCTTGAGTTATCAAGAACTTTGAAAGGGTCTCATACCAGGCTCTCGGAGCTTGCTTGAGTCCATACAGTGCTTTCCTCAATTTGTAGACATCCTCTTTTCTTAGTATTGTCTAGGAATCCTGGTGGCTATTCCACATAACTTCTTTTTACAGCTCACCATTCAGAAATGCACTTTTAACATCCATTTGATATAGCTTGAAGTCTTTAAAAGATGTATAGGCAAGGAAGAGTCTGATAGCTTCCAATCTTGTAACAGGAGCAAATATCTCGTCATAATCAATTCCCTCCACCTGTCTATAGCCTTGGGCTACTAATCTTGCCTCATTTTTAGTGATATTTCCATTCTCATCCATCTTATTTCTGAAAACCCACTTAGTTCCAATAACAGATTGTCCTTTAGGCTTAGGAACAAGTGCCCAAACTTGGCATCTTTCAAACTAATTCAGCTCTTCTTGCATAGGTTCTACCCATCTTGGATCCTTCAGAGCTTTATCTACTTTCTTGGGTTCAATGGTTGAGACAAATGCATTAGAGTACATGCATTCATTCCTTGAAGCTTGTCATGTCTGAACACCAACATTGAGATCACCAATGACTTGAGTGATGGGGTAATCTCTTACTTCTCTAACTTCAGCAGGTAACTCTTGTCTGATAGCATCAGTAGAGTATAGTTCTTGAGAAGTGGAGATGTCTGGAGCGTGGTTTTCAGGATGGTAGGTAATTTCTAAGGTTGGCTAAAATACTTCTGGTGTAGATGGAACAATATTTTCTTGATTGGCAGTTTCATTATTGGCTGATCCACTATCAACAGTTAGAAGTTCTATCATATCAATCCTTGGAGGAACTTTAGTATTTGCAGAGTTAGAGCTTGGCTGTTCTGTACCTGTCTCACACTCATCAGAATCATTAGAAACATTAGGAGCCAAATGTGGCCCAATAAAATCAAATTCATCAAAAGAGACATGTACAAATTCAACAACTTTAAGAGAAGTCTTATTATAAACTCTATATGCTTTAGAAAATCTAGCATATCTAAAAAATATTCCTTTATCAGATTTGGATTCAAACTTACCTCTATGTTCTTTACCATTGTAAAGAACATAACATTTGCACCCAAATATTTTGAGGAAACCAATGTTGGGAGCTCTGCCTCTCCATGTTTCATATGGAGTTTTGTTATGAAACTTGTTAATTAAAGACCAATTTTGGGTGAAGCAAGCTGTGTTGACAGCTTCATCCCAGAAGTACATAGGCAGCCTTGCTTCAGCAATCACGGTCTTCCTAACTTCAATAAGAGTTCTGTTTTTCCTTTTAGCAACTCCATTTTATTGAGGTGTGCTAGCAGTAGAGAAGTTATGACCAATCCCATGGTCATCACAATAATTTGCCACACCATTGTTTTTGAATTCAGTCCATCTGATATTAGCAATGTCATATAGCTTCTGGGTTTGAAGTCTTCTGAATAGGGCTGTTACAATGTCATAGGCTTCGTCCTTGGAAGACATCATTTCAACCCAGGTAAATCTTAAATAGTCATCAACCACCATTAGTGTATACTTGCTGCCACCAAGACTAGTAGTAGTAACTGGACCAAACAAATCCATATGCCACAGTTGTAGAGGTCTTGTAGTTGATAGACATGGCTTGCTCTTGAAAGAAGACTTGGTTAACTTGCCCAGCTGGCATGCCTTGAAAAGCTTGTCATGGTCAGTTGATATCTTGGATAGTCCAACGACCAAGTTGTCCTTTGATAACTTAGAAATATACTTGAAGTTAACATGGCTGAGTCTCTTGTGCCACAGCCAACTGTTATCATTGGAGCTCTTTGCAACCAAACACATATTAGATTTCCTTCTAACAATCGACCACATACACATTTCCTTTTTTAAATCCAGTCAAGATAGTTGTGCAGGTCTCACTGTCCTTGATAATGCAATGACTTAAAGTGAATTGCATATCAGCCCCTTATCACAGAATTGTGATATACTTATGAGATTGTACTTCAAGCCTTCTACTAGAGATACTTTGCTGATGGAAAGTTTTTCTCAAACTATAGATCCATAGCCAATTGTCTTCCCTTTAGAGTTGTCATTAAAGATAACTAAGGGACCCTTTGCTTCAATAATATTGGAGAGAAGATCCTGGTTTCCAGTCATGTGCTTAGAGCAACCACAATTCAGATACCATAATTCTTTATCCTCCTTATTGACATCAATGAAGCATTCTTGAAATTTAAACATTTAAGTATATGGTCCCCTTTTTATTTTGGGACCTGAGGGTTAACATCCTTTTGGGACCCATACCTGTTTAACCTTTGGATGTATGAACCCTTTAGATTTAGGTATGAATCTCAGAAGGCATTCATGAATCTTGTGACAATGACCTTTACAGAAAAAGCTGTTATGAAAACCTTGAACATGTATGATGGCTTCTTTGGGAGTCTTATTATAATCAGCAGTCTTAGGAATGACTGGTCTGGTGATGACAGAATTATTGGTTTTAGGCTGATAATGCAACTTCTTAGTGTTATTAGGCTTAGCTATAGCAGGCCTTTTAACAAAAGGTTTCACATTTTCAGTCATAAATCCCTTGAGCTTTTTATCAGCAGATTTATGGTTAGCAATCTTACATTTGAAAATTTTAATAGGCTTGAGTTGAGACTTCTTAGATTTATTATCAGTCATTACTGTTTTCAAAGAATGTCTGACAGCAAGTCTTTGTTGTTCAGCCTCCCTATTAGCTATGTCATTGGCATTGATAGTTTGCTTACCTGTTAGGAATATGCCTGTGAAACAGCAGATACATATGTTTGCATATTCCAACACAGTGATTTGCTTGTTCTCATTACAACGCATGTTTCACAAGTGGCTAAAAGGGCTGCGTACCGGCTAGTGTGGCAGCTTGATGAAACAATGTATAGGTCATTAAACTAGGAAGTCTTTGTACATGCCCAAGTCTTTGTCCTACCAAGAAAATATGACTACTCATATGGATTAGCTCTACTAGCACCAGCAGACATGTCTACCAGCAATGTCTCACCAGCAGACATCTATACCAGCAATGTCTCACTAGTAGACATCTCTACCAGCCATGTCTCATCAGCATTCTTTACTACAGCAATCTTACATCGGCAGATCCAAGTATCAGCCATGCTCTTTATCAGACAACTGCAAATAAGCTGATTATTCACAAGAGGAACATCGGTCGTTGCTCAAAGCTACAATTCAAAAATAGATCCGTTATAAGATCTTCCTGACAGCTAAAGATTCGCATTGATGGCTGTGCTTTCACTATTATTCAGAAGACATTTCCTCTTCCGTATATTGGTCCCAGTTTCCAAGGCTACATTCCATAAAAGGCGAAACACAGTGCGCTACATCTCAGGCCTATTCGTTAAGTCTTTTTCGTCCAGCCTATATTTTTTGGACGGATTTCAAGACAAAGCTTAAATAGAAGGTCTTTGCCCAACAGTCTACACAATGCATTCTGATGCATTAATGATCCAGATCGCTAACGGGCAAAAACTAATCCAAGCTCCAACTACTACTTCATCTTCTCCAGCCTATAAAAGAAGACTCTCATTCTCTCATTCAAATGGTGGTGGAAAAAGTGTGGTGGTGATTGTGTGGTGATCCTAGTGCTTCCAATCTGTAACACCACATAGAGTGAAAAAACACAAGTGTAAGAACAAACACTTCGTGGGAGAGAAAACAGAAATTCCTAAGGTGAAAAAGCTCTGCTTGATCAAGAACTTCGTTCTTGATTTGAGTTCTTTCTTCCTTCGAAAGACTCAGTCTCTTCATTTGCTATACTCCAAATCCATAGCTAGAGACCAAGCATCCTACTCGTCGTTAAAGAATGATCAAGCTTGAAGATGTCCGATGAAGAACCAGACCCTAATAATCTATACTGCATTCATATCGGCAGACTTATACTATATTATAAGGGCTGTCGATTGTGCAATAAGTTGTCATCACACTTGGCCGAGTGCGTAGCACTCAGTTGTCCAAATACAAGTTATTTGAACAATGCCTAATATTCTCTTCTCACATCACTCTAACTCTAGCACTTCTCTTATCTACCTTCCTAGGGGATTAGGAACTGCTAAGGTTAGAGTTCTAGTTATGAGTCTTCCTGGTATCCCAATTCACTTTCCTTCTTACCCCGGGGAGATTGCTAGGTTATAGAGTCTAGGTTGATGTACTAAGCATGTTTGTCTTTGAGTAAACCTCTGCTGAATTTTAATCATATTTTATTACACTCAGCCTTTACTTATCTTTCCTGTAATATAAGTCATATATCTTGTGCAATCTGGTTGTAGAAAGTAATTGATGCATCTAATACAAGATTTTAGTTTGCTGTTATGATAAACATGTACCTATTTGTTTACAGCTGCTTTAATCTTGACTGCCATACTTATGCTGCTTATTCATCCGCTGCTTATATTCTTCTATACCAGCTAAGTATAACAATATCTTCCTACCAGCAGTCCTTAAAGTCTGCTGATGCACATCAGCTGATTCCACTATATCGGTTATGTCGCTTAAACATGGAAGATGACCTATTCTTATTAATTATTTCATCACTATCTTTCAACATAATCTTTAAATTTGATGAACTCTTTAATAAAGGTCATATAGGCTATTCACCCCTCCTCTAGCCTATATTCTGAGCACATCCTCATAGACCTAACATTACCCCTAGACTTATCTGGTTTGTTTTTAGCATAAACAAATGGTACTTTGTTAAGACCAAGTCCTTGGGTTGCTGATCATAGACTACTTCCTCAGCCATTTCTTTAGAAATCACTTCAGATGTCTCATTCTCTTAAGAACTAGATGAACTTCTTACATTGAACTCACTTTGGAAACCGATACCTGTTTTATCATCAAGAGGTTTTTGTTTTGTAAGAATGGTATCGAAGTTTCCTTTAAAATTATTCTAAGTATCAACAACCTTTTGGAGGTCATCTTTCTCAGAATTGATTTTCTTGATGTGTTCAAGTAAGAAATCAACTTTTTCAGTTAAGGCTTTGTTCTCCTTTTGAGTCTTGATATTCTCTACTTGTTGTCTATTGAGTTCTTTGATCTCAGATACCAAGGTAGATTTCTTAGAGACAACCAATTCTTGCTTCTTCGCTAATTTCACATAGGCAGTTTTAAATTTGGCAAACTCTTCCAGCATGTCCTTGTTAGCTTTGATGAGTTCTCCCTTTGAGGGTTCATTGAGCTCATCATCATCATCACTATCATCCTGTTGAAATGGCAGTGATCTTACTGATTCCCGGGGTGATTCCCTGGCCATAAGGCAAATATTTGCTTCCTCAGCAAAGTCACAGGAATCATCCTCATTAGAATCTATATCACACCATGTAGGCATGTTGCTTTCATCAATGTCCTCAGCAACCATCCCTTTTTGTTTTTGAAACTTGGATTCGGGACTTTTTTGTAAAACTCATATTTTGACATTGGACATTTAGAGGCAAAATGACCTGGCTTCCTACAGTTAAAGCAGACAAGCTCATTGTCTTTTTAGGGAACAACAGCTTTATAAGGAACATTTGTTCTTACAGGAGCAATAGTCTTATAAGAAGACTACTGGTAGGAAGGTTTGTTAAACTTTTTGAAACGTTGATACTTCTTAACAAACATAGCAAATGCTTCGTCAGAAAGAATATCATCACCATCAATAAATGTAGATGGGGTCTCATCAGGTTTAGAACAGGAGGGTTCAACAGACATGGCTGGTAAAGATAAGTTTTTAAAACTCTTTTCCATTTTTTGAGCTTGTTGAATTTCAAGCTCATAAACAGAAAGACTTGCATAGAGATTCCTAAGAGTCAATTTATTCAAGTCTTTTGATTCTTTCATGACAATAATCATTACATGCCATAAACTGCCAAGTGCATTAAGAAATCTCATGTTAATCTCTTTCTTTTCATATTTCTTACCCAAAGAGTAGCAAGAGTTTACTACCTCATAAAATCTGTTGTAGGCACTTCTGAGGGTTTCCTTGGGGTCTTTCTTGGATGAATCGAACTTCTGAATACAAATATATAACTTGTTGTTCTTTATCTCTCCATCACCTTTTAGATACTCCAATATGGCTTCCCACATTTCTTTAGCTGTATCTAGGTTGATGATCTGCTGGTAGGTGCTTATGTCTACACAACTAGTAATGATGTTGATGTCTTTTCCATCCAGAGCATCTTTTTATCTTCTTCATCAAATTCTGCTTCAGGCTTTGGAATTTCAGGATCAGCAGTTGGATGAACAGCGTCTAGTGTATTTGCCTTCATGGAAATTCTTGGACCATCTGTAACACATTTTCATAAACATTTATCAATAGAGTTCATATGTCTTTTTACCTTGTCCTTCCAGAAGTGAACTTTATCCAGGATAGGACAATGGTTCACATTTGAAGTTTCCATGAAACATTTGATGAACAACCATTGGATCTTTAATCTCTCAAGAGTTTAATCTTGAAAAAACTTGTTTTCAAATAGTCAACCTTTGATACTAATTGTTAGGTCTCAAGGTGCTCAAATAGGCTAGAAGGGGGTTGAATAACCTATTTCCAATTTTAAAATTGATTTATAAAAGGTTACTTCACAAAAGAGTTTGAAAATAATTTGAAGCAGAATAGTGTCAATTATAGGACAAGTTCAAGATGGCTGATCTTGATAAGCCAAGATCAGCAGTTCTTCAAGTAGTGTTGGAAACTGGAAGACTTAAAGCTATTAAATAAACTAGTGAAGTAGGAAGTAAAGTAGACAAATATTTGAAGTGCTACGTTCAAGATGGCTGATCCTGCATTAAATGCCCTATGTCTTGCTGTAGAAATCTTAGAGAACGTTCTGATCAGTCCAAGTGGTCTCTGTCCTTAGCCTGCAGGTTTGCTAAAAATGGGTAGACAAGTACTGCCTGCAGTATGTCATTTTTTGAGATGTTTGCCTAAAATGGAATGATCCATTAAATGGTTCTTGCAGGTTATCGTTACACAAAAAGTCAAGGATTGACCTTTGCTGGTAAATAAGGCAGATCTTCAGACAAGTCTTGATCATACGATTTTCAGGTCTTCATGCATTGCTGATGAAGCTTGGCTGGAACGAACTTGGCTAATGAATTGATGAACACTGCTAATGAAGATGGATGATGTACAAAGGCCATCTTCTGAAGACTAAGCTAAGTACAATATAAGCAATCCTAAGCTATTACAAGCAATTGTCTAAGTACAAGTTGTCACTCTAACAGACACGCAGGCATATTAGTCGCCTTGATTTAGACTTAGGTTATGGATACAAGCAAATCTAGATAAAATACAACAATAACTCAAAAAGGATGTGTTGTGGTAAAATTGCGCACTTGATTCTTGACTATGTTTGCAGTGGACCAAGCTATTCGCCGATAGATGTAATTGATCACATGAGGGTGAATTATGGCATTTAGATATCATACAATAAGGCATGGAGGAACATCGAGAAGGCTCGAAAGAAGCTTTTTGGTTGTTACGAAATATATTTTTCAGGAGCTGCAGTGGTACGTTAAAGCGTTGTATAAGAGTAATCTGGGTAGCTTTGTTTTCTTGGAATCGAACGATGTTTCAAATTGGTTTACTAGGCTGTTCATTTCTTTTCGGACATGCATAGATGGTTTCAACTACTGCCGTCCTATATTGTTCATAGATGACACATTTATGAAATCTTGATTTAAGGGCACCCTTTTGTCTGCCATGACTAAGGATGAAAATCAAGGTACGTCCATTTTTTCTTTTGTTTCAACATTATTTTGATTAATATTATAGGATGTTCATGTTTATACCCCTTTTTGTACTTGTACTTAATAAAAGAATACATTCAGTACATTTGTGTGCATCAGAAATAAAAGTGGTGCATCGCGATGCACAAAATCAGTACTTTAAAGTACACTTATGTGCATCACGATGCACACTAGTATGCATCGCAAATGTTATGTTATTAATTCAGTAGAATAATGTGCATCGGAATATAAAGTTGTGCAATGCGATGTATAAAAATATTATTTTTCATTAAAAGTATATGCATCACGATGCACACTTTGATGCATCGCAAAGGTAATTTTGATTAAATAATGTTCATATGCTGCAGGTCTGTTCCCGTTTGCATTTGCAGTCATAAGTTATGAAAATAGGGATAATTGGGCTTGGTTCCTCTTTATGATAAATGAGCAATCGTTCGGGAAGTGTTATTTTTATTTGATTGAAATGTTGGGTTAATGGAAGCAATACGCGACGTGTTTGAGAGTTTCAAATATTTCTTTTGCTTGGTGCATCTTTATCGAAACTTGAAAGAAATGTTACCGGTAAACGTTATTCTAATGCGTTCTGCAGTAGTTTGTGTTCAAGACTCAAGGATTGCGCGTATGCCCCCAACATTAGACTGCTTAATTAGAAAATTGAGATATTAAAAAAAAAAAAAAAGGGGACAGGTTGCTTGTGATTTCTTCACCACCATTCCATACAATAAGTGGGCGATTGCACATTGCCACAAGAAAATGTATGTCGAACTGACATCAAAGGTCGCAGACCTTTAACAATTGGATTTTAGAGGCATGCGGTCTTGTCATCACTCACATGGTCAACGGTATAAGATCAAAAATCATGAAATGGTTTAGGGAGAGACTTGGCAATGAAAAGAGATGAAACAAATTATTATGGGTGAAGATGGATAAAAAGTGGAACAACTACCTTAATATTGGGATCACGTGGTAGATTCGTATGGCACTCAACTCCATAGATGAGGTTTTATCCGATCCAAGCGTCCAAGTTGATTTGGGAAATCGTACATGTTCATGCTATCAGTGGCATAATCAAGGATTCCCGTGTTGCCATGCGACTATTGTGATTGCGAGTTTTGGAAAAAATATCAAGGATATGGTTGATAATTACTTCCTAACAATTAATTACATCAAGTGTTACAAGGGAAGTTTAATGCCAATTGTAACTACGGAAAGGTATGAACTACAAAATTCTTGTGAGGGTGAGACCGTTTTACCACCAATAACGAGAGATGTAACAGATGTCACAAGCTTTGTAACCACAACTCTAGGTCATGCAGAGAGACTATACAAGGTTGATTCGTTATATTTCAATTTTTTGAAGTTCATTGTCCTATTATTATGCATCGAAAATAAAAATCATGCATCGCGATGCAACAAACAGTTTTTTTTGTTGGTACTATTTTGTACATCGCGATGCACACTTTTGTGCATCGTAAATGTAATGTTGATTTATTCAATACAAATATTCAATATTGTGCATTGGGGAATAAAAGTTGTGCATCGCGATGCAATGAAATAGTACAATTTTGTGCATCGCGATGTACACTTTTATACATCACAAGTGTAATGTCAAAAAACAGAGAAATTTCATAATGTAATCAACAAATGTATCTAAATAGTTTAATAACAAAGAAACAATTTTAATCAATATTTATTCTCATTCCATTGGTTTCCTTGCACTTCCTCCTAAAGTCATTCAACATATTCCTTTCTGACTTCTTGATTTTTTGTGGTTTTTCAATTTTGGCTTGCTTAATTGTTTGACTCACACCTTCTGGTTCATTTATGACTTGTGTTTGAGTCACACATTCACTCGCAACCGGATGAGTCACCCCATCTCTCTTATTTGGTGATCCCCTGGGTTCAGCTGTAACATCTTGTTGATCATCCACCTCACCCATCTTAATTTGTGATCCTCTAGGTGCATTTGTAGCATTTTGTTGATAATTTGCATCCACACCCATATTCACCTCAACTAAATTCATGTTGTTTGTTTCCAGGGCATCCACAGAGGCCTCACAAAAAATTTCCATCTCATTGTTTCTCTTTACCCAAAGCAGTTCCTTTTCATCATTTGTTGTTATGTTGAGAACATCATCAAATCTTTACAAAACCATACAAAAATGAAACAATGTATAAAAATTGTGCATCAGAAATTAAAGTTGTGCATCGCAAGTGTAATGCTGATATTTCTAATAGAATACTAATGTGCCATTTTATAACCACTCACCTGATTGATCATGATCTTTACAAAATTGGATTCATCCAATACGCTGGACAGTGCCCTAAAATCCCATTTGACAAACCTTGGGATATAAGTTTCGCGAATCGATTGTACAACGTTACTCTTCTCGCACAACAAATACTGTATAGAAGAATTCAACAAATTTAATATGATCAAATCAACATTTATCATACACCAAAATTCCATATAATAATAGCAAATGAACTTAAAGTTACCGGCAGCAGTAGCACGCATCTCTCTAGGTGGTCATCAGATGTAGTTTCCAAGCTTTCTAACAACAAATCAACGACATGTTTTGACCAATTATACATTGATATTGTGTTCAAATGAGACACCAGGCTTGTGTAGGCCTATGGTATATAGGATGTCTTGGTTGCAACTAGCAAGGTCGTGAGAACAAGCAGGGTCGTCAAGCCAGTGAAGCAGTCGATATATTTTTTGATTCTTTTGACATTTTTCGGGAAGCACCTTTGGAGGAAATCGGTTCGATCCAATTTGTTAAAAGATATGTTTATTTCCTCCTTTCCATTGTTGGTGCTGAATATGAGCTTCGCATATATTGGTTTAAGCTTCAACTTTTCTGCAAAAACTGAAACACCTTTTCCCCTTGACATAACATTTGGCAATAGTTCTTATTATCAAATCGTCCTTCTTACAATGATTGCGAACGACCATCCGCAATTATGATCATTATGAGGTACCAAAAAAGTATTTTCTTTAGCACTATTTTTATGCTCATCCCTGAAATTGATTTTCTTAATTTGGCATATGAGGGACTGGATACTTGATCTGTATACTATCCTGGTGTAATTTTTAGTTATCGCTGCATAACACGTATATTGTGGTTACAGTCACATAATTGAAGAATTATAAGAAAGAAGTAAAATGGAATGCATCAATTGTGCATCGTGATGCACAAAGTCATGCATTTTGATGCACACATTGATGCATTGTGATGTACAAAATTAATGCATCGTGTATCGTGATGCACAAAATTGATACATAGCGATGCACAAAATTGATGCAACGCGGTGCACAAAATTGATGCATCGCGATGCACTAAATTTTAAACCCTACAAACAATGTTCATATTTCCGTGAACGCGATGCGACAATTTTTGTCAATGACACCATGTTTTTCAAAGAATGCATCGCGATGCATCAAAAATATAATTTTTATACAAATGTCTACAGATTTCACTCTATTCAGGAAGCTGTAAACAAAAGTACAACTATAAAATGTATAACGTACCAGAAACTTCTTCAACTTCGTGTTTTGTGTGTTTTTCTTGTTCTAGTGCTATGTTTTAGGTGCGAAGACATTTTTTCTTGCTTTGAAATCGTCGGATGTTGCTTGCTTTCAAATCGCCAAATGTTTTATGTGTTTTGGAAGTTTAGAGGGTTGTGTGGGAGTGTTCTTGTGTTAAGCATTCAATAGCATTTTTTTTGGAAAGGGAAGCCGATGCATTGCGTACGTGTTAGAAGGAAGGGCATACACAATGCATCAATTTTTTTGTTTTGCGATGCATAACATGGCTGTTCCGTGTTTTTTAAGGGCATAGACGACATTTCGCAACAAAAATGTCATTTTCCGGTTTAAAACAATTATGATAGTGGACAAAAGCGGTTGAAAATTGTGTAAAAGGGAGCAGTCCAAATTTTGCCTAAATTAATAACAAGCTTGGCCCAACTCTTTTTATGCTTTAAAATTTTAAGGGTCAAATTCAGGCCGGTACCTTTTACACAATTTTCAACTGCTTTAGTTCACCATAATTGTTCAAACCGACAAAGGACACTTTTGTTACGAAATGTCGTATATGCCCTTTAAAAACACGGAACATGCATGCTATGCACGTAAAACAAAAACCTGATGCAACGTGTATGCCCTTCCTTCTAACACGTAAGCGATGCATCGGCTTTCCACTCCAACAAAAGAACACTATTGAATGCTTAACACAAGAACACTCGCACACATCCCTCTAAACTTCCAAAAAAACTTAAAACATCTGGTGATTTCAAAGCAAGAAACATCATGCAATTTCAAGGCAAGCAACATCAAGCAACATCGGGCGATTTTAAAAGCAAGCAAAAATGTCTTCGAAACTAGAACATAGCACCAGAACAAGGAAAACACAAAAACACGAAGTTGAAGAAGTTTCAGGTACGTAATACATTTTATAAATGTACTTTTTGTTTTCAACTTCCTGAATAGAGTGAAATCTGTATACATTTGCATTAAAAAATTTCTTTTGATGCATCGCGATGCATTATTTAAAAAAAGCTTGGTGTCACTGGCAAAAATTATTGCATCGCGTTCACTAAAATATGAACAGCGTTTGTAGGGTGCATCAATTTTGTGCATCACGATGCATCAGTTTTGTGCATCACGATGTTTGATGCATTAATTTTGTGCATCACGATACATCAATGTGTGCATCGAAATGCATGACTTTGTGCATCGCGATGCACAATTGATGCATCTATTTTACTTCTTTCTTATAATTCTTCTATTATGTGACTGTAACCACAATGTATGTGTTATGCAGCTGTGATGACTAAAAATCCTGCCAAGATTGTATACAGATCAAGTATGCAGTTCCTCATATGTTAGATTAAGTATATCAAATTCAGGGATGAGCATAAAGCAGCGCTAAAGAAAACACCTTTTTGCTACCTCACAATGAGTATAATTGCTGAAGATGTCGTCCGCGATCATTGTAAGAAGTACGATTTGATAATAAGGACTATTGCCAAATTCTACGTCAAGGAGCAAAGGTGATTCTAGTTTGGGCTAAAAAGGATGAAGCTTCAACTAATAGATGTGAAGCTCATACTCGGCGTAAACGATGGAAAGGAGGAAATAAACATATCTTTTTACGAATTGGATCATACCGATTTCCTCCAAAGGTGCTTCCCAAAAAAAGATGTCAAAGGAATCAAAGAACATAAGATTGAGGCAAAAGTTGGTTTTTGATATAATTAAGGAAATGATAAAGAATCCGGATCAAGTAGATATCGAATGTGTCGCTGACTTGATGGCCCTGCTTGTTCTCGCGACCATGCTGGTTGCAACCAAAACATTCTCTTATATACCGTGGGCCTACAAAAGTTTTGTGTCTAATTTGAACACAATATCAACATACAACTGGTCAAAATATGTCATTGATTTGTTGTTGGAAAGCTTGGAAACTACATCTGATGACTACCTAGAGAGATGCTTGATGCTGCTGCCGGTAACTTTAAGTTTATTTGGTATTATTATATGCAATTTTTGTGTATGATGCATGTTGATTTGATCATATTAAATTTTTTGAATTCTTCTATGCAGTATTGATTGTGTGAGAAGAGTAACGTTGTGCAACCGACTCGCGAAGCTTATATCCCAAGGTTTGTCAAATGGAATTTGAGGGCACTGTCCAGCGTATTGGATGAATCTAATTTTGTAAGGACATGACCAATTAAGTGAGTGGTTATAAAATGACACATTAGTATTCTATTAGAAATATCAATGTTACAATTGCGATGCACAAAATTGTACTAAAAAAAAACTATTTTTGTGCATCTCGATGCACAACTTTTATTTACGATGCACAATTTGTATACACTGTTTTCATTTTTTTTTTTTTTATGGTTTTGCAGAAGTTTGATGATGTTTTCAACATAACAACAAATGATGAAAAGGAACTACTTTGGGCAAAAAGAAACAATGACATGGAAATTCTTGGTGAGGCCTTTGTGGATATCAACAAGATGCTACAGCTGCACCCAGGGGATCATCAAATAAGAAGGGTGGGGTGACTGATACGGTTGCAAGTGAATGTGTGACTTAAACACAAGTTAGAAAACAACTAGAAGGTGTGAGTCAAACAATTAAGCAAACTAAGATTGAAAAAGAACAAAAACTCAGGAGGTAAGAAATGACTAAGCTAAATACTTGGAAGAGGAAGTGCAAAGAGTCCAATGGAATGACAATAGTTATTGATTAGATTTGTTTCTTAGTTATTAAACTTTTTAGATACATTTGTGGTATTATATTTTCTAGTATTTGAATACATGTAAATATTTGAATACATTTTGTGGTGTTTTAATACTAATTTAGAATTAATTTAATTTGCAGTTTTATGGATGTCTGTTGATTACATTGTGCAATATCTTTTTTTTTTTACATTACACTTGCGATGTATAAAAGTGTGTATCGCGATGCATAAAATATTACTAACAAAAAGTATTGTCTGTCGCATTGCGATGCATGATTTTTATTTTCGATGCACAATAATAGGACAATGAACTTCAAAGATTGAAACATAACAAATCAACCTTGTATAGCCTCTCTGCATGAGTAAGAGTTGTGGTTACAAAGCTTGTGACATCTGCTACATATCCTTTTCTTTTTGCTTGTTGATTCACCATTTAATGAGATCATTGTATTCTTGGGACGTCTGCGTAATCTCTTCATTATTGGTGGTAAAATGGTCTCACCCTCGCAAGAATTCTGTAGCTCGTACCTTTCCGTAGTTGTAATTGGCATTAAGCTTCCCTTGCAACACTTGATGTAATTACTTGTTAGAAAGTAATTATCAACCATATCCTTGATATTTTTTCGGGATCTCACAATCACAATAGCCGCGTGGCAACACAGGAATCCTTGAATATGCCACTGATAGCATGAACATGTACGATTCCCCAAATCAACCTAGATGCTTGGATCGGATAAAACCTCGTATATGGAGTTGGGTCCCAAATGAATCTGCTACGTGATCCCAATATTAAGGTACTCGTTCCATTTTTTATCAATTCTCGCACATAATAATTTGTTCCATCTCTTTCCATTGCCTAGTCTCTCCCTAAATCATTTCATGATTTTCGATCTTATACAGTCAACCATGTGAGTGATGGGAAGACCGCGAGCCTCTAAAATCATATTGTTAAACGATTTCGCGGCATTTGATGTCAGTTCGGCATACTTGTTCTTGTGGAATGTGCAATCGCCCACTTATCGTATGGAATGGTGGCCAATAAATCACAAGAAACATGTACCCCTTCTTTTTTTACTAGACCAATTTTCTCATTAAGTAATCTAATGTTGGGGGCATATGCGCAATCCTTGAGTCTTGAACACAAACTGCTGCGGAACGCGTTAGAATAACGTTTACCGGTAAACATTTCTTTCAAGTTTCGATACAGGTACATCAATCAAAAGAAATGTTTAGAACTCCCAAACATGTCACGTAGCGTATTGCTTCCATTAACCTAACATTTCGATACAGGTGCATCAATCAAAAGAAATGTTTGGAACTCCCAAACACATCGTGTAGCGTATTGCTTTCATTAACCCAACATTTCGATCAGATACAAACAATACTTCCCAATCGATTGCTCCTTTTATTTTAGAGAGGAACCAAGACCAATTAGCCCTATTTTCAGAACTTAAGACCACAAATGCAAATGGGATCAGACCTGCAACATATGAACAAATATTTAATCAAAATTACCTTTGCAATGCATCAAAGTGTGCATCACGATGCATAAACTTGTACTGAAAAATTCTATTTATATGCATTGCAATGCACAACTTTATATTCCGATGCACATTATTCTACTGAATTAACAATATAACATTTGCTATGTATACCAGTGTGCATCGCGATGCACAAAAGTGTACTACAAAAGTACTAATTTTGTGTATCGCAATGCACCACTTATATTTTCAATGCACACAAATGTACTAAAATGTATTCTCTTATTAAGTACAAGTACAAACAGGGAAATACAACATGAACACACTATGATACTAATAAAAAATAATGTTGAAACAAAGAAAAAAATGGACGTACCTTGATTTCCATCATTGGTTGTGGCAGACAAAAGGGTGCCCTTAAATTGAGATTTTATAAATGTGCCATCTATGAACAATATAGGATGACTGTAGTTGAAACCATCTACACATGCCCGAAATGAAATGAACAACCTACTGAACTGTAACATCGTTCGATTTCAAGAAAGCAAAGCTACCTGTACTGCTCTTATGCAACGCTTGAACGTACCATTACAGCTCCTGAAAAGATTATTCGTAACAACCAAAAAGCTTCTTTTGAGCCTTCTCGACGCTCCTCCATGCCTTACTATATAATATCTCAATGCCATCATCAATTACATCAATTGACGAATAGCTTGGTCGACTGCGAACATGGTCAAGTGCGCAATTATACCACAGCGCATCCTTTTTGAGTTATTATCGTCAATCATAGTCAAATGACAACTGTGTGAAATGTTGTCCTTGTATATGGATACTGATTCATTAACATATGAAGATGCTTTGATGAACCAACTGCAAGCATCACTGAATTTCTTCTCACATGCAAAACTAATCCTCTTATTGTTGTTCTTGATGTACATAAATTCAAATCCAATCTTGAATGAATACTTTATAAGCTGCGTACGAAAATATTCCACTTCACCTTTAAATGTTTGACTAACACCAGTAATAAGAAATGTTCAACCAGAATTCAAGAGTTATTTTTTTGTTTGAACATGACATATGTCGTAATATGAGACACTTTCATCATTACTCTCAGAACTTGAAAAATTGGTACACTTACTTTAACTGTTCTACTAATTACATTGTTATGCATCGCCAAATATATGTGGTGAATCGCGATGCACAACTTTTCCTTTACCTTTGTCCAAGACTTGTGCTTCGCGATGCAAATTATGTGCATCACGATGCAAGTTTTGTGCATCGTCTGTATAAACTGTTGCATCGTGTGAGTTTTCTGCAATCTCATCTCCATGTTTTCCTTCTTTATTAATCCCATAAGTCAAACCATTATTAGTTTCAAAAACATCAACAATGATAATGAAAACAGAAAAAAATTTGGCCAGTGACACCTTGTTTTTGAAATCTTCTTCGTTGATTAAACAACAATTGTCGTGTGATCCTACAGTATATTTCAAAATACAATTATCCAATTAAAAATTGAAATATTTACCTCTAATGCATTCAATCAACTCAGATAAACCAAAATTCTCTTAAACTTTCGAAACAATGATATGTCCTCTGAATTTCAACAGTAACAAGACAACAGTTTCGTTGGTTGAATCCATTGATTTCGATTTCACAATGAATTCAATCTTCTACTTATTAGTATTCATTTTTTAAGATTTTTCAAGTTGATATGAAATATATGAAATTTACAGGAGTAACTCAAGGAAAACGCAGCTTAAAAAACATAATAGGTTGTTACGGGGACAGTTTGGGAACAATTGATCAATTTATCACTTAAAATGAAGTTAAGCGATTAAAAATAATTATAATAGACTAAAACGGTTGAAAATTTGAAAAAGGGGACCGGCCCATAATTTATCCAATTTTTATTCGGGAAATTGCTGGCCGGTCCACTTTTCAAAACTTTTTAACCCCTAAAGTCCACCCTTATTTTTTGTAACCTGAAAAAGACACTTTCATAAAATTGTTCCTAAAATACCCTCGTTTCTTTCATAACTGTTCTTCCATAACTTAATGTTTCCCAATACTCCGGTAGGTCCACTATGAAATTAAACCGTCCAGCAATTAACAAATTATGAGTTGAAACTTGAAACCCAACTCAATTCTGTAGTTCGTATTGCAGAATCAACGTTAGTACAAAATATTTCATTGTAAACAATCTCTGCAACTATGCGAAAACTGCCCTGGAGATCATAATTCATAATTGAATTCGAATTCCTACTATCCGGCTAAAAACTAGGTGAATAAAAACTCAGGGGACGAGCTGATTGCTTGAACTCTGTGAGTCAATACCATGTTTGTATGTAAATTTTGTTATATAATTTCAAATTTATTTAAATTTAAATCTAATATATATATATATATATATAAATATATTTGTTATTGTGTTAAATCATAATTGTTCGTCAATCGCAGTATGCTCGCCATAATGAGGGGTAGCAGGGCGAGGTTGCTCGCCTTAGCGAGGTGCGGCAGCCTCAAATTTTTGTTTTGTCCCCTTGAAATTGGATTCGCGATGCAAAAAGTGGTGCATCGCGATGCAAAAGCGTTGCATCGTGATACAAAAATGGTGCATCGCGATGCAAAAGTGTTGCATTGCGATGCCTTGGTTACTGATGTTCGCATGTTTTTCTTTCATTAATGGCACAATCGTCTTTTTAACCCCAAAATATCTGTTTTTGGTTTAAAAAAAATAAGTGAACCGGCTTGTAATTCACCCATTTTTATTCAAACTTGTCCAATATAACTTCAACCTTAAATTGGGCCTTAATTCTTACAGGCTTGACCGAAAACCCTAGATCCAATCCACCCTGCAGTTTTTCGTCCTTTATAAACCCCTCTTCTCTCTACTTGCATTAATTGCATTCTCCAACTAATCATTAAATCTTAATTTTTGATTTTTGATCCGATAATTGATATAATATTAACCATTGATGGTTAAAAAAATAGAGTAACCATTGAAAACTCCCATATATATATATATATCCCATATATATATATATATCCCATATATATATATATATATATATATAGGAGTATTTAATGGTTATTTTATCTCTCTAACCATCAATGATTACTATTATAATAATTATTGGATCAAAAGTTAATATCATTAGATTAAAAATCAAAAGTTGAGATTAATTATATTAAATAACTCACCTGTATTAATTGTATTTTTCAAATAATTATTAAATCTTAACTTTTAATTTTTGATCCAATAATAATAATAATAATATGATTATAACAACTATTGGATCAAAAGTTAATACCATTAAAGCAGAAATCAAAAGTTGAGATTAATTGTATTAATTAACTCACCTGCATTAATTGTATTTTTTAAGTAATCATTAAATCTTAAAATTTGAATTTTGATCCAATGATAATAATAATAGTAATATATATATATATATATATATATATATATATATATATGGGGGAGTATTCAATAGTAACTCCCCCTTTGTAACCATTGATGGCAACCATTGGATCAATTTTAAAAGACTAGGATTTAATAATTAGTTGGCAAGCAATTAATTATCTTGGTGAATCACTTAATGATGTGTCACTTGCCATTATCCAATGTAATTAATATTTTAAATTTTAAATTTAAGTTTAAAGTAATATCAAATAGAGATTCAAAGGGCCTATTTGTCATTTTACATATTAAGAAAAACTAAGAGAGGTGCAAAAACAAGAGACTTTATAAAAAGAGAAAATTAATCCATTTTGGGTTGTTAGCTTTTTATTTTAGGAGAGAAAATTAAACCGAGCAACATATTTTCAGTTTTGGGAACTAAAACAAAAATATTTTGTTACCATTGTTGGGTTGTTAGTTTGATTGCAATTAATCGAAATGGATTATGCTTAAGAAGGGAAAAAAAAAATCCCATTTGGACTGGTTGTTATAAAAAAGACTGGTTGTTATAAAAAAGAATTTGCCAATATAAATTATATTGAAATAATTGATACTCCGTAATTTTTATTTGCATCTCTCTTAGTTTTTTTGTTAAAATGACAAGTAGGTCTTTGAATCTCTATTCGATATTACTTTAAATTTAAATTTAAAATTTAAAATATTAATTACATTGAATAATGGTAAGTGACACATCATTAAGCAACTCACCAAGATAATTAATTGCTTGCCAACTAAACATTAAATCCTAGTCCTTTAAAATTGATCTAATAGTTGATAGGTTGCCATCAATGGTTACAAATGGTTACAAAGGAGGAGTAACCATTGAATATTCCACCATATATATATATATGAGAGTATCCAATAGTTACTTCAAAAATATAACCATCAATGGTAACTATTATATCAACCATTGGATTGAAAATTAATGGCTAAGATATAATGATTAGTTGAAAAATGTAATTAATGCAAGTAGGTGAGTCAATTAATATAAGTAGGTGATTTATTTAACGCAATTAATCTTAGCCATTAATTTTCAATCCAATGGTTAATATAATAGTAACCATTGATGGTTATATTTTTGAAGTAACCATTGAATGCTCCCCATATATATATATATATATATATATATATATATATATATATATGGGAGTATTTAATGGTTACTTTTTTATTTAACCATCAATGGTTACTCTCATTATCAACTATTGGATCAAAAATTAAAGGTTGAGATTTAATAGTTAGTTAGAAAATGCAATTAATACAAGTAGGTAAGTCATTTAATGCATTAAATCTCAACTTTTAATTTTTGATCCAATGGTTAATAATGAGAGTAACTATTGATGGTTAAATAAAAACGTAATCATGAAATAATTCTCCATATATATATATATATATATATATATATATATATATACATGTATATAGTATATATATATATAAGATTCCCGTCTCCTTCGCAATTCTCCGATGAGTCCAGTATCTCTCTCTGTGTGGTGTTTTTTGTATCAGCTTTTTTCTGTTCCTTCTTAATCAGAGTTAGTGATTTCAGTTGGCTGCTTGTGTTCGACCTAATACTCACGCTAGGGTTCTCAGAGTTTGAAGATGGATCCTCCTCGCAGTTCAGCCTTTGAAATTGAAAGATTTCAGGTATATCTATAGCTTGATCTAACCTTTGTTTCCTTCTCCTTTCAATTGGTGTTGATTTTTGTATCCGATTGATCAGAAATTATCACTTTGTTTAGTATATAGCTTGTGAATGTGTAAGACTGTTTATGTTTTGAGTCAATAAGAACATGCATGATGATCTTCACTAACTAGGTCAAGTTGATGGTGCTTAATCTCAAATTCGCACAACTTTCCAAATTGAAATCAGACTGGCTTTACATGGGTATTGGTATAGAGGCACTTTTGGTTATTTATTAAAAAAATGTATACAACAAAATTTAGAAAGTTCAAACGTCAAATGGAAATTTGAAATACTAGTCTGACATGTTTGAATCGTCGGTCCTAGAATCCTGTCCCAATATCTGTCCCAACAACAATAGAACACCACGTGTTACTGTTGCTGTTAACGACAAAACCTCCATTTACTTGTTTCATCTAAAGATAAATACTAGATCAAGAAATTTTTTGATTAACTTAAATAATAAGGGAATATAGAGATAGTAAGGCAAGGCATCTCGGCGGAAGGTGATCAAATGAATGGACCCATTTATTTTCTTTACATATTCAGTCGGTGGAGCATATAATTAATTGAGAAAAACATAAGTTCCTAAACCAAAATCCAAAATGATAAGTGAAAAGTAAGATCATTGAAAGATAGGTTTCATATAAAATTTTAAATCTTTAATTAACCTAAGAGATTATCAGAGAAAGTAAGTAGCATATTTAAAGTAAAAAAAAAAAAGTGGAAGCAGAAAAGTTAACTGAAATCTTTTACTAATATTTTGACGAAGAAAGAATGAAAAACCAGAAATAGTTATCATTATAGAGGAGTTTGGAAAGAAGAATCACGCGTTCAGTAATTATACGAGAATCAATTTTCCCGGATACTCTCTTGGTCTCTTCTCCAGCAAGACAATTGGCTACAGAGAAGAAGCTAGTTGAGCTTACATTGATGAAGGAAAATAGAGGAATACTTATATAGAAGCTAGTTGGTCTCTTCTCCAGTAGACAATTGTTCTACGATTCCTACTAGAGCCTGCCTTGCAAGTAAAAAAGGGTACATAAATACTAGTCTGACTTGCATTCTTATTCAACTCATTAGATTCCAACATATAAGCTCATGTTTCTACTAAACTGAACTGTTGATAATACAATATATTTTCTGATGGATGTTACCAAGGAATCTAAGAAAACAAGAGAGATTTAAATTTGGGAACATGTAATATTTTATTTCTGACACTGCAAAAGTTTTGTCATTTAAGACTATACTTTTGGTAGTAATTATTTTTCAGACTCAATATGTCAGAAACTAATGATGTTCTAGTTAATACCCACTCATATTGCATGTTCATCTTAGATATGGCACAGTCAAGGTAAAACATACATTAGCCAAGCAATTTCAAGATCTCAACTCGGACTTGAGAATTTCATAAGAAGCACTAGAGTTTCTGGAGGTCACAATTATTCACGGCCAAACATACAATAGGCAATCTATCTTTTATGATTTTAGTTTAATGAGTTCAATGATTGAACTCGACATACCATTAATTTAGATTGTAGATGGATTAGTAACCTCAAGAACTGTTTTTCAAGTTGGATTAAGTTCTAGTTGATGACTGTTTTCTATTTTAAGAACTATATAATAATGAAAATAAAGAAACTCAAATAAGTGTTATCTCTAGATGCTTTAAAGCTTAAAATGAAAATTCGTTCGCATTCAAAATGCTTGATATGGAAATTTGGAAGGAAAATCGCTAAATCAACTATTTATTGGGTTGTGTGAACTTTTTCCCTGTACCTGGAAACAGCAAAGTCTCCGAAATTGCTTGATCTAGAAGAAACCAAGGGCATACTTGTGGGTGAGAAATGAGGGTTATGCCCCTAAAAGTTTAGGGAAATATAATTTGTCTGTACTTTTTTTGGAATATTTGTTTAAGCATGGAGTATTCATAACAGGTTTCTTTTTGGCACTTTGCTCGATTTGCTACAAAATTCATATTTTAACTAGTCAGTACCATGCAATGCATGGTTTTAATAAAAAAAATTTATAATATAAACATGATATATATATATATATATATAAAACACGACTTTTTTTATTATTTTCAAAACTTTTATATATATATATATATATATATATATATATAAATTAGTGATGGAATGTTGTGAGTTGGAAGTGAAATGTCAAAATGTTGAAAAAATAGAAATTAATAAAGAGATTTAAAAATAGTGAGAGAAAAGAGCTAAATTAATGGAGATAAGTGAGAGAGAGAGAGAGAGAGAGAGAGAGAGAGAGAGAGAGAGAGAGAGAGAGAGAGGTAAGAAATGAATGTGTTTGTTTTAAGCGGGAAAATAAATTAACCTAGTGCTGCCACAACAATGGTTTTTGCTTTAGTAATAGATAATAGATTTGAAAAAACATTATGAATTACATTACTTGTTGATAGATGTGATCGAGTGGTAGCAGTTATTCTTGAATCTTATCTTAATTGAAACCTCAAATATTTTGCACTTGTTTAATATTTGCTCTTGATTAGACTTGAAGTTAGTGAGTTACAATGTGTAGTTACAAGAGTTTTGATCATAATACTAAACCTTTTGGTGAAAATGGAAGGGAAGATAAGTTGGAACCTTTCACCAATTTGGAAATACACTTCATTAATTGATGTTGAATTCCTGAGTTTTAGCGGATACTTCATGAATTTGCTTGCATTTGTATTTTTCCTCAAATGGCCATCCTATTAGTATGCATTGTGAAAGCCGCAATTGAGTCGAGTATCTCTGAACTGTGTATGAGTCCTTTTTTCACCTGATTTTAGGACCCAAGTCATACCATGTATAAAATGAACTATATCTATCTGATACATTATGTTTCATGGTTATTTTATTCAATTACCAAATGTACCGTTTTACCATATATCAATTTGGATTCCTTACGAGTCTTCTAATTTTTTTAATCCTGAATGCTCTGATTTCGTTAGTTTCAGACCAAGTACTACGTAATTTGTAACTTTGCTATATTACGGCATACACTTGAACTTGTTGCAAGAGTTATGCATGCTTATAAAAGCTTTGATTGGAGAATCCAATCTAGTAAAGAGTTCATACTGTGTCCTTGATCTTACCTGCAGACTTGTAAAGCTTAATTTCTTTACACACTCCCTCGCCTCATATTTGGTTTAGCTGAGTGCACATTCTCTTACCAGCAAGATTTGTATAGGCGAAATTCCTTTACACGCTCCCTCACCTCAGGGTTGCTTGGTCCTTAAATGGGTCAAACTTTTAGGGTTTGATTCAGTTTTACTGCTCCTAGTTTGTTTGCGTTGTGGTTGAACTGATGCAAGTTTATTTGGGTTGGTGTAGTTGTACCAATATGTTTCCTTGACAAATTTTTGTATGTGAGATATATTTACTACAAGCCAGATGAACTCTTAGAATTGCGATTCTACTTATTTGTATATCATGAGTTCTCCGACACGGTTTTGCTTTGGTTAACCTAAAACATTTACTTATTTTTGTCTTTTTCTTAGATGTCTTATATTGTTTGTTTTATGGCTTCAATAGGCATGTTGGATTCAAGTAGCAAAATTCCTACTGCGACTCAGATCACCGACCAATGTACAGTAATATACAGTCCAGATTTGCCAGGAGAGTTGGACTCATTTTCACGATTTACCTCCTATGTTGGTGGGCTCCGCAGCTTTGTTTGCTTGGCTTCTAATTATGGTAAGTTGAGTTTATGTTCATGCCAGACATAACTGGCTTGTAGGAAGCACTTCTAACTTGTGCAATGCACGAGTGTTTGCTATTTTTTAACTGTAAAAATTTGTGTGACGTATAGGTAAAACAATTGTCAATTACATGCAGTATATCCAGGGGTGATAATTACTACAACGTCAACATATTAGTCAAGTTTGTAATAATTTTAATTAACTAGTAACTAAAAAGGTACAAATATCATCAGTATGCTTCAAGTAGCCGGCTGCTCTAGTGAGGTACACATGGTCCAGAATTTGATTGTTTGATGCTCTCTCCTTGCCTCGATTAAAATGGGTCGGACGTGGTTAGCTTTTTGAGTAAGAATGTTGCGACTTTAAAACCATCTCAAGCAATATACTTGTATCCCATAGGAAAATTTGGCTACCGGGACCTGTTAGAAGCTCAATCTCTTAAGAAATAAACCAAAACATCTAAAGAATGAGAGCTTCCTATAGATTTCAAACAGTATGAGCATGAGAAGTTTTTGGTTCTGGAATTCTTTGAAATGACATCTGAGTTTTTAATGTATGTGCTTGGTGGTAAAGTAAAATCATGATTTGTTTATTGATTTTTGGATTTTCTTTTGCGCAGGTGTGGAAGTCTGTTGATGAGAAGTTCATTAGAATGGGCACAAAGAAGATTTTTGAGTTGATGCTTGGAGTCGAGATGTTAAAACTACAAGATACTTGAGATGATGGATTTGCACTCGAGGATGAGTTTGACAATGGTGATGTCCACACGATTTTAAGGAAAATGCGAGAAAGGAGGATAGAACAAGCTATAATTATGGATCATTTCCCAAAGTGTCAGCCTGAGTTTGCTGTCAAGGTACAACCAGGGTTTCTCCTTCCAATCTACTTCCTAGAACTGGAACTCGCTCCCGGTGATGGATCATTTCCCGAACTATCCCCAACCTTTGTTGCTTTTATGAGGGTGATATTCTTGTCGTGTCTTTTATTTGATCCATTTCTCTTCCCACTTGCATTTACTCTTCATAGGTGCTAAATACAACACCCCAGTTATGCTAAATGTAACCACCCGCCCCTCTGGAAAATTACCCTTTTGCCCCTCACTTTTTAAGTTTAAAAGAAACGCAGCAGCCCCCCCTAGTTTACAATCGTTCAGCAGCCCCCCGCCAGTTTATAAAATACAATTAAAACTCTCTTCCCTTAATTTATAAAAATGAGGCATTTACCTCATCAGAAAAATCTTGGAAAAATCATACAGAAAAATCTTGAAAATTACATACCTTCACCTTCTTACCTTTTATTCATACCAAATTTAAAAAATGGATCAAAATCAGGTTAGTTTAATTTATGTTTTAGTAGTTTAATCTATGCAAATTTATATATGCTATATTAGTTTAAAGTTATAATTTTTAGATAAACATTGTTTAATTAAGTTTAAAGTTATATTTTTTAGATAAATATTGTTTAATTAGTATAAAAAAAATTCTGGATTTTTAGAACCGCTCAGCCCAGGCAAGCTTTGCCCAAAAAAAAAAAAACCAGACTAGGTGTTCTTAATATAACGGATCCGTTAAATTTTTTTTTTTTTTTTCAATTTCATCCCTTAATTTCAAAATTCCATTAAAAATTTAACCGATCCATTAAGTTTTTAACGGAACATAGGAGGACCGCCCACCCCTAGGGGTTTAATACTTTAACACCGCCCACCCCTGGGGGTTTGAAAATTTTAAACTGCCCACCCTGGGGGTTTGAAAATTTTAAACCGCCCACCCCGGGAGGTTTGAATTTTTTTTTTAATACTAATTAAACAATATTTATCTAACAATTATAACTTTAAACTTAATTAAACAATATTTATCAAAAAATTATAACTTTAAACTAATTTATCAAAAAATTATAACTTTAAACTAACTTTAAACTAAATTATATAAATTTGCATAAATTAAATTAAAATAAATTAAACTAAAACATAAATTAAACTACTAAAACATAAATTAAACTAACCAGATTTGGATCCATTTTTAAATTTTGGTATGAATAAAAGGTAAGAAGGTGAAGGTACGTAATTTTCAAGATTTTTCTGTATGATTTTTTCAAGATTTTTCTGAAAGGTAAATGACCCATTTTTATAAATTAAAGGAGGGGGGTTCTAATTGTGTTTTATAAACTGGAAGGGGCTGTTGAACGGTTGTGAACTAGGGGGGGCTGCTGTGTTTTTTTTAAACTTGAAAAGTGAGGGGCAAAAGAGTAATTTTAGAGAGGGAGTGTTGTATTTAGCACCCCTCTTACTCTTTTGGGGTCCTTCCACTTCTCGACCACACTTGACAATACTATCCTTCTCAACAATATTATCTTCATTGAAGTCGATGGACTTGCCTTGTGCCACCATTGCCTCTAGGCCACCTTTGGTTCTGGGTCACCATTACCTCTAGGCCACCATTGCCTTTGGGACCATTGCTTCTGGGCCACCGTTGCTTTTGGGCCACCATTGTTTTGGATTCTTGCTATCTTTACTGAAGCCGATGGACTTGCCTTGGGCCACCATTGACTCTCATTGCCTCTGGGCCACCATTGCTTTAGAGTCTCGCTATCGTTACCGAAGCTGATGGACTTGCTTTGCGCCACCATTGTCTCTCATTGCCTCTGGGCCACCATTGCTTCTCATTGCCTCTAGGCTGATGCCGAGAGGCAATGAGGGCATCATTGCCTCTTGAACCATTACTTTTGGGCCAACATTGCCTCTGGGCCACCATTGCTTCTGGGTCACTATTGCCTCTGGGACTATTGCTTCTAAGCCACCATTGCCTTTGAGCCACCATTGCCTCTGGAACACCATTGCTTTGGAGTCTTGCTATTTGCGTCTCTCTCATCGCTCTCGGCCTATTATGTCCTCGACAATACTTTCATTCCCAATATTATTATCGTCACTGAAGCCAGTGGACTTACCTTGGGCCACCTTTGTCTTTGGAGTCCTGCTACCTGCATATTATGTCCTCGACTATACTTTCCTTCTCAATAGTATTATCTTCACTGAAGCCGGTGGACTTACACTAGACCACCATTGCCATTGGAGTCCTGCTAGGTGCATCTCTGCATTCTCGACCTATTATTATGTCCTTGCCAATACTTTTTTTTTTTAAAACGGGTCATCGCCAGTACTTTCCTTCTCAACAGTATTATCTTTACTAAAGTCGATCGGTGGACTTACACTGGGTCACCATTGCCTTTGGAGTTCCACTATCTGCATCTCCGCACTCTGGAGTTATTGCGTCCTCGTGTAAACTTGCAATTATGATATGGACACCAAGGGCACTAATGTATATGTATAAACAACTCGCTGTGTAAGAAAAGTTTTGTACCCACTTTACAAATTCTTGTTCAATTTGATATGAAACACTAGGAATAGGTTTACAAATTGCTTCGTTTTTATGTATTACATTTATTCTGAAGCTTATCTTTGCTCAATTGATTTGTTTTTATTTTGATCCACTTGATTGACCCATAACTCAAGTAAATTTAAAAGACTTGAATACATTATTTTAGTATTTGAAAAATACATAAAGTGTATTGGTATAATGCTAGAAGTAGATTTATTAGAAGACTTTAATTCATTATTTTAGTATTTGAAAATACATAAAATGTCTAATGCTATAATGTCAAATAAATACTTCCTCCTTTCCACCCAAAGAGTCCACATTTGAAAATTTTAATTATTAAGGGATATATTAGTGTCCACGTTTGAAAAGTCTAATTATTAAGAGATATATTAGTTTTATTGGAATGGATTATAATTACAAAAATACTTAAGCACAACTAAGATGATTACAATACAAAGATTATGAAAATTATAAGCATAATTTTTTTAAAGTGGACTCTTTAAGTGAAACGTCTCAAAATAATATAGTGGACTCTTTGTCTGGGGACTCTTTAAGTTTATTTCATTCAATACTGATTTAAGTTATTTTAGAGCCCGTTTGGTGCAGCGTTTATAAAATACAGTGTTTTAAAAACGCAACGTTTTAAAAAACACAGATCTTTCTTTATAAATACGTTTGGGATATCAACGCAGCTTTTTTTTCCTAACAGCGTTTTAAAATCTGCGTTTTGGGAAAAAGTTGGGAATTCTAGCGTTTTAAAACGCAGCTGTGTTTTGAAAACGCTGCTTTTTCTGCCACAGTATTGAAACACAATTTTTGCAAATAAGCTACATTTTGGCCAAAACACTCGACCAAACGGGCTCTTAGTTGCAATAAGCTGACTTCAATTGGTTCATTTTTACCATCGCAAAATTTTTCAATTAATTTTTTTTAAAGTATTTGTATTTGATCTAAACAAACGCAAGTCTATATCAAACCAAACTTCATGAAACAACACTAAATAATACTAGTATAAATTTGAACATAATTCTAGTCAAGAATAACATTTAGCTAGCTACCCAATTTTATTACAACTTAAAAAAATAAAATTCTGAACATTATTCGAGAGCAAAATTTAAAATTATTCTGCAAACTAAATAAAACAATAATTTGAATTAAAAAAAATTCAACAAAACAGCCAAAAATAGCTGAATAATTACACAAAAATTCCTCAAAAGCAGATTCATAATTGTCAATTTTAATTTAACTCTCAAGGTTTACTTTATTTATGCAAATAACCATTTAATATCGTTAAATTTTGAACAATATTTTGAGAAATAACAATTTAATATTTTCACTACAAATTGGACAAATTGCTCTACAACCGGGCTATTCCTAGCATTTTATAGGTCCGGGGCAAAGTTAATAGAAGACCCTTATTTAATCATCAAATATTAATCTCATGTATTTTTTTAATTTAATTTCTTGGAGAGACAACAATGATTTTTGCTATCAGTATAATTTCAATAACGGTTTTCTATTGAGCTGCAATTAAGTTTGGGGAAACATTACTATCTAGAAAACTGAACAATTTCTTACCGAATTTCAGCCTCGTTATGTCAAAAGCCTCAATTACTGAAATCAACAATCATCATAAGAATAATTTGAGATTTCTTGTTACTTCGTACTTCTATTTCATGGTCCTCTTAACCACTCACTCAGAGCTATGACCTCAAATTAGTAATTAACTAAATTGAAAATCTAATATAACTATGTAAGATGTGAACAAACTGTCAAACTCAAAAGTCCCAACAAACAATTGAACCAACATAATTCAAAATTTAACAAATAAACAAAGTCATTATCACTTTCAATTTTTAAACATATAAAAATATTGTAAAAAGAAAACAATAATTAACAATGGAACAAAATTTAACAAATAAATAAAGTTCTAACAAAGAATTGAATAAACATAATTTAAAATAATAACAAAAGCTTTGGGTCTGAGCCTCAGTTCAAGAGATTTGAGTACTATTTTTGGTTTACATATATACTACAACAATAAAAAAAAAAATTGGGCTCTTTATTAATTTGGGCCCTGGGCAGGTGCCCTGGCTGCCCTCCCCTTGGGCCAAGCTTGCTCTAAAAGTGGGAAAAACTAGTCATTGTGTCTTAATAGCTAGTTTTTACAATTCAATACACAATATCTATAAATAGATCATTCTACAAAGAAGAAAACAGTACATCAACAACAAAAATAAATATAATAAGATTGAACTAAAAAGAAATAATATTTATATTAAAAAATAAGCTCAAGAGAGATAACTCTTTTTTCAAGAAATACAATTAGAGCTAAACCTAGTAGCTGCCACTTTCAACTAAAGAGATTAAAATACTGAAAAGTTATATCAAGGAAAGTTTATACAAAGTACTTCAATGACCATTCAAGCTAAGAGAAGAACTACAACCTCCATCCTTCAAGAATCTTCGAGGTTCCATCAGACTTTTGGAGTCAATCAAAGGAAGCACAAATCAACCAAGCATGTGTCTTTGTAAATCATTTTAGTTGGAGAGTCAACTACCAGAGAAAAAATTGAATTTTTTTTACAGTAATCTGTGTATTTTTGTAAAATAAAGTAGATTATTGCCTCATATAGTCAAGAGGGTTGTGAAGGGTGGAAGTAGGATAAGAGATCGAACCACCTTAAAATACTTTTGTTAATTTCTCAATCCCTTAAACTCTTTATAATTACGGCTTTACTTAATTAGCTTAATTGTTTTATTAATGTCTCGTTACTCAAGCATCTAATTCATCAGTAACTCATTATTACTACTGAGCATTTACTAAAATAAGATCATAACTTGTTTCGGAGCATCTTTACAATACTAATCAAACTCATATTCCACCGTGCACAACTCTTGTAACTAATTTATCAAACTGCATTTTACTAAGAGTTGATTCAAAGATTAATGATTTCCTTATTTGTGTAAGGGACCTTTCATATATACCTAGACTAATTGGTGACTATAAATTTGAATAGGGATAAAATTATATTAACTAATGTATAGTTTGGGGAACACGGCAGGGATGGGGCGGTGACTACAAATTTCGTATCTGAAACGCCCCTTATGCGATCAAGCAAGTTAATAACTTGATTTAGTTCAGTTTGGATATTCATGGTATGGTTTGAAATCGTCATCCCTACCTATTTAGTAAGAGTAAATTCCAATCACCTTACTGATATGACTCGCATTAGATTCAATGGACAAGGTGAGCAGAGAGTGAGATGACGAAGAAGCTATGAATTAGGATCACAAGAGATGGAGTAAAGAAACGAGATGAAGTAGAGGTTATTTGGGGTACAATTTGCTGCCACCCCTTTACAATCCGGCCAAATTCCAGTGCCTCCTCAACATGTTTGGTTGCGCTCCTCGCCTCCCCTTCTGTTAAGTTTGTTTGGGGAAAAAGAGTTGGTTTGATCAATTTGAAGCAAAATTAGGAGAAAATCGGTCATATATGCAATATTAATAGTTCGATTGTCAAATTGATACTCTCAAAATAGGTTTTTCCTGACATTAAAAGCATACCTTAATGTGAATCAACGCTTTATATTCCAAATAAGTGAGACCTAAACTCGTAACTACTTGCCACCAATTTCCATGCCGCCATTTTTACCCTTTTTCTTTGGTTACAATAAATATATGTTTATGGAATCTGTTAGGTTGTGAGGCTTAGAAATAGGGTGGGGGTAGGGTGAACTGTCGTGACCTGACCCGAGATCCTATGTGGAACCTCATTCGATGCACGAAAACGAAAACACCAAATAAGCATTTCAAAAATTCCTATTAAAATGCAGAAGTAATGTCATGTGAAAACCCTGTAATGCACATACAAGTTTTCTTTCAAAATAAGACAACCTTTAAAACAAAAACAAAACCTCAACGGCACTAAAACAAGCTGGAGAAACAATACATTAGCTAGCCAACAACCACCACGAGCTAGCGAGCTCGGGATAAACATAAACTATATCAGAGTTGCACGGAAAATAAAAGTTAATAATTACACCAAACCCGACAACCATGTCGGAGCCCACAAAAGAATAAAATACAAATATCAAGTACAACGACAACTACCCAACAATACATTGTTTACATAACATGTACACCCTCGGCCTCACCAAAAGAAAATGTACAAGACTCAAAGAGCATCTACCCAAAAGAACAATGTCACAGGCTCGCTGACACCGAGCAATAACTTGCTAAGGGTTCCTCGCCGGACCGTGATCTAAGGAAAACAAATAAACACAAAACGGGGTGAATCAAAACTCAATAAGCTACTAATGCAACAATATAACATGCTAGATGCAAGACAATAATAATAACAAGTATAACATGATATTACATCATAAATCATTTACAAGAAAAAATATAAAACAAATATAACATGTAATCATATAACCACATACTACACGAGAGGCTCAACGATCGTCAACCGTCCCATACTAGTTGGAAACCGTGACCAACATTCGCTTGTATAGGAAGCACATAAGAGCTGTAAGTAAACACGTTTAAAGGGATACGGCGTCGAGGTACACCTCCGACCAAACCAATACTTTCAACCAACCAACCAATATAATACCAAATGTCAAAGCCGTTGTTGACGTGCTCGATCAATAAACTAGTACCAAGAACAAAGTACCACAAAACAAGAACATGTGAACCATTTTCTGTATTCACAAAAAAACTGGTGGCCCCGGTCCCTACAACCCGTAAAGATCACCATGGTATAATAGCTTACCAACGTTGCAGTTTTTGCCTACAACACTTGACGCTAGGCCACGGTAGGGGTGAGACCTCACCTATTGGCCTTCGACTATTACGTAGCCCCGGCTCCTGCAATAATCAAGCGTCAATACACCGCCAAACACATATGCCATGGACTTAAACTAAATGCACAAGTAGAATATTTACTCGACATTTTAAAAATAATGGCTAAGATTTACTGGTTAGTTGGAAAATGTAATTAATGCAAGTAGGTAAGTCAATTAATGCAAGTAGGTGAGTCATTTAATACAATTAATCTTAGTCATTGATTTTCAATCCAATGGTTGTTATAATAGTTACTATTGATGATTATATTTTTGAAGTAACCATTGAATACTCCTCCATATATATATATATATATATATATAACGGTTTGGTTTGGTTCGATTTGACCCATAAAACTACAAACTGAACCGAACCGACCGGTTTATAAAATTTTCAAATGGTGACCGAATCACCCTAGTGTAAAATCGAACCAAACCTCTCAGTTTAATTTAGTTTGGTTTGATTTTCTAGTTCGACGGTTCAAATTTACACCTCATCGGACAACAGATTCAACATAGATATTTTACTATATGAAAATGTCAAAGTCCATAATATCCTAATCTTTACCTGGGGTGGGGAGAACCACCCACTTGGAATCACCAGATCTCCAGAAGGCGTTGAAGTGGAACCTCTCAATTTTAAGTTATTGTCAACTTGCGTAATTTAAATATGTAAAATGTGTCGGTACATTAATAAGCTTCATTCAATGATTCAAAATGACTTGCATTATTAGCAAGCTTCTATATTAGCAGCATTGAATTTGCTGATTTTGCACCAAATTAGCAGAGTTCAAAATCTGCTAATTTGGTCATAACTGTTCGATCTTTTCTTAAAAATTTGGAGCATAACCAAATTAAGATAATTGACAAAATTTTCAAATTGAGAGGTTCTGATATTGCCAAACTACCCTTAAGGGAGAGTGCAAATAACATTACTCCGACACATATTATTTTGAATTGATTAGCTTATCTATATTTATCTAGGAGTGAATCATAAAGCGAAAGGAGTAGATGAAGCCCAGTCACCCTTTTGAGATGGACAAAATTACCCTCAACTAAAATTACCAACCAACTAAATAACTTCCCACTCTACTAAAATCGATCACCAATTTCTTCCATTTGTCTAAAATCAACTAATCAAAGTCACCTCAATTTAAAACAAATAAATAAATTATAAATTATACTCACTCCGTCCCTAAATTATTGTTCTGAATTGACTCGGTACACGAATTAAGAAAATTTAATTGACTTGATTATTAATATTGGTATAGTGTGTAGTTTCTTTTAATGTCTACGTGTATGTAGCTCATAATTAAAGTAGGTAGAAAAAGTAAGGGTAAAATGATAAAAGTGGTGTTTTAAAAAGGTAAATTTTCAAATAAGACAATTATTTAGGGACGAACAAAAAAGGAAAAGAAGACAATAATTTAGGGATGGACCATAATTAAAGTAGGTAAAAAAGTAATGGTAAAATGGTAAAAATGGTGTTCTAAAAAAGAAAATTTTTAAACAAGATAATTATTTAGGGACGGACAAAAAAAAAAAAAAGACAATAACGCATAATCGTCCGGGCTGAACTCCCATTCGAGGGGTATGGACAGCCTGGGAGCGACTAAGGCCACAGGGGTCTCCCCGCACCATGGCTGCGGATTTTTTTGCTCTCCCTCACATCCTGAAACTGGGAGCTCAAGGCTTTACCATCAGTTTCGAACCCTTGACCTCCAGGATATAGTCTTTGGGCAAGGGACATGAGTACCAACTAAAGCCTTGAGCTCCCAGTTTCAGGATGTGAGGGAGAGCAAAAAACCCGCAGCCATGGTGCGGGGAGACCCCTGTGGCCTTAGTCGCTCCCAGGCTGTCCTTACCCCTCGAATGGGAGTTCAGCCCGGACGATTATGCGTCATCATTAATTAAATAAATAGAATTAATAATTATGCACACGCATTGGTCAAGTTATTCAAAGCATAGCCGTCTTAATCAATTCGAAATAAATTTATCCTTTCAATAAAACAATTATTTACTTCAAAGTTTCATAGTTCTACTTCACCATAGTCAACCTCAAACAACCATCATTCTGTTAATTGAAATGTTTAATCCATTATTTAATTAAATAGTTGCTAAGTATTAATTAAAAATTTTCTCAAGACCTCATGAGATGACAAATTCCGAAATCAAATTATTTATTATCAATTAAAAATCCCATAATCTGCAATCCAACTAGATTCTTTCCAAGAATTCGCACAACTAATAGTACTCACTATTTTTAGAAATAAAAAAACCTCAAAAATTTGCATGTTATGGTTTGCTGCGATCTCGATCAAAAGATTATCTTTCATCATAAATTATTTATAAAAAAAGAAAAGGTGAATTAGGGATAATTCCTCTCAATTATAGGTTAGATTCAAATTTGCTCCCTCAATTACTAATTAAAGTAATTTGTCTTCCTTAACTATAATGTTTTTTTTTAATGACATCTTCAATTTAAGCCATGACATTTGAGTTGATGAAAAATGCCCACCTGAGACTCAAGTAACTATTTTTAAGCATTTGTTTGATCATAATGTCTTTTCGGTTTTAATAGACTATCTCATACACATGAACTACAAAGAGATTATTAGAACAACAAGGATAAGATAATTAATGAAAACATCAAAAGCGCATTATAGTAAAAAATCATTTCAAAGATAGTTATATGGCTCTCAGATGTTCATTTTTTGTCAACTCAAATGACAAAACATAAATAAAAGGTACGATTAAAGAAAATGTTATAGTTGAGGGGAATGCGTGCTTGTTTTAATTGGTAATTAAGTGGGCAATTTAAACATGAGGGTTATCTTTATCTTTAATTTTAATTTTAATATACCCTAAAAAAAATCCAAAAAGTAAAATAGAAAACAGAAAACCGTACACTTTTTACAGGTCTTTGCTTTTACTTTCAAGTCCTTGTAGAATATGACTTTCACCAAACACTCCCTTTAAACTCTGGTTCACTTCTCTCTCTCTCTCACACACACACACACATCTCTATCTCTGTCTCTCCCTCTCTGTGTGAGCAAGATAAGCATTATTAGGTAGGTTGCTGGGGTCTGTCTCTTTGTCCATCTCCATTAATGGTGACCTTCCCCTCCATTCAAATTACTCGCTGTTAACAACCCCCTTAAATATATGGGACACCATAATCACCACCAGTCCAGCTCGAGCGCCAACGCCGATGGCCTTTCTCAGCGCCTCAATAGCCCTCGATTCTCGGGCCCAATGACTCGCCGCGCTCTCTCCTTCAAGCGCAACAACACTAACAACAGCAATAACAACAACACCACTAGCACCAGCTCCACCACCACCACTCACCATGAGATTGATGTACTAAATTCACCTAGATCTGAACTCACCTCTAACTCCGGTTCCGGTGATGGGTTTGAATCAGTAGTTGAAAAAAAACAGACCCATCTTCAAGTTACCCATAGACACCATGCTAAGAAGTCCATTGCCGTCGGCTTTGGTGGTGGTGGCGGCGGCGGCGTTGCTGATTTTGGGGATTTGGTTGCGAATAAGAAGAAGTTGGGGCAATGGATGTTCTTGCTGTTTTGTGGGGCTTGTTTGTTTTGGGGTGTCTTGAAGATCTGTGCTAATGGGTGGTTTGGATCTACAATTGAACGAATTGGGTCTGATCAGGTTAGTTGAAATTAGCAATACATTAGGTGCTAGTTTGGCACGCGACAATCACTATTCCTTCCTATGCTATTTGAACTATTATGGAATGAAATTTGTATAAAAATGGGGTGGAATCGAATCCATTGTTGCTGCCAAGGAAGCGCTAGTAATATTGAAATTTTGCAATCTATAATTTTAATGTATATTAAACTTTAGATGGTTGTTTATTGTTTTCTGCAACATTTTTGTGCTTGGTTTAGTGTTAGTTTCCTTGCTTCTAGTACATGAAAGGGTAATACTTCAGACACTTAGATTTCCCTAAGACACAAATAAAGGATTCTAGGCTTAGAGAAAATCTTGAGGTTTTTGGGAATGGTAGAAAATCCATTGCCACCCTTGGCTAAATTCTGAATCTATATTCCTAAAGTTGGATACTTAACGTGTGCCTTGGGGCCAGACACTATGAAGAATATACTCCGCTAGTATTATGTGTTGCTATCATTTACTTTATACACACATGCTTGTTGCTTTAAGGGAAAGATAAATGCTTGCTATGTTGTTACTTTGCTACCATTGCAGTCAAGGATGAGTAAATGGATGTTCAATATGTGCACAAGTAGTGAAAGAACAGCTGCATTGTATCAACTTGCTCTAACCCTGGGTTGGGTCCTAACTGGATTGTATATGGAAGTTTTATATGGACCGTGCAAACAAAAAAGTGATGTCATTGGGTGGTTGGTTTCCCGCCCATATGAATATTTAATGTGGTATTTGAGTTTGATAGATAGGTCTGCGATTATGTTAGTTTCTTCGACACTTTTTACTTGAATTTTGACTCAGTTCTCAAAGATGATATAGATTACACTGGTAATTGACTTTGATTTTGATGCTTGTTTATTGTCACAGGTAGATCGTATGCCTGGTTAGTTGTAGTTGTTAGCTTGGAGGCACATCTTTCTCCTCTAATATAATCTCTGAGGGAAAACAAAATTAAAATCTGTCTTTCTTTCATTGCAACACTTTCAATTGACAAAGATAAGTTGGCTGCATCGTATTCTATCAAATTATGGTGACAAAGAAAAGCTTGAGGAACGAAAGCTCGAAAGTCAAATATATTTTCTGAAAGTAACTGAATTAGAGTATAGGACATTGTCGATACCTTTTTCTCAGTTATAAAATGTAAATGTTTTTAGCTTGTACATTGGTGCTACAAAGGGCATTATAAGAAAAAGGTTACATTGGAGACAAAGAAAGGTCCCTACTGCGGGACTTTTAATTACCGATGAGATGTTGGTAGTCCATTATTTTATTGCATGTTTTGTTCTGCATGATTCCTGCACTTTCACTTTCTCTGGCTAATTGTCCGTCTTATCTTGTCATAACTGTCCTACTTTTCTAATTAGGATTTCTCTGATTCCTCGATCACTCATCTAAATCTAAGGGATCAAAATTCTCTTGAACACCTAGATCGGGACGGTGGAAATGATATTGGAACTGAACTAGGTGACGCAGAACGAACTCTGATGATGGCAACTTCAGGTGCAATTGGCTATCAGAACAGAATGACAGATGTAAGAGTGAGAACCATTTTATCAATACTTTTACTCGATGGTCTCATCATTAATAAGTCGATCACTTTGTTGATGAAAATGGATGGTCCAGTTTTCAGGTATATGGGCTAAACCCAATAGCGAGAATTTCAGTCAGTGCATTGATGGGTCGAAAATTCATAAAAGTAAGTTTTATACAATAATTTGATTTTACTGTCTCCTTCTATGTGCCTGTTTCTCAAACCCGTTTTACGATCTTGCAGAGTTGGATATGAAGACCAACGGTTACCTTCTCATAAATGCAAATGGTGGCTTGAACCAAATGAGATTTGGGGTCTGGCTATTTTGTGTTCTAATGATCAATCAAATTCTTATCCATGTACTGCTGTTTACAATAGTCTGATAAACAAATAATTTTAGAGTGCAGATATGCGATATGGTTGCAGTTGCCAAGATCATGAAGGCAACATTAGTCCTTCCATCTCTTGATCATACTTCCTACTGGGCTGATGAAAGGTTTTTCTATACTTATCTTTTGGTTAAGATAAATGATGCAATAGTACGTGAAATAGGGCATAATTATGCATATATAGAACTCTTAGCTTTTCGTTTATCTTCCACCTACATCTTTCTTCAAAGTGCTGACATTCTGCTGTCCGATTAACTTCTGGTGGCGACAATACGATTAGCAAACTAACAATCTTGGATTGAAACACTACCCATTTTTTGTTGAATCATAACTAATAGCCTCTTTGGATCCTATTGTCCTGATTGGTAGATGCTATCCTGAAAATGAGTCCATTCTTCCTTTTAGGCCGTTCTAAAAAAAGTGTCCCATTTTCAAACTTCCATTTTTGGGATGTTACTGTTACTATTTTATCCTTGATTTACTTGCTACACCAATTGACGGGTACCACTCTCATACGGACATCATTGGAGAATATAATACATAATAATATTTGTAATAAAGTCAATTAGCTTTTCTTAAAGTCTGTGCTACGTCAAACAAGACTCTTTTTTAGGAATGGAGGGAGTATATGACATATGACTTCTTATAGCGGTAGACTGACAGCACCATCAACAATCTATCTAGACCAACGAACCGTTGACATCTTCATAGTTCATACACCAGTTTATCGTCTTATCATAAATTATTCTTTCAGTTGCATGGCCATATAAGAATGTACATCTTTTCAAACAACTGGACCCTACTTCAAAAAGTAACAACAATGCATTGGGAAAGGTTCTCAATGAATTGTTGTTGATTCCCAATGCAGATAAATTTCTAATATGGATTATTAACAAGTGCCACGGGCACTTTTTAGCAAAACATAATCAATTAAAATTGAGTATTGTTGATAAAATGTTTTTTTTTTGTTTTTGTTTTTGTTTTTGTTTTTGTTTTTGTTTTTGTGGGCTTAAGTTACTCTTTAATATTTGAGCAATTGACATTAAAATCTTTCTTTCTTTTCTCACTTAATCCCTTTCTCTGAGCACATGGACTGCAGCCTTTTGTCCTATGGGCGCCACCAAGACTAGAGCAACAAAACCCTCATTGTGGGTTCTCACAAAATGCCATCACTACCATGATCATCCCTTCTACCTTCGTTCCATCATCACCGTCAATCCCATCATGAGTCCCAGAAATATTTGAGGTCAATAAACAAATAAAGGGCCCTCAGCTTACTATTTGTATCAAAAGCAGGATGACAAGCAAAGAGTATATAACTAATTATTTTGTTTATAGTATTGATAGAGCTGGGCTCTTAATTGAAGATGATAATCAATGTCTTCTTTTTGCAGTTTTTATTAAGACAATAGACTAAGTTTCATGATCCCTGCAACTCCACCAAAATAACAAAAAAGACTGGAAAAGAATGTATAGTCAATTGTATGGTTATTGTCGATGACGAGATAATAATTAGGTTGCTAACTTGATATAGAGTCCCTCCTTCCTAGTTGAAGAGCACCTTTACTTTTTAAGTTAAAATGATTTATTTTTTTCCTGCAAAACACACAATCGGGCCACTGTACTTTGGGGAAGGTTGCAATTTGGTGACTGATTGTTTGAAAATATTATTTGGGCCACTGTGCTTCAGTTATCTTGCAAGCGAGCCCATTTTTAGGACGTACGTTAGTTCAGCCGTTAAAATAACATAAAATACCAATTTTACCCCTGTCTCGGTCTTCATCTTTCCCAATTAAGAAAAAACAAACTCTAACCCAAAGAATAAAAAAAAAAACCCTAACCCAAAGAATAATTGTCTTATATGAAACAGTAAAACATTATTAACGAAAAAATTGGAAGAAATAGACTTTGGTCAAGGTTCAGAACCCATCGACAAAGGATAATGGAAAGCTTTTCTAAATGCTTTCGCCACTTACTCATAGCAGAAAATGAGTAGCTAATTAGTCATGTTCCTCAAAGATTTCAAGATTTCCGTAACACAGTGATGACAGGTTAAACAAAATTTGCTTGTTTCGTTTTCTTCTCAATCTCTATAACTCCTCTTGAAGAGGTATGTTTATGAAATTGAGAGAAATTATGAAATGCTCCATGGTTCAAAGCTCTAGGAATTCAAGATCTGACGAGCTAATATCTCTGTTCTTTTTATTTCTCGTTCCAAATCGATTTGTAAACCCAAAATGAAGATGTGATCGACTTAACTTGTAATCCTAAATCCTTCCTATTGATCTAATTCTCTTATATATAGTCTTTATTCAAAAATGGTGGAAGGAGCATCGGAACAAACAGCAAAAGTCAGAAACATAAATCCATATGAAGAAATCATCGAAGCCTATGATTGGGGTGTTTTGAATGTTCGACCAACTCCATACATTTCAGCCTCTGTACCAACAACCGGATGACCTCCCAAGAATGGTGAGGCATTTTAACGGTTTGGATTACCCCATCAAGGTTGGTATTATACATAGGATTGAGGAACCATGTATAACAGCCTTCAAAGATGGGATGAAGCAGATGAAAATTGTTAATCGCTATTAGGGCAACTAGGGGGACATTGAGAAGCAACTCGAAGGTACTCAACTGCAACCAAAGATGCATTTTGCTACATAGATCAATGCAATTGGGGGGACATTGGGGAAGATGAAGATGGAGACGGGTAAAATTGGTATTTTATGTTATTTTAACGGCTTAACTAAAGTCCGTCCAAAAAATGGGCTCGCTTGCAAGCCCAAATAATATTTTCAAACAATTAGTGGCCGAATTGCAACCTTCCCAAAGTACAATGGCCCAATTGTGTGTTTTGCCTTTTTTTCCAAATGGAAACTTAACAAGGATTTACTTGTTATTTCAGAAACTATATGACACATAATTTGTCATACTTTTAGTGTAGTTACAAATGTTTAGTTTTATTTTCTCAAACTAGAAATATGTTACATTTCAACATGAAAATTGGTCAAATTGACTGGAAAATGAAAGCATACCTCTTCAAATAGGACGGAGGAAGTAACATATAATATTTGCCGTTGGAAAATGGCTGCTCCCTTAGTTTGCAGAAATTTGGAAGATTCAATGCTTCGGACTCGAGAATCTTCACTCTTCACTTGGTTATTGTGAAAAGATGGAGCATCCACTCGTCTACTTTCAAATCTCTGAGAAGTAAGACTAAAAAGAAGTGAATAACCATGGGCTATGACAATGGTGCCCATGTTAGAAAATAAAAAACTAGTTTTAAAATGCACAAGGGTAAGGTATTTTTAAAAAATCTGACCAGAGGACAAATGATTGACCAGATCCCATTTACTTTTTGTAGCATATTCAATTTTCAGTAATTTTAGCTTCAACCGACTAAAATCCAATAAACCCAAAGAAATATCGGTTCACCGTATGTCCACACCTATCGAGAATAACTCTATTCCAACATCACAGAGTTCTAAGTGCGAATTTCATTGGGAAAAGCCAGCAAAAAGACAGCGTTCACCCACCCGATAGAGCCCCCCACCCTATCCCAGGAGTATTTATTATTCAAAGCTCAGTTGAATCATTTCAACAAAATCTCTTTGCAGCGTATTCAACTCTCTCGGAGAGATTTCACCCAGCATCTCTTTAAGTTTGATTTTCAACATCCGTAAGTTTATCTCACTTGGAGAGAAAATGGAACCCCCCAAGTAAATCAAGGAGTAACCTAAATCAATGGAATATGAATGGGATCAAGTTGAACCCAATCCACGACTTGAAAGTTTGAGTTGGAGTGCCCCTACCATAAAAGGGGGTGCAGGAAGTGTCATTAAGACACTTGTGGAAATTCTGAAGGTCGCATATGCAATTCAAGTCGAGATGCAGAGTGCTTTAGATTTGTCTTGAATTTAAATGAGAAGACTTTTGGAATGGTTCCCTATCTTGATTGGACAAAATCCATACAAACTGCACGCAAAATGAAGATGGCTTGAGCCTAACCAAAAGTTTTTACGGATTCACATTTTGTTTCCATATGATTACCCTGCCCTACCGATTCTTATTGAAGAATGGCTGAGTCAAATCAAATCGTAACACACATACAGAGCCATAGATTATGACACTATGTAGCTTGTGAAGGGAAAAAAGAAGAAACGATTGTGGCACTATTTACTCCATTCAGCCCAGTCCTCCCTTCGAGAACAGTGGCTTATTAACCGGTGGACTTTCAATTGTATTAGGATGTCTTGTCAAAAGAGGTAACAGGAAGAAAGAAAAACCTACTATCAGGATATATTGAATTTTCGTCCTGATACCTCCACAATGCATTTCGTATATCTTTTGATGTTAGCATAATGATATTCTAATGACCTTTGGTATTTATATACAGTGGCTTCAAAGATCTGTTTGATTGGCAACACTTCATTGAAACCTTGAAAGATGACATTCACATAGTTGAGGCATTACCACCTGCCTATACTGGTCATGAACCTTTTGCAAAGACACCAATTTCTTGGTCCAAGGTGAATAATTTTACAAAATCTTCTATTCAATCACATGAATATACTGCTGCCCCTTTGTGCGCGATTAGCTTTCCCAACTCAAGCTTCTACACATCACGACAATCACATTTCAAGTTTTTGAATTTCTAGACCAGTTAATTATTTTGAAAAATCATAGCCACTGATGAATGTGCAGATAATAGAATTCACGTTCACGCGCTATGCATGAATGCTTCGTCCTTAGATTGTTGAACTGACATGAATTTTCTGTTCAGGTTAGTTATTATAAGTTGGAGGTTCTGCCACTTCTGAAGCAGCATAAAGTGTTGTATTTCACTCATTCTGATTCCAGAATTGCCAATAATGGTCTCCCTAACTCTATTCAGAAGTTGAGGTGCCGTGTCAATTACAGGGCACTAAAATATTCTGCACCAATAGAAGAACTAGGGAAGACCCTGGTTTCAAGAATGCTACAGAACGGAAGCCCTTATCTTGCTTTACATTTGAGGTCCTTCTCATTATCTTTTAACAAGTTATAGAGCTGGAATTTTAATTCCTTCAGGCATTTAGTTTCACATATCTTTCTTTTCTGAACATTATTCTCTTCTTCCTTACAGGTATGAGAAGGATATGCTTGCATTTACGGGCTGCAGTCATAATTTGACAGCAGAAGAAGACGAGGAGCTGCGTATAATGCGATACGAGGTCAGTCATTGGAAGGAAAAAGAGATCAATGGGTCAGAAAAAAGGCAGCTGGGTGGTTGCCCCTTGACCCCGAGGGAGACATCCCTTTTGCTTAAAGGATTAGGTTTCTCATCTGACACTAGGATTTACTTGGTAGCCGGGGAAGCTTATGGGAATGGAACCATGCAATATCTTGTGGATGATTTCCCAAATATTTTCAGCCATTCCTCTCTGGCGACGGAAGAAGAGTTAGAACCTTTCAGGAATCATCAGAACATGCTGGCCGGTTTGGACTATGTTGTTGCCCTTCAGAGCAATGTGTTTGTGTACACTTATGATGGTAATATGGCAAAGGCTGTTCAAGGTCATAGGCGCTTTGAGAACTTCAAGAAAACTATTAATCCGGACAGGTAGTTATTCTCACCTGTTGCCTTGACTCTTTTTCGTTTTGAGTGGGAGAAGGAAAGGGGGAGGGGGCTGGGAAGGGAGCAAACTTAAGACACTACACTTTTGTGAAGCCCCAAATATACCACTCTGCCATCCCTTTAGGGTCAACTCTGATAGGCAAAGACAAACCTGTTGGGTGGTTGTTTATTTATTTATTTGGTCTAATCATCAGTATCCTGAGCTTATGTATGATTTCACTTGATTTTTTCAAGATGTATGATCATTTTTAATTTGTTCCTGCAGGATGAATCTTGCTAAAATCGTGGATGAATTTGATGAAGGGAAAATCTCTTGGAAAAAGTTCAGTTCTAAAGTGAAGAAGATTCACAAGGACCGAGAAGGAGCTCCATACATGAGGGAACCTGGTGAATTCCCAAAGCTGGAAGAGAGCTTTTATGCGAATCCGCTTCCTGGTTGTATATGTGAAAAGAACACGTGAAAATAGAGGTTGAATTACAAGTAACTTCGCTAATTTGATTTCCACAATACCAGTTCAACCACTACAAGGTAAAAGTTAATCGGGGTTATCTCCATTGCACCTCAGTTGACAGACCTGAACGTTGTTGAAATATTTGGTGAACAAGTCTGGAAATTTCCAGCAGGAAAGTGTGTGAAATGAACCATTTTCCGATAGGACCAACATGAGAAAGTTACAGAAAGGTTACTTGGTTCAACGGTAACTACAGATGAGTGAAATAGTATATATTGTCAAGTAACATACAAGGATGCATCATTTTCCATTATTTTTGACAGTTTCACAGAATTGTAACTTATGTGAGGTTGAAGTTTCTCGCATTAGGCGACTGGATCTGGTTCTTTTTTTCTTTCAAGTTGTACTACATGATACGGAAAGGATGATATTGTAAGTACTGTATTACGTTGAAAATACCATAAATACAACATTGAGTTTACAGAAATTCGCCGTGCCCCTATTTACTATTTAAGCTAACTTTGTTTACTTAAAATTCATTTAACTGCTGTCAGAGAAACATTCCACTCTCACAGTCCCAATTCCAACGTCAATACTGAATCAAATCTGCCACGTTTAGCCCCTTCATTTCTGAAAGAAACTGTGATTAATACTGCTCTGAGATCCGTTAACAATCTAAATCCAATTAGAATCAATAGGACAAGATCTCATACTATCCCGTATACAGTAATTACTATGGTAACAGAATTTTTCCACAGAATTGGTTTACAGTGTATATAGTACAACTATCAATGCATTACTGTACAATACCCTTAAAATTTGCTGTAAACCAATTTTGTACATGAATTTTGTTGCTCTATTAGTTTCGTATGTCAACCCTTTTGAAGAAAATCCCTGCCATAAAGAACACTCTTCCAAGTCCAGAATCACTGTTTTTGACCTTGACTGAAATAATATTTGCTACTTGCAACATTTTTCCAGAAACTTTTTGGCCAATAATCCCCCCCCCCCTCCCTCCCAACACACACACACACACACACACCCCAAAAAAAAGAAAAAGAAAATAAAGACTGGTGTTTCTTAATGTAGGAGTATAACAAAACCACAAAAGAAGCCAAAATTATAAGTAGCCAAAAATAAATGAATAATAAAGTTCCCTTTGTGTGTGTGTGTGTTATATTGTACTGTCAATTTTTTTTGGGCAAAATTCGGACTGGTCCCCTTTAAACAATTTTTATTCGCTAAAGTTCACTATAATTGTTTTCAATCGCTAAAGGACACTTTTTTTGTGAAATGTCATCTATGCCCTTTAAAAAATGGAACAGTGGACGCTGTACACAAGACGATGCACATAAAAACATGAAAGCCTACACTGTGCATCGCAAACAAAAACGATACACAAATTACCCTTTTCACTTGACGATGCACCAAGAGTTGTACGTCGACTAGAAAACAAATTAACTCCCCTTCACTTCAAAACACATAGCAAAAAAATCTCTCTTCACTTCAAAAACAAAAGCAAAATATCTTAAAACCCTTTGGAAATTTTGCAAAATTTTTTGAAAACATTATCGTGAGTTATCATCAAACAGATAAAAAAATGTCTTCTCAACTACAAAAAAACACTGGAAAGAAGATAACAACCACCCGAACCAACAAAAACGAAGTATCATATTAGTATTGATGAATACATTTTAGAGTTTAAAAAATAGAGTATAAATGTTCGTGAATATCGTTTCTAAGGTTACAAATTTGCATATAAAACTGAATATAAAACACCGTTTGTAGGGATTTTTCATCACGATGCTCAAATTTGTACATCGTATTGCAAACTTTTGTTGTTTTTGATGCATCGCAATGCATTATTTTGATGAACAGCGTTCACTGAAAATATTAATACACCATTTTGTTGTTGATTCAAAAATTGTAAGTTACGATGAAAAATGTTGTGCGTCCTGACGCACATATTGTCCATCACGATGCACAAAAAAGTGCTATTATATTGTCCATCACGATGCACAAATTTTTTAAGTATTGTTATATTTGACGATGCATAAAAATTATACTTGAGGATGCACACAAATTATACTTGACGATGCACATTTCTTAACAAAAAATTCAAAAAAATTACATTGACGATGTACATGTTATACTTGACAATGCACCATCGAAATCTAAACAAATATCCTTGTTATGTAGGTGTGAGGAATATAATTGTATACAGGTCAAGTATGCAGCCCCTAATTGATCAACTACAAAGTATTAGTTTCAGGGAAGACTATATAACGGTGCTAAAAAAGACACCCTTCTGGAACATAATAGAGAGTATCATTGGTGAAAACGTACTCCGCGATCATTCTAAGAAGGATGATGCAATAATAAGGTGTATTGCCAAGTGCTACGTCAAAGGACTTGAGCACTTCCAAATGGCTGGAAAAATACAACAACTTAAGGCAAAACATGCCAAGCTTATATTTGGAATCAAGGACGGTGCGAAGGAAATCAACTTCTCCTTCTACCAATTGGAGCGCATCGATTTCCTTGAAAGATGCTTTCCTAAGAAGATGTCTAAACAAACAAAAGACGTCAGACTCAAGCCAAAAATGATCCTTGATAAAATCAAGGAGAGGACAGACAGTGTCCAATAAATCGATATCAATTGCGTGGCATCATTGACGATATTGCTTGTCCTCACAATGTTGCTGGTGGCGTCCAAGACCTCCTATATACCTTGGGCGTACACGTACCTTGTCTCCGACATTAATAAAATATCAAACTACAATTGGTCAAAACATGGAGTTGATATGCTGGTGGAGAGCTTGGAAGCAGCAACTAATCAAGGCATTGAAAGATGTGTGCTGCTGCTCGAGGTAAAATTTAAGTTCATTTGATATCATGTGTAATTTATGTGTGATGCATGTAGATTTGGTCATATTAAAGGTGTAATATCCCAAAAATTTTGTTACTAATATTAAATTGCATAAATTAATACAATAATTATTTTGGGTCAGTTGCATTTTTATTTCGATACTATAATTTTGAATTAGGTCAAAGTGTAACAGTAAATTATTTGTACATTTGGGCTTAGCCACCCGTTATTAATGACGCTAATAAATAAATACTTGGCTAGTAAAAAATATAAATCGTTATTTGATCCGTAGGATAAAAGAGTAATAAAGCAAGTTCTTATTAGGGTTGGAAAACCTAATAGGTTACTAGTATAAATAGACTAAGGGGGAGGAGAAAAACCCTTAGCACGCCAATAGTAAAAGGAGCGGAGCCGGCCGAGAGAGAGAGAGAGAGGAACAAGGGAGGTGGCAACAACAATTTTTGGAGGTAGGCCAAATAATCTTTTGGTTGATTCACTAGTATGGTGTTATAATTGTTTAAATGTATATATTAAGGTCAAAGAGAGGAGTATGAGTGAATTGAGTTATGTTTGCATGTATGTGTTGTGTGTGTCGGTGTGTGTCGTGTGAATGCATGTGAGAGTTTTAATCAAACAAAGGTGTAGTGTTAACTATTTAAGATATTCAGCGTATGAGATATAATAATTACATTTTATACTAATTAGTTGAGTGTGTGTACTGGAGCATGTGAACAGTGTGTGTTTTTGGTGCGTGTTTTGTGTGCATGTGTGTGACATTATGCTGTGATTGTGATGTGTGTGTGCTGTTTGGGACAGTGCGTGTGCGTGTGCATATGTGTGTGTGAGTGTGTGTGTGTGTGTGTTGTTTGGGTGTCTGTTGCACAGTATGGGTGTGTGTGTGCTGGAAAAGTGTGTGTGTGTGTATTCTGTGTGTGCTGGAAAAGTGTGAGTGTGTATTTTGTGTGTGCTGGAAAAATGTGTGTGTGTATTCTGTGTGTGTGTGTGCTGGAAAAGTGTGTGTGTATTCTGTGTGTGTGCTGGAAGAGTGTGTGTGAGTATTAGAAAAAATGTATGTGTGAACAATGTGTGTGTTAGTTAAAATAAAATGTAAGTTAATAAAATAGTAATTATACAATACTAAATGTATGTTAGTAATTAGAGTATATTTTATTGGGGGAGATTTTAGTTAATGATTAGCATTATTCATATTGAATTTAGATTGGGACGAGCGCGTGTGACGGTCCTTATTCGTGTACGAGCTTTATTACTTCGCTACTAGTTTCAGGTAAGGGATTATACTTCGTTTAGTTATTTGAACTCTTTTATTCCGAATCGTTAGACTTTCATTATATTTTATTGATTTAACGTTCTTGTACACATATGCCGATTTTAAGTCGATAATTGCTTTGAATTCCGTCGAACGTACGTTTGTTCTTACTTCATTAATTGTATTTTCGAAATCTCATGCATCCGTTTTTCTACCTCATGAGATATCATTGTGAATCGAAAATTGTTACATCGCCATTGCATATTGACATATTTAAATCTTTTGAAATTCCACTTTGATCACTAAGTCAGAACAACCCGTCACGGGGATAAGCGTGACACTATCGTATTGTTGAATTTATCGAACACTACTGGAGAAGTGGTGTGGTTATCCGGATATACTAAAACTTATCGTATTGTTGAATTATCGTATAGTTGGACTCTTCGGAGTCATTGCTTATGTGATCATGGTGTCCGCGAGTTGGACGCTATCTCCAACTAGTATGGGACGGTTGGCGGTAGTTGTACCTCTCGTAATCATTTTTGTGTCTCTTGTCCTTCGTTTGAAACGTCGTATTGATATCTGATATATTGCATAGGACATTGCTTTATTGATCAAAGATTATTCCTTGTTACGGATGAGTGAGAATTATCCCTTTTGTTATTTGATTGACAAAATATTTTGATTAATTGTTTTCTCTTCGAGTCAACTCCTCCTTAGTAACCGGAGGAGTTGTATATGAACTTACTGAGCATTGTTCGCTCACCCCTTATTCTATTCCTCCTTCCAGGTAACAAGTAAGGTGGTTAGATCATGGACTCGGGTAGACGTTAAAGTCATCCAAGGATTTAGAACTTTACTGTTTTCTTTTGAAATACTTTGTAATCGTATTGAGTTAAGTTTGATTGGTTTTGAGAACTGTATTGAGATTATTAAGGTTTGTTTTAATTACGATTGGGGATTTTAACGATATTGATTATGAGATTAGGGTTTGTTATTATTTAAACATTGATTGTTGGTGACGTAGCCAAACTGTGGGATCGCGTTGTCGGAATCGAGTTTGGGGCGTTACAAAAAGTGTTCAATTTATGTATGTATGCAGTACTGGATGTGCGAGCAGTGCAACATTGTGCCCCCGACACGCCAAACATATATCCTAAGATTTGTCAAATAGGATTTGTCTGGGCTGTCGAGAGAACTCGGTGAATCAAATTTCATGGCGGTCATGAACAACCAAGTGAGTGGTTATATAAAAATGACACATTAGTTTACTATTATAAATAACAGTATTAAACTTGTAATGCATAAAAAGTGAAGTTATACTTTAAAAGTACTGTTATTGAGCATCACGATGCATAACTTTTTATTTGACGATGCAAAATATTGTATAGAAAAAGTATAAAGAGTACCCTTGCGATGCAAAACTTTTTAGTTGACGATGCATAACTTTTTAGTTGAAGATGCACAACTTTTTAGTTGACGATGCACATCTTTTTATTTGACGATGCACAATATTATAATGAAAAAGTATAAAAGAGTATATCTGGGGAGAAGGAAAAAATGAGATGGATATCCTTTTAGAGGCTGCTGTGTTGGATGCCGCCCTCCAACAACACGAAGTCAATTCACCACCTCATCCAACTGAAGCTGTGGATGCAATTCCACAACTTGAACAGATTGCTTCAGAAGCTGTAAGAACAGTTGACCAAGACACTGCAATGAACGTTGTCAGAGTTGTTGTGGATGAGCAATTATCCACAATCAAAGCCAAGGACAATGGAATTGAGATCTTTAGGTCAGAATTGGCTGAAACGAATGCAAAAATTAAAAACATGGTCAAAGAAATAGGCAGTCCGAGATTTAACTTAGAAAAGACACAAGAGCAACAAAATGTCAGACTCAATGAACAGAATGCTCAATTTGAAGAACTCAAAAAGCTACTATTACAAATAATTGAAGAAAATATAATGATGAAAAATGAGAGGCAACAGGCCCTCATATCAAGTCCAGTTGCTAAAAAAATGAATGAGGATGGGGTGGACGAATTGGAGGGTGTAGCAAATGATGCAGTGCAGGGGCGTAAAAAACGAGCCAAGACTCCTTCTTCCATGGCCAAAAGAGTACAAAACCGAGATGACCAGAATAAGAAGAATTCAAATGACTCTTGTATCGACGATGCAACAGAGTCTGTAAAAAAGAAGAATAGAACCAACAAACCAAAAAAGAACAACCTCCCCAACCCTATTAAACTAGATCCAACCACTAAATCGATACTGGCCAAAATTTACGAAAACGATGGTGGAGACCAGTAAGTTAAATTTTAATATTGTCGAATTTCAATAACATAAAATTATTATCTCTATTGTGTGAATTCATTATTAATATAGTCCTCAATCTTTTACAGCGCAACTGTTTATATGGGTAAGGATATTTTCACATGAAAAAAGGATATTTTCACATTACACTTACAATGCACTTAAAAAGTGTGCATCGTGATGCACAAGTTTACACTAAAAAAATACTAATTATGTGCATCGCGATGCACAACCAACCTTATGCATCATATTGTATTTGTATGTATTGTTTTTTAAATGCAATATTGAATGAACCAGTTTCATATGCAATGTTATTTTGTTTTTCTCTGCTAAATAACTTGCTTTTCTTTCTTGTTTAAAGCACATAGACGTTTGGACGTTGATTCTGGAAAAGGTTCAAAAAGATCAAAATAAAGACCTTCTCAAAAAGGTTTTTAATTAGTTCTAATTCTTGGGTAATATTATGATAATCCTAATTCTTTACTATATAAGTTTCTTAATTGATTGTTGTAAACTAAATCTGTATACGTTACATTGTTTTGTTGTACATGGCACGACAATCAAAAGTCGACATGTTCAAAGATTTGGTTAGAATGCACATCGACAACAAGTTGGAGGGGGGCATGCACCATGATCTATTAATCTTCTCAATAAACACCAAGGCAGGGTGACGTGCAGATCGGTAGTTTCTTGCATTGGACCATGCTAGTGTTTTATGTGAATGAAAATAAATGGGTCCTCTACAACTCTTCCATCAACAAAAATGAAAAAGACTGGCACTTGAAAATGGATAAAATACTAGTGAGTAATGTACCCCTGTCTCTATTAAAAATACAAAGTATAATCACTTGATACTTATTTTTTAATAATTTCCACTATAGACATTATATGTTGAAGAAAAGATGAAGACATTGATCTCTGCATCGCCAACAAAGCGATACTGTCGCAACCCGCACCCGGACTCCTACGTGGAATCCCGAGTCGGACCGCGAGCGGGACTCATGAAATACGCATAATAAAAATTCCATGTGCAAAAGATGCAAGTATAAAGCATATGCACAAAAACCTGTAATGCACGTGCGATACTTTTCATTGAAAACCATGTCAACACATCATCGGCATTAATAACAAGCCGGAAACTGAACTGATTTAAAACTTGGTTTGAATTTAAAATCAAGCATATATCATAAACCTCCACGAGCAACAAGCTCGGAGAACCATAACCACTACAAATCAGAGTATGCGGAAGTAACGAATGTTAATAAATACATCACGCACGACAACCGTGTCGGCACATACAAAAGAATATTACAGTTATAAAGACCACACACTACCCAACATTACAAAGTTTAGGTAACATTGTATTCCTCGGCCTCACCAAAATAAACACCAAGCCCAAAAGAACAACTCAAAACGCCGAGACGAAGCCAAGACTCAACTAAGGGTTCCTCGCCGGACCGTGATCTAAGGAAAACAAATAAACATTGAACGGGGTGAGTTTAAAACTCAATAAGCTACTAATGCAACAATATGTCATACGAGATGCAAGACAAATATAAGAACAAGTAATATAGGCTATAACAAGATTTCATCAATCTTCAGGCATAGCAATATAAGCATCTCATAACAACACATTACCCTACACTACACGAGAGGCTCAACGATCGCCAACCGACCCATACCAGTTGGAAACCATGACCAACATTCGCATATGTAGGAACCATATAAGTGCGATAAGTAAACACATTCTAAAGGATACGGTATTGAGGTACACCTCCAATATACCCAATACCTCCAACCAACCAACATATAATATACCAATGTAGGAGCCGTTGTTGACGTGCTCGATCGACGAATCAAAACCGTTAACCAATACTCAATAACCAATACCGTGTGAACCATTTTCGTATTCACGTCGACGGGTGATCTTAGTCCCTACAACCCAAGAATCAACCACGGAATAGCTTACCAAGGTTGCGTTTATTCCATACAACGAATGGCGCTATGCCCCTACCGCGGCCAACGGTAGGCGAGGCCCGTGTATTGGCCTTCAATTATTACGTAGCCCCGGCTCCCGCAATAATCGAGCGTCAATACACCGCCAACAAATAATCCATGGACATAACAAATGTACAAGTAGATGTTTACTTGACATTCTCAACAACAATTCAAACTCCCAAAATGTGGAGCACAACAACATTTAACATAATTGTCTCAAGTAGGTCATAATAATCCTACTCACATAATCAATCATCTCATAGTATTTACGAGAATTAAACAACAACATCATGCATAATTTCGGGTAACTAATTTCCCGACAAACTCTCATATCACAACGAAATCCCCAAGTCACACACGTGGTCTCATCAATTATGGAAACCTATTTGACTCCGTTAGAGTCTTTATTTGTTTCTAATGAGTTCGAATCGAAGAGAAGCCATTATACTTCAATATTAACAAATGATACCATTTCTATGTGTATCAACCAAGACAAAACAAGTCTTTTAACATGCAAAATATGTCATCCACGAATTTCACAAGGCTCAACAATAAAACATACTCTAACATGTTGATTTCAACATATAAATGCCATTTTGCAAGGCTAAGATGTCATACAAGACATAATTAGAGAAGGAGAGGGGTAGTAGCTTACCTTTGAAGAATTCAACCAAGGAAAATCTCTAGATGAGCAACATGCAACTCAAGGGATGCACTCTCCTAGTCCACAGCTACACAACGGTGAAATCGGATTGTGATTTGGACAAGAATTGAGCAAACTAGCTCACTTTCTCTCTCAAGAACTCTCTCAAGCTTCTCTCTAAGTTTGCTGGTGTAAAGGGTTGAAATGAGAGTGTTCTATACTCTCCCATGGTGTTATAAGGGTCAAGGAGGTCAAGTTTAAGTGGTGGTGGACGTGGCTCAACCCAGGCCACATTTCGGAGTCAAAGCCGGTCAACTATGATTAAATTCGTAACTGTCAAAGGGCGCGCAGCAAAAACAACATTCGCATATGAAGCGATCGCTTTGAGTCGGGACAAGGCGATCGCTTTGGTACAGGCGATCGCTTTGTGAATACAGGCGATCGCTTTGTCTCCGATTCAAACTACAACTTTCGCTTAGAGAGCGATCGCCTAGGAAGGGGACAGGCGATCGCTTTGTGTCCGAGCCATGGTACGACTTATCGCCTAGAGGGCGATCGCCTAGGAAGGGGACAGGCGATCGCTTTGTGCCCGAAGTCTCAAACTGTTATAAAACTCTCCCAAAGTGGTTCTCAACAACCCAAAATGTTTCTAAGTCCAAAATGAGATCAAAATACTCATTAAAAGTTCTCAAAAAGTCTGGAACAAAGCTAGGATTACAACACAAGTTTAACACAATAATCAACATGTATCCAACAATAATTCCAAGGTATATAAAAATGCATATAACCAATACGAGCAAGAATATGTTCAAGAAATATGCACAACATCACATGAATTTGATAAGGAGAATGATCATGCAAGTGATGCAAACGATACGGGTGTTACATTCTCACCCCTTAGAATAAATTCGCCGCGAATTTACTTACCAATCTCCTTGAACAAAGATGGATACTTCTCACGCATCTCTTGCTCCAATTCCCATGTAGCTTCCTCGATGTTGTGACTTCTCCACAAAACCTTCACAAGATGGATAGTCTTGGTCCTTAAGACATGTTCTTTTGTGTCAAGTATCCTCACGGGTTCTTCAACGTAGGAGAGATCGGTCGACAAATCTACCGGTTCATACTCCAAAATGTGCGATGCGTCCGACAAATATTTCCTCAACATAGAGACATGAAACACGGCATGAATACCCGACATCCAAGGTGGCAATGCAAGCCTATACGCTAATTTCCCAATTCTTTCCAAAATCTCAAAAGGTCCAATAAACCTCGGCGTCAATTTTCCTTTCTTCCCAAATCTTTTAACCCCAATCCGAGGCGACACCTTCAAGAACACACGATCACCAACCTCAAACTCAAGGTCTCGTCGCCTATTATCCGCGTAGCTCTTCTGTCTACTTTGGGCTGTCCTTAACCTCTCCCGAATAATCTTCACATTCTCGGCCGACTCGCGAACCATATCGGGTCCCCACAACCTTGCTTCTCCAACTTCGTCCCAACAGATCGGGAACGACACCTCCTTCCATAGAGTGCCTCATAAGGTGCCATACCAATGCTCGAATGGTAACTGTTGTTGTAGGCAAACTCTATCAACGGTACATGTGAATCCCAATTGCCTTTAAAGTCCATAGAACAAGCCCTTAACATGTCCTCAAGCGTTTGAATAGTTCTCTCGGACTGACCATCTGTCTGTGGGTGAAATGCTGTACTAAGTGTTAACCTCGAACCCAATGCATTCTGGAGCGTCTGCCAAAACCGTGATGTAAATCGAGGATCTCTATCCGACACAATGCTAACAGGAACCCCATGAAGCCTTACAATTTCTTGGATATACAAAGTAGCAAGTCTCTCCATAGAATAAGTCATCGCCATTGGGAGAAAATGGGCTGACTTGGTCAATCGATCAACAATAACCCAAACAGAATCATGACCTTGTCGAGTCCGTGGTAACCCAGTCACAAAATCCATGGCGATGTTCTCCCATTTCCATTCCGGTATCTCCAACGGTTGCAACAATCCCGCTGGTCGTTGATGCTCCGCCTTAACCCTTTGGCAAGTCAAACACCTCGAAACGAATTCAGCTATCTCTCTCTTCATTCCATTCCACCAAAAGTTCTTCTTTAAGTCCCTATACATCTTTGTACTCCCGGGATGAATAGTATACCTAGACTTATGTGCCTCATCCAAAACTTGTCGTTTAACATCCTCAATATCCGGCACACAAACTCTTCCTCGAAACAAAAGAACACCATCACTATTCCGAGAAAAATCCACCGCCTTATCCCCATCTAAACCCTCAATCAGCTTTCTCAAATCCGGATCACTCTCTTGAGTCTCCTTAATTCGCTGAAGTAAAATCGGAGTAGCTCGAATATTGGCAAATATCACCCCATGGCTAGACATACAAGGACCCCAATCCCGAACATCCTCAAGCATTCTCCATTCCCGGGCCATCAAACAAGAAACATAAGCCTTCCTACTAAGAGCATCGGCCACCACATTGGCCTTCCCCGGATGGTATAAAATGGTGCAATCATGGTCCTTTAACCTTTCCATCCATCTCCTTTGCCTATTATTCAATTCCTTTTGAGAAAACAAATACTTAAGGCTCTTATGATCAGTATATACCTCAAATTTGGCCCCATAGAGATAATGCTTCCACTTGTGAAGTGCAAAAATGATCGCTGCTAACTCCATGTCATGAGTCGGATAGTTTTGTTCACACTGAGTCAATTTTCGAGAAGCATAAGCTATCACCCTTCCGTTCTGCATCAACACACATCCCAAACCTTCCTTTGAAGCATCACTGTATATAAGCAACCCATCATGACCGTTCGGCAAGGCTAAACCGGTGCGTAGTCAATTTCTTCTTCAATTCTTGGAAGCTCACTTCACATTTATCGTTCCAAACAAAAGCCTTATTCTTTTGTGTCAATGAAGTCAACGGGGTTGCAATCTTAGAAAACCCTTCTATGAACCTCCGATAGTACCCCGCTAAACCCAAAAGCTACGAACTTCCGTTACGCTTCGGGTCTCTTCCAACTCACAATCGCTTCGATCTTAGCCGGGTCAACCGCTATACCATCCTTTGACACAATGTGGCCCGAAAAGCCACTTCCTCAAGCCAAAAGGCACACTTGCTAAACTTAGCAAATAGCTTCTTTTCTCTTAGCACCGTCAAAACTAACCTCAAGTGATTTTCATGCTCTTCCGGGACTTAGAATAAACCAAAATGTCATCAATAAACACGACCACAAAGCAATCAAGATAGGGCAGAATACTCTATTCATCAAATCCATAAACACACTGGAGCGTTGGTTAAACCAAAAGGCATGACCACAAATTCAAAGTGCCCGTAACGAGTCCGAAAAGCTGTTTTAGGAATATCCTCCGCTCGAACCTTCAACCGATGGTAACCGCTCCTAAGATCAAACTTAGAGTACACTACGGAACCTTGGAGTTGATCAAACAAATCATCAATATGCGGAAGAGGATACTTATTCTTAATGGTCACTTGATTCAATTCCCTATAATCAATGCATAACCTCAAAGATCCGTCCTTCTTTCTCACAAACAACACCGGTGCACCCACGGCGATACACTCGGTTTAATAAAACCTCGATCAAGTAGCTCTTCCAATTGTACCTTCAATTCTTTCAATTCAGTGGTGCCATACGATAAGGTGCCTTTGAGATCGGTGTAGTCCCGGTAACAATTCAATACAAAACTCCAACTCCCGGTCCGGAGGCAAATCATAATCAGCCGCAAATACATCCGGAATTCACGAACAATAGGAACATCCTCCAACTCAACACCCTTTTGCGATCTATCCACAACACACGCCAAATACCCCGAACATCCATGAGACAACAACTTTCGAGCCTTCAAAGCCGAAATGAGCTGAATTCCACCCATTATCTTATCACCCAAAAATACAAATGAAGGAACATTTGGCAATTCAAAAGTAACCAACTTCCTACGACAATCAACAATAGCATGATGAGCATGTAGCCAATCCATCCCCGAATAACATCGAAATCCCGAATGGGCAATATAACCAAATCCGCAGGTAAGTGATGGTCATCAACAACCACATCACAAGCACGATACACATCCAATGCAACATGGCACTCCCCAACGGGTAGACACCTCCAACACATATGGTAACAATTCGGTATAGCATGCAAATGATGAGCAAAATGTGATGCAATATAAGAATGAGATGACCCTGGGTCTATTAACACTCGGGCTTTCTCACTAGAGATGGCTAAAGTACCTCCTATGACATTAGGGGCTTCGGGAACTCCCTTTTGGTCTAAGGCAAAGACTCTACCTTGCACTCTAGGGCGACCCTCGTTATCTCTTTTAACCCCGGCATTTTGTTGCACACCTCCTGGTTGTGTCCCCTTGTTCTTAGGACAATTTCGAAAGTGTGTGCCATCACCACACACCAAACACTTCCCATTCTTCAACCAACACTTGTCTTCATTATGCCCACTCTTCTTACAATACCCACAAGTAACTCTAGCATCCCGCTGTCCACGACCCGTATTTCCTTGATTCCCGCTTGTTGCGAAATTGTCCTCCTTGTCGATTGGTGTTGCTCCCCTATTGGTCCCACTTGAGCTTGATCTCTTCCATTGCGACTGCGATGCCTGCGAGTTCCCACTTGTACTACCCAGCTTGCCTCGGTGCTCCTCTATATCATGCTCGATCTTATATGCCTTATCCACTGCACTTTGATAACTCGGCAACTCAAGTGGCAAGAGTTGCTTACGGTATTCGTCCTCAATCCTTTCACAAAGCGATAAATTTTCTTCTCCGTTGTTGGGATCAAGTGCACACAATACCTCGCCAACTCGGTATACTTGGCGAGTACGAGCCACCGTCATCGTCCCCGATCAAGACTAAGAAATTCGACCTCCTTCTTGGCTGAACCACATCCGAACAAAGTGATTCCTAAACTCCTCAAGAACAATTCCCATGTGCGATCTACTCTATCCTGCACCCAACTTGCCTCTAGCACCTTCCACCGGTGTTCGCTGCATCCTCTAATTTGAACGCCGCAAACTTGACTTTGTCTTCCTCGGTGCACTCAATTGCCACAAAAATCTTCTCCAAGGACTCAATCCACCTTTCGCCTTCATTGGGTCCGGCTCCCCATCATAAGCTGCGAGGTTTCATCTTCAAGAACCTCCCCAACCTACGATCATATTCTCCATTTCCCCACTGGTTGATCCCTCGGTTTCCCTAGCCCCTGTCCCGCCATTGCCCTGTGCAAATCTAGAGTTTGTCGGTTCATTTCCATCATCGTCGCATAAACCCCGCATAGTTTGCATAAAAGCCTCATCGGATTCACAGTGCCTCGGGTGGTGCATTCTGTTGCCTGGCCGAACTCCCGGTTGATTAGGAGGTGGTCTAGGTGGTGAAGCATGGCTTTCACCCAGAAGATTCCCAACATGACTTGTGCTAACCCCATCCGTGTTGGTACCATGACGTGTCTCTACCATTGTAAAATACCGCAACAAACACTCGACGTTAACGACTCAAACACACAACCCACCCTCCTAAACCAAGAATCCATTCCAGGTTATCTAACTTATGCTCGATACCAACTGCCGCAACCCGCACCCGACTCCTACGTGGAATCCCGAGTCGGACCGCGAGCGGGACTCATGAAATACGCATAATAAAAATTCCATGTGCAAAAGATGCAAGTATAAAGCATATGCACAAAACCCGTAATGCACGTGCGATACTTTTCTTTGAAAACCATGTCAACACATCATCGGCATTAATAACAAGCCGAACGAACGATTTAAAACTTGGTTTGAATTTAAAATCAAACATATATCATAAACCTCCACGAGCAACAAGCTCGGAGAACCATAACCACTACAAATCGAGTATGCGGAAGTAACGAATGTTAATAAATACATCACGCACGACAACCGTGTCGGCACATACAAAAGAATATTACAGTTATAAAGACCACACACTACCCAACATTACAAAGTTTAGGTAACATTGTATTCCCTCGGCCTCACCAAAATAAACACCAAGCCCAAAAGAACAACCGCAAAACGCCGAGACGAAGCCAAGACTCAACTAAGGGTTCCTCGCCGGACCGTGATCTAAGGAAAACAAATAAACATTGAACGGGGTGAGTTTAAAACTCAATAAGCTACTAATGCAACAATATGTCATACGAGATGCAAGACAAATATAAGAACAAGTAATATAGGCTATAACAAGATTTCATCAATCTTCGGCATAGCAATATAAGCATCTCATAACAACACATTACCCTACACTACACGAGAGGCTCAACGATCGCCAACCGACCCATACCGGTTGGAAACCATGACCAACATTCGCATATGTAGGAACCATATAAGTGCGATAAGTAAACACATTCTAAAAGGATACGGTATTGAGGTACACCTCCAATATACCCAATACCTCCAACCAACCAACATATAATATACCAATGTAGGAGCCGTTGTTGACGTGCTCGATCGACGAATCAAAACCGTTAACCAATACTCAATAACCAATACCGTGTGAACCATTTTCGTATTCACGTCGACGGGTGATCTTAGTCCCTACAACCCAAGAATCAACCACGGAATAGCTTACCAAGGTTGCGTTTATTCCATACAACGAATGGCGCTATGCCCCTACCGCGGCCAACGGTAAGGCGAGGCCGGTGTATTGGCCTTCAATTATTACGTAGCCCGGCTCCCGCAATAATCGAGCGTCAATACACCGCCAACAAATAATCCATGGACATAACAAATGTACAAGTAGATGTTTACTTGACATTCTCAACAACAATTCAAACTCCCAAAATGTGGAGCACAACAACATTCAACATAATTGTCTCAAGTAGGTCATAATAATCCTACTCACATAATCAATCATCTCATAGTATTTACGAGAATTAAACAACAACATCATGCATAATTTCGGGTAACTAATTTCCCGACAAACTCTCATATCACAACGAAATCCCCAAGTCACACACGTGGTCTCATCAATTATGGAAACCTATTTGACTCCGTTAGAGTCTTTATTTGTTTCTAATGAGTTCGAATCGAAGAGAAGCCATTATACTTCAATATTAACAAATGATACCATTTCTATGTGTATCAACCAAGACAAAACAAGTCTTTTAACATGCAAAATATGTCATCCACGAATTTCACAAGGCTCAACAATAAAACATACTCTAACATGTTGATTTCAACATATAAATGCCATTTTGCAAGGCTAAGATGTCATACAAGACATAATTAGAGAAGGAGAGGGGTAGTAGCTTACCTTTTGAAGAATTCAACCAAGGAAAATCTCTAGATGAGCAACATGCAACTCAAGGGATGCACTCTCCTAGTCCACAGCTACACAACGGTGAAATCGGATTGTGATTTGGACAAGAATTGAGCAAACTAGCTCACTTTCTCTCTCAAGAACTCTCTCAAGCTTCTCTCTAAGTTTTGGTGTAAAGGGTTGAAATGAGAGTGTTCTATACTCTCCCATGGTGTTATAAGGGTCAAGGAGGTCAAGTTTAAGTGGTGGTGGACGTGGCTCAACCCAGGCCACATTTCGGAGTCAAAGCTGGTCAACTATGATTAAATTCGTAACAGCTGTCAAAGGGCGCGAAGGCAAAAACAACATTCTGCATATGAAGCGATCGCTTTGAGTCGGGACAAGGCGATCGCTTTGGTACAGGGCGATCGCTTTGTGTAATACAGGCGATCGCTTTGTCTCCGATTCAAACTACAACTTTCGCAGAGCGATCGCCTAGGAAGGGACAGGCGATCGCTTTGTGTCCGAGCCATGGTACGACTTATCGCCTAGAGGGCGATCGCCTAGGAAGGGGACAGGCGATCGCTTTGTGCCCGAAGTCTCAAACTGTTATAAAACTCTCCCAAAGTGGTTCTCAACAACCCAAAATGTTTCTAAGTCCAAAATGAGATCAAAATACTCATTAAAAGTTCTCAAAAAGTCTGGAACAAAGCTAGGATTACAACACAAGTTTAACACAATAATCAACATGTATCCAACAATAATTCCAAGGTATATAAAAATGCATATAACCAATACGAGCAAGAATATGTTCAAGAAATATGCACAACATCACATGAATTTGATAAGGAGAATGACCATGCAAGTGATGCAAACGATACGGGTGTTACAGATACCAACGATTAAACCAACTACAAGATGTCTCCCAATAAACACATGTGAAACATCACCCCAACAAGCAGTTGAAACTGATGACTGCGGGGTGATTGTGTACATTTTGATGAAAAGATTGCTCCAAGACAAGCAATTGCCTAGGAAATTTGACGCTGGTGAGTGTGCAAAGTACAAGGCCAAAATAAGATTAAGAAACAATACTTTTTTATTAATAACATTATATTTTTCGTGTTATTCCTCTCTTTTTATGAATCCGTGCTGATAAACATTGTGTAATTTCTATCTTTTTTGAAATTACAATTGATGATGCACAAAAAATATACTTCATGATGCACAAAAAATTAATCTGACAACAAATACTGTTATACTTGACTATGCATAACATTATACATTGATGATGCAAAAAAATTATAATCAAATTGTACTGTTATACATTGACGATGCACATCTATATTTGACGATTAACATTTATATTTGACGATGCACATTTCTTAACACAAAAACTAAATTAGTATTGTTATACTTGACGATGCACAAAAATTATAATCAAATTGTATTGTTATACATTGACGATGCACATTTCTTAATACAAAAACTGAATTAGTAATGTTATACTTGACGATGCACAAAATTATACATGACTATGCACATTTTTTACACAAAATTCACAAAAATATATTACGATACACGTTTTATACTTGACTTGGAAAACGATGCACATTTTTTAACAAAAATATTACAAAATACATTGATGATGCGCATTTCACACATATGATGATGCATATTTCACACACATGACGATGGACAAAATAAATTTAAAAGCATAATATGTTGATACGGAGGCAGTTTTGGAACAAACAACCAATTTATCACTTAAAAGGGACTTTAGCGAATGAAAACAAATATAATAAACTTAAGCGATTGAATATACACAAAAGGTACCGGCCCGCAATTTTTCCAATTTTTTTCCCAATAAAGTAAGAACAAACTGAATAAGTTTATACCTTTAATAATTGCAAAATTTGTTTCTTCAGTGAGTTTTAACTACTCCATCCGTTCCTAAAAACGAGTTCTATTTGACTCGGGATACAGATTGACAAAAATTAATTGACTTCGTTATAAATGAGTTTGAATTTGTTCATCAACCTTAAATGTTGGTGAACAATACTAATCATCTCATTGGTTCAACTAATTTTGGTATTATTTTAATATTTGGTATTTTATTTTATTTAAAACTCTAACAATTTCTAACTGCCTAAATACAAATTGAGATACCAGAACAGCAATTTAGCATCCAAAAAATTAGAATTCTATCACGATGGTAGGAGAATTGATCAAAGATCTAAAAATTAGAATTCAGGTTTCCGTATCTAAATTGGGGTGAATAAAATTCATTTTCGAATGGGCTTTTTGTTTTATCAAATATGTTTAAACCATTTGGGTGAATGAAATAGTTCATTCATTTTCAAACAGATTTTTTTTTCATCAAATATGTTTGAAACCATTTGGGTGAATAAAATAGTTCATTCATTTTCGAACGAATTTTTTTTAATCAAATATGTTTGAAACCATTTGGGTGAATAAAATAGTTAATTTATTTTTAAGATTATATATTTAAAGATTATATATATTTTAAAGATTATATTAATTTGGGAGAATTGGAAAACAAAAGAAAGCGTTGAAGCGTTGTCGGAATCGGAATTGGTCATTTCTGTTCAAGGTTATTTAAAGATTATATATTTAAATTAGCTAATTCATCCTAATTTAATCTTTATTGGAAAGAGATATTTTGGGTAATAGGAAATTTTTAGGATTCTAAATAAAAGGAAATATTCAAATATTAAAATAATACCAAAATTAGTGATTAACTATGGACCAATGAGAGGGTTGATATTGTTCACCAACACTTTGGTGAACAAATTCGAACTCGTTATAAATAGGGTTAGTTTGTCATAGCCTTAGTGTTGACCTAATTAGAGTTTCTCTATGTAGTAACATCTTGAAATTACTTTAATGCCCTTAATGAATTTTCTGCTTAAGCTTAGCTGTTTTGCTGCTTCTGCACTTAGACACTTCTTGATGAAAAAGATTGAATACTCTTGTACATAAAAATCCTAATCTTTTGGGAATAATTTTAACCTAAATATCATCATTAAAACTAATCTATACAAAAGGTCCTAATAATTAAAAAGGAACAACCATAAAGTCATTGAGACAAAATGAAATTATAAATATAAAGATACTTGACCTAACAGAAGAATATTATTATCCTTTTACATGAATTTCAACTATTAGGAACCCAAATATCACATTCTCCATCATGATTGTATTTTTTAAATTTTAGTTATCAATTCCAAGATTTCAATAACCTATTCATATTCCAAATATTATTCTGGCAACACCAAAATGCTATCAATCAATTCTATGAAATGAATACTGCAAAATTAATTCTATTTTCGTGTATCAATCGAGGCCCAATAGTACGTGCAACCATAAAGTCATTGAGACAAAATGAAATTATAAATATAAAGATACTTGACCTAACAGAAGAATATTATTATCCTTTTACATGAATTTCAATTATTAGGAACCCAAATATCACATTCTCCATCAGGATTGTGATTTTTTAAATTTTAGTTATCAATTCCAAGATTTCAATAACCTATTCATATTCCAAATATTATTCAGGCAACACCAAAACGCTATCAATCAATTCTATGAAATGAATACTGCAAAATTAATTCTATTTTCGTGTACCAATCGAGGCCCAGTAGTATGTGGCGTATATTTCTTAAAAAAACTTACCATCCATTCAACTTAAATTATTTCTTTGAATGCCTTTTCTCTTTGTAGGCTTAAATTATGTTTAAGTATATTCAAATATTTTTTTGTTGCCTTCTCATTAACCCTCTACTTGAAATTCTACTGACTTGGATGTCCCAGTAAAGTAGTCATTATTAGTCCCTCAAGGTAATCAACCCATGTACCTAATTACTAATAGAGTATAATACTACGAGCTCAAGCTTGTGATATTATTACAAGTTTTAGTGTTAGAGTCATTACATCGTTAGATTAAATTTGTTCTTTTTAAGTAATGATATAGACATTTCAAATAATCACCAACTTAACAATATTTAACCATTTAACGGTTCTAACACTAAAGCTTGTAACAATAACACAAGCTCGAGCCCGTAATATCATTTGTCTTACTAATATCATAAAATAATACTATTATTTGAAATGTTAAACCTTTTAACATCATATATTTCTCCCCTATATTTCCTTTACATTGTCCTAAAATCTTACCCCCTTCGTGACAAAAAAAAGTCTCACTTTTCTTTTTGGTTTTTCCTAAATAAAAAGTTTCATTCCTAATTTGGGACATGAATTTAATTTATTTTAAAGGAAGAACAATCAAGTTAAGCTACAATTAAAAAAATTTGAACTTGTCAAATGAGACTATTGTTTTGGAATGGAGTAAATAGATTTTTTCATGTGATATTTTTAATGAAATAAAAAATTGAAAAAAGATGGAGACTTTTGTCATATAATTCAAGATACAGTTGCAAGATTACTCGAATTTCTCTTTAAAAAGAAATCATATAAAGTGCATTTTAAACAAGTCAAAAGTAATATTTGAAAACATAAATAATGAACATAAGAAAGAAAAGATAAAATATATTTTAAATAATAGAATTTGACTAAATTATTGTTAAACTAGTATTTTAAATATAAAAATATTTTAAACTAAACAAAGTATTTTACTAAATGACAGGCATAACCAAATTGAACTGAATCGAACTGAACAACAGGGGTGGACGTTAAGATAAATCAAACCCACTAAGGGTCCAATTGAAATTTATCCAAACATTTCCGTTAGATTTTAGATGGAGGAATGATGGAGAGGGGCATTTTGATACCTTTTTTAGAACATTGATAAGACTTATATATACAAAATTGCAGCGATAGGTTTATTGGACCCTCAAAGTTCAAAAAATAAAAATAATTGTCATCTTTGACTGGACACACGGATTAAAAAAAATTAATTAATTCTGATATAAATATTGGTGTATTATGTACTTTCCTTTAAAGTCCTTGTGTATGTGGTCATAATTAAAGTAAGGAGAAAAAGTAAGAATAAAATGATAAAAATATTTTTCTAAAAACGAATGTTTAGAAACAAGACAATTTTTTTAGAATGAACAAAAAAAAAAAAGAAAGATAATTATTTAGAAATAGAGTGGGTATAAATATTATGATCATGTGAAGTGTGGGACCCATCAACTAAAATAAGAAGCTTATCAAGAATAAAATGATAAATATAACATCTCAAAAAAAAAGATGAAAAAGTGCAACACTTTCTAAACGACCTAAAATAAAAAGATTTGACTCTTTTCTAAGAACAGAGCGAGTATTAGAGAACTACAGAGCCATTTAGTAATCAAAATTAAGGCCAAATATAATTAATAAGTTGAATTATCGAATATTTAGTACGTAATAAACAGATCTATACTAATAGCACGTATTATCCGAATAAAGTCCTTATGCTCTTGCTAATTATACCAAAAGAGAGGGTGATATTATTAACATTCTCATTAAAAAAAAAATACGGAACTAACATTTTTAATTTCAAAATCACCTCTGCTATATAGTTTAGAGATTAATAGCGAGGACATTAATAGTATCAAGATTAATAATATTCCTTCCGTTTCAGGTAAAAAGTCAACTTTTGACTTTTTTTAGTCAATTTAGTTAAAGTTTGACCGATAAATAACATAAATTTAGTAATTTTTATAAAGTTATGAAAATTGTAATCCATAATTTTCTTAAGATAATTTTTAATTAATAAAATTGTATTTTCTAAAACACGAGTAAAGTATTTTAATTCATTTTAGTCACATGTTAATTTCTAAAAAAAAACAGACTTTTTGCATGAAATGGACGTAGCATTATATATCTCAATTCTCCTACTATACAAGGCTTGTATAAAAGTAAACAAGATAAATGACTAGGAATTCCTCCGACCAAACAACTCAATAAAATACTCTCTCCCACCCCTAAATTATTTTCTTTCTTTCCTTATTGATTCGTTCCTAAATAATTGTCTTGTTTTGAAACTTAATTTTTAAAACATTACTTTTAACATTTTACCCTTACTTTTTCTTCTTACATTAATTATGAACTACGTACACATGGATATTAAAAGAAACACACACTATATTAATATTAATAATCAAGTTAATTGTTTTTTCTTAATCAGTGTGCCGAGTCAAACAAAATAATAATTTAGAAAATGAGGGAATACTCCCTCCGTCCCGGATAAATATTCCTACTTTCTATTTTGAGATGTCTCAACTAATATTCCTAAAAATTTTTGATCTACCTATTCTTTATCATTCTTCCTAATATACCCTTAAAACTTCATTTAATATAACACATTCCAAACAAACTCAATAATTTAAAATAGTTGAACTCAATTAATGTTCATGGGTATTATGGTCAGAACACATTTTACAGCACATCATTAATTATGTTTCTTAATTCCCGTGTTTTATCCACTAGGAACATTTATCTGGAACAGAGAGAGTACTCCCTCCGTACCTAAATTATTATCTGGGTTGACCCGGCACACGGATTAAGAAAACTCAATTGACTTGATTATTAATATTGGAATAGTATTGAAAAAGTGTGTTGTTTCCTTTAATGCCCATGTGTATGTGGCCCATAATTAAAGTAGGAAGAAAAAGTAAAGGTAAAATAGTAAAAGTGAAGTTCTAAAAAGAAAAGTTTCAAACAAGACAATTATTTTGGGATGGACAAAAAAGAAAAGGAAGACAATAATTTAGGGACGGAGGGAGTAGTATTTTACAAGAGACACTTTTCCCAATAATCCAATAATGATACTCTAATAAAGAAGAAGACAAAAGGAAAATCAAAAGACTGCAAGCGATAAAACTTGAAAAAAAACAATCAGATGATGAACAATTAAAAGGGTTGCAAAAACTTTTTACTCATTACACCAAAACAATAAGAACAATCTTTAAAAGGATGGAACTAAATACTGCATCGTTCATGCAAAAACGATTTTCACCAAAAATAAAATAAATAAATAAAAATAAATAATAATCTAACACTTCAAAGTTCCTATTCTCTTTGATGTCTGTGTTTTCCACTTAAGGAGGGGGTTGAATCTAGTGAAGCGGCTTCCAAGGAAAATGGTACAAACACCATTAAAGCAGTTTGCGGAGTACAACTAACGTCATATGAATATAGCAGGGAACAAAAATAAGCTTCATTTGTCCATCAAGAGAGAGGACTACTAAACCTGCAGAATGGACTCGACAAGGTCGTAGAGAGGTGCAAGCTCACCCTTCTCAATCAGGCGGAATTCCTGCATCACACAAACAGTATATTAGAAAGGCTGAAGACTCGAAGACTCAACTGCAACACGTGCAAAGGCAAAAGCTAACTTGTGTCCTAAGGACGTGTTAAACATCCTTATTTTAGAAACTTATCATTTATTTCATAACTTTCACAATTTCCAAAGCCAATAACGTGAATGGCAAAAACTTTCTAAAAATAGATACTTATAACCCTAATGGGCACATGTTAGCCAGACCCTAATTAATAACAATGACTAATACACCTAGGACTGTCAAGTACACAAATGGAGAAAAAGAGAGCTCACCCATGTAAAGAGAACAAAATGCTTAAAGCAAGTGTTGAGATGAGCTTCTTCTTTCAAGCTCACAATCTTCTGAAAATGTGAGTGATAGATGTGGGCATAAACGCGAAACAGTCTCTTAAATATTGTCTTGACAACATCCTGGAAATTGGCAGGAAATGGCGTACCTGCCAAATACATAACTAGTATAACGAGGTGCTTCGCTCAAAAATGGATTTTATCTGTATAAAGGAAAATCATATACCCAATTTTTGAGGAAAAGTAGATTCATCATCCAGTTGAGCTTCAACCCATTCCATCAGGTACTCGACATATTTAGGAGCAGATACCTCAATGGGTCTCTTTATAGAAACTCCATCAGCCCATCTATACTCATATCTGCAGGAAAATAAGTCTGATTCAGGACTTGCAATGTTAAACCATTCATGTATAAAATATGTAGCTCAACATTCATTGATATTTGTCACTTTGTCAGATAGTACCATATGCTATCTTCCCATTGGTAATATTCAAAACAGTTATTAAAGAGGGATTAAGAAAGTTACTTTGATCCAGCCGTCATTGTTGGACAGGTTGACGATGTGCAGAATTCAGTAAGAGTGCCATACAGGATGTTCACTTGATTAAAAAAGTCAACAGCTGTAGAAACAGAAAGAAAATGGAAACAGATAACAAGCTGTAAGAGGCATAATGAAGCTGTACAATAAAAACATGGAAATATATATATATATATATATATATATATATATATAGCTTGACTTCGGCTTGCATTGGAAAAGGACGAGCTTACCAGCCCTATCAGGCCTTCACTTAAGCCCTTTTCGATTAGGATTACCATACCTAGGAGAAGATGGACAAGAGGAAGAAAGTGGAATGTCTATTTTGATTGGCCTATACACACAGTTATGCAAATGATACCAAATAGGTATAAAATCATTTGTATGTACATATGCTAGGGGGGAACACAACATGAGAACTCGTAAGAGCGTTGTTACTGGAGTCAAATGGCCTACTGAGCGAGAGTTTATGGTTCTTAACTATATAGATTCTTGGAATGCCTGGCTAAGCTTAGATGGAAGGCAGCATAAAGCTAGGACCAGAAGTAGCTTCCTGCAAACTTCCATGCTCATGGTTACCGTTTTAAGCATTATCAAATAACATGGCTATGGGGTAGAGTATCAATGCAGGACTCATGAATTTGGTAGCTCTAGGCGGCAAGTGACAAGATGTAATGTTTGGAATTTCTGACTTTCTGCTCTCTTTCCTTTCGTTTGGAGACATCCTAGCATAATTATAGAATTTTAGAGATTGGAGCCAGCAAACCAGTATGTTACAATAACTTGGTAGCAATTTATATGATGTAAAAAACTTACACTCCCTCCATTCCGGTCAAAGTATCTTATTTTCTATTTTAGGATGTCCACTTAACAAGCCTTCCTTTAAAACTAAGCTTATAAAGTTTATGAGTTCTTAAAGTTATACATTAAGATTGAAATTTTTAAAAAATAGTTAATTCTTAAAGCTAAGGGTATTTATGGAAATTAAATCTAATCCTTAAATACTTGACTTTCTTATTTGGACTCTTTGAGGGAGTATTCTCTTTTGATGAAAAGATGCCAATAGATTTGCAGTTTAAAATTGACAATTTTAAGATTTGGATAGTCATGTCTATTCATGAACCTAGAAACACCATGTTCAAGAGTAATAATATTACCGCAGGCCTTGAATAAGATGTTCTCATATACAACAGATGTATCGTAGCTATGTCATTATAAATCCTATAAGCATGTCACAAAGCTACATTTAATACAACCCATGAAACTTCGGAATTGTCATGTGCAGCTTAACTGATTAATGTGGCATAATATCAGGAAAAAAAAAAAAACCGAAGATGATTATAACTTTTTTATTTTGATAAGTAAAGAAATATAGATACGAAAACGCCAAAACAGGTAGCCGTCCTTTGTACGCTAGATGTATACTCAACCCGGGCTACTCGAGGTTAAAGCTATTTACAATATCAACAAAAGAATCCCCAAGAGAAGAGGGCGTATCCAGATACTCAGAAGATCACCAGAACAAAAGTAATCTCATAGTAAGATAGTTAAGGAACTATGTGTCTGGAATTCTTACTATTTACTGCCAACCACTCATTAAGATCTTCTCCAGGGGGTAGACGCACAGCTTCCCTCAAGTTTCCACTACCTAAGGTAGCATCAATGTGTTTTTTGAGTTGTGCACCCTGTAATTATAACAAATTTTCAGTTGGACTAGCATCAACTGATGACAAAGAGTTAACTCCATATCATTCGATTAAGGCATTGTGGAACAAGTTTCGAGACATTTATAAATTACCAAATGAATAAAAAAAGAAAGAAAGAAAAACAAAGAAAAAAGTGGTCAAACCACAACATTGAAAATAAACACTGACCTTACTTCCTGATGGAGAATTCTTTTTAGGTCGAAATGTCTTCTGGTTTCTGCAAACAAGTATCAGCACCGTCAAATAGAGAAAGGGAAACAAATTCCTCAATTTAGAGGCATGTGAGGAAACTAAAATAAATAATCTTATGGGAAATGTGTTTCCAAATTTAATTTGTAGTAGAACAATTAACAAACCAATATAAGCAATTAAGCATCAAGATCATACAATGAAATCCACTGAAGAATTGAAGGATGGAAGTTAGTTGTCCACCACTATTGTGGACGAAGCCAGTATAAGTTCTAATCAATCCAAATACTCCATCCGTCCCAAATTGAGTGTCCTTTTTTAGGTTTTTGAAAAATCAAGAAAGTTGACTCTTAAGCCATTTTGGTAGTACATGTACATGAATACCTTAGTGTGCACAATAGAGTATTGCAAGTGAACATTGCGACATGATAAATAGCAAAGGTGATTTTAGTAACTTTATTCAAAAAGAGACTCATTTTGGGACAAAATTTTTTTAAAAAGGGGACAGTCAATTATGGACGAGAGAGTATTATCTTTAGGAATCTGTCCCCATGAAACCCAAACAAGCTGTCCTTAAGCACTTGCTCTTTCTGATCCCAAGCCTTATAAGAAACTCGTTGTATATCTTAAATAGGTCAGTAATATGTGCATAAGACATAGCCCCACACTGATATTCTTTGAAAAAGAGAAACACCAAATACGTGGATACCATAATTTAGATGATATTCACATACGGACTAAATCATAATTAAGCCTTGAATCATTCGACATGCATAAATATAACGACAAAAAATCTAGAGTAACGGACAAAATGAAGCCGTAATTACCAATTCCTTCAAATCCAGATAATAAAGAATGCAGAGATTAACAACAAATCTCCTTTTGGGTATTGATTTGTCACTATCACTCCTTAATGAGAATGAATGTATTTATTTACTTTTCTCATGGAGAACTAAAAGCTTAACATAAAAGCTCTTTCCCCAGAAAAACTATGACAGTTGCAAACATAACTTGTTTACTGAATATAACATTCTGATCTCCCTTTTTTGCCAAAACATTCTCTTCATAATTGAATGGAGAGGTGAGGATGTAATTAATTGAGAAAATCATCTCAAACACCTATAAAAAACGAGGGGATATGAAAATTTAATCCTAACGCAAGTTATAAGACGATCGGATTGACTAAGAAGAGGTAAGGTGTCAGCAATAGCTTTGAGAATATCTCCAAGAAAGGTGTGAACACATATAGAAATAATAGTGGAACAAACTGTAAATGAATCACATCTCTTACCATCCATCCAGGTGTAGAGATCGAGTCCTATGAAGCCTTTCATTTATTATGCTTACTATACTAGATGATAAATAGTAAATGGATCCATAATGTTATTTGGCTCTTATAATTGATATACTGTTGGACCCCCTGGAGTCTAACATTCTTCACTTGACCAATGTTAATACTTGGACTTATCTCAGAAGCAAGGTAAAACCAAATTGAATATCATTTCTCTTAAGTTAGGTCTCATCTAAAAAAATACGTAAATAAAATCGGTAAAGTTTCCTTTAATGTACATCAACATCCGCCGATGACATTCATAGTGCTTCCCAAAAGACGCCGAGAGATGTGCTTCTGAGGGTTGGTTTCACTACCCTGCCTAATGTAAACTTGGAGATATTCTAAAGCCTATTGCGACTTCTTAGGCTCTTCGTACTCGATCATTTCCGACTGAACTATCTTATCAGTTGGGATAAAAGCTAATCTCTCAATCAATTAATGCTCTTTCTCCTTCCGGATCACAAAGAGGTTGTGTCTTGGCAAAAGGTAGCGTAGAATGTGATACACGTCGGATTGATTGTACTTGGGGGTTGTTCAAGATTTTTGGAGAGAAAAACTTTTATTCCTTGGCTGTAAGCTCTCCAAATAAAAATAATGACATGCATTCCTTCTGCCATTTGCTATAGGTAAGAGATACTGAAATCAATACTTAATTTTGTTTTGAATCTTCCGAATTCGTAATTATGGTTTTAAACTTTTACAACAACGACTTCTTTCTGGTGACTCTCTTAATAGTTTGTTCATGTTTTTGTGCATATTGGAAGATTCTGGACTTAATTATGAAAAAGTCGTCGTGTTTATTTTCAACATGGAAACTTAGCTTCCCTCGTCCAATTTTGACGAGTCCACATTAAGAAGTCAAGGGAATAATTATTTCTACAGGAAATGATCATTATAGCAAAACTTCCCAGTAATATCTGGCTAGCCTTTTTCATAAATTTGGGATTTTGGGTTGAAGTTAAAATGCCATGAAATATTTTGATCTTATTCTTAGAAATGGAACCTTTTGAATAAGAAATCCATTTTTTCTTTTGAAGAATATGGACTCGCCGAATGGGACAAATGGGGAAACATAGTTGTAAGGGCATAATTCTGAAACAATTAGTTACGCTGGGAAAAAAAAAAACTAATAATATGCTTAATAACACTTGATAACACATATCCTCTAGGTGGCGTCAGTAACAAGTAATAACAGACCAATGTTCGATGCAATGTACAAACTCACACAAACATTTTATAAGGCAAAACAACAAAATATGCTTGCAAGGTTCAAGACAAGGAAATAGAATTCACAGTTTTTAGAGTGGTTAGCATTATATAAGTATCAAGAAAGAAGCCAAGAGTGGCATAGAACTTGCATAGCGCATGACTTAATAACAAATTCGAATTTCTAAGCACAGAACCTCAGTCATCAGTATTATCCTCATTTAATTACTAATACATAAGTATTATCCTCATTTAATTACTAATACAAACTTATGATTGCCCGAATCAAAATCCTACAGGAAGCTTTTCTTTTTCTCCCTCTTCCTAGAACCAGACAGAACAATTCAAGCATCTTGGATGTAATAGAACAACAAAATCTTACTATCCAAGGTCATATGCGCTAGCTTACAGAATTTTCAATGAACATGCTACACTACTACACTAGGCAGAACGGGTGAGACCTTTCAATCATAGGCAAATATATGACAACTAATTTATACTATACCCCCAATTTGCATGATCATTGAAAATTCTTTCTCCTCCATAAGAACCCAAATCTGCATGTTTTCATTGAAATTTCTCTTTCCTATAAAAACCCAATTGAATTATTTTACTTCCCGTTAATCTCAACCTAAAATTGAATGTTCGTTTTATTTGTTTTAGCTTCACGGTATCAATAAAATAGCCACACAAAAAAAAGGAAAAAAAAAAAAGCAAGAGATTTCATAATCAAATTCAAACCAAACCCATCTTAAAATGATCAAAAAGTAGAACCAAAAACAACAATTGACCAAACATAACTAGAACCCATAATTCTTTAGCAAACAACAATTGATAAAATTGAGGTTAGAGAGATGGGGAATTAAGGAAAGGACCTGCTTCCAAGGCCGAAGAGACTCATGATCACTGAGAAACAGAGAGCAGTCTTCTGGGTTTATCTCTCTCACTCTCACTCTCTCTCTCTCTCTCTCTCTCTCTCTCTCTCTCTACATATATGTATATATATAGGAGTGTGAAAAGAACACACAAGAGAAGGGTTTCTCTCGTTGTTTGCCACTCTGTAAGAGAATACGAACAAAAACAGAGTGGCTCTTACAGCCGAATCATACGTCATGGAGGGTTTAAATGTTGAGGAGAGGGAGGAGAGAGAAAGGGGGGTTTTGGGGGAAATGGACGATGACAGACTGGCAATGGAGGAGGTCAAGCAAAGGCAAGAGCAAGAGCAAGAGCACGCCTTGTAACACAAGGGCCAGGTCGATTCTCTTTGGTTGCCATCGCCAGCCTTACCTGGCCTATTCTTGAGCCCCCTAACTCTAAGATCAAAGATTCTTTCTTTTATTCTCTCTCCCGTCCAGTCATTGTCAACGAGTACGCTATATTATTTTGATTGTTTCAATCTACTTTAAAAAATTATCTCTACAATTTTTATAAAATTTTTAATTTTATCTATATATATATATATATATATATATTATAAACATCTTTAAAGATATTAAAATATTTTTATAATTATAAACAACTTCAATATTATTTATATATTTTTTAATTATTAAAATTTTTAAATATAAATTCTTTGGGTGGAACGGAGAAAGGGGAGTATTTATGCTACTACCTCCGTTCTAAAATTATTGTCGTTTTAGCAATTTATGCTGAAATTAAGAAAACTTTCAAAAAGATTGATCTATCCTTAATTAAGTTCAATTATTGCAAGAAAGTTGTTAGAGTACTTTTTCTTTTATTTCTTACCAACCCTCTTTAATGAGAGTAATAAATAAGGACAAATTTAATAAAAAATAAATAAATATTTCTTAAAATTCTATAACGATAATTATTTTAAGATAAAAAATTATTTTGCTAAATCGATAATTATTTTGGTACGAGGTAGTATTACCTATACTTGCCCTTCACCTATATCTATCTATTCTATCTCTATACATCACATTTTAAATGCAGTCTTTCAACCTCCCTATGAGCACGAGTCTCACACTTTGACCAATTGACTTATTTGGTTGCTTTTGCTTTCGTTAATTTTTTTTTTTTTGCTTTTTGTGTCTTAAGCTTATATTAACAAAGGTGAGTTAGAGTATGGAACTCTTGTTCACTCGAGTTTACGGTTAAAACGATTACTAGGTGATTGATTCTGAGATCTTTGTATGTTGAGATCAAATATTAACAATTTGAGATTTGAAAAGTAAGAATAAGAAGACTGTTTCGCTTAGGTTAAAAATTCTTTTATTAGGTTAACAGAGAAATAATATCTAAACGACGAGTACTAGACAACATTTTTTTTATATCCTAAATCTACCCTAAACCTCCAAAGACTCTCCAACGAGATTCGACATGGGACGAACAACAGGGAGAGTGAAACTCTAACCAGTAGAACAATCACTGAATCTCTACTAGACAACAGTTAGATATCCAACTTTTAGTGAAGCTCATTTTATTTATTTTTTTTAAACCGAGCTATATGTTACGAGACTTAGAGCCCATTTGGTCGAGCGTTTTGACCAAAACGCAGGGATAAAACGCTGCGTTTTTAAAACACTGCATTTTATAAACGCTGCACCAAACGGACTCTTAATGGCATCAAAGGGCAAGCAATCACCTATAATGACAATCCCGCTAAATAAATGCAAGTAAGGTAGAATAGGCATATGTAGTTTTAAGAAACAAAGATGGTAGGTTCGGTTGTGGAAAGTGCCAATGGTAAGCAACCATTTACCTGAATTGCCACAAAGGAAACTTGTTCGTTCTTGCACATAATAAGATAAAATGTAATTGCACATTCCACAAAATGAGCTCATGTAATTTTGACAAATTAAAATGAGCCATAATAAGATAAAATGGAAAGTGCCAATGTAAGTCTGTTTGACAAATTGTCACAAAATGAGCTCATGTAATTTTGTTAGCATGTTGCATGAATTCTAACGGATATTACTCCCTCCGCTCTTAAATTATTGTCTTGTTTTTCTTTCTTATCTGTCCTAAAATAATTGTCTTGTTTGAAACTTTCCTTTTTAGAAAATTATTTTTACCATTTTATCTTTATTTTTTCTCCCTTACTTTTAATTATGGGTCACATACACATGGGCATTAAAGAAAACTACACACTATACCAATATTAATAATCAAGTCAATTATTTTTTCTTAATCCGTGTGCCGAATCGAACAAGACAATAATTTAGGGACGGAGGGAGTAATAAATTAAGGAGTTCAAATTATGCTCAAGTTTCACGTACTATTTATTCCACTACTACGTAAATATAATCTTGAGCTAGTTTGCAATCAAGCAAGCTAATGCCACCCTAAACTTGAGTGCTTGATTTGCTTCAAAGCTTATGTACGTCGCACTTGTGATCAGTGGTAAGAATAGTTGCGCTAATAAATGTGTTGATGGCCATTGATGCAAGAAATCGGGTGATTGGCACTACTAAGATGACCTACAACACAAAGAAAAGTAAAGGAAGAATTCATGGCCATTATCATTTCTCAGATTCTCAATCGCTTTAGACCTCAATACTTGTTTCCAACTGATAAAATTTATTTTGGTTGATAAATTGACCAATTGTTCCAAAACTATCCCCGTAGCAACCTAAAACACGTTTTAAGCTGCGTCTTCCTTGATTTACTTTTGTAAATCTTGACTTTCTTTCCATTGCGAATTCTTACCAAAATTTTCATCCATATCACAGTTGATCTTTTGCTCATTCGATTTCATTTTTTTAAGTTTCTTCAAGTTGTAAAAATCGAATTCACTGTGAAATCGAAATCAATGGATTCACTGGAAATCCTGTCATGTTGTTATTGAAATTCAGAGGAGATACCATTATTTCGAAAGTTTCAGAGAATTTTGGTTTATCTGAATTGATCGAACCCATTAGAGGTAAATATTGCAATTTTCAATCGAACAAATATACTTTGAATACACTATATGATTACACAACAACAACAATTGTTGTTTAACCAATGAAGAAGATTCAAAAACATGGTGTCATTGGCCAATATTTTATCTGTTTGTATTATAATTGTTGATGTTTTTGAAATTATAATGCTTTAACATACGAGATTTATATAGAAGGCAAACATGGAGAAGAGATTGCACCGATGCAACATTTATTACAGACAATGCACAAAACTTGCATCGCAATGTACAAATCTTGAACAAATGTAATGCATCAGTTGTGCATCGCAATGCATCAATATAATGAGCATAGCAATCATGTTTTAGCATCAGATGGTGGTGGGGTATTATCATTAGAACAAATTAGCATCAGATAGTGGTGGGGTATTATCATCTTGAACAAAAAGGTGTTTTCTTCGGTGCGGTTCTATGGTCATGCCTGAAATTGATATTCTTAATCTGGTTTATGAGCGACTACATACTGGATCTGTATAATATTCTGGTGTCTCTTTTAGTCCTCACAACTGCATAACACGTGTATTGTGATTACAGTCACACAATTGAAGAATTACAATAAAACACGATACATCGGTCATGCATCACGATGCATCAATTATGCATTAAAATGCATTACTTTGTACATCGCGATGCAAAAAATTTGAATTACGATGCATCAATTTTTGTATTGTGATGAAAAAATTTGAAACCCTACAAACGTTGTTCATATTTCATTGAACAGGATACATCAATTTTGAATTTGCAACCAAATCACATCCATAACATATTTTTCAAATAGTGCATTCCAAAAATAAAATTTCTGTGCAATTTATTCATATTTAACTCTATTCAGGAAGTTGTAAACAAATAATTCAACTATAAAATGAATTCAGAAATACATACCTTATACTTCTTCAACTTCTTGTTTTTGTGTTTTCCTTATTCTGGTTCTAGTTATTTTTTTTCCCTGTGTTCTCTTATAGTTGCGAAGACATTTTGCTATATATGTTTTGAAATTTTACACAAAATCGCCGAAGGTTGCTTGCTGAGAAATAGCTGGAGGTTTGAAGATTTTTTTAAGCTAAAAGGGTTTTTGGGAGAGTGATTGTGTTAAACCGTCAATTGGGAAATTTTTTTGGAGAGTGAAAGTGTGAAACCGTTAGTTTAGGGAAGCCGATGCATCACATTCGTGTTAGAAGGAATGATATAGACGATATTTCGCAAAAAAACTGTCCTTTTTCTGGTTTGAAATAAATACAGAAAATTGCTGGCCGGTCCACTTTCTAAAATTTTTTCTCTCCAGTCCACCCTTTTTTTTTTAACCGCCAAAAGGCACTTTGAGAATTTTCTTCCTAAAATGCCCTCAACAACATCGTTGCTTCAGATTTGAGGTTCGAATTGATGTATAAATGATTTCATGTTGTTAATATAGTCTTCCCTTATGTTTGGGTATCAATTTCCATGCATAGAACTTGAATTTGATCACAATTTGATCAAATTCGAATTTTTTGAGTTCATCCCGTTTTTCTTTGTTCTTGGGCTATTTTGGCCACTTTAATCTATGTTTTAAGCTTCGAATTTGTTTAAAATCAATCTCATATTGTTATCCTAACTTAGTATTACATTTGTGAACAATTTTTCTACCAAAAAAATATTATTTTCGAGATCCAAATCGAGCTTGACAGTGTGTTGTCCAAAAACAGAGGGAGATGTTCTTAGACTGATTTTGGGACTTTAATCAATGATTTGAGTTTGAATAGTGTATAATATCAATACCATACTGTTATAGGAAGTCAATACCATGTTTGTATGTAAATTTCCCAACAAAAAACAACCATTTTGATTGATTTTGATATTATATTAAATTGGGCATCGGGATGCCTTAAATTAGGCATCGGGATGCTTAAATTGGGCATCGGGATGTGATAAGGATCAAGGAAGGCAAGGCTTAGGTCAAGATGCTCGTGGTCATGACCCATTGAGCATCAATGCAGGACCTATGACAAGAGCACGGGCTAAAAAGATTCAAGAGGCCCTAATATCACTTGTAGAAGAGATCAAATCTAAGACTACAATCAAGGATGTCCAAGACCAAGAGAGAAGGCCCATTTGCATGTTGAAAGCCCATTTCCATAATTAAAATCTGAATAATTCGTGAAACAAGGATAAAAATAAACAAACTACTACAAGTCAGAATTTTTGGGTAAACTTCAACGGGCCACACAGGACGTTCTAGAGCTCAAAAATTGGTGTATAATATATGGTTGGAAAGCCCTGGAAGTCTAGTTTCCAAACTATCAAACGGATCTCAATTTCGATGTCTCTAGACAAAGTTAAGCCCAAAATATCAAAGACTAGTCAGAATGGACGGGAATGCTGAATTTGTGTTTTTCTTTGACCAAATCAACCTAGTTTTTACCAAAAACCTTTGAGGTTTTCTAGAGCACGTTTTTTGTATGTTTTGTGAGTCATTGGTGAGTCTTTTGAGCCTATAAAAGGCTATGATCATCCTTGTAATTGGTACACAAGATTGAATGAAATTAAAGTATTTTCCTTTCACTAATTCTTGAGAGAATTGTGAGAAATCTGAGATTCTTGAGAGAGAACTCAATCTTGAACTTATCAAACTCGTGAGTCGAGAGTTTGTGGCGTTCCGTAAGCGGGGTTCATAGGCAATTGCGTCTATCGGGTTTCGTTTGCACCTCGAGGTTCCTATTCATCGCGAATAGCGGGTCGAGGGAGACTCAATTATCCATCCTTCCCATTGTTTCTGCCTTGGTCGTGTTTCTTCAAGCGTGTTGGAGCTTCTTCGATCTCGTCCTTGGTCGAGTTCACATCAATTGATATCAGAGCAATCGAAGAGGTTAGTACCCAACAAAGTCGTTCTATCGTTTTCTTTCAAATTCTGTTGTTCTTCATCTATCCATATTCTTTTCAATTTTCGTTTTCTTCAAATTTGTCCTTGTGTCATTGTTCTTTATCTATCTTCTTCGTAAGCATATCTTCTTTGTGTGTTCTTCATTCCAATCCATAAAGTAAAAAAAAAAAGAGATTGCCCATAGTGGGGAAAAAAAAAAGTGCTAAAAAAAAAGTTGTGAATCAAGCCAAATCAAAAGCTTGAATCTGAATTGAGTACAAAAAGAAAAAAAAAAGTGAAAAGTGGGTGAAAATTTTGTGTAGTCTAAATTGGTTTGGAAAGGAGCTTAGTATCAAGATTGTTGATTACTATAAAAAAGATAATAAATAAAAAAAGCTTCATATCATTGTTTGATTGCCATAGTTTTGATTTGCAAGAATTTTGTCATTCATATCATCATATTGTTCGTCTTGAATCGTCGTGGTTGTTCATCGTATAGATATAAATTCATTCCATTGGATTCAATTCTATTCTTGCTTTCATTGTGGATTTGTTTATCACTTTGAACCATTAATTCAAGAATCTGAAAGTTCCGAATTGCAATTGACCTTGAGCATCCCGGAGCGTTTGAAACTTAAACTATCTTGTTGGTATTTTCAAGTGAAAGAATTCTTTTCAAGAATTTGAGTGTGTGTGAGTTGAGCGTGATACACGAGTGATATATACTTTGTGAGTTGTGTGATTTGTTATTTTGAAATATGTCACAAAAAGGTAGAATTAATGAGGGATTAGTTAGTGAGGATCCTATTGAACGTATGCTAAGGATAGCGGAGGATGTTAGTCGACGTTTAGCTAGATTAGAAGAGAACGCAAAAACGAGAAGGGAAGCATATTTAAACGCTCCGGGATGACACAACTCTTCCAAAACCATGGTTCAATGAGACAACAAAGTTGTGAAAGTTCAGATGAAACACTTGGAAACCTATTTCAACTCATTCCTAGAACATTCAAGTGAATAGACCTGCAACAGTGGTGAGGTTAGGTTGAACCTTTAATGATTCTTATACCTAAAAGGTGGAGTACTGCAGGATACTCTTTATAGGATCACCTATATAAGTGAGAAGTAAAAGGCCGCTTCTACTAGAACACTTATAAAACTAAGATATGGTCTAGGGCCAAAATGGACACAACGTGAGAACTAAAAGTGTTAGAATTGTTATTGTGTAAGTACTATTGTCTCGGTTTACATTATACAGAAGATTAGTTCAAACCATCATGGTACTAAGCGGCTAGTGAATCCGATAGTATTTTACTAAGAAAGGTTCAAAGCTAAAAACTACATATCCTGATGCAATAACGGTTCCCCAAAACTTCTAAGTAAGTCTACATATATAGCATGCATTAATTGTCATTCATGTGGGGGATTGTTGGAAATTGGTTTCAATAATTGGTGTTTGACCAATGTTTAACTAAGTTTCTAGTTTGAATCCATTTATTGAAAATGAAAATAAGTTACAAAAATGAAATCTACCTATCGAGTAGATTAAGTTAGTATATTTATTATCTCAAAACCAATTTTGGGTGAATGGCTCAGTCAGCTCAGGGATGACAGAAATAAAGATGAAGCCATTAATATCTCATTCACCCAAAATTAGTTTTGAGATAATAAATATACTAACTTAATCTACTTAAAATGTAGATTTCATTTTTGCAACTTATTTCTATTTTTAATTAATGGAATCAAACTAGAAACTTGGCCAAACACCAATTATTGAAACCAATTTCCAACACTAATCTAATCCCTATCTCGCTAATCTAAACTATGTCTTCACATGCTTTCAGAATTTGTCTCAAAAAACCCATAAAGGCTATGTATCTCTCTCAAAAAGCCTATGTTGGTCAGCCTATGTTGTCGTTCCAAACTTCGACACGTGCCTATCTTGGGAGACCATTATCTATGTCTTCACATGCATTCAAAATCTCTCCAAAAAGCCCCTAAAGCCTATGTTTAGAGATATTAAAAGGGCCAGTGCCCGTAGGGTTGGCCCGTTTAAACCGAAAAAAACAGGGTTAGGGTTCAATATTTTTGGCCCGTTTAAAATCAGGGCTTTTAGGGCTAGCCCGTTTAACCCGCGACCCGTTAGGGCTGGCCCGTTAGGTTTCAGGGTTGGCCCGCCAGCTCGCGTAATATTAATTAGGCCGTAAAAAGTTTAGGAGATATGTAAAATAACCACCATGAAAATAAAACCAACAACCTTTAATCCAAAGTCAAACACATTTATCATTTTCACTACAGATTTTCTTCGTGTACTTGTGAATAAATACTGAAATATAAACAAAAATTTTGGAAATAACTGCTAAGTAAAGCTATTATATTATTTATTTTGAGAATAACAAGTTGGAAATTATAAGACATTGATGTAAAAAAATGTCTAGTTTATATTTATTTTGAAAACATAAGAAACTATCAAAGTTATGAATGGTTTATCGATTAACCATTTCAAAATATTGTTATATTACATCTTTAATTGTGGCCCGATAGTGGCCCGTTTAGCCCGAAACCCGCTAGGGTTAGGGTTAGATTTGCAATATTAGTGGCGAAAAATTGGAGTTTAGTCGTGGCGTTAGGCCGCTAGGGCTAGCGTTTAACGTCTCTACCTATGTTGTCATTCTGAATTTCGTCACGTGCATGTTGCAATTCAAGCTCCAACTCTTCCACTCGTGCTTCGAGTTGTGCGTTAACTTCTTGATCAGCATCATCGGGGTCCCCTATCCAAGTCGCCATCCATGTCCATCCTATAATCAGTTAAATAACAAATAAATACATAAATCTTAAATAGTGAAAGTTATAATCATTTCGTAATTCTAGGAAAAATTACGGGCAGGTACTTTTGTGAAATTTTCAATTGCTTAAGTCTATTATATTTTTTTTCAATCGTTTAAGTCTCTTTTAAGTGATAAATTGGTTATTTGTTCCAAAACTGCCCTCGTATCAACATATGATATTTTTAAGTGTATTTTGTGCATCGTCATGTGTTTGAAATGTGCATTGTCAATGTAATTTTTGTTTTTGTGTTAAAAAATATGCATCATATGCATCGTTAAGTATAAAATGTGGATTGTCAATGTAATTTGTGATTTTGTGTTAAGAAATGTGCATCGTCATCTATAATGTTGTTCATCGTCAAGTATAACAGTACTATTTTTTAGTATAATTGTGTGTAAGAAATGTGCATTGTCAATGTAGTTTGTGTTTTTTTTGTAAGAAATACGCATCGTGTGCATCGTCAAGTATAAAATGTGCATCGTTAATGTAATTTTGTGTTAAGAAATGTGCATCGTCAAGTATAATTTTGTGTATCGTCAAGTATAACAGTACTATTTAAGTATTTTTGTGATATGAAATGTGCATCGTCAATATATAACAGTACTATTTCAGTATAATTTTTGTGCTTCGTCAAGTATAATTTTGTTCATCGTCAATTATAACAGTATTATTTCAGTATAATTTTTTTTGCATCGTAAATTATAATTTTGTGCATCGCAAATGTAATTTAAAAAAAGATAGAAATTATACAATGTTTATCATAATAGATTCATAAAAAGAGAGGAATAACACGAAAAATGTAATGTTATTAATAAAAAGTATTGTTTCTTAAACCCTTTCTCCGTACAAAATCATTCCATTAGCCATTTAATTTGGCTATGTACTTTGTACACTCACTAGCGTCAATTTTCGTTGTCAATTTCTTGGATCGGAGCAATGCTTCCATCAACATGCACACAATTACCCTGCAATCATCACTTCCAACTGCTTGTTGGGGTGATGTTTCACATGTGCTTATTGAGCAAACATCTTAGAGTTGGCTTAATCGTTCGTATCACTTTAATGGCGATACAGTGATCAATGTCTTTATCTTTTCTTCAACATATGATGCCGGTAGTGGAAATTATTCAAAAACAAGTATTAGTTAATTATTGTATTTGTTGTATTTTTAATAGAGACATGGGTATATTACTCAGTATTTTAACCCTTTCCAAGTGCCAGTCTTTTTCTTTTTTGTTGATGGAAGAGTTGTAGAGGACCCATTTATTATCATTCTTATAAAACACCAGCATGGTCCAATGCAAGCAAGTAACAGTCTGCACATCACCCTGCCCTAGTGTGTTTATTGGGAAGATTAATAGATCATGGTTTATGGACTCCTCTAACTTGGTCGTCGATGTGTATTTTAGCCATCTCTTTGAACATACCAACGGTTGACTGTCGTGTTACGTACAACTAATAACATAACATATATAGATTTAGTTTACAACAATCAATTAATCCTCAATAGAAAGACCGACCATCATGATTATAAAGTCCACGAATCACTCTCACACTTCAACTAGACTTTTGATCCACCAAATACTCCAAACCACCACAAAGAATTTTTCCATCCTTTTCCTTCTCGAGGAGGTGGCAACGATTGTTAGTAAACTTAAAAACTTTTTATGCTTCTTTCTTGTTCATATTCGCACAAAGGAAAACAAATATTTGCCATATACTGTGAATCTTCAGATATATGATCAAATAAATGTCTCATTTTCTCTTAGTATACATAAAATAAGTAAGTCTAACATAGGGTGAACTCCAATTTTCGAAGAACTTTTCCAAATTGACACAATAGTAACCAAGGAACTAATGTATAACTGACACTACAGTTCTGTAATGAAAACTTTTAATAAATAGTAACAGGAAGATTTCTCACTTTCCAAATCCCACTGTGATATTCCATCTAGTTTTGGCTGCTTCCTTTTCCAAATCCCACTGAGTGTGATCAACTTTAGAATAATTCAGCGAACTCTATAATATGTAATTAGTGCTGCTAAGAATGCAGGGATACCGATGGTGCTCCCCATATATGAACTAGTCAAGAAGTATCGTTACTTAAAAATGTAATCCAAAATGTAAATTAGTGTGGAATATGAAAGCTAGGGGCTGTTAGCGACATCAAGAAGCCAATCAAGAAGCCATTGTCTTCATATGAAACAACCATTGATTCTTGGAATCACATGGGTTTAATTTAGTTAGATAAGGGATGCAACTAAGCAAGGGGACCTCTTTGCTTACTAGTAGGTAAAAGAGCAACCAATAAACAAAAGCCTTGAACTGTCTAGGGCTTTAATGAAACAAGCTTAAAGGAAATGAGTACCTTTTGAAATTTCGGATGTCTGATTTCTAGATGTAGATCCATGACCACTGGACTTTCTAAGACTTGGAATAGAAGGAAGGATTGTAGAAAACCCTGCACTTTGTAACATCCGAATAACTTGAGCCTCACTATCTGCTGAAGACTGTAGGGTAACTTGTAACTGAGACTTTAGCTGAGCAATCTCTTTCTGACGATGACGATCCCTCTCTTCATCATGACGATCTCGCTCGGCATCTCGACGATCCCGCTCCTCATCACGGTGATCTCTCTCTACAGCTTGTTCTCTTAACCGAACAATCTCAACCTCATAATCGTAGATCAATGGAGCTGAGGTTTGAGATGGTGTAGAGCTTAGTCTTGTACCACCACAGATAACCCGCCCATGTCCATCACTGCCTATTACATCCAAGAAGATCTTCTGTCACTTCTCTAGATCATTACGTTCCTCCTCCGGCAGCTCATCAAGTCGTCTTTGCAAAGTTTGCTATAAAAAGAAAAAAACAAAAAAGAACTCAAGCCAACCAACTCAACATTCAAAGTAAAAGGAACATGTAGTAATTCAATTATTAATCTCATGCATATTTCATAAATTACCTCTAAACTGACATTAAAAGGTGGGGGGGAGGGTTAAGTCCAGGATACTACAAAAGATTGAAGCTAAAAGTAAAAGTAACAAGTAGTAATTCAATTATTAATCTCATGCATATTTCATAAATTACCTTTAATCCAGCCGCGCCATCATCTTCAGTATATTTCCCCTTTTTGCAACGGGTTGCCCTCCATATACTTATCAAATCTATCGGCTCGTTATTTTGTTTCCTCTAATGATATTGTAAAGAAAAGAAAAATAAAACATTTAGTTATGTTCAATTATGTTTGGAACTTAGTAAAATAAAATATACAATGTATGATCATGGTCTAAACTTTCATTAACCCTATGAACAATATTTGGAATTGAGGTTCTTCCAATCCAAGGGTGGGCACAGAGGTTTCTCCTATTGTGTATGTTCTTAATCGAAGTTGCCTAAGAGTAGATAAAAGCAGGTCATACCAACTAATTTAGAGAGAGAGAGGGGGGGGGAGATACACAGCAACATGTATTACTAATAAAAGTACCTGTGTTGATTGCAGACTCCAGTACTTGACCAGTTCTGGCCATTGCTCGGCTTTCAACTCGGGGGTATAACAGCTAGGCGTTGTGCATCTGTATCATGGTGCCAGTAGTATTTTTTCTTCAAATCATACTTAAATTGTTTCCATGATTTGTTTAGCTTTTGGAAGCAATGACTCTTAAAGTCATCAGGTGCATTTGTATTTGCCTATGTTAAAAGTAAAATTAAAAAAAAAAAAGTGTTAAAAGTAGTTTAGTTCAAACATATGAAGAAGCTAAAATCTATACATAAATTTTAATATTTAAGTTACCTGAACATCTTTCCAAACCAATTCAAGTGTTGACTCACTCATCCCGTCCCATATACATCTAGAGCATAAATAGGATATGTTACATGGATTTCATGATCAATATAATGTTTATGATGTGGAGCCCCTAAGCATCTTATGATGATTGTTAGTATAGCAAATAAATATATGCATGCATTACTCAAATAAGTCCAAATAAATTGGAACATATTTCTAAATAGATGTCCATTTCACATTCTCAGAACATTTTTTGTTTTTCTCGGTACCCGCTCTACAGTAAATATAGAAAACAAATTTTGGGGGGAATTTCAGGTAATTATTATCATTAAAGTGATGCTCCAAACTCTAAGTAGACATGCAACAATATTCTAAAATAAAAAATCAAAAGTGAAATCCAGAAATAGATATAAGAAATTGTTGGTAATTTAGGAATAAAGAGTTGCATAAATTAGGGATGATTTGCTCTATAAATTAGGGATAAGTTGCTGCATGAATTAGGGGTAATTAGCTGCATTAATTAGGGGTAATTAGTTGTTACCTTTTAGTTTCCTAATTTGTTGTGATTCTCCTTAATTTGAGGACAAAGTTGGGGAAAGTTAGGGTTGTTAGCTTTCCATTTATTTTGGTTGTTCTTTTCTGCTGCTTGTAACAAAAAATGAGAAAGAATACAATTTCTCTCTTTAGTTTCTTTCATAGCATCAGAGCCATCGCTTTTGATCCACAAAAAAAAAAAGAAAAAATCTAAACCTCGATGAATTACCGACGAACGATGACCGGCCAGAAGATTAATACGTCTATGCCAAGAGCTAATCAAAGTGATAGTTCTAATGCAGTGGGCGAAGGACCAGGACCTCCCATAGACAACCATGTGTTGCAAGAAAGCATAATTGAATTGAGGCATGAAACTCCTTCTGAATCGCAACAAATCAAAAGGGAACAGATAGAGCAAATCTAGAAAATTCTTCAGTCCCAAAACCTCGTAACTTTAAACCCTTATTGTTCTTTTACTCAAAAGGGTAATCAGCAAGTGTCATCGTGCTTTAGAGTCGATTCTAATATGTTTTGGATAATCAATACGGGGGCAACAGATCATATGACTGGATCCTCAAACATGTTTTCTTCATATACTCCACGTGCAGGACATCAAAGAGTAAAGATAGCAGATGGAACTTTCTCGCCTAGGGAAAGGATCAATTGTTATTTCCCCTGAATTTGTACTCCATAATGTTCTTCATGTCCCTAAGTTGTCCTACAATTGATTGTCAATCAGCAAACTAACTCTTGATCAAAATTATCAAGCTAAGTTTTCTTCCTCGGATTGTCAACTTCAGGATTTGACCACAGGGAGGATAATTGGCATTACTAAACAAGTTGGAGGTCTCTATTTCTTGGATGATGGATATGACTCAAGTAAGCAATCCCAAAGGACTTGTCTCAATTCTATTTCAATTCTTAATGAGAATGAAATTATGTTATGGCATTTTAGATTAGGACATCCAAATTTTCATTATATGAGACATTTGTTTCCAAAGCTTTTCTTGAATAACCTTATATTCTTAACTTCGACAGCAAAGTCAGGATAAGTAGTATCAAAGTGTTTCCATGCTTCCCCGTTAGACAGATGAGTCAACACGCCCAGTTCATGCGGACTTTCCTTATGCCAACGCATAGCTTCTAAATTAGCTTTTGACGCATAGAGTCGTTGCAATCTCAGAATCAAAGGCAAGTAATACAACTGTTTATATGGTACATTTTTCTTGCATTTCGAACTACCTAGACGCTTTGGCCTATATATGCTTTCTACACTGAACACACATGCAACGATCTTCTCGTACCCTAGCCCGATATGCCCCACCAACTTCTTTGTCTCGTAAAAGTTCTTGACCAGCTTATTCCCCTTGGCAACCAACCCTTAACTGGTTTTATAATAAGATTATATGCGACTGACTAATATTACAATCAGCTTTGATGTTTAACATCTCAACAACCTTCAACACCGTCTTCTTTGAACTAGGATAAAGTTTCTCCTTTGCAGAGTCCATAGCAGCAATAAACTTCTTGGATGCAGGATTTGGTTCCTGTGGAGCGTTCTCCGACCACTCAAACTCAGGAACAACTGCATCCCTAACCATATCTTTCATACCTCGCATTGGTTCTTCGTCAACATTGATATGATCGGGTTCAACTGCTGCTTTTGCTTCGACTAAAGGATCACGATTCCTTTGCCCTCCATTAGAGCCAGCATTTGTCTATGCAATGACTATCTCGCCCTACGCAATCCATCGATTGTACCATTCTAAAAATTCATGCTTCAGAAGGTGTTTCTCGATAACTACTACATGTAGAAACTTCTTATTACGATATTTAACACACGAAAACCAAATTTTGTCACCACTCATACATCGGGGTTGGGATGTAGTAAACTCAATAAAAGCGTTCAAACCTCTTATGAACTCATATGTAATAACCTCTCGGTTCCGCAACCTCCGATTATCCATCCAACTATGATTGTCAATAGACTTCACTCCTGCATTTGCAACTATACATTAAACGCATAACCCCAATTTTTTATCCTAACTGACTTCATCCGACCTATCGGTGATACATCAAAGAGAGATTATATATACGTATGAACGATGTTTCGACGAAATTGGCAAGTCATTTGATTTCAAGTCAGGCTTCTATCCCATTCGAAAACCCACAATTATATGTCTTGTAATCCCATTATTATCTACATGCTTTGTATTCAATACCCGAGAAAATTTTGACAGCACCTCTCCATAGCTCTCCATGTGCACGACGTAGAAAGTTGGGTCAGTACAACCCACATCTAAAATACACCCAGAGAACAATAGGAAATGTAACCAAAATATTTCAAGTATCAAATACATTTCCAATTATAGTAGACAACAATGTTTTACAAGTACACACACCGTAAGTTTCCAAACTGTCCAAACGGATAATTCAAAAACCAATAGTACATGTTAACCGCAACACAAACAAAAAGTTTGTGTTGACCACATCTACTAAAGGTTCTCGAATGGATTTCTAAGTTTATTTCCTAAAACTACATATAGAGGAGAGTGTAAACACAAATTAAAAAAATGAAGGTTCACAAATGGGTTTCTAAGTTGATGTCAAGCATTTGAAAAGACTAATTGAATAAAGGGCAAAATCTAAACACAAATTGACTCCTCCCCCTCTTTGGCCCCTTTTATTCAAGAACAACTCCCTCCACGATACCCTGTTAAAGTTTTAAGTGTCTCAACATTTATAAAAAAACTACTACTTTCTTATACTTTATCTTTGTCGAGACTGACTCAATTATAAGCTAAAAACTATGTTTCAAACACTGACATATCTCCTATGTTTGAGGATAACTAGAAGGAACAATAACTTCTAATTTTGTTACGGAGAAATTCAGTGTCGTTGGTCATGTATTGAACTCCTAAAACCCTTACTACACCTTAAGGAGGTGGAGATTCTGCTCCACATCGTAAAGATAGAAGAAGGATGTTACGTGTTTAAAACGACCAACAACATTTAATTCTTAGACAACAAAAACAGAAACTATCATTTCTCTTTGTAATTATCAAACAAGAGATATATTCGAGTCTAAATAAAAAGTTGTAGCTAATAATAAAGGAAATCTCAATAGAGAGAAAGTAGATAGTAGCAACTTGAGATTTCTAAAACTTTGACGGAGGTCGTAGAGGGAGTTGCTCTAGAAAAAAGGGGTCAGGGAGTGGGAAGAGTCAATTTGTGTTTAGATTTGGCCTCTTAATTATTTCCCTAAGTTCGTCACACTGTGACGTAAGAGATTCTAACTTCAAGGTCGTGAAGATTTTATTAGTTTGATGATGATTTGGAAACAAGAGTTCCCATTTATTAGAAGTTAATCTTGCCCTTGTCACATTGTGACACGGGTAGATCAAGTGACACGAAACAAATCATCGATGTTAGTGCTTAGAGTTAGTGTCTAGGTTTTAAGGTTTAGGGTTAATTAGAGTTTAGGGTTTAAGGTTAATTTAAGGATTAGGGTTAGAGTAATGGTTTATGGATAGGCTTAGGTTTAAGTGTTTATCTAGGTTTTAGGGTTTAGGTTTGATGGTTTAGGGTTAGTTATAGTTTAGGGTTTAGGGTTTAAGGTATGGTTAGAGTTTAAAGTTTAGGGTTTAGAGTTTAAAGTTTAGGGTTTAAGGTATGGTTAGAATTTAGGCTTTAGGGTTTAGGGTTAAGGTTTAGGATTAAGGTTAAGGTTTAGGTTTAGGGTACGAGTTTAGGATTAATTAAGGTTATGGTTTAGAGTTAATTAAGATTCAGATAGGGTTACAGTTTGTTTATGGTTTAGGATTTAAAGTTTAGGATTTAGATAGGCTAACTCAACCTAACAAAGATCACTATGCAACTAATGATCAATTTCATAAATAATTGAACTAACCTAGTAGTGTTAGTCTTGTTTATTCACAATTCCAAGTCTTCTCACTATTTTGTTCGCATACGCGCTTATTCGATCATTTTATTTTCTTATGATATGTTAAGACACCAAATAACTCTATTAAACAACAATTGTATACAAATCTAATATACTAAGGCATTTATAACATAAAACTAGCATACGAATTACAAAAATAATATAAGTATCACAAGTAAATCATAACTAACATAAAAATAACCCAACTAAAGCCTTTAAAACATAAATAGCATGCAAATTACAAATGTCTAAAGCGTTTACAAAATTTTATTGAATAGCATACAAATTAAAACAAATTAAAATACAAATTAAAAAATAGCATGCATACAAATAACATAAACAAATAATACTAATTTTTTTATAAATTTACAAAATAGCAAACAAATTTACATAACATAATAAAAATTAACATAATATCATACAAATTTATAAACAAACATTAAAAATTAACAAATATAATATCACAAAAAATAAAATAAATACTAAAAAGGAAAATAATTACTGTTAATAGGGGAGAGAGAGGGGGCGGGCGGCAGTGGTGGTGGATGGTGTGGACACACCAATTTGGTGAGAGAGAGAGAGAGAGAGAGAGAAAGTGTGTGATATATTAGAACTCAAGTTACAAAAAAAAATGAAAAAATCAGAGTTTACCGAAAATACTTACCGGCAGTGACGGTGGTGTGGTGGATAGTGGTCGGAGAAAGGGAGAGAATATATAGAAAGGGTGTGCGCGGGGTGAGGGGGAGAGAGAGAGAGAGAGAGAGAGAGAGAGAGAGAGAGAGAGAGAGAGAGAGAGATTTGAGAAAAAGGAGCAGCAGTAGTGAGAGTGGCGGTGGCAACGGTAATTTCATGGGGAGGATGGTTTCGTGGTGGTGGCAGCGGCGGTTTGGTGTGGCCGGAGATAGAGAGGGAAAGAGAAATATAGAGAGAGAGAGAGAGAGAGAGAGAGAGAGATAGTAATTTGAAAGAGTGAATGGGGGTTTCGTTCGGGAGGCGGGGAATATGGGAAAGGGGATTTGGGAAAGGGAGGCTGGGGAAGGGGAAAGGGAGGGTTGACTAGGGAGAATTCGAGTATAATTAGTACGAAATTTCAAACGGTTCCGTCGCTAAAACCTTAATCAGCAATGGATTCTCCATCTCTAAAATTCTCACGTTTTTGCCGCGGTTTTTAGCAACGAAGAATATTCCTTAATTTAGCGACGAAAATTAGCAAATGATGAAATTCCATCGCTAATTTAAAAGTCCGCTAATTTAGCTACGAAACCGTCGCTAATTTTATTATTTTGTCGATAATTCCATCACTAATACGCGTATTTGTAGTAGTGATCGTCTTGTATTGTGATGCATTGTTTTTTATTTTGTGATGCGCAGCGTGCCGTTCCATGTTTTATGTACATCGTATTGTGTTGCGATGCATTATTTTTTGTTATTGCAATGCACAGCGTGCACTATTCCATGCTTTTAAAGGGCATAAATAATATTTTGCAACATAAGTGTCATTTTCCAGTTGAAAACAAGCATCGTGTCCGTAAGCGGTTGCAAATTCTCTGAAGGAGACCCGCCCAAATTTTGCTCTTAATTCTAATAAGTTCTTAATGCTATAGTATAGGAGACTTTACCAGGACCCGAGCCCGAAGCTCGGTTTGCCATGCAGTCCCAATAAGCACATGGGTCAACTAGGGCCTATTACAAATCCATCCAAAAGTCCATGGAATGTTGGTGCCTAATAGCAATTCCCGCCGAAAATGTGTGGAACACATCGCCCGGGGTGTCAATCCTTTAAATTTTGGACCTTGATAAGGACGTAAATGGGGAGATTATGATATTCCACGTTGAGTAGATGTGAGACTTGTGGTAGAAGCTAGTTGACACAGATGACTAGTGGGTCATGCATGACAAACAAGTTTCGGACCCGGATCATTACACACCCAGACTAGATATTAATGAAATTGGTAATAAACTCGGCAATCTATTGAAATGCAAAAGGCTTAAATTATTCATGGGCTAACAAATAATTAGTCAACCTAGCTCATATTTAATGAGCCAAAAAATATCACAAACAAATAGCAAATTAAACATCACCGAGAATGGAAAATGCACAAAGTAAAGACTTCATACCTCAATGGGAGATTTGATAGAAACAAACAAATCAATAAAGGGAGAAGGAGAGAGGGACGAGAGATTTAAAGTATAACATTAGTAATAGTTAATGACGAACCTTTAAACAGAGAAACCGCGGTTGAACAATGTTGGGTGTTATCAAAAACACAAATCGATTGATCAAATTTCATAAACATCGGTATTTCAACATAAACCGCTCCACCAAATAAATTCCAATACTCATCGAGATCGAGCGCCATAAGAATCCAGATCTGACTTCAAGTGATAGCAGATCTTATGCCTTGAAAAGTCTCTTTATCATACCAAGCATGTCGAGTTTGTTTGACGGACGAGCGCGGCTGCAACCGAGAAGGGATGAAAAGGGAATTAGATAACAAGCGGCTAAGGACGCGACCAGATATATAAACGATTCTGTAGTTAGGGTAGAATGAAAACAATGAAAGTACAAAAGTGACCCTTGTGTGTGTGTTTTTTTTTTCTTTTATCAACCAAAAGAAATCATTAAAATTGAATTGCTATGTATGTATATACTAGTTAATACCCGTCCTATGAACGAAAAAAATTCAAAAACAATATATTTCATATTTTAGCATAATCAAATAAATTCATATATACTTAAAAATGTGAAGAAAAAATATTAGATTAACGCGTATTTGTTTCAAATCGAAATATAAATATTCAATTGTCATATAATTTGTTTAAAAAAATATGTACAATATATTTTAAGCAAACACATACAATATATTTAAATTACCACTTTTATTTTATAGAAATCTATGTCGATCACTCTAAATACAATGACCATAACTAACCAAAATACTAATTAAAAAAATATATATATATATATATATATATACGAATACAAAAATGATTTTACAGTAATTAGAAAAAAAGTTATAAATAAAATAAGATTTTATAGATTTAGGATAAGGTTAAAGTCAAAACCGTAATTAGAAAAAAAAATTATTGGTAAAAAAAAGAGTTTACAAATTTAGGATAAGGTTAAAGTTAAATAGAAAAGTTATGCAGGTAAACCCGTTTTAATTACAATAAAAGAAATTTACAAATAAAAAAAGATTTTGTAGATTTAGCAAACGGTGAAATTCAAAACAGTAATTGGAAAAAAATTACACTTAAAAAAAAAGACTTTACAAATATAGGATAAAGTTAAAGCCAATTAGAAAAGTTGCACGTAAATTTTTTTTTACAGATTTAAGATAAGATTAAAGTTAATTAAAAAAGTTAGAGAGGTAAATCTAGCTGTTGGGTGGAAAATTTTTTACGTAAAGCAGTCACGTGGATAGTGGAAGAAAACATTGATTTTTGTTTTAGTTATTGTTAATAGACTAGTAGAACACATGTACTAATGAACAATGGGAAAAGATTGTTGCTACTGATGCTTCTGATATAGGTTATGGTGGTATTCTCAAACAGATTAATCTTATTAAGAATAAAGAGGAATTAGTCAGGTTTACCTCAAGTAAATGGAATAACTCTCAAAAGAACTATTCCACAATTAAAAAAGAAATGTTATCCATAGTTAAATGCATTTCTAAATTTCAAGAAGATCTTTTAAATCAAAACTTTAAATTACGGATTGATTGCAAAGCTGCAAAAGAAGTTTTGGAAAAAGATGTAAAGAATTTAGTTTCAAAACAAATATTTGCTCGCTGGCAAGCAATTTTATCTATATTTGATTTTCAAATCGAATTTATTAAAGGAGAATCAAATTCTCTTCCTGATTTCTTAACTCGAGAATTCCTGCAGGGATCCCCATCAAATGTCTAACCGAGGAAGAGCTCAAAGCTCTCGGGGCAGAGGTCGTGGCCCTGGTAGAGGAAATTTGTAACGCCCGAACCCGAGCCCAATTAAACGGGCCCAAGCCCGAACACGTCACAGCTCGCAATCCAACTAAACCAAATCAAGTTTGTAATATATTAAAATTAAATCTTAAGGTAAGTGTGCAGCAGAATGATAACCCAAGTTTTACAAATCTCAAAATCCAAACCCAAAATAAATTGTCTCGCAGGACTAACTAAGTTATGAAAACATCGAAACTTAAATTAAACTTATTACATAGAAACTCAATAAAATAACTTCCAACGGGTCCTTGCTTGCATGCCTTAACATAAAACCTTAATATCTCATTTGTGACCTGAGGAGAGGAATAAAATCAAGGGTGAGCGAACAATGCCAGTAAGTTCAAACGACGCCCCTCCGATTTCTATGGAAGGGTGGACCTACAAGGAAAATATTCAAAGTGATCAATGTTACAAAAAGGTAGTTTGCAGTTCATGTAATGCTTTACAACGAAAGTGAACAATTCGAACAAACTAATGTTTCACAACTGAGAGTTCAAAGAAAAGAAGCATGCAAAGTACGAAATCGAGTAACCCAATCGTCATCAACCGTCCCATACCGGCTAGTCACGACGGATTACTCACAGATGTCATGATCACGTAGGTGGCCCATTGACCAATCACACAAATGCCCCCGAAGGGTGTCAAAATTTTACCCCAAGGGTAACTAATTATAAAGGTAAGTCCGGATTACCGCATTAAAGGCGTGCAAAAATATAAGGTCCACTCTATACCCAGTGGCAGGTTGTTCGTAATCACGAACTAAAAGGTTCACTCTATACCCAGTGACGGGTTCTTCAACTAGTGATCATAGCGGAGTACAAATAAAATAAGATATTATCAAACGACACATACGAATTTATTCTCAAAGTACAAGTATTTCACCAAATACCATAGATATAACACAAGGTTTTCGAAGAATATAATACAACAGAACGAAAATTGACGGAGTCAAAGCAAATTTCGACACAAAGTCGGGCATAGCAATCAAAACGCTAATTTCAAGAATTGACAAGGAACCTAATTGTCAAAAGAAGTATATATTTTACGAAACAACCTAAAAGAAGCGAAATCCCTTACCTTAATAACGCAGCGGAACAATTAATTCGTACACGGAAAAGTAGCTGTTACCGGTGCTTGCCCAAATCTAAAAGTCAAAACCAAAACTAAATTATATATATACACATATATAACTTAAAGTGCATCTAGTTTATAACTAAATAGTATTATACTTACTAAATTACTTTTCTTCTAACCTTAAGGTATATAGTACTGTTTATTAACTCGAACCACAACCAACACCAACATACCATACTTATTTAATAATAGCCAAATCCCACCCATGCTCATTGTTCTGAAATTTCAAACCTGAGGGGTTTAATTCATCAATTCTGTAACATAGGGACTATTCTGAATATTTGAAAAACTACAACCCAAGTCTGGAAACATCGGGGGGTAAATCTGTAGTTTTTTTCTCCTTCTTCCCAAAATTATCTCTATTCCAGTATCCCAAAATTCACAATTAAACTTGTATTACAAAGAACACAATAATCCCACTATTCTGAATGAACAAGAATGAACACAAAACTTACCTCAACTTGTTCCTTCGAAATTCTCGTCCCGATCAAAACTCCAAGCGTTGTCTCCTTCTTCTCCTCGCGCCCGTTCTTTACTCTCTCTCTCACTCAAATTTTCTCTTCTCCCTCGAACTCAACCTAGCTCTTTTCTTTATCATGGAGACTCCAAATTACTCCCTATTTCCTAGGATTTCAAAACCCTTATCTCCACGATCCGGCAGCTCCACCACCTCACTCCCTCACGTCTCTTTTTCAATCACTATTATCTGTTATTATTATTATCATTATTATTATTATTATTATTATTATTATTATTATTATTATTATCATTTAACCCCTGAACTAAACTAATGGACTAATTTACGGGCCAAACCCAACGTAACAATGTCAAAATGTATCGGATCAAATTATAATTTATTTTTTATTACTAAAAGATAATCAACCCAATTATCCGATATAATCGGCCCAAAATAATTGCAATATTGATTTATGCAAATTTATTATTATTAATGAAAATTTGGGGTATTACACTCTCACACCCTTAAAAGAAGTTTAGTCCTCTAAACTTAACGTACCTAGTCAGCAAAGAGGTCGGGATACTTTTCTCGTATTTCTTCCTCGAGCTCCCACGTAGCCTCTCGCTCAGTATGGTTACTCCACTGAACTTTTACATAGGGAATGGTTCGTTTTTTGAGTACTTGATCTTTCCAATCCACAATACGAACAGGTTGTTCGTCATAACTCAAATCTTCTCGGAGACGCAACGGTTCATATTCTATCACGTGGCTCGGGTCCGAGACATACTTTCTCAACATTGAAACATGAAACACGTTGTGCACTCCGGACAAGTACATGTGGCAAAGCGAGTTTGTAGGCGACTTCCCCAACTCGTTCCAATATCTCGAATGGTCCCACAAATCTCGGACTAAGTTTACCCCGTATACCAAATCTCATAACTCCTCTTGTGGGTGAAATCTTAAGAAAGACATGCTCTCCCACTTCAAATTCAAGCCCGCGACGCCGATTATCAGCATAAGACTTCTGTCTACTCTGAGCCATAAGAAGTCGCTTCCTTATCAGTTGTACCTTCTCCGAAGTAATCTGTACCAACTCTGGTCCTAACAACCTCCTCTCGCCCACTTCATCCCAACAAGTAGGTGATCGACACTTTCGCCCGTACAATGCTTCGTAAGGTGCCATACTAATACTTGCATGGTAACTGTTGTTATACGTGAATTCCACCAATGGTAAATGATCGTTCCAATTACCCTGAAAATCCAAAGAACAAGTTCTAAGCATATCCTCCAATGTCTGTATAGTTCGTTCCGACTGACCATCAGTTTGTGGATGAAAAGCTGTACTCATACTCAGATTTGTAACCAAAGCCTTCTGTAAGCTACCCCAAAACTTTGAGGTGAATCTAGCATCACGGTCTGAAACTATTGAGACTGGTACACCATGTAACCGTACAATCTCGTCGACATACAACTTTGCCAGTTTCTCCAACGAATCATTAACCCGAAAAGCGAGAAAATGAGCGGACTTGGTAAGTCGGTCCACTATGACCCAAATTGCGTTAAGCCCTGTCAAGGTCCTCGGTAGTCCTACCACGAAATCCATAGTGATATGTTCCCATTTCCACTCAGGTATTGGCAATGACTGTAACAATCCCCCAGGCTTCTGATGTTCTATCTTAACCTGTTGACACACCAAGCATCTAGAAACAAACTCTGCTATCTCTCTCTTCATATTCCCCCACCAAAAAGTATCGCGCACGTCCCGGTACATCTTTATGCTGCCTGGATGTACAGCAAACCTCGAGTTATGAGCATCTTCCAAAATCTGTCTTTTCAATTCCGGGTCGGAGGGGACACATATTCGGGATCCGTAATGTAGAATACCATCTCCACTTACTCGAAAGTCTTCTTGGCCACCATTTTCTAATCCCCTAGAGATCTTTATTAACTCCGGATCATTTGCCTGCGCTGCCTTGATTCTTTCCAACAAACATGGTTGGACACTTAAATTTGTCAAATATCCATTGCCACCACGAACTTTAACCTCAATTCCCAAGGATTCCAGGTCATTCAAAATTCTCTTTTCCCTAGTGATCATCATCGCTAAGTTTCCCCGGGTCTTACGACTCAAAGCATCAGCCACTACATTAGCTTTACCAGGGTGATACAATATAGTACAATCATAATCCTTTAGTAACTCTAACCACCTCCGTTGTCTCATATTTAGTTCTTTTTGGGTGAAAATGTACTTGAGGCTTTTATGGTACGTGTAGATCTCACATGTCTCTCCATACAAGTAATGCCTCCAAATCTTTAGGGCGAACACCACAGCCGCCAACTCCATGTCATGGGTCGGGTAATTTTTCTCGTGATTCTTCAATTGCCGAGAAGCGTAAGCAATCACCTTGCCATTTTGCATCAACACACATCCCAATCCTTTCTGTGAAGCATCACTATAAATCACAAATCCACCAGTCCCCGATGGCAACGTAAGGATAGGAGCCAAAGCCAACCGATTTTTCAACTCTTGAAAACTCGTTTAACACTCAGCCGTCCAAATAAACTTTACACTTTTCTGAGTTAGTCGAGACAATGGACCGGCTATTTTTGAAAACCCCTCTACGAAACGGCGATAATACCCAGCCAATCCTAAGAAACTCCAAATTTCGGTAACAGTCGTAGGTCTTTCCCAGTTCACAATCGCCTCAATCTTGGCTGGGTCCACAGAAATACCATCCTTCGAGACTACATGCCCCAGAAAAACTACCTTCTCCAACCAAAACTCACACTTCTTGAATTTAGTATATAGCTTCTCCTCTCTAAGAATTTGTAACACCATCCTTAAGTGTTGTTCGTGCTCCTCCCGGGTCTTGGAGTAAATCAAGATATCATCAATGAACACAATCACACATTGGTCGAGAAGTTTCCTAAACACTCGATTCATCAAATCCATAAATGCCGCCGGAGCATTTGTTAACCCAAATGGCATTACTAAGAACTCGTAGTGCCCGTACCTTGTCCTAAAGGCTGTTTTCGAGATATCCTCTTTCCTAACCCTTAACTGATGGTATCCCGAACGGAGGTCAATCTTAGAGAAGTAACGTGCACCTTGCAATTGGTCAAACAAGTCATCAATTCTAGGAAGAGGGTATTTATTCTTCACAGTGACCCGATTCAACTCACGATAGTCAATACAGAGCCTCATTGACCCATCCTTCTTCTTTACAAATAATACTGGAGCACCCCAAGGTGAAACACTAGGTCTAATAAACTCCTTCTCCAATAATTCCTGCAACTGCTCCTTTAATTCCTTAAGTTCTGCGGATGCCATTCAGTATGGTGCCTTAGAAATGGGTGTTGTTCCCGGCACCAAATCTATTCCAAACTCCACCTCTCGTTCTGGTGGGAGACCAGGTAGGTCCTCTGGGAAAACATCCGTAAATTTTCTAACCACTGCAAGTGACACCACACTAACCCCTTCCTTACTGGTATCAATAATGGAGGCTAAATAACCCTGACACCCTTTTCTCAAAAGTCGCCTCGCCCTTAGGGAAGAAATGAGGCCCGACAGAGCCACAGGTTTAGAACCCCTAATCTGAAACTCCAGCTCACCCGGAATAGCAAACACCACTTCTTTTTCAAAACAGTTTACCCTAGCATGGTAAGCAACTAACCAGTCCATACCCAAAATCAAGTTAAAATCCTGTATATCTAAAGGAATCAAATCAACAGGCATATCTCTACTCTTCACTTTCAAGGGACACGATTTAGACATCGAGGTCACAGGCATGAATTCCTTAGTCGGGGTGTCTATGACCAATTCAATATCTAACTTTTGAGGAGTCAACTTCATACGACGTGCAAGTGAAGCAGATATGATAGAATGGGTGGCACCAGGATCAATCAAAACATAAACATTGCGAGTATAGAATTGTATGGTACCTGCCACCACATCATTTCTTGCTTGTGCATCCTTAGCTGTCATAGCGTAAACCCTTCCATGCTCCCTGGGTCTATTCTTATCTCCTCCACCCGCATTCTGCGCAAAGCGATATTTGAGTGGCTCGGGACACTCCTTAATCTTGTGTCTAACTTTTCCGCAGTTAAAGCATGCTCCCGTCTCTCGGTAACATGACTGGGTCGAATGCTTTCCCCCACAAGTCCGGCAAACGGTATCACCCGCCTGATTCTGATTACGACCCTACTCTTGATTGCGACCCTGGTTTTAATTTCGGCCCGATTATGGTTTCGATCCGACTGGCTGGTTCCTGTGTAACGCCCACTATCTGTATTCCTCCTTTTGTTCCCCTGACTAGAACTTCCCTGATTGTTGGCTTGGCCACGATATTTTCCCGAGCTGTCCTCAGCGCTCCTTTTCCTCTCATCTCTTTTCTTTCGATACTCCGCTGACTTGATCTCCATCGCTCTAGCCCTATCCAAAACATGAGCATACGTTGGCAACTCCAAGGCTGCAATTCTGTAATTTATCTGATCATTTAGACCCTCATTAAACTTCCTTGCCTTTTGCTCCTCATTTTCGAAGAAAGCCAGCACATACTTTGACAGCTCAGTGAACTTGGTGTCGTATTCCCCCACAGTCATTTTCTCTTGCTCCAAGTCAAGGAATTCTCTAAGCTTCTGATCCCTCACACTACGGGGGAAGTACTTCTTATTAAAAGCTTCAAGAAACATTTCCCAATTATAGGCACCTACCCCATTTGCCTCTGCTGTCCTCATCTCTGACTTCCACCATTCATCAGCTTCTCCTTCCAACTTAAAAGTAGCCAGACTAACCTTCTGCTCGCTGGTACACGTCATTGTCGCAAAGATCTTTTCCATATTTCGAATCCAACCCTCCGGTTTCTCAGTACCGGACACACCTGAGAATGTCTTTGGCTCCCTCTTTTGGAAACTTTCCAGAGGATCTTTAACTATCGGCTGTTAAAGCGGTGGTGGTGGTGGCGGTGGTGTCGGTGGTGGTGGCGCTTGATTGTTCTGAGCCATGTTAGCCACCAGTGCTTGTGTCAATGTCTGCAGTAAAGCAACCAATGTAGGGTCCGTAGGCACCGGACCGTTGACATTCCCACCTGGTTAGGGTATGTTCTGGGATCCATTTTGATTCCCCGCAGTCTCGGAGGTAGTATCTTCTACTTGTACACTACCTCTACCACCTCGCCCGCGTCCACGAGTATCAGTGCGTCGTCCTCTTGCCATCTATTATAGAACATGGATAGTCACAATTCATTATATCATGCTCATCATACGATTACTTAGTGCATACAACTAATTTAAATTCATATTCAAAATCAAAATTTCACAGGAACTCTTATAAAATAAAATTTATTCCATAAACAATGGACAATTATCCTTATTAATTCCAAAAACATATGAGTTTGAAAATACAAATAATGTCACATCATTCTAAAACTCTATGTCCTCAAACTAATACTCATTTCTAACCCCCTCACAGCGCCCCATGTATTGTGATGATCAGCTGGTTGACCATTGCACGTGGCGCTGCCATCGCAGGGATGTCAACTTGGAGACGCTCATCAAGCTCCTGACAGATATTCAAGATTAACCTCAAGAAATCCCTGTTCTCCCTACGCTCGTTTCATATCATATCAAGAGCCTGTTGTAATAAGAGCTCTACTTCTTGTACTCGGGGATCGGGTTGCGCGTTATCCCCTTGCGCAGAGCCATTTCCAGGCTCCACAGTAGCGTACGTCTTCATCCATGCTTACTTCACTATCGCTATCGCTACTGCCGCCTGCAAATTACAAGTAAATCATAACTAACATAAAAATAACCCAACTAAAGCCTTTAAAACATAAATAGCATGCAAATTACAAATGTCTAAAACGTTTACAAAGTTTTATTGAATAGCATACAAATTAAAACAAATTAAAAAAATAGCATGCATACAAATAACATAAACAAATAATACTAATTTTTTTATAAATTTACAAAATAGCAAACAAATTTACATAACATAATAAAAATTAACATAATATCATACAAATTTATAAACAAACATTAAAAATTAACAAATATAATTTTACAAAAAATAAAATAAATACAAAAAGGAAAATAATTACTATTAATAGGGGAGAGAGAGGGGGCGGGCGGCAGTGGTGGTGGATGGTGTGGACACACCAATCTGGTGAGAGAGAGAGAGAGAGAGAGAGAGAGAGAGAGAGAGAGAGAAAGTATGTGTGATATATTACAACTCAAGTTACAAAAAAAAATGAAAAAATCGGAGTTTACCGAAAATACTTACCGGCAGTGACAGTGGTGTGGTGGATAGTGGTCGGAGAAAGGGAGAGAATATATAGAGAGGGTGTGCGCGGGTGAGGGTGAGAGAGAGAGAGAGATCTGAGAAACAGGAGAAGCAGTAGTGAAAGTGGCGGTGGCAACGGCAATTTCGTGGGGAGGATGGTTTCGTGGTGGTGGCAGCGGCGGTTTGGTGTGGCCGAAGATAGAGAGGGAAAGAGAATATAGAGGGTGAGAGAGAGAGAGAGAGAGAGAGAGAGTAATTTGAAAGAGTGAATGGGGGATGGTTTTGTTGGGGGGTTTCGTTGGGGAGGGCGGGGAATATGGGAAAGGGGAGGCCTGGGGAAGGGGGAAAGGGAGGGTTGACTAGGGAGAATTCGAGTATAATTAGTGACAGAAATTTCAAACAGTAATTAGCGACGGAACTTCCGTCGCTAAAACCTTAATCAGCAATGGATTCTCCATCTCTAAATTCTCACGTTTTTGCCGCGGTTTTTAGCGACGAAGAATATTCCTTAATTTAGCGACAAAAATTAGCGAATGATGAAATTCCGTCGCTAATTTAAAAATCCGCTAATTTAGCTACGAAACCGTCGCTAATTTTGTTATTTCGTCGATAATTCCATCACGAATACGCGTATTTGCAGTAATGATCGTCTTGTATTGTGATGCATTGTTTTTTATTTTATGATGCGCAACGTGCCGTTTCGTGTTTTATGTACATCGTATTGTGTTGTGATGCATCATTTTTTGTTTTTACAATGCACAGCGTGCACTATTCCGTGTTTTTAAAGGGCATAAATAATATTTCGCAACAAAAGTGTCATTTTCTAGTTAAAAACAAGCATCGTGTCCCTAAGCGGTTGCAAATTCTCTGAAGGAGACCCGTCCAAATTTTGCTCTTAATTCTAATAAGTTCTTAATGCTATAGTATAGGAGGCTTTACCAGGACCCAAGCTCGAAGCTCAGTTTGCCATGCAGACCTAGTAAGCACATGGGTCAACTAGGGTCTATCACAAGTCCATCCAAAGGTCCATGGAATGTTGGTGCCTAATAGCACTTCCCGCCAAAAATGTGTGGAACACATCGCTCGGGGTGTCAATCCTTTAAATTTTGGACCTTGATAAGGACGTAAATGGAGAGATTATGATATTCCACGTTGAGTAGATGTGAGACTTGTGGTAGAAGCTAGTTGACAGAGATGACTAGTGGGTCATGCATGGCAAACCGAGTTTCGGACCCGGATCATTACACACCCAGACTAGATATTAATGAAATTGGTAATAAACTCGGCAATCTATTGAAATGCAAAAGGCTTAAATTATTCATGGGTTAACAAATAATTAGTCAACCTAGCTCATATTTAATGAGCCAAAAAATATCACAAACAAATATCAAATTAAACATCACCGAGAATGGAAAATGCACAAAGTAAAGACTTCATACCTCAATGGGAGATTTGATAGAAACAAACAAATCAATAAAGGGAGAAGGAGAGAGGGACGAGAGATTTAAAGTATAACATTAGTAATAGTTAATGACGAACCTTTAAACAGAGAAACCGCGGTCGAACAATGTTGGGTGTTATCAAAAACACAAATCGATTGATCAAATTTCATAAACATCGGTATTTCAACATAAACCGCTCCATCAAATAAATTCCAATACTCATCGAGATCGAGCGCCATAAGAATCCAGATCTGACTTCAAGTGATAGCAGATCTTATGCCTTGAAAAGTCTCTTTATCATACCAAGCATGTCGAGTTTGTTTGACGGACGAGCGCGGCTGCAACCGAGAAGGGATGAAAAGGGAATTAGATAACAAGCGGCTAAGGACGCGACCAGATATATAAACGATTCTGTAGTTAGGGTAGAATGAAAACAATGAAAGTATAAAAGTGACCCTTGTGTGTGTGTGTTTTTTTTCTTTTATCAACCAAAAGAAATCATTAAAATTGAATTGCTATGTATTTATATACTAGTTAATACCCGTCCTATGAACGAAAAAAATTCAAAAACAATATATTTCATATTTTAGCATAATCAAATAAATTTATATATACTTAAAAATGTGAAGAAAAAATATTAGATTAACGCGTATTTGTTTCAAATCGAAATATAAATATTCAATTGTCATATAATTTGTTTAAAAAAATATGTACAATATATTTTAAGCAAACACATACAATATATTTAAATTACCACTTTTATTTTATAGAAATCTATGCCGATCACTCTAAATACAATGACCATAACTAACCAAAATAGTAATTACAAAAATATATATATACGAATACAAAAATGATTTTACAGTAATTAGAAAAAAAGTTATAAATAAAATAAGATTTTACAGATTTAGGATAAGGTTAAAGTCAAAACCGTAATTAAAAAAATTATTGGTAAAAAAAAGAGTTTACAAATTTAGGATAAGGTTAAAGTTAAATAGAAAAGTTATGCAGGTAAACCCGTTTTAATTACAATAAAAGAAATTTACAAATAAAAAAAGATTTTGTAGATTTAGCAAACGGTGAAATTCAAAACAGTAATTGGAAAAAAATTACACTTAAAAAAAAAGACTTTACAAATATAGGATAAAGTTAAAGTTAATTAGAAAAGTTGCACGTAAAAAATTAATTTTACAGATTTAAAATAAGATTAAAGTTAATTAGAAAAGTTAGAGAGGTAAATCTAGCTGTTGAGTGGAAATTTTTTTACGTAAAGCAGTTACGTGGATAGTGGAAGAAAACATTGATTTTTGTTTTAGTTATTGTTAAGAGACTAGCAGAACACATATAAAGTTTATTGGTTGATAAAAGAAAAAAAAAAACAAACACACATGTAAAGTTTATCAATTTCAATTAACCAAAAATATAGTTCAGTTTATTGATATGTATGTGCATACACATCTATTGTGTGTGCCGCCATTTCCATTAAAACTGTGCACAGATTTGTAATCTACCCATGAACTCTCAACCCCTTTAGTTCATCTATTTATATAACAAATTCAAATTGCTGAAGAAGATAAGTATAAAACAGCATTTACTGTGCCATTTGGTCATTATGAATGGAATGTTATGCCATTTGGTCTTAAAAATGCTCCATCTGAATTTTAAAATATTATGAATGATATTTTTTATCCTTATTTAGATTTTATAATTGTTTATATTGATGATATTCTCGTATTCTCAAAAAATATAGACCAGCATTTTAAACATTTACAAACATTTTTTATATATTGCTAAAAAAATGGTTTAGTTATTTCTGAAAAGAAAATGCAATTATTTCAAGCAAAAATAAGATTTCTTGGTCATGAAATTGAAGAAGGAACATTTTTACCAATAAATAGGTCTATAGATTTTGCGTCTAAATTTCCAAACGAAATAAAAGATAAAAAACAATTACAAAGATTTTTAGGAAGTCTTAATTACATTGCTGACTTTTATAAAGATTTAGCAAAAGATAGTGCGCCTTTATATGATCGTCTTAAAAAGAATTCTCCCGCATGGGGCCCTGAGCATACTAATACTATTCGAATGATAAAACTAAAAGTAAAAAAAATTTCCTGTTTATCCCTTGCTAATGAACAATGGGAAAAGATTGTTGCTACTGATGCTTCTTCTGATATAGGTTATGGTGGTATTCTCAAACAGATTAATCCTATTAAGAATAAAGAGGAATTAGTCAAGTTTACCTCAAGTAAATGGAATGACTCTCAAAAGAATTATTCCACAATTAAAAAAGAAATGTTATCCATAGTTAAATGCATTTCTAAATTTCAAGAAGATCTTTTAAATCAAAACTTTAAATTACGGATTGATTGCAAAGCTGCAAAAGAAGTTTTGGAAAAAGATGTAAAGAATTTAGTTTCAAAACAAATATTTGCTCGCTGGCAAGCAATTTTATCTGTATTTGATTTTCAAATCGAATTTATTAAAGGAGAATCAAATTCTCTTCCTGATTTCATAACTCGAGAATTCCTGCAGGGATCCCCATCAAATGTCTAACCGAGGAAGAGCTCAAAGCTCTCGGGGCAGAGGTCGTGGCCCTGGTAGAGGAAATTATTCCCAAAATTATTATGAGAAACAGTATCCTCAATTAGGATCATCTTCGTCTCAAAAGACAATCAAAGAAGCCTTAATAGAAGGAGAATAGTTCAATCAGAAAATGATTCCTAATCCTCTTAAAGAACCAATCATTTGCTTAGAGCAATCAGACCTTAAATGGTTCTCGGATCCTTATTATTTAGCATCAAAATATTTTGAACAAAGATCCCACTTTCCGATTCAGGGAAGAAAGAGTAGAGAGATCTATGAAATAATTCTTAACGAAAGGCTCAGTATATTTTGATCATAAACTGAGAAATGCAGAAGTTGCTCAAAGCGCATACGCTTTTTCAAAAGCGAAAATACTTAAAGTACTTACTATGTCGGATTGGGGAACCAACCCGAACTAGTTACGTCATTATTTTGCTAATTCGGAGCAGCAATTTTACTACAATTATTGGGATTATATCGATGATTGGCTTAAAGCCTTTATTTACCAAAATTCTCAAAGAAAACATACTTGGTTTTTTCAATTTGACCAAGAATTCCTAAATGAAGAAATACCCAATTGGTTTTTCCTCAATTGGGAAAAAATTGGCCCTAAAAGGAAATATTTACCAGAGAATTTACAAAAATTATTTGATAATTACTGTCTTATTCACCCTAAATACAGGGATGAGCTTTATTATAACCCTAATCCTTTGGAAAAATTAGAACGTCAAAGCTTAATTAGGAGAGCATTATTTTCATTCTTATCCCAATTTAAACTCCCTGGATCTAGGTATGGTCTTATGACTGTGATTATGATGATTTTCATCTTCCTTGCCTCACTAGGACTTATTCTTTTAAATGGTGGAATAAATTCGATACCACCGAAATTCTTAAAGATATTATGAAAACTTGTTCTTATCTTAGCGAAGAGCTTAAAGATTCCAAAAAAGAAAAAGTGGATCAGGAAGATCCTATGAAAATAATTAAGTCGAAAATTCTTAAAGAAAATCCTGGAATCACTCAAGAAAGATTAAATACATGTCTTAAAGAAAAATTAGCCAGTCTCAATAATAAGGTACTTGAAGACGAAGAAACCAATTCGAAAATGTCTACTCAAAGCCTAGACGACAATGAAGATATGGATAATTATATGGGAATGGTCGAGTAACCCTTACTCCCAAGCTAATGATCCGGAAAGCTAAAGACGAAGACCTTAAAGTCAAGGAATCAGAGATCTCGCCATTATTAAAACCTAAAAGCATGGAAGACAAAGAAGAATGGACAAATTCTCCTCACAGGCAACCAACGGTAGAAAACTGAACAAACAAAGCCTCACAGGAAAAGCTAATCACGGGTATCACCACTATTACTGCCACTACCGCTTATATGACCGACAAAGACAAACAATTTCCATTATCCCTAACACGGACAAAAAAAGGACGGAAAGAAAGTCAAAAAGTTTCTCGCACTCCTGTCTCCCACTGATTAAAGGCAGTCATGGGGCACTCGGTAACCAGCACTAATGGACTTAAAGTCATTTGAAATCCGGAACTCTAATCCTATAAATGGGATCGAAGGAAAAGCCTCAAGACAGGCTTCGGCCAAGGCTTCGCACATATCTCTCTCTCTCTCTCTCTTGGCTCATGTGTTGAGCACTCCTCCTTTGTAATATATTTCTTCGTTTTTATATTTTAGTTTTAAGTTGAAGACGACTTAAAGTTGTAAGTCTTCTTTTCTTTTCTTTTTTGTAAATAGTTTTTTATTTCAATAAAATTATTCTCTTAATTGAGAAAATTATCTTCTTATTATTTCTATTCATTTAAATTTAATTATATTCATTAAATTTTATTATTTTCCTTACCCTGGGTCTAACTTTGGTATCAGAGATTTTAGGGTGAGTATAGGAAGTAAGAAATTTCTTAATTAAGTTTGTTCACCGGTAGGAAGAGCCTATATAGCCGGGTCAGACTAGCCCTTTCTCCTTTGAATTGAGTACTCTTTGGGGCATTTAGTTCTGTGAATCCTTGGCCGACATAAAAAGCTGCACAACTCCAAGGAGAGTTGCTTTTCCTAATTAATTTTTTATTTAATAAATCTTGAATTTCTTTTTTACAATATTTTAATAATTCCTTATTTCATTTGAATAGGTCTAGCCTTTGTAGGAATTTTCTTTTCATCAAAATCCTTTTCATAAGGTAGATACACTACATGTCTTTTTCTTTGCCAAAAAGTTGTCGGCAATTCATTACAAATTTCTTTTTTCATTTTATTTTTCAGAAATTTTACCTTTTCTATAAGCTTTGGATTTTTTAAATAACTTTTAAGACTATTAATTTTTATTTCTTTTTGTAAGAAATTTAATTGTTTTTCTTTAAAAATAAGATTTTCTTTTAATTCATTTATTGTTTTTGTTTGAGGATTAGTAATGAATTTAAAAAGAATTTGTTTTCCATTTAATGTAGAAAATATACCTGAAGAGTCTATCCTGTCAATAGACTGTAATAAGGATAAAAAAGGGGTACCAAGTATTAAAAATTGGGTTAATACTTTTATCATAAAAAATATACTTTCGATACATATACCTTCATTGCAAATATAAGCATTAGATAATTTATAACCTATGTTCATTTTAGAACCATTTGCAGTTGTTAAGCTGTTTGGAGTTTTTATTTTTTGAAAATATCTGATTGGAATTAAACCTTCTTTTATACAGTTCATATCTGCACCACTATCAATTAGTGCTATAATTTGTATGGTAAATGTCTCATTAATAACCAAGGTTATATTAACATACTATTTTTGGTACGTAATTTCATCAGCCAAACAAAGATATTGGGTTCGACTGTTTTGAGCATTATAATCATCATCATTAGTACTATGAGCATTATCTAAGTGGATCAATTTATCATTAGTCAATTCATCATTAGTATCTTTCCCCAATTTTTTAGTGGATTGCGTAGTATGTTTCCATTCAGAGGAGAGAAGCTGATATGGTTGTTCATTATTTAATTTAGTATTAGAAGATTGTCCTAATTCATTAGTAGGGTTAATAACTTCTTCTATTTGGGATAAAATCTGATTATGCTCAATTCTTAATTCTTTTATTTCACTTTTAAGTATATTAACTTCTTGTTTAAGGTCATGTATTGTTGGTTCTTTATAGATTAAGTTTTCAAATCTATTTATAACTTCTTTTAATGAGTAATTTAATTGAGACTTTTTTAAGGGATCAGTCTATGGCTGTCTTTCAAAATTGTCTAAGAATTTTCCTAATAATTTTCTCTTCTCATTAGGATCTTCAATTCTGTCTATTAGATCTAAAATAAATGTTTGACTTTTAGTAAGAGTGTTTATACTTAAACCATTCATTTTCTCTTCTCCATTAATATCCTTTGCGTTTGAAAAAACATTGGCTTCTATCTCTCCTATTTTCAGGTTTTTTGGAGGTGGATGTATTGATCGAATTCTTTCTCCCTCAACTGTCTCCCAAGTTTTGAAATGTTGTTCCATAATATTAAGTTCATTATTGGGATTTATTAGGTATATATGTCTGTACCAATATACAAACGGGAGTACCATCTTATTAAGATCAATAAATTTATAAAATTCATCTTTAATGTGTTGTAATTCTTGGATAGTATGATTGCCCCAATACCAAAGCCTAAATTCTTCATACTTTGGTTGCATAAATTCTGCATTAATATCCTGTCTACTATAGTTGAATTCTTTTGTAAGATTATTGACAGAATAATTCATATCCGAAAAAGTCGGAGATGAGGGGTTTTGATTTTCCTTATGATATATTCCATGAGGGATATTTTGAGATGATTCTTTAATACCTTCAAATATTAAGTTTTCCACTTTTTCTTTACCTCTATATGATAACTCAGATTTTTCGCATAACGAAGAGGTAGATTTTTTGCTAGTTGAGCTACTGGTTGAAAATTCAGTAATTTTAAAATTAGTCTTTCTTCCACTATTAGCGAAAGTGACTTCAACATCCCCTTCAGGAGTCTGAATTATTTGTTCAATCTCCCTATTTTCTAAGGGCTCAGGCTCAGCAGCTGCTGGAAGTGTCCAGACTGCTGGAAAATCTATGTCTTTCCAAGTTATAGCCCTAGGGGTCATCATATGAGATCTATTTAAATTTGTTTCTATTAGAGTAGTTTTACCCTTTTTACTAAATAATTTAGCTCTTGGGGTAAGAGTGTTTAACAACTTATAATGTATTCTATAAGATACGGCTACATGCTCACTATGCTCTTGCATCCTATAGCCTTTTGATTCTATGTTAAGAGTTAAGATTTCCATAAGATAAGAAACAGAGAAATCAAGAAACACAGTTAAAATAAACTGGACCATTGCAGAGACTTGTTTCTATCAATCCTAATAAGGAAGTATCAAATTCAAGGTGTCTGCAATTACGTAAGGCTACCATTAAGCATGCATTTAAACCTTCTCTGATTAAGGGTTTTAAAGCAATATGTATAAGACCTATATGTAAAAACTTAAAATTTTCTTGAAATTTAAGAATATCAGAATTTAATAAGTGTAAGGTTTCATATTAACGAATTAGGACAATCTTCTAATACTAAATTAAGTAATGAACAACCATATCAGCTTCTCTCCTCTGAATGGAAACATACTACGCAATCCACTAAAAAATTGGGGAAAGATACAAATGATGAATTGACTAATGATAAATTGATCCACTTAGATAATGCTCATAGTACTAATGATGATGATTATAATGTTCAAAACAGTCGAACCCAATATCTTTGTTTGGCTGATGAAATTACGTACCAAAAATGGTATGTTAATATAACCTTGGTTATTAATGAGACATTTACCATACAAACTATAGCACTAATTGATAGTGGTGCAGATATGAACTGTATAAAAGAATGTTTAATTTCAACCAGATATTTAAAAAAAATAAAAACTCCAGACAGTTTAACAACTGCAAATGGTTCTAAAATGAACATAGGTTATAAATTATCTAATGCTTATATTTGCAATGAAGGTATACGTATCAAAAGTATATTTTTTATGATAAAAGGATTAACCCAATTTTTAATACTTGGTACCCTTTTTTATCCTTATTACAGCCTATTGACAGGATATATATATATATATATATATAAAATGACAAATACAATTTAACTTGCTAAATATAGCAGTTTCTCGGCTAAAACAAGTTTCTAAAAACGAAAGTAATGTATGTCTTATGTAAATTTTCATATTTTAATCACTTTTATATTAATTTATATTGCTGAAAAAACTCTCCGTTCCTTGGAATCAGATTAATTGAATGTTATATATATACATGTTTGGTACATAGTAAGTCGAGAAAGGAAGCTGAAGCATTTCTTGGATAGCTAAAACCACTTCCATTTATTTATACATATAAACCTCTCCTATACATCTCTCTATCTCTCGCCGTCTCCCTTTATCTATACATATAAACATCTCCTATACTTTATGTCAATGTTGATACTTGATAAATGTAAATGAAAAGTGGGTCTTAGATTTGTAAATAATAATAATAATAATAATAATAATAATAATAATAATAATAATAATAATAATAATAATAATAATAACAATAATAGTAATAACAATAATAGTAATAACAATAATAGTAATAACAATAATAATAATAACAATAATAATAATAACAATAATAATAATAACAATAACAATAATAACAATAACAATAACAATAATAACAATAACAATAATAACAATAACAATAATAACAATAACAATAATAACAATAAGAATAACAACAATAATAATAACAACAATAACAAGAACAAGAACAAGAACAAGAACAACAATAACAATAATAACAATAACAATAATAACAATAACAAGAACAATAATAACAAGAACAATAATAACAAGAACAATAATAATAATAACAATAATAATAATAATAATAATAATAATAATAATAATAATAATTATTATTATTATAATAATAATAATAATTATTATTATTATTATAATAATTATTATTATAATAATAATAATTATTATTATTATAATAATTATTATTATAATAATAATTATAATAATTATAATTATAATAATTATAATAATAATAATTATAATAATAATTATTATAATAATAATAATTATTATAATAATAATAATTATAATAATAATAATTATTATTATTATTATAATTATTATTATTATAATTATTATTATTATAATAATTATTATTATTATAATAATAATTATAATTATAATTATAATTATAATTATAATAATTATAATTATAATAATTATTATAATTATAATTATAATAATTATTATAATTATAATTATAATAATAATAATTATTATTATTATAATAATAATAATAATAATAATATTATTATTATTATTATTATTATTAATAAAATTCTTTAAAAAAAACTAAAATAGATAGTTTCTTTTTAATGAAAAATGTTCAAAAAAAATTAACCATCAAACTGGAACTTTTGCAAATAACTAAAATTCTTAAAAAATCTCTTTTTGTTTACCAAAATTCAAATATGGATGTCAATAATTTCAAATCTATTGAAACGACCTAAACATAGATTTGAAAAAATTATACTCCTATAAAAGCATAATCTAAATTGACCTTAATTTAAATATCGAACTTATAATCTTTCCGTTACAATTATTTACTTATTGTTATATCCATAATATCGTATGCATTTAACAAAGTCAAGGTCAATCACTGTTGCATGTAGGATTCTTCTTGAAAAAGCCAATGTTAAGCCATATGCAATTATGTCGCAGCTTCTACGGTATTAAATCGTTCTGGTCGGAAGATATTGATTGCGATGAAAATGGAAAGTCAACGAATAAAAACAAACGTTGAATATAAGAATATTTTTCAAAATCTATAGTATTCCGTGACAATGTTGTATTTCTATAATGATTAGTCTTACAATAATATATTTTTATTTAAGTTGTTCTCCTTAATTTATTACTTTAATATTATTTTTCTTCTTCATTTTGCTTAAGTATAATTTAATTAAAAAAGATATATATCGTGCGTTTAACGCATGGTGGTAAAAACTAGTTAAACTTAATGTCTACACTTTGGATCCTTCCAAATTAATAAAAAGGTTTATAAAAATTAAAAAGTAAGCAAAATTTGATTATTACACCCAAAATTCATGCAACCACTCCAGATTATTTTACATTATCATGTAATGAATTGCACAGTGAACAACATGCATTACTACTAGAAAACTATTGATTACCGACAAATTTTTTTGGTAATTACCGACAAACCAAAGTCATGGAATGCCACAAACTCGTAGTTCAACAAATTTGATGAATTCAAAGGTCAAGAATTTCGACACAAGAAATTTTCTCAAACTCATAAAATATGTGAAAACTGAATTCTCTCAATAATAATAATCCACGTGTCTAATAACTATTCCAAAGTTGCAGCACCGTTATAGGCTACAAGGAAACAAAGTAAAAAGGAAAACCTAATCCTTCTTAACTAAGGAAACTAATTAGAATTTAAAAGGAAAAATAAAACACTAACTAAGAAAGCCAATTAGAACGAAACCCCAAAAAGAAATAGAAAAGTAATTAAACTTTAACCTGAAATAATTTTAAAAAACGGATCCTCAAATAAAGGAATTAACAAGCAATTAAAACAACTAAACAACGTAAATGCCAAAACAGCTCGGGTTCTAGAATAGCTAGCGTTTGGCGCGGCGACATGTTGCTTGGCGAGGTGCCAAGCCCTTCAACTTCCAATTTTGACAGTTTGACCCATCCTTGTAGTCTCTGAAACTTCGTTAAATGTTCGTTAAGTGTCCATTTAGGTTTAAAAGCTTCAAATCTTCATATTTGTCAATTAGCCCCTCCACTTTGTAGAAAACCATTTTGGGACCTCGAGATCACACAAAAGTTCTGCCAAAATTTTCTCAAATATTGAATACAAAGCATGTAGACAATAATGGGAGTACAGTACATAACATCGTGGGTTTCTGAATGGGTTAGAAGCCTAGCCTAAAATCAAATGACATGTCAATGATGAAAACGACATATACCATTAATCCATTTTTAATGTGTTATCGATCAATTAGATTGAGTTGGTTAGGTTATCGTATATGTTGGTCCCTTTAGTGTTCAAAATAAGCTAGGGGGTGGGTAGCCTCTTTATCAATTTTAATCTTCTTTCGAAATCTTAAGTTGGTATGTATTCCCAAACATAAGAGTAACTCATGAAACGTTGAGTTGTGACGGCGAAAGTTCTAAGTTTGGAGTGCAAAGGTACGAAGCAATTATGAAAAGGTAGGGGGTGGGTAGTCCCTTGTATCAAATCAAGCTCAAAAGAAAAGATATAAAAGCAATTATGAAATTAAATGCAAAATAAAAGAAAATCTTTTTGTGTAGGGGACACTATATACACCTCCCTACAAACCCACAAATTCAAGAGGACTTCGAAAAGCGACACATGCATATAAATACAAAAGCAAGTAAACTAACTAAAAAAATGCTCAAATTACAAATACCTTCACTTAGTATCGATATTAGTACATAAGAACAAAAATTAAATCATTCCCCGACAACGGCGTCAAAAACTTGATGAGCGTAAAACGCACATGCAGGCAAGATTATCCGGCCGTATTAAGTAATAAAGTGTGCCTAAGTACGAGTATCGATCACACAGAAAATGCACGTAATTTTCACTCCAACTAAGTACCGAAATTAAGCTAACTAATTATATTTGAGCGAAAAGAAATTGAGATTAAAAACTAAAAACTAAAAATAAAATAAAGCAATTAATATTTACATTATCGTGTAAGTAGTTTGGCAACATCAAATCAAGATTTAAAAATAGAATTTTGATATTTCTAGTCTAGCTCATGTCTAATCTAATCCTCTCTCTACTTTTCTTTAACTCAAGTCTTGGTAGTCGGGTGCACACTAATATTTACTACGGACTTTCGCAATGTAAAGCAAACCTAGCTATCACTTATCCCAGCTATGGGCACCATCGCAAACATAACATAGGAAAGAAAATAGCCGCGTGGTAGATCAAGCACCCTATCTACGCACGATCTGCTTTCGGTCTCACGTCACCCAAATAATTATTATGATTTTCGGAATTAATAAGAAGGGTTGTCTCTTCGTATCCTATAATTCTAGTGATCATCTAACGGTTGGCTAAACCATTAAAAACATTAAGTTCACACAATAATAACCAAACACATGGGCAATACTGTAGAGAATAATAATTCTTGTGAATAATGGCATAGCCTTTTCCATTGATTGGAAAACATATTTATAGGGTTTACAAGTTAACCTAATACAATTAGGATTAGGAGAAGAGTTACAATACAAGGTAACTAGGAGACCTAACTAATAGGAAAGAATATACCAAATATAATTACACATATATGGTAATAAAGATACACCAATATAGAAGGGATATTATTCCCTTATAAATACTTCATAAAGAAATATTCTCACTATTTTTCTACAAGTCATGACGGTAGCCGAGAAAACGAAAATGGTTAACTACGGGCTTTCGCTTCGTATAGCAACCTTAATTTCTCCTACCTTGCGAATGGCTAAGGTGGATCGATCGCGTATCAAAACAAGTTCTCAAATTGGCTATCGGTGTGTGTCACAAAACACCAACTATTAAATTGATTGGTACGAAATGTAGGGTAGCTCTCGCTCACACAAACAATTCTAAAATTATTTAATTAGTGGCCAATTAATTAAAAGCATTAAACCCACAAAATAATAATTGATCATGATTGTATACTAAATATTGAAAGAGATTAAATTAAAACACTACAATGCCATAGAAAATAATCGTATTTCATAAATTAATTAAGTGCATATATAGTCAATTTCACAAATTACAAGATATTCAAACCTAGAAAATACAACAAGTATCTCAAAATAAAGGTTAGAAGAATTAAACTGATCAACGTTGAGATCTATGGTTAAAATCACTTGCAAATGCTTCCTTGACCCTTGATTTGATGCTCCAAATCTTCAAAGTTGATCAAGTTTTGAGGGAAAGGAGAGAAAATAGGAAGAAGGGGCTGCTGCCCCTTTAGGGACTCACAGCCCCAAAATGGGATTGAATGAATCAGATTTAAGGCTGATTGGAGATATTTAAGAGAGAGCTTTAGAATATAGGGCAAGCCAAGGAAAAAATTAGAATTATATTGTAGTTTTAAGGGCTAAAAATGGGAGGAAACGGAGCTGGGTCGCAGCTAGAGGGGAGCAACCCACTTGGAATCTCGTGGGTCAGGATGAGAGGGGAAATGAGCGCAGGAATGGAGGCTGGAGCGGGTTGAAACGAGAGGAGAGGGGCTAACCCATCTGGTGGACACGCGGAGCATCCATGGAAAAACGTGTCGCGATGTGAGGGGAAACAAGTAAGAAGGGCTAGATCGGGCTGGATCATGGAGGGAAGGACGCGGGTTGCTGGGCGCGGATAGGGGCATGTGGCAGCAGCAGGAGGTGACAACAATTAAATGAAGGAGTTCAACACTTTTGTAGCGGTGCCCCTGTACTCTACTGCAGACACCTAGAATTCGTACCCTACATTATACGAATTGTCCTATAAATAATTATTTATTTATAAATGGACTAACACTTGTTTCTATGATTATTTCAAGAAACAAAATATTCAATAGGACTAACGATATCTAACAAACGTGACAACTTCAATTAGATCAACATAAAGGGTCAAAACTGAAGATACAAAGCTTGAAGGGTCAAAGCACAAAAGAAACAACTTCAAGGCACAAAGATTAAATAAAATTGACAAGGGACCTGAAGTATAAAGAGTGAAAGATGAAGATTTTAAGTGCAAATTCAGGCTTTTGGTGCGCTGAAGCCATGTTTTGTGTGCGGATATACCAAAAACATGGTTCGGTGCGCGGGCACCATGCCAGGTGCTTCGTGCACTAAACCAAGCTTTACCTCACAAGTCAAGTTGTCTGGCTGCTAAAGACTTTGGTGATCGAACGAAGCTTCCTCCTTACTTGAGCCTGAGAGTAACTCACAAATATCTCTCTCATTCCCTCCTATAAATACACTCCATCTCCCTAAGAAAACACGATCAACAATCCATCTCTCTAACAACACACACACACACACACTCTCTCTCTCTCTCTCTCTCTCTGAAAGGAAGAAAAAGAAAATAAAGAAAAGCTCTCTGCTTTCTCTCTTGCTCTCCCTCAGCCCGATAAAACAAACCGTTCTTTCCCTGAGCAAATTTCACGCACACACATACACAACAAACACACACACAAACACATAGCTTGTAATGCTTGCCGGACTTTGATAGAGTGATTTAAAGTTTAACTTTAAAGCTCGGAATTACCTCAAATTTTTTGCTAACATCCATGAATGTTCGTTAATGCCTTGGAAACCTACATTAAAGCACAAATACAAAAGTAATTATATTTTCAAGGCATAATTAACTAAAAAATGACACAAAATAAAAGGAAATTCTTAGAAAAATTCGAGAAAATCTTGAGCTCATTAGTATACAACTCTTCTTCTGGTGGCAAGAATTCTTCTAAGGTTTTCTCTTTGATCAAGTAGAAAATGCGCCCTAAACAACTTTAAATTGAGGATATTTGATTTAATTGGAATTTAATTCTCTATATAATATTTAGTTAAAATTTAATTCTCAAAATTTGATTGGAGATTTCTTTTCACGCGAATATAATTACAGTTAAAACTCGATCAATTAATACTCGATTAATTAATAATCTCTCTTAAATAATACTTTTGGTTGGTCCCGACTTGGGGACAACGTGCTAAAGGAGTAATTCGCTAAATTTATAAGATAATACGCATATGATTACTCATAGAGACCACGTGCATTATATAAATTAATAACTCCTTATATATTATATAATACAAAAGTGATTTACGAAGACTTCATATAAAATCACTCGATTGTCTTTCAACGATTTTCGACTGTCGTTATTGTTTTTTTTTTCACCTTTAAGATGAGAAGTTATTGCTGTGTGTATGATATGTTTGTATTAGTATGATTGTACTTGTGTTTAAATAGGAAATACTATATAATGTTTATAAATTTGTACATTGAACTAGAGATGTTAAACAGACTAGTCTTAGCGGTTTTGGGCCAGTACTAACGGGCTGTGACCCTAACGGGCTTCGGGCTAAACGGTCCAATTTTTTCGGGCCACTAAAATTGCAGACCTAACGTTAACCCTAACGGGCTTCGGGCTAAACGGGCCACGACAAAAAAATTAAATACATCACAAACTCTAAAAAAATGTCTACTAGTACTACAGTATAACTCAAGCACATATGTTTTCGAATAATAATAGTAATAATAATAGTAGAAGTAGTATAACTCAAGCACATATGTTTTCGAATAATAATAGTAATAATAATAGTAAGTAGTGATAATAATAATAATAATAATAATAATAATAATAATAATAATAATAATAATAATAATAATAATAATAATAATAGTAATAATAATAGTAATAATAATAATAATAATAATAATAATAATAGTAATAATAATAATAATAGTAATAATAATAATAATCTACAGTATAACTCAAGCACATATGTTTTCGAATAATAATAGTAATATAACAATAATAATAATAGTAATAATAATAACAATAATAGTAATAGTAATAGTAATAATAATAATAATAGTAATAGTAATAATAATAGTAATAATAACAATAATAGTAATAATAATAATAATAGCAATAATAATAGTAATAATAGTAATAATAATAATAGTAATAATAATAACAATAATAATAATAGTAATAATAATACTAATAATAATAGTAATAATAATACTAATAATAATAGTAATAGTAATAATAGTAATAGTGATAGTAATAATAGTAATAGTAATAGTAATAATAATAATAGTAATAGTAATAATAGTAATAGTAATAATAATAATAGTAATAGTAATAATAACAACAACAACAATAATAATAATAACAATAATAATAATAATAATAAAAAATAATAATAATAACAACAATAATAACAATAATAATAATAATAATAATAACAATAATAATAATAATAATAATAATAATAATAATAATAATAATAATAATAATAATAATAATAATAATAATAGGTACGATACTACGAGCTCGAGCATGTGGTATTCCTTTAAGTATTAATGTTAGTGTTCTTAGATCAAATTTACTTAGACCTCTATATCGTCAAATCAAATTTGTCATTTTCTAAGTAATGATATGAGCAAACTTGCAAATTTGAGCTGACAGTGTATAGATCTAATTAAATTTGATTTAACAGTACTAACACTAAAACTCGAGCTCGTAATATTATTTTTCGGTTATAAATACAACACTTTGGATTTCCATCTTTAAGTACTACGAATTACTCCCTTCGTTTCAATCAAAAATTTAACTTTTGAGCTTTTTAGATTAACTTAATTAAAATTTGACCAACGATTTACATAAATTTATTTACTTTTATAAAATCATAAAAATTCTTAATGTAATTTTTAGTGAATGTGACTTTATTTTCAAAGACATAATTAAATTATATTAAATTTTAATTTAATTTAATTACATATTAACTTTTACTAATAAAAAGTTAACTCTTTGATCAAAACGATATGAGTACGTGTTTTGTGATAAAAAAGAAAATAAAATACTCCATATACATGATATATTTATTTAAAAAATAATCTATTTAACTTAAAATAATAAAATATAATAATAATTTAGGAACGAAAAAAATACCAAAATCTGCAATTAAAGCATCATCTCTGTGAGAATAATATTAAAAAATGTTTCTCTATCTTTTATGTCACGAAGCCTTGATTACATCACCACTCAACCCCAATCTGAGTTTCTCATCACTTCAACTTTTGGCATCAATCCTTAGCATAGGTGAAAAGCTTTAAATCTAAAGGCTTGTATGTCTCACTCCAATTTCACCACCCTTTAACAAGTATATTATTGTACATTCTTTCACCCTTTAACAAGTACTCTCTCCATTTGTAAATTAGTGTCTTGTTTGATCTGACACACACAGATTAATAAAAAATAATTAATTTAATTATTAATATTGATTTAGTATGTAGTTTTTTTTATTGTTTATGTATATATGACACATAATTAATGTAGAGAGAAAAATAAAGGTATAATGGTAAAATTAATGGCCTAAAAAGAAAATTTTCAAACAAGACAATTATTTAGGGACGGACAAAAAAAAAAAAAGCAAGACAATTATTTTTGAACGGACAAAAAAGGAAAGCAAGACAATAATTTAGGAATGGAGAGAGTATATTATTGTACTTTTTTTTTTCTTTCCCTTTTCTCTCCCACGACAAAAGGGTTAGATCGACCAACCAATAGCTGAATTTGCTTTATTGGAGTCTAATTTCAACGACCAACATATGACATTTAATTTTCTTAGGTGTCGGTGGTGAGTGTAACAGTAGAGCCATTGAACTTGTTCATGAACTTGCTTAAATAGATAAATTAAGTTAAGATTCACGCAAGCTAATTTTGTGTTACGTAAAAGTTACCTGAAGATTATATTGCACAAATCTCGAGTGCATCTTCCATTCCCATTATGTATATACTTTCGACATAAGAGTGACCCTGCTTTCCTTTAAACCAATTAAGAACCACAAACCCAGAGATAATTGAAGTCTTATGCCCTGAAAACCTAACCATGTGCCGTGACTGTGTGTGTGTGAGAAAGACTGAAAGAGAGAGAGAGAGTGTAATGAAGGGAGAGGAATGGGGAGAGATAATAGTAATTGGGACTTGGGAGCTGGTATTCAGCATTCATAGCACTGGCTCTCTAAATCACACTCTAAACACCTTATTTTTTGTTTCAGTTTTATTTTTTTAACACTTTAAAAAAAATTTACTCCAACAAGCACCCTCTATACGACCCTCTAAAAATTTAATCTCTCTCATCTAAACTAACAAACCTAAACTACCATTATATTTTTTCTCTTTTATTTATATTTTTTCACCACAATTAAAATAAAATATTTTAAATTTTATATACTATGAAAAATATATTGTACTCTCTCCGTCCCTAAATTATTATCTTGTTTGACTCGGCACACTGATTAACAAAAAATAACTGACTTAATTATTAATATTGGTATAATGTGTAGTTTTTTTTTAATGTCCATGTGTACATGACACATAATTAAAATAGAGAAAAAAATAAGGGTAAATGGTAAAAATGATCTCCTAAACTATGAAAATTTCAAACAAGACAATTATTTAAGGAGAGATAAAAAAAATAAGACAATTATTTTGGAACGGATAAAAAAAATAAGACAATAATTTAATGACAAAGAGAGTATATTTTAATAATTTCCATTCTAAAATATTAAACAAAAATATATTGTGTTTAAATAAAGTGAGAAAAATGTAGAGAATTTAAGTCACTATTTATGTTAAAACTCACCAGATATTTAGAGGGTGATTTAATTAATTTTAAAGATAGAAAGTGAAATAAAGAAACTACTGTAAGATTAAAAAAAAGTAAAAATTTTTAAAATTATTTTTAAAGGGCGGTAGAGGCTCCCACTGTAACGCCCTAAGGGCGTCCACAGTGGGAAGCCGGACACCACTCCCTAAAACCAATTTTAGAGATTTTTAGAGGTTTTTACCCTCCCTTGATCCTACAGTGGTTCCTCTAGTCCACCCTCTATCTCTAAAATCAACTAAATCACCCTCTAAATATAGGGGGAGTTTTAACATGAATAGTGACTCAAATCCTCTATATTTTCCTCACTTTATTTGAGCACAATATACTTTTGTTTAATATTTTGGAATGGAAATTATTAAAATATACTCTCTGTCATTAAATTATTGTCTTATTTTTTTTATCCGTTCCAAAATAATTATCTTATTTTTTTATCTATCCTTAAATAATTGTCTTGTTTGAAATTTTCATAGTTTAGGAGATCATTTTTACCATTTACCCTTATTTTTTTCTCTATTTTAATTATGTGTCATGTACACATGGACATTAAAAAAAAACTACACATTATACCAATATTAATAATTAAGTCAGTTATTTTTTGTTAATCAGTGTGCCGAGTCAAACAAGATAATAATTTAGGGACGGAGAGAGTACAATATATTTTTCATAGTATATAAAATTTAAAATTTAAAATATTTTATTTTAATTGTGGTGAAAAATTTAAATAAAAAAGAAAAAATATAATGGTTTGTTAGTTGAGATAAGAGATATTTAATTTTTAGAGGGTTATATAGAGAGTGCTCGTTGGAATAAGTTTTTTTTTTTAGAGTGTTAAAAAAGTGAAACTTGAATGAAAAATGAGGTGTTTAAAGTGTGATATAGAGATATATAAAAAATGCTTATTGTGGACGCTCTAAAGTATGGGCTCTCCTATTAAAACTACTAGTAGCCAGTAGGTATTTATTTAAGTAACTTATCAAGTTTTTCAACCCAACAGGTTGCTTTACTGAATTACCAGAGTGCACGGCATTCTCACTGTCGGCAATTAATATGACCAAACGTAATTACCATACTGTGCTGCCCCAATAAAATAAACACGGGTCAAGCTAGTAGGCAGTAGCAAATGCCCAAGGGCCATAAAATTTCAAAAATAGAAACTTTTTGCCTTGAAATTCACAACCGTCGATGTTCACAAAATTCTACAAAGCTATTAGAAAGAGTTTTCAAAGCAAATTTTTTCTAAGCTAGAAGCTTTATAATAAAGCCTTACAATTTACATAATAATGCCTTACAATTTTTACCATCATAACTAATGACATGGTAAAAGGAAGAGAGGGGCAAAAGAACGCTAGAGAAAATATTCACTGGTCTTAATCACCATATCATCGGTCCATATAATAATTAAAAATTAATATGGAGCTTTCATTTAAATAAGTTGGGACCCTTTTTGAAAACCACAACATCAGTCGACTTTGAGCCCAAAACGGTGCTAATGATGAGATGATTTAGGAATACTAATTTTTTTTTTTTGAAGAATCGCAAAAACAGTTATTCTAACATGAATTTCAGGCTTTCCAGACATGTACTCCCTACATTTCAAAATGGGTGTCTTCTCTCACATTTTGGGGCATTCAAAATTAAGTGCCTTCTTTTACTTTCGCCAATACCTATGAAAATTAACTGTCACAAGTTGGTCGTAGAAATTAGACTCAAACTGACAGAATGGAAAGCACAATTTAGCTATTGGTCGGTCGAACTAACCCTTTTGTGGTTTGAGAGAGATAAAAAATATATATATTCCATCCGTTTAAGAGAAAGAGTCTAATATTCTAGGATGTTTCACTCAAATAGTCAACTTTAAAAAATTATGGTTTCGGTTTCTATACTCTTTCATCTTTACCCTCCCACTTATGTTGTAAGTATCTTACACTAATATATCTCTTAATTATTGAACTTTTTAAACGTGGACTCTTTGGGTGGAACAGAGGGAGTATATGTGACGACCCGAGTCCGAGATTCGATGTTGAACCCCAACTCGGAGCGCCAAACCGAAGAAAGGCTAAATAAAACGAGCCACAAAAGCTCGAAACTAAACCAATGCAGCGGAAAACTCAAAACAAGGCAGCGGAATAACAACGGAGCTTAAACTTCAAAGCTCGAATAACCAAAAATCCCTACAACATAAAAAAATAACCTCCACGGCCAAACAAGGGCCGGAGAACAACAAGCTACAACACCGCGAGTCAACGCTCGGGAAAACCAATAGTAAAATACCAATGGGCACACGGCCACAACAACTAAGAAAACTGGAATTATAACAATAGTACCACCGGCACGACTCCACGAGTCGGCACCAAATACAAGAATAGAAAATACAAGAATCTCTACCCAACATACTAAGTTTACATAACTCAGTTTAACCCACGACCCCACAAGTACATGATACAAACATAAAATGCTAACTAGATACAACTAGAGGATCTTCGAACTAGAGCCTCACAGAGCCGAAACATATCCTGCAACTAAGGAAAACAAATATGGAAGGGATGAGTCGAATGACCCAGTAAGCTACTAATGAAACAATATGGCATGGCATTATGCACATAAGAATAGCAGGATAATAAACAGGTTGTAGCACATAAGACAACCAACCCTATACTCACGAGAGGCTCAGTAGCCGCCAACCGTCATGCACTGGTTGGAGACTACGACCAACATTCGATCATATAGGAAGCACATAAAGTGTAAGTAAACACATAAAGGTGGATACGGTGGATTCGAGGTACACCTCCGAAATCCCTTGAAACACTTCCGACCTTATCGCTCCATGAAGCCGTAGTAAACGATCGTACTGCCGCTCCACAGAACTGTCAAGGATGCCTCTGCTGCTATCCAACAAGGTAATAATGATAATAGATTCTGCGCTCTTGCTCCGAGAACCATAATAAATAAGCGTGTCGATCTTTGGACACATCTCTCAATACCGAACATAAAACGTAGATAGATGATTGTCTTTGCTGCTGCCGTACACAAATCACGAGGACCGGTGCTCGTATCCCAAGAAAATATATGTACCCGATCGCGTCAAGCACGATCTACAAGTACCCAACGATAAATGTACCCGATCGCGTCAAGCACGATCTACAAGTACCGTGGTGGACCATTTTCGTATCCACGTCGACGTATCGCTCGATCCCTACGACCCGAGACAATACGGCTCTAGCCACTTATAGGTATCACAAGGGACCGGTGTCCGTATCCCAATGCATACAAAACAATGTCGACAATGCACGATCGCCGTTTATTCCGTTCAACGTGGGACTAGAGAAAACCCCTACCGTGGCCAACGGTAGGGCGAGGCCAGTGTATTGGCCTTCGGCTATTACGCCCCTGCTCCCGCAATAACCGAGCGTCAATACACCTCCAATGCACATATGCCAGTGGACTCGATGCAATGCACAAGTAGATGTTTACTTATGCCAAACTAATCTAAGTGTGTTCTATTGAATCACAACGTAATAAACCAAATCATGATGTGTTCCATTGAATCACAACCCAATGAAATCGACCATAATGTGTTCTATTGAATCACATACCAAATCAACACAATGTGCTTGTAAATACTAAACACACAATCAATCATCAAAGTAGGATGATTGTCCTATTGCTTACTAGAACAATCACAAATACCACACATCACCCAAGTCCGCCAACGCTAGACTTAATAACCATAACACATGTAAGCCTACTCGTACTTACAAACATAATTCAGTGCGTCACTAACGCGTTCAACTTAGGATTTCTACGGTATCCTACGATCACAATACACTCCATCTCATGTATGTATATATACCATCTTATTTCCGTCGTGTGTTATACATATCACAACTCCCAACAAGCCACATAGTCCGTATTGGAACGATAACCAAGGTGCGTCATTAACTACCTAGGATATAACCAACTCATCATAAACACGTCGCTCAATGTGTAGCATCTAAGTCGTTCCCAACGTACGTCGCACGGGATCGTACACAACCCATTAGTAACTTATATGAAGTCACATGTTCAACAACGTTAGCTAAGTCAACCCTACTCAAGTTACTCGATCAAGGTCTCATTAATGCGTCATCCCACCTCGTAGGAGACTAAAATACTACTCGGCAACTCATTACACGACGTATTTTCTTAACGTCCTATTCGACTCCGTTAAAGTCAGTCATGACTAGAGTCTAGCCCATTCGGTGTAATATTCGATTCACAACATCCCAACGACCACACTCGGGTCTTACTAATACTCAAAACATCGGGACAAGCCGTAGCATCATCCCTACATACCCATCTCAATCACGGTACTCAATGTACCACAAGTCTATACTCATAACACCTCGTGAGTTCAACGTGGGTTTAAAACAATAAGAGTCCCAATGATCCCGTATCATCGCGGTCTAAGAATAATGATTATAACAATTACAATAACCCCGAGGCATTTATACTCTCGAAGACGTCAACACTAACGGTGACAATAACAACATTACCCCAATGAGTCCCAACTACTCGGAGACAACAATCATCACAATAACGACAACAACAAGTACACAATGAACTCCACGAGTCTCTAATATTCGGAGACCACAAAATCATCCACAATTCATCTATACACGTCATTTAGCATGCTAGAGTATCACATTGATCAAGTATAGCATGTAGGAGTTCATATGCACATAGATAACACGTAAACATCGCGATACTACTCTACGATGCTCAAAATCTAAGAAGGAGATTAGTAACTTACAACACAACGCAAATCCTCCACGAAATCGAAAGGGCTTCGGGTGAAAACGTACTCCTCCGCGACCCCAACGCCGCTACGGAGTCCACTCGTCGATCCCAAGCTCGATCCAAGTCCGAATCAAGCTTTCTCTCTCTCAAAACACCACTTTCTCTCTCTAAAACGTGGGGAAGAGATGGGGTGGTGATTCTTCAACAGATCGGACGATCCCTTTGGGTAGAAATGTGCTCCTCGTCGTCCTCTACGCTACGGCGAAGACGGCTCGTCGATCCGACAAGCGGAGCTCAAGATATCGCAAAATCTTTCTCTTCTCTCTCTCTCTCTCTTCTAGCTCTCTCTAAACTTTGGGTTGGGAGGAAGAAAAATGAGGAAATAAGGTTGGGTTATGTTATTAATATCATGGGTAAGTGTTTGGTCCAATCCCGGGTTTGTTTGAGCATTTTAAACCACTTAAAAATGTTAAAAACCGAGAAAGACGAAAACCGGACGAGCAGAGACGGGCCAGGGCGATCGCTCTGCCTTAAACAGGGCGATCGCTTTGTCTTCTGGACTCAGGGCGATCGCTTTGTCTTCTCCAGGGCGATCGCTTTGTGTCCAGCTTCTCCGAACTCTCCGAAAATGCTCCGAAACACCCCCGAAATGGTCCTAAATGATCCCGAAGTGATTCTAAGTCTTTGGGAAGGTCGAAATACTCGAGAAAGGTTCCCGAAAGGTCCGAAAACAACGCTAGAAGTTCAACGTAACATTCACGCAATAACCATATAAAGGTTTGAGTACCAATCGGGCCATACGAAACACTCAAAATGACTCGGTGTGCGAGTTAACGACAAGATCAACGTGATCATCCATCGTGAAGGAGTCTAAACCAATATTAGGTCAATGGGACGGGGAAAATGAACATCGTACACGAATGTTAATCAAGGTCGAGAATAGTCTCAAATGGAGAAAGGAACAAAGCGCAACTCACCACGAGTTAAACGCGAGTCAAATACGGTCCTCGACTCAACACGTCACGCTTAACAAGCATGACACCTCACTCTCCGAGGGTTTTAAGGTTGATAAGAAATGATTATGAGTTAACCAGGAAGGAAGTAAGGTCGGGGTGTTACAGTATATATACAATAATATACTTGTAACGGTGGTGGAATTGGAATGCAATGTACAAGCCTTTAGCTTTACATGATTTTAATGGAATTTGGAAGTTAACGGACCCATTAACTTTTTAACGGAATTTGAAACTTACAAGACTTTAGAAAGTTAACGGATCCGTTAACTTTTTAACGAAATTTGAAACTTATTGAGGTTGAAACTATATAAAAAAAAAAATTAACGGAACCGTTATGTTAAGGCCGCCTAGTCTAGGTGGTGTTTTGGGATAAGGCTGCCAAGGGGAGGCGACCTTGTTAATTTTTTCAGAATTTTAATTTTTTTTTTCATTTATAACAGAATAATATCAAAAAAGAATGCTAATTAATACAATAACAATCGCAAAAAAAAAGAAAGATATATAGACAGAAAAGTTGTTAAAAACATACCGTATTTGAAAAAATGACCGAAACTCGAAACTACTAGAGAGTTTAGAGAGAGAGAGAGAGTGAATCCTTTAGAGAGAATTGCCAAAAGAAAGTGAGGGCAAAAGAAAGCGAGGGTTTTATTTATAAAAGACGTAAAGGGTAGTTTATGATAATTAATAAAATATAAGAGTTATAATTATAAATATAAAATTTTCAAAAAAATAAGGACATAATAGTAATTGCACAAAGGTATGATATTTAGCATAAATGGAGTGTTGTATTTAGTACGTCCCTAGCTATAAAGCTTTTCACGAATGCTAAGAGCATCACCAATGCAAATGTGAATGTGAAAAAATTGGGTGCTACCTAAGATTTACACATTTAAAAAAAAAAAATTTCAATGCAATTGTAGAGAAGGAATGTGAATATGATGTGTCAATTAAATTGTTTTCTATTGGTTATTAGATAATTAATTTTTTAACCCCAATGCGCATTGTGAACACATTCTCCTTCACAATGTGCACTAAGAATCAAAAAATTAATTATCTAATAATCAATAGAAAATAATTTTACTTGACCAATTATATTCTATAATTGCATTGGAAAAAAAAAATTTCTTTAAAAAATATATAATAACACCTAATTTTTTTACATTCACATTTACACAGTGATGCTCTTCGGATTGATGCCAAAGTGAACTGATGTGAAACTAAGAGCATGTACAATGGGTGGGGAGCTTAAGGGGAGCTTCCCACCATTTCAACCAATTTTATTACAAAAATATCATTAAAGCTACCCATTAGCTACTCAATCAAAAACCTCCTTCTAATGGTGGCACAAACTCCAATATTTTTACATACTCCACCATCTTTATCTCCATTCAATTAATATCTTTATATATCTATATATTAAATTCATAAAAATTGATCTGATGTTCAAATGAAATAAACCAAGTCTCTATTTATAGATAAAAATGTGTACTTTAATACCAAAAAATAAAAAATAAAAAAAATGATTTTTTATGGTAAAAAATGACCAAAAACAGCTAAAAACAAATTTGCTACAGTGCACTACAGTGATGCTACAATGCGTGCCAGGAAAAAAATTTTTTTTTAAAAACTTTAGCAAAATGGTGTAGTTTTGAGCTCATTTAAAACTAAACTATATCGTTTTGGAGAATCTTTTTTAAAGAATCAAGATAAGCTACGATAGCTTAAGATGTTACCCATTTCTCTTTTACCCACTTAAGCTTCCTGAAAAAACCCCATTATTTAACTTGCTCCTTAAAAAATCCCTCTAAAATCCGCCATTGTACATGGTCTAAGGGCATGTTTGGTAACTCAATTAAGAGCTTAATTAGGAAAGTTTTAAGTGATATTAAAAATAAGATTGTTTGATAATGTAATATTATATCACTTAATAAATTAAGTATCTCTTAAAAATAGCCAAAATTTTAAGTCAAAAGATGATGTCTTAATGTTTTAAGCTCTACTTTTTCATACATCAATTTTAAGAGCTTAATTTTCGTTTTAACAAACAGGCCCTAAGGAGGCTTCATTCCGGGGTTGAGCGGTGATGCAATCAAGGCATCATGACATAAAAGATGGATAAACATTTATTTAATATTATTCTCACCGAGATGATGCTTTAATTGCGATTTTAGTGCTTCCTCCATTTTTTAATTATTGTTCTGCCACTTTTTGTGTTAAATGAACTATTTTTAAATAAAATATTAATATATATATATATATTATTTTTTTAAAAATTACAAAATAGTACACTCCGATTTGATTAAATAGTTTATTTTTAATTTTTTAAAAATTAACATGTAACTAAATTAAATTAAAATTTAATATATTTAATTATATTTTCGAAATAAAAGTCACATTCACTAAAAACTAAATTAAGAATACTATGAATTATAATTTTTATGACTTTGTAAATACAAATAAATTTATGTAAATTATCGATCAAACTTTAATTAAATTAACTCAAAAAAATCAAAAATAAATTTTTTGATTGAAATGGAGGGAGTGATTCGTAGTCCTTAAAGATGGAATTACAAAGTGTTGTATTTATAATTGACAAATGATACTTGGGCTTGAGGCTCAAGCTTGTGCTATTCTACGAGTTTAAGTGTTAGTATAGTTAAATTAAATTTACTTAGATTTAGATCTACACCGTTAAATCAAATTTGTAAGCTTGTTCATATTATTACTTAGAAAATGACAAATATGATTTGACGATGTAAAGATCTAAATAAATTTGATCTGTCGACATTATCAATTAGGAATGCCAATCCGAATCACCAAGCCACAAAACCAAGTCAAACCGAATGGTTTGGTTCAGTTTCGTGGCTTATATGGTTCAGCTCGGTTTGAGTTTTTGAAAAACTGAATGGTTCGGTTCGCACGCGGTTTGACATGCCCAGTCAAGTCGAACTGAACCTAACCAAACCATATTGAACTGAACTGCCAAGCCAAACCACTAGGTCAAACGACCGTCGAGCCGAACCATCAAACCATATTTAGATATGTTGTTGATTATTAGTGGAATTATATCCTTCCGTTGTATTAAAGTATATAAAGTCTAATAAAACCCTAAAGCCTTTCCATTCTTCAATCTTTACTCTCGTATCTCAAGTTCTCTCAACTCTCAAGTAATAGAAAAGTGGAACTGGATGATCGGCAACGTCGACTTCTTCAATCTTCACGTCGTCACTGCATGCCATTGACCCCTCCCGATCGACTCCTCACCATCAACTCGTCCACTGGTAGGCTCCTCTTCCAATTTTCCTCATGGCCTACACATACGATATGATTTTTATGAAACCGAATCACCAAGCCGAATCGCAAAACCGACCACCAAATAGAACTACCAAGCTGAACCGCAACACCGAACCGAACCTTCGTGGTTTGGTTTGGTTCGGCTCGAGACTTTGAAAGGTTCAGTTCGATTTGATATTTTACAACCAATGACTTGCGGTTTAGCTCGTATTTCGTCTCAAACCGAACCATTTACACCCCTATTAATAACAATAAAAGTTGTAGGAATACCACAAGCTCGAACTCGTAATATCGTACCTCTTTATTATTTATCTAATGAAAATATGGAAATCCATCATTTTGTGGCTTGCATGTTAAAGATCAATAAAGCAAAAAAGCAAAGAGGTAAAAGAGATGATTAATCAAAGCACATTTCAGTTTAATATAGTCAATCTCAAGGTGGGAAAATTGTGTGGAAAAAGTGGAAAGGTGGTCTTACTTAAGGGAGAAATTTTTTAAAATATCCTTTAATGATATCAAATTGTTAAGTTTTTTGTTTTCTATTTTTCTTTATCTTGCAATTAATAAGGATATTTTACAGATATACTTGGAAGAATTTTTAAAAAATTGAGAATAAAATATCTATTTTGGGACATATTGAAGAAAAGATAAGAGTCATCTCTTTGTGAACACAGTGAAATTGTTTAAAGATTGAATATAATTATTATTTTAAATAATTTTTGAAGATTGTTCAATAGTTAGAAAATGTTTAGTTGGATACTATATTTACAAAATAATTTTTTTAATACACTGTCAGTGTTAAATCAAAAGTTTACACATTTAAATGATATATGTAATTATGCTTGCAGAACCAAATCGACCTCCTTAGACATTTGTATTGATACATTTCAGAAGTACTTTTACAAAAAATTATCATTATTGAATATAGATGTTTGTTGACTTAATGTCTGACAAAAATCAAGTGTTGTCAATATATATGCAAATTGGTGGTTGTTTAGTAAGTACTTTTGTTGCAGAATAATTTTTTTTTTAATATTTATACGGGTATGAGTAAATAGTTGTTTGTATATATTTTTTAATTTTTATAATATCCTTTAATGATATCAAATTGTTAATTTTTTTATTTTCTATTTTTCTTTATCTTGCACTTAATAAGATATTTTAGAGATATACTTGAAGAATTTTTAAAAATTTGAGAATAAAATATTTATTTTGGGACATAATGAAGAAAAGATAAGAGTCATCCCTTTGTGACCAAAGTGAAATTGTTTAAGGATTGGATATAATTATTATTTTAAATAATTTTTTAAGATTGTTCAATAGTTAGAAAATATTTAGTTGGATACTATATTTACAAAATAATTTTTTTAATACACTGTCAGTGTTAAATAAAAAGTTTACACATTTAAAAGAGCATCAATTTTAAATGAAATGATATATGTAATTATGCACTAGTTCTTGGTTAATTTGATCCAATTCTATAGAGAAATTGCAATGTAATGGAAAATGAGTTGTGTACATGAGTATTGGTTTTTGAAAAATTTTTTTATCTCGAAATAGATGCCTTTTTTAGTATGAAGTTGATTAGTTTAGCAAAGAGGTAGTGCCATAGATGAGCCAAATAATATTTAATATTTAATTTGATCCTGTACTTAAATATAAGTATGCTCAAACTTTCTTGAAAATTCAAAAATAGGTTTAGGATTTTAATTACGTACAAAAATATATATATTCTCCCCCCATATACCCCCACTTTTTAGAACTTTTTTTTCTTCTCCTTTTTTTTTTATTTTGTAAATCTAGAAATAAACTAAAAATAAAATAAAAAAAGGAGTGGACCACAATTATCCACGATTTACCATCGATGAATCAAAAGATCTGAGGGGAATTCTTCACTTTATCAGCACTTAAACTTTCTTAGGTAGATCACCCATGGTGGCCTTTAAACTCAAGTATTCCTTTAGTCAAATCGGTCTCATGGAGCTCCACCATTGACAGTGCTCTCTCCGAGTCACATTTCTTGAAGCCTGCCATATCGTCGATGAGTGCGTCGACAAATTCGAAAGTCACCGCCTTTTGATGGTGCTGCTTTACCAAGCCGAGTTGCTTCGAACGTCGATCGACGAATGAAAGAGGAGAGATACCGGGTAGGAAAATCGATCCGTTAATTTCTTTAAGCTCTAGCACAGTGCCATTGTTGAGGAGGAATAGAGAGAAAATGGAAGTATAAATGAAGGAGTACAGTGGCCAGTTGGTTTTCAATTTCACCTTCATCTGGATGTCTTTAAAATATTCTAAGTTTTAGATTGATTCGTTTTTAAGATTTTAAACATAGGTAGTCAATTTTATGCTTCAATCAAATGATTAGAGTCTTGATTCATTTCTTTGGTTTGAAATACGCTCCAATTGGGTTTAATAATTGGTTTTTTTTTTTTTGAAAAAAGGGTCATATTCTCAGTTTGGTAGTAGAGAAGGGCATTAGGTTGTTATTTTTGGTCGAAAATATACTAATTTTACCTACTATTTATTCTATAATAAATGAATATGTTTATGTCTACCTCTCTTTCTTTTTTGAGTGAAGCTAGTAGTGGTGATTTCTTTGTCTATGGTGTTGCTTGTTGCAATAAGAATAGATTACTGTAGAATGAAAGTGATTTTCATATGGTAATAATGGGAGATGTTGCTCTTTATTGTTGAAAAATACCATGTTATATCAGTGATAGTAATGAATTTAGCCATTCACTAATGTAGTCTTTAATGTACGTTCTTAATTGCCCAATTATGTATTAAATCTTGGTCAATTAGGAGTTAAAAATTCTTTTATATATAATAGAGGTCTCTTGGCATTTGAAATGACAAATACTGAATTCTTGGTTTTACCGCAGTATATTTCTTTACTTGTCTGTTAAAAAATTTAAATTTGAAGGCTAGTACTTATGTTAGATGTCGGTGGGAGAACTATTAATTTGTCCTTTCTGATGGATAATTTACATGTAAATGATGTCAATTTTGTTTGATTTGGATATGTGTGGTATTTATTTTGGTAGTTAGAAATTAGGGCTTTTGCATATAAGTTGACTTTTTTTTTTTTAAATGAGTCAATTTTTAAGTTGTAACTGATATTATTTAACATATATTATTTTCTTAGTAATAGTTAGTAATAACTATTGATAGAAGAATGGTCTTATAATAATAGTGATTGCTGATCATTGTGTAATTTCAATTGGTTATTTTTAAGAGTCTCATGGTGTTTGTAACAGCTAATTTTAAAAGAGTTTCATTCTTTATAATTATGACAAAGATTTCATTATTTGTAATTACTCCACACGTTAATTGTCTTTATCATAATTGTAAGTGAAGTTTGATTATTACTAAGTCTTTATCTTTTTGTAGGATTTGTTTGTGGGCTTCTTTTAAAATGTTAGATTGTTCAAAATATAATGAGCCTCATGACTATTAGTTTGTTTTAGGTCTTCTTGTTTGAAGTAATTTTTCAATTACCAAAAAAGGATTATGTTAAAAAATTTAGAAGAATATGTTAAAATATTTAGAAGCGTATTTTCATTGTACATCATTGTGCCGACTGTCATGGTTGTGATTAAATCTTAAACCAAGTGTGGCACTGTAGGTATTCAAGGCATTATTTGGGCTTTTGGTGGTATGATCTTTGCCCTAGTCTAATGCACTTCTGGTATCTCAGGTTAGTTCCCCTGTTTCCCTATCTTCATTTTGTTTCTAACTTTATTTGTTACTCGTGGTAGCTATTTTTATTGCTTAACTAACTGACTCTCGGCTTTATTTTCCATTTTTTTGGGATTTTTCAAGTTAACTTGTTTATTTTTTCTCTATATTTGTGATTTTTTTTAATTTTTGCATTACAAATGGTATTAGAGCGGGTCCCAGTCAGAAATATTTTGGAGCACATGGCTCGGGTCATTACAAGTGGTATAAGAGCTGGTAGATGTGAAACTTAGGCCATGCGTGATGGACCGGGCTTCAGGCTCGGGTCATTACAAATGACTCGGATCATTAAAATGGTACTAGAGCGGGTCTCGGTCAGAAATATGTTGTAACACATGGCTCGGATCATTACAACTAGTATCAGAGTGGGTAGATGTTTAATGGACCGGACTTCGGGCTCAAGTAATTACAAATGACTCGAGTCATTACAAATGGTATCAGAGCAGGTCTCGGTCAGAAATATGTTGGAACATATGGCTTGGGTCATTACAAATGGTATCAAAGCTGGTAGATGTGGGACTTAGGCCATGCGTGATGGACCGGGCTTCGGGCTCGGGTCATTACAAATGACTCGTGTCAGTATAAATGGTATCAGAGCGGGTCCTAGTTAAAAATATGTTGGAACACATGGCTTAGGTCATTACAAATGGTATCAGAACGGGTTGATGTTGGACTTAGGCCTAGTTAACCCAGGTGATTAGTGGCTACCACAAGCCACCCAAGCCATGTGTTCCATGGACTTTTAGATGACTTCTGGTAGGCTAACTTGACCCAAGTGCATAGTGAGCCATGCGTGACGAATCGGGCTTTGAGTTCGGGTTATTACAAATGACTCGGGTCATTACAAATAGTATCAGAGTGGGTCCCAATCAAAAATATGTTGGAACACATGGCTCGGGTCATTAAAAATGACATCAGAGCGGGTCCTTTCAGAAATATGTTGGAACACATGGCTCGGGTCATTACAAATGATATCAGAGCGGGTATATGTGAGACTTATATTTAGTTGACCAGGTGCTTAGTTAGCCATATGTGACGGCCCGAGCTTCGGGCTCGGGTCATTACAAATGGTATCAGAGTGGGTCCCAGTTAAAAACATGTTGGAACACATGGCTCGGGTCATTACAAATGGTATCAGAGCGAGTAAATGTGAGACTTAGGCCTAGTTGAGTCAGGTGGTTAGTGGGCCATGCGTGATGGACGGTATCAGAGCGGGTCCTAGTAAAAAATGTGTTGCAACACATTGCCCGAGGTGCCAATCTTTTGGACTTTGGACCTCGGGTACATATGAGACTTAGGTCTAGTTGACTCAGGTGCTTAGTATGCCAATTATGTGGTCATGCGTACGTGGAAGATCGGGTTTCGGGCTTGGGTCATTATAAGTACTGAAGTTCTTCATCATTTTTTGGGTGAGAGTACATGGAAAAGAACCGAATAGTTTAGACCTTAACACATAAACAGGGACTCTAGGCTTTTCAGTTTCATAAGTCCTTAAGATGTTTCCCACATGCATGGACAAATATCAAATAAGTTAACCAAGCTCCTTACAACTCTATTCATTCAATTACCCCCACTTTTTAGAACTTTTTTTTTCTTTCTCGCTTTTTTATTTTTTAAATCTAGAAATAAACTAAAAATAAAATTAAAAAAGGAGTGGACCACAATTATCCACGATTTACCATCGATGAATCAAAAGATCTGAGGGGAATTCTTCACTCTATCAGCACTTAAACTTTCTTAGGTAGATCACCCATGGTGGCCTTTAGACTCAAGTTCTCCTTTAGTCAAATCGGTCTCATGGAGCTCCACCGTTGACAATGCTCTCTCCGAGTCACATTTCTTGAAGCCTGTCATACCGTCGATGAGTGCGTCGACAGATCCGAAAGTCACCGCCTTTTTACCAAGTCGAGTTGTCTCGAACGTCGATCGACGAATGAAAGAGGAGAGACACCGGGTAGGAAAATCGATTCGTTAATTTCTTTAAGCTTTAGCACAGTGCCATTGTTGAGGAGGAATAGAGAGAAAATGGAAGTATAAATGAAGGAGTACAGTGGCCAGTTGGTTTTCAATTTCACCTTCATCTGGATGTCGTTAAGATATTCTAAGTTTTGGATTGATTCATTTTTAAGATTTTAAACATAGGTAGTCAATTTTATGCTTCGATCAAATGATTAGGGCCTTGATTCATTTCTTTGGTTTGAAATACGCTCCAATTGGGTTTGATAATTGGGGTTTTTTTTTTTTTGAAAAAAGGGTCATATTCTCAGTTTGGTAGTAGAGAAGGGCATTAGGTTGTTATTTTTGGTCTAAAATATACTAATTTTACCTACTGTTTATTCTATAATAAATGAATATGTTTATGTCTACCTCTCTTTCTTTTTTGAGTGGAGCTGGTAGTAGTGATTTCTTTGTCCATGGTGCTGCTTATTGCAATAAGAATAGATTACTGTAGAATGAAAGTGATTTTCATATGGTGAGAATAGGAGATGTTTCTCTTTATTATTGAAAAATACCATGTTATATCAGTGATAGTCATGAATTTAGCCATTCACTAATGTAGTCTTTAATGTACGATCTTAATTGCCCAATTATGTATTAAATCTTGGTCAATTAGAAGTTAAAAATTCTTTTATATATAATAGAGGTCTTTTGGCATTTGAAATGAGAAATACTGAATTCTTGGTTTTACCGCAGATATTTCTTTACTTGTCTATTAAAAATTTAAATTTGAAGGCTAGTACTTATGTTAGATGTCGGTGGGAGGAGAACTATTAATTTGTCCTTTCTGATGGATAATTTACATGTAAATGATGTCAATTTTGTTTGATTTGCATATGTGTGGTTTATTTATTTTGGTAGTGAGAAATTAGGGCTTTTGCATATAAGTTGACTTTTTTTTTTAAATGAGTCAGTTTTTAAATTGTAACTGATATTATTTAACATATATTATTTTCTTAGTTATAGTTAGTAGCAACTATTGATAGAAGAATGGTCTTATGATAATAGTGATTGCTCATTGTGTTTGTAACAGATAATTTTAAAAGAGTTTCATTCTTTGTAATTATGACAAAGATTTCATTATTTGTAATTACACCACACGTTAATTGTCTTTATCATAATTGTAAGTGAAGTTTGATTATTACTAAGTCTTTATCTTTTTGTAGGATTTGTTTGTGGGATTCTTTTAAAATGTTAGATTGTTCAAAAGATAATGAGCCTCATGACTATTAGTTTGTTTTAGGTCTTCTTGTTTGAAGTAATTTTCTAATTACCAAAAAAGGATTATGTTAAAAAATTTAGAAGAATATGTTAAAATATTTAGAAGCGTAATTTCATTGTACATCACTATGCCGACTGTCATGGTTGTGGTTAAATCTTAAACCAAGTGTGGCACTGTAGGTATTCAAGGCATTGTTTGGGCTTTTGGTGGTATGATCTTTGCCCTTGTCTACTGCATAGCTTGTATCTTAGGTTAGTTCCCCTTTTTCTCTATCTTCATTTTGTTTTTAACTTTATTTCTTACTATTGGTAGTTGTTTTTATTGCTTAACTAACTGACTCTCTGCTTTATTTTCCATTTTTCTAGGATTTTTTAAGTTAACTTGTTTATTTTTTCTCTATATTTGTATTTTTTGAATTTTTGCATTACTAATTGTATTAGAGCGGGTCCCAGTCAGAAATATTTGAGAACACATGGCTCGGGTCATTACAAATGGTATAAGAGCTGGTAGGTAGGACTTAGGCCATGCGTGACGGACCGATCTTCAGGCTCGGGTCATTACAAATGACTCGGATCATTACAAATGGTATCAGAGCGGGTCCCGGTCAAAAATATGTTGTAACGCATAGCTCGGGTCATTATAAATAGTATCAGAGTGGGTAGATGCATAATGGACCGGGCTTTGAGCTCAAGTCATTACTAATGACTCGAGTCATTACAAATGGTATCAGAGTGGGTCTCGGTCAGAAATATGTTGGAACACATGGCTTGGGTCATTACAAATGGTATCAAAGCTGGTAGATGTGGGACTTAGGCCATGCGTGACGGATCGGGCTTTGGGCTCGGGTCATTACAAATGACTTGTGTCATTATAAATGGTATGCAGAGCGGGTCCTGGTTATAAATATGTTGGAACACATGGCTCGGGTCATTACAAATGGTATCAAAACTGGTTGATGTAGGACATAGGCCTAGTTGAACCAGGTGCTTAGTGGCTACCACAAGCCACCCAAGCCATGTGTTCCATGGACTTTTAGATGACTTGTGGCAGGCTAACTTGACCCAAGTGCTTAGTGAGCCATGTATGACGGATCGGGCTTCGAGCTCGGGTTATTACAAATGACTCGGGTCATTACCAATGGTATCAGAGCGGGTCCCGATCAAAAATATGTTGGAACACATGGCTCGGGTCATTAAAAATGACATTAAAGCGGGTCCTATCAAAAATATGTTGGAACATATGGCTCGAGTCATTACAAATGATATCAGAGCGGGAAGATGTGGGACTTAGACTTAGTTGACCCAGGTGTTTAGTGGGTTAGTGCGTAGGTTATGTATGACGGACGATATCAAAGTTGGTCTCAGTCCAAAATATGTTGGAACTTAGGCCTAGTTGACCCAGGTGCTTAAGGGGCCAGTGCGTGGGCCATGCGTGGCAGACCGGGCTTCGAGCTAGGGTCCTATTTGACCGAAGTGCTTAGTTAGCCATATGTGACGGCCCGGGCTTCGGGCTCGGGTCATTACAAATGGTATCAGAGTGGGTCCTCGTCAAAAATATGTTGGAACACATGGTTCGGGTCATTATAATGGTATCAGAATGGGTAGATGTGTGACTTAGGCCTAGTTGAGCCATGTGCTTAGTGGGCCGTGCGTGACGGATGATATCAGAGCGGGTCCCTGTCAAAAATGTGTTGAAACACATTGCCCGAGGTGCCAATCTTTTGGACTTAGGACCTCGGGTAGATATGAAACTAAGGCCTAGTTGACCCAGGTGCTTAGTGGGCCAATGCATGTGGTCATGCGTGGCGCGGGCTTCGGGCTTGGGCTTGGGTCATTACAAATATGAAGCTTTTCATCATTTTTGGGTGAGAGTACATGGAGAAGAACCAAATAGTTTAGACCTTAACACATAAACAGGGACTCTAGGCTTTTCAGTTTCATAAGTCCTAGGATGTTTCCCACATGCATGGACAAATATCAAATAAGTTAACCAAGCTCCTTACAACTCTATTCATTCAATTACAAATCAGGGATACAAACATGTTATATATTAAACCAAGCCCGATCCAACTAGAATTATTATTATCTAGACGTCAGTTAGTATTGTATTTCCTAATTACGTTAGGAATACGATTTATAAGTTCACAAGTTGATGTCAAATAGGATAAAGATTTATATGATTTTCCTAATAGGATTAAGATTTATAAAGACTATTATAAATAGATTAGTTGAGAGCCATATTGTAGGAGGATAAAATATTGTTGAAAAAATAGGGAGAGTCATAAGCAAAGCTATGACCTCCAAAAGTTGGCCCAAATATTGTTTTGCATATGAGATAGTTTATTGAGAGAGTTTCCTCCTATTGATTGTGAGTTTTGGTTTGTTTAATTAAAGTGTAGTCCTCCTCCATATATTCAATTGTGTAATATTGTTAATAAATTGATTTGAGTGTTTTTGATTATTGGTTATCGTTATTCCGCTGCGTGGTTATTTTAGGTGTTAGGAATCATCTATTCCTACACGTTGGTATTGGTATCAGAGCAATTAATTAATTAAGTAATTTTATATTGTCTACATTTGGTATCAGAGCTAGAGGCTCAATCCTGGTTAATTGAGAAGTTAGATAAGAGCTTAAGGCTCGATCCTGATTGGTTGTGTTGAGAATATTGTTACTCAAGGTTGCGCTTTTGAAGTATTTGGTGAAAACCCGTTGATCAAATTAAGAGTCAACGAGTAATGGATAGAACATTTAACCATGTAACTATTTTTAGGAGTTTGATCACCTTTAGGTTATGGAAAATAGCATATAGGCCCGTTGGATGAGGAACAACAAATTTGGTGATGAGACTCAAGGGTGCACGGATTCAACATCAATTCAAGTTTCAATCGGTCCGATGACAAGAACTCGTGCAAAGAGAAACATAGATAAAGTGAGCGGATTGGTTTGAGAGGTTATGAGCCAAGAGAAGACACTAGAGCACGTGGAGAATGATTCATTGACTCAAGGGAGAAGCCTCAATGCCCTTCAAGGCCATTTCAATGATTTTGCAAAATGGGACTTCAATAAAACTATTGAAAGTTCTGAGTGCCCCGGCACTAGTAATGGTGCTAAGGCGTTTCTGCGTCAATTTGATGGTTCGTTTCCAAATTAAGACGTGCTAAGGCACCCTGGTGCCTTAGCGCAAACCCTGCGCTAAGGTGCCACTGTAGCAGCACTAAGGTGTTGCGCGGGGGCTTTTGCGCTGTTTGAGAAAGTTGATATTTTAGGGTTTTTATTATGGGATCATTTTCCTTAATGTTTTAGGGTTTCTTTAAATTTAATTTTCAACCTATTTAAAGGGTATGCTAGTATTAAAAACAGGGACACTATTCAGTATAATCAATTAATTTGTGAGGTTATTCTATTCTATATTGTTCTTTGAGAACTTTTCAAAATTATCGGGGTTTCTTGTGGTGTTCAATCTATTCGACTTATCAATTAGTTTTCCATCCCAATTGTGGTGTTATTCATTATATCGAGGTTCTTGTTCGCATCATCGGGTTGAGGTCATCTATACCAAGATTCGTGCTTGTGTTGATTCAACGGGTCGAGGTTCCATGTCCATTCAACTTTCTTGTTTATTGCACACTTGCTCAATTATCATTCCTAAAATAGTGTTCTCATAAAAAAATATAGAAACAAAAATAAAAAAACAATCTTCCATGGGCCAAGGCCTAATGAGAGAGAGAGAGAGAGAGAGAGAGAGAGAGAGAGAGAGAGAGAGAGAGAGAGAGAGAGAGAGAGAGAGAGAGAGAGAGAGTAGAAATTAAAGGTACAATAAATAGAAATAAAAAAGGTTTGACCCTCTCAATATCACATTTTTTGTCACATTCAGTTAAACATACTATTTATTCAGTTACCTATTTATATTAGAAATATACTGTGTGCCCTTACTTTTGCAAGATAAATACACGAGTTCTCTCCTTACACAAATACTCCCTTTCGTCTAAAAAATAAAAATAAATCAAACTTTAAAAAATTATTATTTTACTTGTTTGTAACTTCTTTAAATTGTACTAAAAGGCATTTTTTAGAATGAAAACTAAGTTTTTCTTGAAAATGGTGGGGCTATTTTTTTTTATTAATTTTTTGTGACAAAAAATGTTTGGCCAGTCCCACCCAACCCCACTCTTCCTTGAAGTTGTGTTACCATTTTATTACTTTGAAGTTTGAACCTTTTTATTGTCTAAAAAGACTAATATGCCATAATAGGTTAAGTAGTAAATTTTCTCATGACACCGTAACTAAATTTATTAAAATAGGATAATTAGCAAATCTTGTTAAAATACCACAATTAAATTGGTTAAAATCAGTTATTGTTAATCTTAGTATAAATATCATAAATTTAGCTAAGATATCATAAAGACAAATTTTTTTGTTGAATAGTAACATAATAAAAAGTCAATAAAGAAATGATAATTAATTAATCTTGATAATATCTTAAAGAACCGTTAGGTGTCGCACAGTATAAATAAATTTAGCTAAGATATCATAAAGACAAATTTTTTTGTTGAATACTAACATAATAAAAAGTCAATAAAGAAATGATAATTAATTAATCTTGATAATATCTTAAAGAACCGTTAGGTGTCGCACAGTATAAATCAAACCTTCTTTCAAGTTTCTTTCTCTGTACAAGTTTCGACCGTTAACTTCTCTGAGAAAGAAGGATCTGGCGGAGGCGAGAGACGATGATTTATCGTCGTGAACGCGAGCGCACTATCGGTTAACACCTCCGACTACGCGTTGGTGGTTCTAACTACGATCAGGTAACCGTCCGTTAAGTATTTGTTTCGTCCGGCTTCCGTATTTCGAAAATATTGTTTATTCGAATTATCGCTTGGAATTTTTGTTTCCTTCTCCTTTTGTTGATCACATGCCCTAATGTTGGTCGAGCTTTTATAATTTGAGAATGTGTTCATATTATTACCCTACAATTTACTCTTTATTTCTCGTTAAGGAGGGATTGGGATTCATAAATCTCAGTCAGTTTTCTCTCCCTCTCTCTTTCTCTCTCTTGAGTTCCATTGTTTATAATTTTAATTTTATATATGACTCATAATTTCGGTTCATATTCGTACTCACATTTAACATTTTAGATTCAAATCTGGGTTATGTCTCACTTTTGTTCATATAATTTGGTAGATCTACTACCTTAATATAATGGGATAGCTATTAGCACTCCAATTTTGAACCAACTCACTCTAAGGCACATTGCACGAAACGCGATGTACAAGTAGAATCTTGAGTGTTGTGGTTGAGAATTGGAGTGTCAATAGCCTCGCCTAATATAATCACCGTTCCGCCCTAAGCTTTTATTTTATTTTTGAAAAAGTCAAACATGTGTCTATGTCAAATTAATATTAAAACATACATCTGTTATATTTTAGTTGATGAAGTTTTCATTATTTAAAACTACATTAAAGACACTATGTATGTATGTTTATATATTTGGTCAAACTTTAATTAAGTTGGCCTAAAATAGTCAAAAGAGACTATTTGCATGGAACCAGGAGTGTGCAATAAGTTCAATTACTCCTGCCGTTCTACTCTAAGTGTCTACCTTCCGAAAGTCGATGTGTAGCTGTGATACAAGTTTATTATCTCCGCATTGATGATGATCATAAGTTAATGGCTGCTAGAGAAAAGTTGAGGTTTCTCCTTAGAGTCGTTGGTGAATTCGGTTTGCAGCTACGTATGCACCCACATTGTTTTTATAAAGGACTAAGTGTTAGGATTGCAAAGCTTGATTCAAATTATGTTTGCGTGGTACTATAGGATAATGGATGAAGTGACATTTGTAAGGGCTAAGGAGAGTTTACAAATGGATGCATCTATAACACGACTCTCTGATGATGGTTTAGGAAGTTGATTGTGTGGTTGCTTTAGAACTAGAGTTTATGGGAAGCGGTAATGTTAATAGTAAAAAGAAAGGTGAGGGGTTCATGCCACTTAAAAGGTTAGTTACCACATCTAATTTTGGTGAGACTCAAGGAAAAAAAAAAAGATCCAAAAAAGGGAATAATAGTTGTTGAGATTGATATACATTGTTGGGCTCCTCTAATATCTTCAAATTTTAAATGAGTTTGTAACTTATAATGGTACTAGAGTTCTAGTTTGGCAAGGTCTTAGGTTTAAGTTGTCCCATTGCATTTGTTTCTTGGAGTAATTTGAGTGCTGTAGAGTTAATTAAATTCTTTTTAGAGATCACCTGGTCTTTACGAGGAGTCTAAGAGGGAGTTTGTGCATAGTATTTGGGAAACTCCTCTCAAGGATTGGTTGTAAATCTTGTCTTTGGGAGTAAATCTTGTCTTGCAGGCTTTTTGATGGTATCATTGTTACCTAGTGTACTTTGCTTTCTTTGAGACGCTTCATGGTCTAATTTCTTGTCCATTCTTGTAGATATAGGAATCGGTGAGGGATAGGTACTTCTATTTGTGGTGCTAATGGGCCTTGGATGCTCAACTTTTTTGGATGAGCTCTTATTGTGGTAGGTATGCATGGGTCTCGATGGAAATGAAAATCCAAAGAAGGAAATATAAATGGAAGGAATGAGTTGAAACATTGTGGTTAAGGAGGTAGGGTTACCATGCGAGGTGCTACATGGTTCTTAATCCTTGTATCATCGAGCTACCATGGGCTGGTTTACATCTTTTTGTGGACGTGTTGTGCTTGAAAAGAATCTTTTTGTGCTGAGCTCTTAGATGTGGTTGGTATGTGGTAATTAAAATTACAATGTATGAACACGAATTCTTATACATCAAAATGTCAAAGAAAGCTAAAAATAATTATGATCCGATGCCATGTAAGGCTCTAAATATACTGTGCCTGATGTCAAAGTCCCTGATGTCCCTGCTTAAAGCTTCAAATAATTACGAGCCCTTTTTTTAATTATGAAAAACATTATATTACTGAGAAGAAATGAGTACAAGAGACGGACGAGAAGTCCATCAAAAGAAAGGCAAAATAAAGGAGAAAATTGAGAAAAGCAAGAGCAAAGAAACTCGAGAAATCAAGGCGCTCCAATATTGTTGAATCACTGAAACGGGGACTCTTCTAAAGCTGCCCCTCGCCAAGGCCCAAAGAGAAGCCAAAGACACCACTCTATCCCAAAGCAGATGCCGAGATGTGGACTGATCCCTAACAATTCTTGAGTCTCTCTATCCATGTGCAACACATGATAGCAAACACCCCATACTCCCACAACATACTAGCATCCTTATCCCTGCCAAATAAGCAGAAGATGCAGAAACAGGACAAACCCAAGCTTCACCAACCACCCCAAGTAGCTTATTCCTAAGATGCCGAGCTCCATGACAGTGAAGAAAAATATGATTGTGCGACTCCCGCCTCCCGTGTGGTTTCACATCAGATACCATTCCTGAGAAATCCTCGTATAAGGTCTAAGAGAGTATTTACGAGCCTATGTCAGGTAAGGTTCTAAAGATGTGTGCTTACCAAAAGATTTATTGATAGTGTTAGATTTGTTAAGAGCCACAACAAGCGCTGGGACATTTTTTGCAATGGTGATTAATAGCATATTTAATTCATAAAACTTTAAAAACAAAATCCAGCAAAGTGCTCTTGACAAAAGGAGTAGGTATCTGAACAGGACTAAGCAACTGCAAGACTAAACCTTGTCAGCAAACCAAGATTCTCCGAGCAAGAATGGAAGAGAAAATTTACCAAGTAAGGGGTTGAGGGTGTAATTTATGAGCATATCAAAGTATTATTGGTTGGGAATTGAGGTAGTTATTTGTAGTCTTCTCCAAGCTTCTCTTTGGTTTGAAAGTAGTGAGGTTCCCTGCCCCCTAAGTTTTTGTTTTGGAAATCCTGGGGCTTTTTTTAAGTGGTACTCTTAAGTGACATTGAGTATATTATATAGCTAGGGGGGCTTCATGTGATGAATAGCACGCATGTCATTGGCCGCTGCCCTATATTGGCCCTTTTTTTTACTGTCCCCCCACCCCCCTTCCAAAGAAAAAAAAGAAAGAAAAAACACACACAGAGACAAAAAGTATAATGAGGATTCACGACCATCAGTAATCCTAATAAAAAATAATTGGATTGATCATTGACCTGAATATTTGTGATGGTCGGAGATGCAAGTTTTTTAGGTTCCGAAGATGAAACAATAAGCTTGTATCTGCAATATTTGGAAAGCAAAGATGCAATTAGTTGAGCCCATTAAAAATTCCAAAACATCTGCTGTAACATCCCATAAGAAAATCCACTCCAAGAAACAAATTATACTAATGCATTGAAGACAGAGTGAGTTGAACTCTATCAACAGAATACTTTACTATGCCAATTATAACGTATCTGACACACATCAGTCACCAAACTTCAAACATTAACTCGTAAAGTTAGCTAGTGATAATTTTTGGTGCAGGGAATATTCAAGACAGCAATACATATACATATTTAAGAGCAGAACATTTAATCAGTAGAAGAGCCTTATCTACTGAGTCATGCTATAGACATAGAAGTATGCTAAGTTGTACACCTACTTGATGCTCTCAAACAATCAAAAAATCAGCATAGTGAGTGAAGAGGCGCCCATCTCCAGCAGATACCTTTTCATAGAAAAAGAATCCCATCTCCAGTAAACTTTTTGCAATTCTCTGTATATTCCATAAGACACTCTCCCTCAAAACATGAATTCCAGCTTAAGAGTAAAAGCCAGCAGACCTATCCAAATCTTGGGATGGATTCTTTTAAAAGGAGCTTGAAGTAAGTTACCTTGGTTCCTTTGTCTGACAAGCCATGTTCAAAATAAGCTTTGTTTTTTACAGTCTTGAGATGCTAAATCCGAGTTCAAGCTGCATTCATTCTCCTAACAAGCTTTAAAATGCACTTACGCTTGGCATGTTTACCTTCTATTTCAACCAAAACAAAAGCAAAACAAACTAATGTAAAGATCTTATCATTTTACTTTTAGCTTCATAAATCATGACTAAAGAGTTCCTTATTTCTACAAAGATTCTACAATGTAAAGTCTTGCAGGTCCACATTTGCCACATGATGAAAGAACTTTGTGTCACACCTCCCTAAGCTCTCCCTTCCCAGCGCCTTATGGAAAATTACTCCACCACCTTCAACTCTTCCAAATTTATTACCCTCTCCGTCCAAAATAAGTGTCCCATATTCCATTTTGGGACGTCCCAAAATAAGTGTTCCATTTCCAGTTTCAGAAAGATTCTTTAAGGAAATTGTCTATAATACCCTTGTTGATTGTGAGATGAAAAAAGAAGAGGGTCCCATTGATTTGACACCACTAAGAGATACTTTGAGGGTATTAAGGAAAATTCCATACCATATGCTACATATTCTTCAGCATTTCCCCTCATAACTTGCAGATGTATCCTTGTGAGCATCATTAGTGCTGGACAACCATCAACCATGATTCCTCCCAACACCTACTTCATCAATCTTATAAGAATCAACTACCCAATTGAACACTGAGTCCGCCACAGCAGGCACGCAAAATGGTCTAGTCTTCCTTTCGCGTATAACAATGACTATATTCCATCCCGCCATACCTGAGTTTATACGACACAACATCGATGAGATTGATGCGGGACTGGGGTCAGATTCATCAAGGAGCAAATCCAACATGCTAATGTTTTTCAGTGAAGCTTTTGGAAATTTCTATATTCACCAATTAAACTATTTATTATGTGTAGGTCAGGTATGCAGTATCAGTGATTATATAAAATGGTATTAGAATATTTTCGTAGAAACTTTCTGGTTGAGAGTGATCAACTATATCATGTTCTTTGATAATTGGTATGCGACCTTAGAAATATTGTCAATTTTAAGGCTCAGTTCACTTGGTTAGTTTCAAGAGGACTAGTGTCAGCTAATACTCGTATTGTAGATGTTTTCCCATTTGTAAATTTAGATATAATTAATGGTAGAGATTGTCACGTTCAAGGTTGGGGGTTTTGTGAAAATAAAGAAGCTACTATTTGTCGAGGAGAAGCTTAAAGCTTGGAACAAGGATGCACTTCACGATATTATTGGGCTGAAAGAGTGATGTTCTTTAAAGAGTGATGAGATAGATAGTACGAAGCAAGATGGGATTTTCTTTGAGGTTGAGATTGATAGGAGAGCTTTTCTTAGGAATGTGTTTGAAGAGCATATGACTATTGATGATGAGTTGGAGATATGTTTCAATATTAAATAGACCAAGGAAAGGGATGTCTGAGTGATGTTTTGTACCATGCTAAGAATCAAGGAAATACAATAGCTACGAGTACGGACATTTCTTAATCTCTCTTGCTACGAGTACGGACATTTCAATTGCCACTTTCCTAGCTCATGTTTTTAAGAATGATAAATAGGTTGGATTTAGGGACATTAGACCTATAAGCCTTTTCATGAACACGTGTTATGTTCATTGAAAGAAATTATGTGAGGTCCTTGGGGAGACAATTTATGTGTCTTATAGTGCATATTTGGTAGACACTTGGATCTTGGATTCAGTCCTTGTGGCTAAGTAGCTAGTAGACGACTTGAATTATAGATTTAGGAAGAATTTGGCACTTAATTTGGACTTTGAGAATTTGTTTGATAAGTCAACTCCTGCTGTTTTCTATATTTTACGATGGTCCTAAAGGTTTTTGGTTCTAGATGAAGAAAGTGGAATTAGGTTTTATTTTTTAATAACTGCACAATGGAGCTTCAAGGTCGAGGGAACCATTGTGCCCCTTTACTTTTTACTGTAGTAGGCAATGTGTGTAGCAGGATCATCTCGTGAGGTGAGGAGGCTTGTTTGGCAGAGGTTTGTGTTACTGGTTATTTTTGTCTCATTTTCAATTTGCAGATAATACTAATTTGTTTAACTTTTCGGCATTTCTTGTTTCGAGAATATGTTGATTTTATTTCGTATTTTGGGTGTTTTCTGGTCTTAAAGGTTAATTTGTCTAAGAATGGACTATCGGGGTTTAATTTGGACTTAGAGACTTAAAAGGATGACCGAGATTTGCATTACAATAATTGAAGATTGGGGAGGCTTGCTTGTGTTGTTTGTAGGTGATATTTGATTGAATGAATCTCATATTCCTTAAATATATCATGTCTACTCTAGGAAAGACTATTTGGATGTCTAGAGTTGGGTCGAGGTTTCTCCGTAGAGTCATTGGTGGGTTTGGTGTTAGTGCGGCTACATATGCACTTTCATTTCAACTGTTAGAATTGTAAAGCTTGATTAAGTTTATGTTTACGTGGTGCTATTGAGGGATAATGGACGAAGTGACATTTGTGAGGTGAGTTTACAAATGAATGCATGTATAACACGTCTATGTGATGATGGATTAGGAAGTTGATTGTGTGGTTGCTTTAGAACTAGAATTTACGGGAAGGGGTCACTCCTAATTTAATAGTAAAAGAAAGGTAACGAGTGCTTAACGTTAATAGTAAAAAGAAAGTTAAGGAGTTCATGCAACTGAAAAGGTTAGTTATCACTTCTAATTTTGGTGAGATTCAAGGAAAAAGTTCCAAAAAAGGGAATAATAGTTGTTAAGCTTGGTATACATTGTTGGGTCCTCTTATAGCTTAAATTTTTGGATGAGTTGGTAACTTATGATGGTACTAGAGCTCTAGTTTGGCAAGGTGTTGGGTTTAAGTCATCCCATTGCATTTGTTTCTTGTAGTATTTCGAGTGTTGTTAATGTGCACATCTGTACACCTATTTTGTTTGTGATTCCCCTAACGAGGCAACATTTTTCTCTCCACGTGTGAGGTGTTCAATATTTAGGGGAGTGTTGACTTGATACATTGTTGGCCTCTAAATGCTTTAGCTATTAGATGAGTTGGTTAATTACAATTAATGAAAGTAATTAGTTAGCATTGTGGTCAAGGCGGTAGATATGGGCATTGGTGAGGGATAGTTACTTTTTTTTTGGGGCGCCATTAGGCCTTGGATGTCATCCTTTTTGGGATGCGCCCTTTATATATGGCGGATATGCGTAGGTCCCCGATTGAAAATGGAAATTCAAAGAAAGAAATATTAATGAAAGTAATCGGTTCGAACATTGTAATTAAGGAGGTTGGGTTAACAAGGGAAAGGTTAAGAGGGAACGTGTGATATGTTGATCCATGGTATTTTGGAAACTCATGATGCCTTAGGGTTAGTAGTTCATTTGGACGATCTAAGAGAAAGGGATCTAGCATCTGTCGTATCCCTAGATCAAATGATGGTAGAAAAAATAGGTAATCCTTTGAAAGAGTTGTCCAACTTTGAGACTTAAGAAGGGTGACAGTGATTTGCAAAACAATGAGAAAATGACTGAGGCTTGCTCATGTTAGGTAATATTTGTTTTCTTTGATGAAAGGATTGTATATCTTCAACATATATGTATAGTGTCTACTCTAAGAGAGACTAACTAGAATTCAAAGAATGAATTGCGAGATGTGCGTGATCAAAAGGTTTGATAGGATAAAATGGTTTTTTTGGAGGTGTAAGGTTCGTCTTAAAGATGGTAGGGTAACTTAAAATTGTTTTGCAAGATAGATATCAAGTGTTGCATCCTATAATGGGGGCTTTCAAAAATTAGTTAATGCAATAAGTAGATAGATTGAATTGGTGTAGTGAGGGACAAGGTGATAGCATCTTAATGTTGATGTATTGTATACTATCTATGGAACTTTAGGCACTGAGTATATCTCTTATGAAGCTGATGCTACGGTACATGTTTTTATCTCATCATTGATGATGATCGCAAGTTAGATGCATCCGGTGTATGGTTGATGTTTTCGTGCGAGCCAATGTGATCTCGGCGTTAGTGCGGCTACGTATATGCACTCACATTGTTTTTATAAACGGCTAATTGCTAGAATTGCAAAGCTTGATTCTCTTTATGTTTACATGGTGCTATAGAGGGTAAATGGACGAAGTGAGATCTGCATGGGGAGTTCACAAATGGATACATGTATAACACAACTCGCTCATGATAATTTTAGGAAGTTGATTATGTGGTTATTTTAGAAATGGACTTGAAGTTCTTTTGTCTTCAACACATGCCAAGAAGAAATGTATAACACAACTCGCTCATGATAATTTTAGGATGTTGATTATGTGGTTATTTTAGAAATGGACTTGAAGTTCTTTTGTCTTCAACACATGCCAAGAAGAAATGTATTTTGCCAAGGGAGGTTTTAATCCTTAAGCCACTAAGGGGTAGTTTAAAGGATTGGGATCCTTGGCTTGTTGTATAGTAATGAGGGTCGGGATGGCGAATCTCATTTGGGGAAACTTTACGAGTAGTAGTTGCTCCTAATGTTAATAGTAAAAGAAAGGTAAAGGGGTGCCTAACGTTACTTGAGAAAATTGTTGAGTTTGATATATTGCCCTATCTAACAACTTAAGTTTTTAGATTAGTTGGTAGCTATGGTTTGGCAATGTCTTGGGTTCGAGTCATCCCACATACATTTATTATCCGAAAATTATGAGTGTAGGTTATCACTCTATTTGGTTTGTGATGCCCACGTCGACATATTTGTTTGTTTTTCCACGTATAGCCGGGTCACATGTGAGGGGGTAGTGTTGAGTTTTATATACATTGTTGGGCCCTATCTAGTAGCTAAAGCTTTTAGATCCATTGGTAACTTAACAAAAAGAAAGGTTAAGGGCTGCATGCAACTTAAGAGGTTAGTTACCACATCTAATATTGGTGAGATTCACGAGATTTTTTTTTTTTTTTCAAAAAACAGAATAATAATTGTTAACTTCATATACATTGATGGTCCCTTGTAACAACTTAAACTTTTGGATGATCTAGTAACTTAACAGGGTATAAGAGCCGTAGTTTGGCATGGTCTTGGGTTTAAGTAATCTGCTTGCATTGTTTTTGCTGTGTTGTGAGTGCTGTTAGTTGTCATGTTAGCACCCTATTTGGTTTTTGATTCCCGTAATACGATATCATTTATCTCTCCACGTGTGAGTGGTTCACTCGGGGGGTGTTAAGCTTGATATACATTGTTGTGATCATAAACTTTTAGATGAGTTGGTAACTTAATGACAATAAATACAATTAGTTGCAATGTTTAATGAGGTAGAGTTAATTAAAATCTTCTTAGAGGTTACTCGGTCTTTACAAGGAGTCTAAGAGGGAGTTTGTGCATAGCGTTTGGGAAACTCGTCTCAAGGTTTGGCAGGAAATCTTGTCTTGCGGGCTTTCTAATGGTATCCTTGTTACCTAGGGTACTTGTTTTGCCTTCTTTAAGATGCTTTATGGTCTTATTTCTTGTTTATTCTTGTAGATATAGGCATCGGTGAGAGAGAGTTACTCCTATTTGTGGTGCTAATGGGTCTTGCATGCGCAAATTTTTGGGATGAGCTCTTAGATGTGGTGGGTCGATGGAACTGAAAATCCAAAGAAGGAAATCTAAATGGAAGGAATGAGTTGAAACATTGTGGTTAAGGAGGTAGGGTTAAAAGGAGAAAAGTTAACCGGCTAAGATAATTATGTTAAAAGTTCTTGTCTTTAGCGGGTCTAATAGCGACTTTGTCGATGATAAGTTGTTTCATGGTATCTTGGAGACTTGTGTCACATATTGGGAGTACATCTTGCCTTCTTGGTGTTCTATTGGTACCATTGTAATTTGGGATACTTGTTTTGCCTCATGGGAGGTGCTACATGATTCTTATTCCTTGTATCATCCAGGCTACCATGGGCTAATATACATCTTTCGTAGACCTTTGTGCGTGCAAAGCTGCCATATTTTTGTGATAAGCTCTTAGATTTGGTTGGTATGTGTGGGGTATGTGTAGGTCTGGTAGGCAGTATCAGTGATTAAATAAAATGGTATTAGAATCTTTCCGTTGAAGCTTTCTGGTTGAAAGTGACCAAGTATATCATGTTCTTTGATAATTGGAATGTGAGCTTAGAAATATTGTCATTTTTAAGGCTCAATTTACTTGGTGAGTTTCAAGAGGACTCGCAGACTACTCATCCTATAGATGTTTTCTCCTTTGTAAAATTGGAGATAATTATTGGTAGAGAATGTCACGTTCAAGGTTGGGGTTTTGTGAAAATAAAGAAGCTACTATTTCTCATGGAGAAGCTTAAGGCTTGGAACAAGGACGCACACATCACGATATTATTGGGTTGAAAAAGTGATATTCTTTAAAGAGTGTTAAGATATAGATAGTACAGAGCAAGATGGAATTTTCTTTGAGGTTGAGATTGATAGGAGAGCTTTTCTTAGGAATGTGTTTGAAGAGCTTCTGATTATTGATGATGATTTGGGGATATATTTCAATAGTAAATAGACCACGGAAAGGGATGTCCGTTCTATAATTTCTGTCGGATTGCTACGGATAGGATGGATAGAAAGTATGTAGAAGAGTGAATGGGATTTTGTACCATGCTAAGAATCAAAGAAATACAACAGCTACAACTACGGACGTTTCTTTATCTCTTTTGCAAGGTCAAGGATAGATATGATATTGGCTCTAGATTGGCTCCCAATTACTAGTTTTAACCGTGGTAGATTGGACGGACCATTCTTGGAGGAAGAAATCAAAGATATTAAGGATAACATGATGACAGTCTTTCTTGACTTTCATGTTAATGAGTGGTAATTAAAATTTCAATTGCCAATTTCCTTACTCATGTCTTTAAGAATGACAAATAGGTTGGATTTAGGGACATTAGACCTATAAGCCCCCCCTTTCATGAACACGTGTTATGTTCTTTCAAATAAATTATTTGAGGTCCTTGGGGAGACAATTTTTGTGGCTCATAGTGCGTATTTTGTAGACATTGAATCATGGATTTTGTCCTTGTGGCTAAGTAGCTAGTAGACAACTTGAATCATAGATTTGGGAAGAATTTGGCACTTAATTTAGACTTTGAGAAATTGTTTGTTAGGTCAACTGCTTCCGTTTTCTAGATTTTACGATGGACCTAAAGGTTTTTGGTTCTAGATTTTACGATGGACCTAAAGGATTTTGTCCTTGTGGCTAAGTAGATTTAGGTTTTATTTTTAAAAACTGCAAATTGGAGCTTCAATCTTGGTTCTTTTTCTAGAGGGGTTTAAGGTCGAGGGAACCATAGTGCCCCTTTACTTTTTACTGTTGTTGCCAATGTGTTGAGCAAGATCATTTGGTACGATGAAGAGGCTAGTTTGGTATAGGTTTGTGTTACTGGTTATTTTTGTCTCATTTTCAATTTGCTGATAATACTAATTTGTTTATCTTTTCGACATTTCTTTGTTTCGAGAATATGTTGATTTTCATATTTTGGGTGTTTTTCTAAAAGGTTAATTTTTCTGAGAATGGGCCATCCGGGTTTAATTTAGACTTGGAGACTTAAGAAGAATAACAGTGATTTACATATACAATGAGTTGGAAAGGCTTGCTTGTTATGTCCAAGGGTGATATTTGTTTTCTTGATGAATGAATCTCATATTCAACTTAAACCTATCATTTCTACTCTAGGAAAGACTAGTTGGATGTCTACAGCTATATTGAGGTTTCTCCGTAGAGTTGTTGGCGAGTTCGGTGTTAGTGCGGCTACATATGCACTCGCATCGTCTTATAAAGGACTAAGTGTTAGGATTGCAAAGCTTGGTTAAGTTTATGTTTACGTGGTGCTATTGAGGGATAATGGACGAAGTGACATTTGTAGGGTGAGTTTATGAATGGATGCATGTATAACATGACTCTTTGATGATGGTTTAGTAAGTTGATTGTGTGGTGGCTATAGAACTAGAAGTTATGGGAAGGGTTCACTCATCCTATAGATGTTTTCTCATTTGTAAATTTGGAGATAATTATTGGTAGAGATTGTCACGTTCAAGGTTGGGGGTTTTGTGAAAATAAAGAACCTACTATATCTTATGGAGAAGCTTAAGGCTTGGAACAAGGACGCACTTCACGATATTATTGGGTTGAAAAAGTGATATTCTTTAAAGAGTGTTGAGATAGATTGTACGGAGCAAGATGGAATTTTCTTTGAGGTTGAGATTGATAGAAGAGCTTTTCTTAGGAATGTGTTTGAAGAGCCATCTTATTATTGATGATGAGTTGGGGATATATTTTAAGATTAAATAGACCAAGGAAAGGGATGTCTGTTCTATATTTTATGTCGGATTGCTACGGATAGGATGGATAGAAAGTATGTAGGAGAGTGAATGGGATTTTGTACCATGCTAAGAATCAAAGAAATACAACAGCTACAACTACGGATATTTCTTTATCTCTCTTCTGCAAGGAAGGATAGATATGATATTGGCTCTAGATTTCCTCCCAAGTACTAGTTTTAATCGTGGTAGATTGGAAAGACCATTCTTGGAGGAAGAAATCAAAGATGTTAAGGATAGCATGATGACAATCTTTGTTGACTTTCATGTTAATGGATGGTAATTGCCAATTTCATTACTCATGTCTTTAACAATGACAAATTGGTTGGATTTAGGGACATTAGACCTATAAGCCCTTTTATGAACACGTGTTATGTTCTTTCAAAGAAATTATTTTAGGTCCTTGGGGAGACAATTTCTGTGGCTCATAGTGCGTATTTGGTAGACATTGGAGCTTGGATTTGGTTCTTGTGGCTAAGTAGCTAGTAGACAACTTGAATCATAGATTTAGGAAGAATTTGGCACTTAATTTAGACTTTGAGAAATTGTTTGATAAGTCAACTTCTGTTGTTTTCTAGATTTTACGATGGACCTAAAGGATTTTGTCTTTGTGGCCATGTAGATTTAGATTTTATTTTTAAAAACTGCAAAACAGGGCTTCAATCTTGATTCTTTTCCTGGAGGGGTTTAAGGTCGAGGGAACCATAGTGCCCCTTTACTTTTTACTGTTGTAGCCAATGTCTTAAGCAGGATTATCTCATAGGGTGAAGAGGCTAGTTTGGTAGAGGTTTGTGTTACTGATTATATTTTTTTCATTTTCAATTTGCTGATATACTAATTTGTTTATCTTTTCGACATTTCTTTGTTTCAAGAATATGTTGATTTTCATATTTTGGGTGTTTTTCTGGTCTAAAAGGTTATTTATCTAAGAATGGGCCATCGGGGTTTTATTTAGACTTGGAGACTTAAGAAGGATGACAGTGATTTGCATTTACAATGTGTGAAGATTGGAAAAGCTTGTCCAAAGGTGATATTTGTTTTCTTGATGAATGAATCTCATATTCAACTTAAACCTATCATGTCTACTCTAGGAAAGACTAGTTGGATGTTTAGCGCTATGTTGAGGTTTCTCCGTAGAGTCGTTGGCGAGTTCGGTGTTAGTGCGGCCACATATGCACTCGCATCGTCTTATAAAGGACTAAGTGTTAGGATTTGCATTTCTCTGTTGCCAATGTGTTGAGCAGGATCATCTCGTAGGGTGAAGAGGCTAGTTTGGTAGAGGCTTGTGTTACAAGTTATTTTTTTCTTATTTTCAATTTGCTGATTATACTAATTTGTTTATCTTTTCGACATTCCTTGTTTCGAGAATATGTTGATTTTCATATTTTGGGTGTTTTTCTTAAAGGTTAATTTTTCTAAGAATGGGCCATCGGGGTTTAATTTAGACTTGAAGACTTAAGAAGGATGACAGTGATTTGCATATACAATGAGAGAAGATTGGAAAGGCTTGCTTGTTTTGTCCAAAGGTGATATTTGTTTTCTTGATGAATATCATGTCTACTCTAGGAAAGACTGGTTGGATGTCTAGAGCCCGATTGAGGTTTCTCCTTAGAGTCGTTGGCGAGTTAGGTGTTAGTGCGGTTACTATGTGTTAGGATTGCAAAGCTTGGTTCGGTTTATGTTTAATTGGTGCTATTGAGGGATAATGGACGATGTGACATTTGTAGGGTGAGTTTATGAATGGATGCATGTATAACAGGACTCTTTGATGATGGTTGAGGAAGTTGATTGTGTGGTTGCTATTGAACTTGAAGTTATGGGAAGGGTTCACTCATTCTATAGATGTTTTCTCATTTGTAAATTTGGAGATAATTATTGGTATGTCATTTTCAAGGTTGGGGGTTTTGTGAAAATAAAGAAGTTACTATATCTTATGGAGAAACTTTAGGCTTGGAACAAGGACGCACTTCACGATATTATTGGGTTGAAAAAGTGATATTCTTTAAAGAGTGTTGAGATAGATTGTACGGAGCAAGATGGAATTTTCTTTGAGGTTTAGATTGATAGGAGAGCTTTTCTTAGGAATGTGTTTGAAGAGCATCTGCTTTTTGATGACGAGTTTGGGATATATTTCATTAATTAAATAGACCAAGGAAAGTTATGTGTTCTATAATTTCTGTCGGATTGCTATAGACAAGATTTATAGAAAGTATGTAGGAGAGTGAATGGGATTTTGTACCATGCTAAGAATCAAAGAAATACAATAGCTACAAGCTACAACTACGGACGTTTCTTTATCTCTCTTTTGCAAGGACAAGGATAGATATGATATTGGCTCTAGATTGGCTCCCAATTACTAGTTTTAATCATGGTAGATTGGAAAGACCATTCTTGGAGGAAGAAATCAAAGATGTTATGGATAACATGATGACAGTCTTTGTTGACTTTCATGTTAATGGTTGGTAATTAAAATTTCAATTGTCAATTTCCTTACTCATGTCTTTAAGAATAACAAATAGATTGGATTTAGGGACATTAGACCTATAAGCGCCCTTTCATGAACACATGTTATGTTCTTTCAAAGAAATTATTTGAGGTCCTTAAGGAGACAATTTCTGTGGCTCATAGTGCGTATTTGGTGGACATTGGATGTTGGATTTAGTCCTTGTGGCTAAGTAGCTAGTAGACAACTTGAATCATAGATTTAGGAAGAATTTGGCACTTAATTTAGACTCTGAGAAATTGTTCGATAGGTCAACTGCTGCCGTTTTCTAGATTTTACGATGGATCTAAAGGTTTTTGGTTCTAGATATTACGTTGGACCTAAAGGATTTTGTCCTTGTGGCTCATTAGATTTAGGTTTTATTTTTAAAAACTGCAAAATGGAGCTTCAATCTTGGTTCTTTTCCAGGAGGGGTTTAAGGTCGAGGGAACCATAGTGCCCCTTTACTTTTTAATTTTGTAGCCAATGTGTTGATCCGGATCATCTCGTAGGGTGAAGAGGCTAGTTTGGTAGAGGTTGGTGTTACTGGTTATTTTTATCTCATTTTCAATTTGATTAAAATACTAATTTGTTTATCTTTTTGACATTTCTTTGTTTCGACAATATGTTGATTTTCATATTTTTGGTATTTTTCTAAAAGGTTAATTTTTCTAAGAATGGGCCATCGTGGTTTAATTTTGACTTGGAGACTTGAGAAGGATGGCAGTGATTTGCATATACAATGAGTGAAGATTAGAAAGGCTTGCTTGTTTTGTCCAAAGGTGATATTTGTTTTCTTGATGAATGACTAGTTGGATGTCTAGAGGGATTGAGGTTTGTTCGTAGAGTCGTTGGCGAGTTTGGTGTTAGTGCGGCTACATATGCACTCGCATCGTCTTATAAAGGACTAAGTGTTAGGATTGCAAAGCTTGGTTAAGTTTATGTTACGTGGTGCTATTGAGGGATAATGGACGAAGTGACATTTGTAGGGTGAGTTTATGAATGGATGCATGTATAACGGGACTCTTTGATGATGGTTTAGGAAGTTTGATTGTGTGGTTGCTATAGAACTAGAAGTTATGGGAAGGGTTCACTCATCCTATTGATGTTTTCTCATTTGTTAATTTGGAGATAATTATTGGTAGATAATGTCACGTTCAAGGTTGGGGTTTTGTGAAAATAAAGAAGCTACTATATCTTTTGGAGAAGCTTAAGGCTTGGAACAAGGACACATACTTCACGATATTATTGGGTTAAAAGTGATATTCTTTAAAGTTGAGATAGATTGTACTACGGAGCAAGATGGAATTTTCTTTGAGGTTTAGATTGACGAGAGCTTTTCTTAGGAATGTGTTTGAAGAGTATCTGATTATTGATGACAAGTTTGGGATATATTTCTAATTAAATAGACCAAGGAAAGGGATCTGTTCTATGATTTCTGTCGGATTGCCACGGACAAGATTTATTCAAAGTATGTAGGAGAGTGAATGGGATTTTGTACCATGCTTAGAATCAAAGAAATACAACAGCTACAACTACGGACGTTCCTTTATCTCTCTTTTGCAAGGACAAGGATAGACGTGATATTGGCTCTAGATTGGCTCCCAATTACTAGTTTTAATCATGGTAGATTGAAAAGACTATTCTCGGAGGAAGAAATGAAAGATGTTATGGATCTTTGTTGACTTTCATGTTAATGGTTTGTAATTAAAATTTCAATTGTCAATTTCCTTACTCATGTCTTTAAGAATAACAATAGATTGGATTTAGACCTATAAGCGCCCTTTCATGAACACGTATTATGTTCTTTCAAAGACATTATTTGAGGTCCTTGGGGAGACAATTTCTGTGGCTCATAGTGCGTATTTGGTGGAGATTGGATCTTGGATTTTGTCAATGTAGCTAAGTAGCTAGTAGACAACATGAATCATAGATTTAGGAAGAATTTGGCACTTAATTTAGACTTTGAGAAATTGTTTGATAGGTCAACGCCGTTTTCTAGATTTTACGATGGACCTTAAGGTTTTGGTTCTAGATATTACGATGGACCTAAAGGATTTTGTCCTTGTGGCTCATTAGATTTAGGTTTTATTTTTAAAAGCGCAAAACGGAGCTTCAATCTTGGTTCGTTTCTTGGAGTGGTTTAAGGTCGAGGGAACCATAGTGCCCGCCCTTTACTTTTTAATGTTGTAGCCAATGTGTTGATGGATCATCTCGTAGGGTGAAGAGGCTAGTTTGGTAGAGGTTCGTGTTCTGGTTATTTTTGTCTCATTTTCAATTTGATTATAATACTAATTTGTTTATCTTTTCGACATTTCTTTGTTTCGAGAATATGTTGATTTTCATATTTTGGGTGTTTTTCTAAAAGGTTAATTTTCTAAGAATGGGCCATCGGGGTTTAATTTAGACTTGGAGATTTAAGAAGGATGACTGTGATTTGCATATACATTGAGTAAAGATTAGAAAGGCTTGCTAGTTTTGTCCAAAGGTGATATTTGTTTTCTTGATGAACGAATCTCATATTCAACTTAAAACTATCATGTCTACTCTAGGAAAGACTAGTTGGATGACTAGAGTGGATTGAGGTTTCTTTGTAGAGTCATTGGCGAGTTCGGTGTTAGTGCGGCTACATATGCACTCGCATCGTCTTATAAAGGACTAAATGTTAGGATTGCGCAAAGCTTGGTAAAGTTAATGTTTACGTGGTGCTATTGAGGGAAAATGGACGAAATGACATTTGTAGGGTGAGTTTATGAATGGATGCATGTATAACAGGACTCTTTGTTGATGGTTTAGGAAGGTTGATTGTGTGGTTGCTATAGAACAAGAAGTTATGGGAAGGGTTCACTCATCCTGTAGATTTTTTCTCATTTGTTAATTTGGAGATAATTATTGGTAGATAATGTCACGTTCAAGGTTGGGGGTTTTGTGAAAATAAAGAAGCTACTATATCTTTTGGAGAAGCATAAAGGCTCTGAACAAGGATGCATTTCACGATATTATTGGGTTGAAAAAATGAAATTCTTTACGAAGCAAGATGGAATTTTCCTTGAGGTTTAGATTGATACGAGAGCTTTTCTTAGGAATGTGTTTGAAGAGCATCTGATTTTTGATGAGTTTGGGATATATTTCATTAATTAAATCTATATATATATTTAAAGTTGGTGAGGAGGCATGTAAGTTTGCCACCTCATACCAATTTGATAAAGCTTCATTTTCATGGCTTGACTTTTGAAATTCTAGGGAGGATGCCATTAGCTAATAGTTTTAGCTATATGACTATAGGTATGTTATTGTGATATATAACATTCTTCAAATACATTAGTAGAACATTAGCTATTGGCTAGAAAATGAAAAGCTAGGAAAAAATTTGATGTAAAGATTTGAACCCATGCCCTTTTAAATATGAAAAATCACCTTAAACCAACTCAACCATTTATATTATATGAATACACTTCACGTCCTTTTGTTAAAGATATGTATTAATTTTAGAAGTCCTAAAGTCACCAGGTTTGTTTTGTTTTTTCATGCTTTCAATTACTCATCTTGACGGTTGTTTGTTCATAGCCTTTTATTCGGCCTCTTACGTAAACCTTTGGTTTTGTTCATCTCAATTATAATCTGAACACAAAAAGCCTTTGTAATTCTCACAAGCACACAATAGTTGAATGGATTATATTGTTTGAGAATACAATAGGTGTGCTCTTGGAGTTCTTTTCTGCATATTCCTACCAGCCTATGGAGCTTCATTTGCATCAACTTTATATGAGTCACTAAGGGATTTTGGTTAGTCTTCCATTTCATTATTATTGATGAAAAGGTCCGATTCCGATCATATTATAGTTAGATCTAGAAAGTTTGTTAATTAAAATATTGTGTTTTTTGTTCTAATATTTTTCTTGATTTTTAGTGTTTTTATATTCGATTTTGGTTTATAATTCTTGACTAAAATTTTGATTGTGTTTTTGCTATTTGATTCATTCTTGCTTTTTCTTAAGATGATGATTTTTATTTTTGATTTACTTTTGCTTTTGCTTATGGTTGTTGAATTGTTCTTTAGCTTTTCCTCAAACCTTTAATTTAGATTTGACTTTCATTTTGTTTTTAGTTTTATTTTTAATTTTAGTTTTGTTCTTGATTAAAAATTTATATTTTAATAGACTTGAATTTGATTATTGGCTTTTAATTTTGATTTTTAGACCTGATTAATAATTTAATTTTGTGTAGATGATGATTTTTGTTTTCATTTTTGTTTTTGCTTTAGATTATGGTTTTTAGTTTTGATTCTTTATTGATTTTATATTTTTCTTTTCATTTTGGTATTGCCATCGATTTGTTTTGTATGTTGGTTATTAAAATACATTTTTTCGTTGATTCTTTTGTTTGTTCTTTTTGTTTTTGTTTTTTTTTTTTTTTTGTGTTAGATTTGGGGTTTGACCCTTTATTGTTTGACTTCTAGCTATTGGTCTTGATTTTTAGATGATGCTTTTGGTTATTGCTTTACTTAGCTCATGATTTTTAATTTTGCTTTGATTTGATTTTAGTTTTTATTTTAAATTTGGGTATGATTTTTTTCGGGTATTAAAACTTTGACTTTCATTTTGTTTTTAGTTTTATTTTTAATTTTAGTTTTGTTCTTGATTAAAAATTTATATTTTAATAGACTTGAATTTGATTATTGGCTTTTAATTTTGATTTTTAGACCGATTAATAATTTAATTTTTGTAGATGATGATTTTTGTTTTTGCTTTAGATTATGGTTTTAGTTTTGATTCTTTATTGATTTTATATTTTTCTTTTCATTTTGGTATTGCCATCGATTTGTTTTGTATGTTGGTTATTAAAATACATTTTTTCGTTGATTCTTTTGTTTGTTCTTTTTGTTTTTGTTTTTTTGTGTTAGATTTGGGGTTTGACCCTTTATTGTTTGACTTCTAGCTATTGGTCTTGATTTTTAGATGATGCTTTTGGTTATTGCTTTACTTAGCTCATGATTTTTAATTTTGCTTTGATTTGATTTTAGTTTTTATTTTAAATTTGGGTATGATTTTTTTTGGTATTAAAACTTTGACTTTCATTTTGTTTTTAGTTTTATTTTAATTTTAGTTTTGTTCTTGATTAAAAATTTATATTTTAATAGACTTGAATTTGATTATTGGCTTTTAATTTTGATTTTTAGACCTGATTAATAATTTAATTTTGTGTAGATGATGATTTTTGTTTTCATTTTTGTTTTTGCTTTAGATTATGGTTTTTAGTTTTGATTCTTTATTGATTTTATATTTTTCTTTTCATTTTGGTATTGCCATCGATTTGTTTTGTATGTTGGTTATTAAAATACATTTTTTCGTTGATTCTTTTGTTTGTTCTTTTTTTTTTTTTTTTTTTTTTTTTTGTGTTAGATTTGGGGTTTGACCCTTTATTGTTTGACTTCTAGCTATTGGTCTTGATTTTTAGATGATGCTTTTGGTTATTGCTTTACTTAGCTCATGATTTTTAATTTTGCTTTGATTTGATTTTAGTTTTTATTTTAAATTTGGGTATGATTTTTTTTCGGGTATTAAAACTTTGACTTTCATTTTGTTTTTAGTTTTATTTTTAATTTTAGTTTTGTTCTTGATTAAAAATTTATATTTTAATAGACTTGAATTTGATTATTGGCTTTTAATTTTGATTTTTAGACCGATTAATAATTTAATTTTGTGTAGATGATGATTTTTGTTTTCATTTTTGTTTTTGCTTTAGATTATGGTTTTTAGTTTTGATTCTTTATTGATTTTATATTTTTCTTTTCATTTTGGTATTGCCATCGATTTTTTTGTATGTTGGTTATTAAAATACATTTTTTCGTTGATTCTTTTGTTTGTTCTTTTTGTTTTTGTTTTTGTTTTTTTTGTGTTAGATTTTGGGTTTGACCCTTTATTGTTTGACTTCTAGCTATTGGTCTTGATTTTTAGATGATGCTTTTGGTTATTGCTTTAGCTCATGATTTTTAATTTTGCTTTGATTTGATTTTAGTTTTTATTTTAAATTTGGGTATGATTTTTTTTTCGGGTATTAAAACTTCGACTTTCATTTTGTTTTTAGTTTTATTTTTAATTTTAGTTTTGTTCTTGATTAAAAATTTATATTTTAATAGACTTGAATTTGATTTTTGGCTTTTAATTTTGATTTTTAGACCTGATTAATAATTTAATTTTGTGTAGATGATGATTTTTGTTTTCATTTTTGTTATTGCTTTAGATTATGGTTTTTAGTTTTGATTCTTTATTGATTTTATATTTTTCTTTTCATTTTGGTATTGCCATCGATTTCTGTTTTGTATGTTGGTTATTAAAATAGATTTTTTTCGTTGATTTTCTTTTTTGTTTTTGTTTTTTTTGTGTTAGATTTGGGGTTTGACCCTTTATTGTTTGACTTCTAGCTATTGGTCTTGATTTTTAGATGATGCTTTTGGTTATTGCTTTACTTAGCTTATGATTTTTAATTTTGCTTTGATTTGATTTTAGTTTTTATTTTAAATTTGGGTATGATTTTTTTTCGGGTATTAAAACTTTGACTTTCATTTTGTTTTTAGTTTTATTTTTAATTTTAGTTTTGTTCTTGATTAAAAATTTATATTTTAATAGACTTGAATTTGATTATTGGCTTTTAATTTTGATTTTTAGACCTGATTAATAATTTAATTTTGTGTAGATGATGATTTTTGTTTTCATTTTTGTTTTTGCTTTAGATTATGTTTTTTAGTTTTGATTCTTTATTGATTTTATATTTTTCTTTTCATTTTGGTATTGCCATCGATTTCTGTTTTGTATTTTGGTTATTAAAATACATTTTTTTCGTTGATTCTTTTGTTCGTTCTTTTTTGTTTTTGTTTTTGTTTTTTTTGTGTTAGATTTGGGGTTTGACCCTTTATTGTTTGACTTCTAGCTATTGGTCTTGATTTTTAGATGATGCTTTTGGTTATTGCTTTACTTAGCTCATGATTTTTAATTTTGCTTTGATTTGATTTTAGTTTTTATTTTAAATTTGGGTATGATTTTTTTTTCGGGTTTTAAAACTTCTTCTTTTTATTTTGCACTTGATCTTTATTTGTGTTTTTCGTTTTTTGATCTTTCAATTTACGGTATTTAATTTGGGTTTGTTTAGAGGATACTTATGGGGTTAATATATATTTCTCACGATTTATGGTTCACTCATCCTAGAGATGTTTTCTCATTTGTTAATTTGGTGATAATTATTGGTAGATAATGTCGCGTTCAAGGTTGGGGGTTTTGTGAAAATAAAGAAGCTACTATATCTTTTGGAGAAGCTTAAGGCTTGGAACAAGGATGCACTTCACGATATTATTGGGTTGAAAAAACGATATTCTTTACGGAGCAAGATGGAATTTTCCTTGAGGTTTAGATTGATACGAGAGCTTTTCTTAGGAATGTGTTTGAAGAGCATCTGATTTTTGATGACGAGTTTGGGATATATTTCATTAATTAAATAGACCATGGAAAGGGATCTGTTCTATAATATCTGTCGGATTGCCACGGACAAGATTTATTCAAAGTATGTAGGAGAGTGAATGGGATTTTGTACCGTGCTTAGAATCAAAGAAATACAACAGCTACAACTACGGACGTTCCTTTATCTCTCTTTTGCAAGGACAAGGATAGATGTGATATTGGCTCTAGATTGGCTCCCAATTACTAGTTTTAATCATGGTAGATTGAAAAGACTATTCTTGGAGGAAGAAATGAAAGATGTTATGGATCTTTGTTGACTTTCATGTTAATGGTTTGTAATTAAAATTTCAACTGTCAATTTCCTTACTCATGTCTTTAAGAATAACAATAGATTGGATTTAGGGACATTAGACCTATAAGCGCCCTTTCATGAACACGTATTATGTTCTTTCAAAGACATTATTTGAGGTCCTTGGGGAGACAATTTCTGTGGCTCATAGTGCGTATTTGGTGGAGATTGGATCTTGGATTTTGTCAATGTAGCTAAGTAGCTAGTAGACAACATGAATCATAGATTTAGGAAGAATTTGGCACTTAATTTAGACTTTGAGAAATTGTTTGATAGGTCAATGCTGCCGTTTTCTAGATTTTACGATGGACCTTAAGGTTTTGGTTCTAGATATTACGATGGACCTAAAGGATTTTGTCCTTGTGGCTCATTAGATTTAGGTTTTATTTTTAAAAGCGCAAAACGGAGCTTCAATCTTGGTTCGTTTCTTGGAGTGGTTTAAGGTCGAGGGAACCATAGTGCCCGCCCTTTACTTTTTAATGTTGTAGCCAATGTGTTGATCGGATCATCTCGTAGGGTGAAGAGGCTAGTTTGGTAGAGGTTCGTGTTCTTGGTTATTTTTGTCTCATTTTCAATTTGATTATAATACTAATTTGTTTATCTTTTCGACATTTCTTTGTTTCGAGAATATGTTGATTTTCATATTTTGGGTGTTTTTCTAAAAGGTTAATGTTCTAAGAATGGGCCATCGGGGTTTAATTTAGACTTGGAGATTTAAGAAGGATGACTGTGATTTGCATATACATTGAGTAAAGATTAGAAAGGCTTGCTAGTTTTGTCCAAAGGTGATATTTGTTTTCTTGATGAATGAATCTCATATTCAACTTAAAACTATCATGTCTACTCTAGGAAAGACTAGTTGGATGACTAGAGTGGATTGAGGTTTCTTTGTAGAGTCATTGGCGAGTTCGGTGTTAGTGCGGCTACATATGCACTCGCATCGTCTTATAAAGGACTAAATGTTAGGATTGCAAAGCTTGGTAAAGTTAATGTTTACGTGGTGCTATTGAGGGAAAATGGACGAAATGACATTTGTAGGGTGAGTTTATGAATGGATGCATGTATAACAGGACTCTTTGTTGATGGTTTAGGAAGGTTGATTGTGTGGTTGCTATAGAACAAGAAGTTATGGGAAGGGTTCACTCATCCTGTAGATTTTTTCTCATTTGTTAATTTGGAGATAATTATTGGTAGATAATGTCACGTTCAAGGTTGGGGGTTTTGTGAAAATAAAGAAGCTACTATATCTTTTGGAGAAGCATAAGGCTCTGAACAAGGATGCATTTCACGATATTATTGGGTTGAAAAATGAAATTCTTTACGAAGCAAGATGGAATTTTCCTTGAGGTTTAGATTGATACGAGAGCTTTTCTTAGGAATGTGTTTGAAGAGCATCTGATTTTTTATGAGTTTGGGATATATTTCATTAATTAAATAGATCATGGAAAGGGATCTGTTCTCTAATTTCTGTCGGATTAACACGGACAAGATTTATTCAAAGTATGTAGGAGAGTGAATGGGATTTTGTACCATGCTAAGAATCAAAGAAATACAACAGCTACAACTACGGACGTTTCTATATCTCTCTTTTGCAAGGACAAGGATAGATATGATATTCGCTCTAGATTGGCTCCCAATTACTAGTTTTAATCATGGTAGATTGGAAAGACTATTCTTGGAGGAAGAAATGAAAGATGTTATGGATAACATGATGACAGTCTTTGTTGATTTTCATGTTAATGGTTTGTAATTAAAATTTCAATTGTCAATTTCCTTACTCATGTCTTTAAGAATAACAATAGATTGGATTTAGGGACATTAGACCTATAAGCGCCCTTTCATGAACACGTGTTATGTTCTTTCAAAGACATTATTTGAGGTCCTTAGGGAGACAATTTTTGTGGCTCATAGTGCGTATTTGGTGGACATTGGATCTTGGATTTTGTCAAGGTGGCTAAGTAGCTAGTAGACAACATGAATCATAGATTTAGGAAGAATTTGGCACTTAATTTAGACTTTGAGAAATTGTTTGATAGGTCAATTGCTGCCGTTTTCTAGATTTTACGATGGACCTAAAGGTTTTGGTTCTAGATTTTACGATGGACCTAAAGGATTTTGTCCTTGTGGCTCATTAGATTTAGTTTTTTTTTTAAAACTGCAAAACGGAGCTTCAATCTTGGTTCGTTTCCTGGAGTGGTTTAAGGTCGAGGGAACCATAGTGCCCGCCCCTTTACTTTTTAATGTTGTAGCCAATGTGTTGATCTGGATCATCTCGTAGGGTGAAGAGGCTAGTTTGGTAGAGGTTCGTGTTACTAGTTATTTTTGTCTCATTTTCAATTTGATTATAATACTAATTTGTTTATCTTTTCGACATTTCTTTGTTTCGAGAATATGTTGATTTTCATATATTGGGTGTTTTTCTAAAAGGTTAATTTTCTAAGAATGGGCCATCGGGGTTTAATTTAGACTTGGAGATTTAAGAAGGATGACAGTGATTTGCATATACATTGAGTAAAGATTGGAAAGGCTTGCTAGTTTTGTCCAAAGGTGATATTTGTTTTCTTGATGAATGAATCTCATATTCAACTTAAACCTATCATGTCTACTCTAGGAAAGACTAGTTGGATGTTTAGCGCTCGGTTGAGGTTTCTCCGTAGAGTCGTTGGTGAGTTCGTTGTTAGTGCGGCTACATATGCATTTGCATTAGGATTGCAAAGCGTGGTTAGTTTATGTTTACGTGGTGCTATTGAGGGATAATGGACTAAGTGACATTTTTAGGGTGAGTTTACAAATGGATTCATGTATAAGAGGACTCTTTGATGATGGTTTAGGAAGTTGATTGTGTGGTTGCTTTAGAACTAGAATTTATGGGAAGGGTTTGTAAAGAATCAAAAGACAACTCCTACAACTTCCTCCATGCATTCATGCAAGCGATGCACTTCCGTGTTGTTTCTTCATGTATTTATTTAATTCGGTTCATGCACATCATAGCCTTGTCCATGTATATATATACATCAGTTTGTATAATGAAATCATCTTTGCTTTTGTCTTACATGGTATCAAAGCCTAAGTGATCCATAAAACAACCCTCCTTTTTTTTTCCAGACTGCCGCCTTCCTTAATCTTCCATGGCAGGCCAAACCTCCTCCACCATCCCAAACACCGATGAACCTCACCACCCTATCCTCTTGGTCAACCTCTCCCAATGCAAAACACTAACACCCCTCACCTACTTAGTTTGGTCTTCCCAAGTAACGTCCCTTCTCTTCGGTCTCGATCTTCTTCACTATATCGATGGCACCCACCCCACACCCACCGAAAGCATAACAGCTGATGGAAAAGACATACCAAATCCTGCCTTCAAAACTTGGATTAGACAGGATCGGCTTATTCTTAGTGCCCTCCTAGGAACCTTGGACACTTCCGTCGCCAAAACCTCAAACGAGGCTTGGACAATCCTCAAGACAACCTACGCCAATCCCTCTAGAGGTCACATTCTTCAACTCAAAGACAACCTCTCTACAATCACCAAATCATCCCTCTCTATCTCGGACTACATGCAAGCTATCAAAACTTGCACCGACAAACTCGCTATTTTGGGAAAACCCCTAGATCCCGAAGACATTATTGCCACCGTTCTTAAGGGTCTCGACTATGACACCTACAAACCCATAGTCGATTCCGTTCGTGCCCGTGATGACTCCATTACCTTCGAAGCCCTTCATGAGAAGCTCATTCATCATGAGCTTACTCTAAAACAACATACTCCCTCACCTTTCTTCCCTATCACAGCCCATGTCGCCCAAACCAATGCCCACTCCTCCCATGCACCCACCCGTCCTTACCCGAGTCATCCTATTCGACACCCCCACAAAACCGAGCCAATACACCCTCCAATCCATTCAAAGGAAAATGCCAATATTGCGGATATGTTGGCCACGTCATATCTCAATGTCGCCACTTCAAACGCGATTACCCCTCCGTCAACTTTCCCCCTCCGCCTCCCTCAAACCGCACCACTCGCTCAACCTCAACCCATTCACAGCCCCAAGCCCACACTGTGACAGTTCCACCCTCGACCCATTCGGTACCTTGGCTTGTGGATAGTGGTGCAACTCATCACTTAACCAATGATCTCTCTACTCTTGCTCTTCATCATCCTTACGATGGAAGTGATGACGTTATCATCGGTGACGGCTCCTCACTCCCCATCGCAAACATAGGTTCCTTCTTTATTCCCACCTCTCACTCTACACTTCAATTTAATAATGTCTTACATGTTCCTCTAATCTCTAAAAACATTATTTCCGTCTCTCAATTTTGCAAAGATAACCATGCCACCATAGAATTCTCACACTCTTCTTTTATTTTTAAGGAACTCTTGACCCAACGAATTCTTCTTCACGGAACAATTGATCATGGTGTTTACGTTTGGCACAACAACGCTCCTCAAGCTCACATTGGCACCGTCTCAACATCACTTCAAACTTGGCATCATAGACTAGGGCACCCTCCCCCATTGTTTCCCTTTTAAATAAGACTTTCTCTTTACGCATTCCTTTTAATAAAACATTTTCCCATTGTGATCCTTGTCGATCAACAAGAGTCACAAACTTCCCTTTGCTACTTCGTCATTACAAACTAGTGCTCCACTTGAACTTATATTTTCCGATGTTTGGACCTCTCCGCTATACTCTTATGATAATTATAAATATTATGTGATCTTTGTTGATCATTTTACCAAATATACGTGGCTCTATCCTCAAACAAAAATCCGACACCTTCCTCACATTCGCTCGCTTCAAAGCCCTTGTAGAAAAATTCTTCTCTCGCCCCATTGTTCAATTTTTCTCCGACAATGGTGGTGAGTATCTCAAACTCACTCCGACCCTTCTCCAAAATGGTATCTCTCACTTAACCTCTCCACCACATACTCCCGAACACAACGGCTTTGCGAACGTCGTCACCGACACTTAGTCGAAACCGCCCTCTCACTTCTATCCCACGCTAAGCTTCCGCTCATTTTTTGGTCCCATGCACTCACAACCGCAGCCTACCTAATCAATAGACTCCCCAACCCCACTCTACAAAATGACTCTCCTTATCTAAGGCTATTTCAAAAATCACCCAACTACTCTAAACTTCGTAGCTTTGGGTGTTTGTGCTATCCATGGCTCAAACCATACTCACCTCACAAACTTGCACCAAAATCTACCCCTTGCATTTTTGTTGGGTACTCTTCCTCTCAAAGTGCGTACCCTTGTCTCGACCCAACCACTAATAGAGTCTATACCTCTCGTCATGTTAGATTTGTTGAGACCATATTTCCTACTCAACTCTCACCTCAAACTCCACTATATCTTCTACTATCTCCCCGGATGAATGGTGTGACATCTCAATCCCAATCCTCCAAACCATACCCATTGTACCTCTTGCCCAAACAATACCCAACCCATCTCCCACCTCACCACCGAGCCACAACCCCGACACACCCACTCGCACCTATCGCCTCTACTTCCGAACCCACTCTTCCGGCTCGGCCAACCGGTCTCACAACATACTAACCTAAACACCGATCCCACATGACCCAAAGCCCACCATCGTCCCTCCCAACCCCCACCCACTCGCACTATAGAAACAAGATTATCCCATGGCATTCGAAACCCAATCCCAAATATGCCTATCTTGCTACCCTTCCTTCCCCTTCCTCGCTTCCCACTTCAACCAAACAAGCCCTTTCCATACCCCATTGGCGTGCCGCCATGCAAGAGGAATACGACGCGCTCATGCGTAATACTACATGGTCACTTGTTCCATCCCATGAAGCCCCAAACATAGTCGGGTGTAAATGGGTGTTCCGCATAAAATACAACCCCGACAACACTATATACAAATACAAAGCTCGTCTTGTCGCCAAGGGCTTTCATCAACGCCCGGCCTTGACTACTCCGACACATTCGGTCCGTAGTCAAACCCGTCACCATACGTCTTGTTCTTTCTCTTGCCATCACCCGTGGTTGGTCCCTTCGCCAACTCGACGTCAACAACGCCTTCCTTCAAGGCAATCTCTCCGAGACAGTTTTCATGTCCCAACCTCCCAGTTTTCAAAATACTCTTCTTCCCTCACATGTGTGTCGTCTCTCGAAAGCCATCTACGGTTTAAAGCAAGCACCTCGTGCTTGGTACATCGCTCTAAAACAATTTCTTCTCTCCTTTGGCTTTCGTTCATCAATGTCGATCCTCACTTTTCATTTATTCTCATAACTCCAACTATCTTCTTCTTCTTGTCTATGTCGACGACATAGTAATCACGGGTCCATCAAACTCCTTTCTCTCTACATTCCTAACTAGTCTCTCGACTCGCTTCTCTCTAAAAGATCTAGGCCCACTCTCATATTTTCTAGGAATAGAAGTCACCCCAAATTCGGATGGTCTTTTACTCTCTCAGTCCAAATATATAAATGATATCCTCACCAAGCACAACATGGACCAATCCAAACCCTCTCCCACCCCCATGGCTACCTATCCCTCCCTCTCAGCTCTTCCCCGCACACCCATCGCAACCCATCCGAATTTCGAGCCATTATTGGCAGCCTTCAATATCTCTCTCTCACTCGACCCGATATTGCCTTCCCCGTAAACAAATTAGCCCAATTTCTTCTCCACCCTCAAGAAGCTCACTGGGTATCCCTCAAACGTTTGCTCCGCTATTTACATGGTATATTACACTTGGGACTACAACTCTTCAAACAAACTCCACCCATTCTTCATGCCTTCGTGGCAGATTGGGCGGGAGACAAGGACGACTTCATGTCCACCACCGGCTTCATTGTCTACCTAGGCCGCAACCCCGTCACGTGGTCCTCGAAGAAGCAACGAGCCTTAGCTCGTTCTTCAACTAGGCGAATTCGAGTTTGCCACCACCGTGAGCTCATTTGGATTAAAAACCTCTGTCCGAACTTGGTGTCAACCTCACTACAACTCCGGTCATTTCTGCGACAACTTAGGTGCGGCAACCTACTCGCCAACCCGGTCTTTCACTCACGGATGAAGCATCTCGCCCTAGCGTTTCACTTTGTGCGAGAACAAGTTAATCTTGGAACCTTGCGTGTCCGGATATTTCAGGAGACCGGCTCGCAGATGCTCTAACAAAACCCCTCTCCGAGCTCGGTTTCAATCGCTCACTTCCAAGATTGGACTCACACAAGGACCGTCCATCTTGCGGGCGTGTAAAGAATCAAAAGATAACTCCTACAACTTCCTCCATGCATTCATGCAAGCGATGCACTTCCGTGTTGTTTCTTCATGTATTTATTTAATTCGGTTCATGCACATCATAGCCTGTCCATGTATATATATACATCAGTTTGTATAATGAAATCATCTTTGCTTTTGTCTTACAGGGTTCACTCATCCTATAGATGTTTTCTCATTTGTAAATTTGGTGATAATTATTGGTAGAGAATATCACGTTCAAGGTTGGGGGTTTTGTGAAAATAAAGAAGCTATTATTTCTCATGGTGAAGCTTAAGGCTTGGAACAAAGACGCACTTCACTAAATTATTGGGTTGAAAAAGTGATATTCTTTAAAGAGCGTTGAGATAGATAGTACAGAGCAAGATGGAATTTCTTTGAGGTTGAGATTGATAGGAGAGCTTTTCTAAGGAATGTGTTTGAAGAGCATCGATTATTGATGATGAGTTGTGGATATATTTCAATATTTAATAGACCAAGAAAAGGGATGTCCATTCTATAATTTCTGTCGGATTGCTACGGATAGGATGTATAGAAAGTATGTAGGAGAGTGAATGGAATTTTGTACCATGTTAAGAATCAAAGAAATACAACATCTACAACTACGGACGTTTCTTTATCTCTCTTTTGCAAGGACAAGGATAGATATGATATTGGCTCTAGATTGGCTCCCAATTACTAGTTTTAATCGTGGTAGATTGGAAAGACCATTCTTGGAGGAAGAAATCAAAGATGTTAAGGGTAACATAATGACAATCTTTGTTGACTTTCGTGTTAATGGGTGGTAATTAAAACTTCAATTGCCAATTTCCTTACTCATGTCTTTAAGAATGACAAATAGATTGGATTTAGGGATATTAGACCTATTAGCCCTTTCATGAACACGCGTTATGTTCTTTCAAAGAAATTATTTGATGTCCTTGGGGAAACAATTTCGTGGCTCATAGTGCGTATTTGGTAGACATTGGATCTTGGATTTTGTCCTTGTGGCTAAGTAGCTAGTAGACAACTTGATTCATAGATTTAGGAAGAATTTGACACTTAATTTAGACTTTGAAAAATTGTTTGATTGGTCAAATGCTTCCGTTTTCTAGATTTTACGATGGACCTAAAGGTTTTTGGTTCTAGATTTTACGATGGACCTAAAGGATTTTGTCCTTGTGGCTAAGTAGATTTAGGTTTTATTTTTAAAAGCGCAAAACGGAGCCTCAATCTTGGTTCTTTTCTGGAGGGTTTAAGGTCGAGGAACCATAGTGCCCCCTTACCTTCTTGTTGTAGCCAATGTGTTGAACAGATCATCTCGTTGGGTCTTGAGGCTAGTTTGGTAGAGGTTTATGTTATTGGTTATAATTGTCTCATTTTCAATTTTCGATAATACTAATTTGTTTATCTTTTCGACATTTCTTTGTTTTGATATTTGTTGATTTTCATATTTTGGGTGTTTTTCTGGTCTAAAAGGATAATATTTCTAAGAATGGGCCATTAGGGTTTAATTTAGACTTGGACACTTAAGAAGGATGACAATGATTTGCATTTACAATGAGTGAAGATTGGAAAGGCCTTGCTTGTTTTGTCCAAAGGTGATATTTGTTTTCTTGATGAATGAATCTCATATTCAACTTAAACCTAGCATGTCTACTCTAGGAAAGACTAGTTGGATGTCTAGAGCTGGGTTGAGGTTTCTCTGTAGAGTCGTTGGTGAGTTCGGTGTTAGTGCGGCTACATATGCACTCACATTGTTTTATAAAGGAGTTAGGATTGCAAAGCTTGGTTAAATTTATGTTTATGTGGTGCTATTGAGGGATAAGGGACGAAGTGACATTTGTAGGGTGAGCTTACAAATGGGTGCATGTATAACAGGACTCTTTGACATTTCTTTGTTTCGACAATATGTTGATTTTCATATTTTTGGTGTTTTTCTAAAAGGTTAATTTTTCTAAGAATGGGCCATTGGGGTTTAATTTTGACTTGGAGACTTGAGAAGGATGACAGTGATTTGCATATACAATGAGTGATGATTAGAAAGGCTTGCTTGTTTTGTCCAAAGGTGATATTTGTTTTCTTGATGAATGACTAGTTGGATGTCTAGAGCAGGATTGAGGTTTGTTCGTAGAGTCGTTGGCGAGTTCGGTGTTAGTGCGGCTACATATGCACTCAAATCGTCTTATAAAGGACTAAGTGTTAGGATTGCAAAGCTTGGTTATGTTTATGTTATGTGGTCCTATTGAGGGATAGTGGACGAATTGACATTTGTACGGAGAGTTTATGAATGGATGCATGCATAACAGGACTCTTTGATGTTGGTTTAGGAAGTTGATTGTGTGGTTGCTTTAGAACTAGAGGTTATGGGAAGGGGTTCACTCATCCTATAGATGTTTTCTCATTTGTAAATTTGGAGATAATTATTGGTAGAGAATGTCACGTTCAAGGTTGGGGGTTTTGTGAAAATAACGAAGCTACTATATCTTATGGAGAAGCTTAAGGCTTGGAACAAGGACACATACTTCACGATATTATTGGGTTCAAAAAGTGATATTCTTTAAAGGGTGTTGAGATAGATTGTACTACGGAGCAAGATGGAATTTTCTTTGAAGTTTAGATTGACAGGAGAGCGTTTCTTAGGAATGTGTTTGAAGAGTATCTGATTATTGATGACAAGTTTGGGATATATTTCTAATTAAATAGACCAAGGAAAGGGACTTGTTCTATAATTTCTATCGGATTGCTACGGACAAGATTTATAGAAAGTATGTAGGAGAGTGAATGGGATTTTGTACCATCCTAAGAATCAAAGAAATACAACAGTTACAACTACGGATGTTTCTTTATCTCTCTTTTGCAAGGACAAGGATAGATATGATATTGGCTCTAGATTGGCTCCCAATTACTAGTTTTAATCATGGTAGATTGGAAACACTATTCTTTGGAGGAAGAAATCAAAGATGTTAAGGATAACATGATGACAGTCTTTGTTGACTTTCATGTCAAGGGTGGTAATTAAAATTTCAATTGCCAATTTCATTACTCATGTCTTTAAGAATGACAAATAGGTTGGATTTAGGGACAATAGACCTATAAGCCCTTTCATGAACACGTGTTATGTTCTTTCAAAGAAATTATTTGAGGTCCTTGGGGAGACAATTTCCGTGGCTCATTGTGCGTATTTGGTAGACATTGGATCTTGGATTTGGTTCTTGTGGCTAAGTTGCTAGTAGACAACTTGAATCATTGATTTAGGAAGAATTTGGCACTCAATTTATACTTTGAGAAATTGTTTAATAAGTCAACTGCTGCCGTTTTCTAGATTTTACGATGGACCTAAAGGATTTTGTCCTTGTGGCCAAGTAGATTTAGATTTTATTTTTCAAAACTGCAAAACGGAGTTTCAATCTTGATTCTTTTCCTAGAGGGGTTTAAGGTCGAGCGAACAATAGTGCCCCTTTACTTTTTACTGTTGTAGCCAATGTGTTGAGCAGGATTATCTCGTAGGGTGAAGAGGCTAGTTTGGTAGAGGTTTGTGTTACTGGTTATATTTGTTTCATTTTCAATTTGCTGATAATACTAATTTGTTTATCTTTTCGACATTTCTTTGTTTGAGAATATGTTGATTTTCATATTTTGGGTTTTTTTCTAAAAGGTTATTTATCTAAGAATGGGCCATCGGGGTTTAATTTAGACTTGGAGACTTAAGAAGGATGACAGTGATTTGCATTTACAATGAGTGAAGATTGGAAAGGCTTGCTTGTTCTGTCCAAAGGTGATATTTGTTTTCTTGATGAATGAATCTCATATTCAACTTAAACCTATCATGTCTACTCTAGGAAAGACTAGTTGGATGTTTAGCGCTCGGTTGAGGTTTCTCCGTAGAGTCGTTGGTGAGTTCGTTGTTAGTGCGGCTACATATGCATTAGCAATGTTTTATAAAGGACTAAGTGTTAGGATTGCAAAGCTTGGTTAGTTTATGTTTACGTGGTGCTATTGAGGGATAATGGACTAAGTGACATTTTTAGGGTGAGTTTACAAATGGATTCATGTATAAGAGGACTCTTTGATGATGGTTTAGGAAGTTGATTGTGTGGTTGCTTTAGAACTAGAATTTATGGGAAGGGTTTGTAAAGAATCAAAAGACAACTCCTACAACTTCCTCCATGCATTCATGCAACTGATGCACTTCCGTGTTGTTTCTTCATGTATTTATTTAATTCAGTTCATGCACATCAGCCACTGTCCATGTATATATATACATCAGTTTGTATAATGAAATCATCTTTGCTTTTGTCTTACATGGTATCAAAGCCTAAGTGATCCATAAAACAACCCTCCTTTTTTTTCCAGACTGCCGCCTTCTTTAATCTTCCATGGCAGGCCAAACCTCCTCCACCATCCCAAACACCGATGAACCTCACCACCCTATCCTCTTGGTCAACCTCTCCCAATGCAAAACACTAACACCCCTCACCTACTTAGTTTGGTCTTCCCAAGTAACGTCCCTTCTCTTCGGTCTCGATCTTCTTCACTATATCGATGGCACCCACCCCACACCCACCGAAAGCATAACAGCTGATGGAAAAGACATACCAAATCCTGCCTTCAAAACTTGGACTAGACAGGATCGGCTTATTCTTAGTGCCCTCCTAGGAACCTTGGACACTTCCGTCGCTCACCTTGTTTACCAAGCCAAAACCTCAAACGAGGCTTGGACAATCCTTAAGACAACCTACGCCAATCCCTCTAGAGGTCACATTCTTCAACTCAAAGACAACCTCTCTACAATCACCAAATCATCCCTCTCTATCTCGGACTACATGCAAGCTATCAAAACTTGCACCGACAAACTCGCTATTTTGGGAAAACCCCTAGATCCCGAAGACATTATTGCCACCGTTCTTAAGGGTCTCGACTATGACACCTACAAACCCATAGTCGATTCCGTTCGTGCCCGTGATGACTCCATTACCTTCGAAGCCCTTCATGAGAAGCTCATTCATCATGAGCTTACTCTAAAACAACATACTCCCTCACCTTTCTTCCCTATCACAGCCCATGTCGCCCAAACCAATGCCCACTCCTCCCATGCACCCACCCGTCCTTACCCGAGTCATCCTATTCTGCCAACACCCCCACAAAACCGAGCCAATACACCCTCCAATCCATTCAAAGGAAAATGCCAATATTGCAGATATGTTGGCCACGTCATATCTCAATGTCGCCACTTCAAACACGATTACCCCTCCGTCAACTTTCCCCCTCCGCCTCCCTCAAACCGCACCACTCGCTCAACCTCAACCCATTCACAGCCCCAAGCCCACACTGTGACAGTTCCACCCTCGACCCATTCGGTACCTTGGCTTGTGGATAGTGGTGCAACTCATCACTTAACCAATGATCTCTCTACTCTTGCTCTTCATCATCCTTACGATGGAAGTGATGACGTTATCATCGGTGACGGCTCCTCACTCCCCATCGCAAACATAGGTTCCTTCTTTATTCCCACCTCTCACTCTACACTTCAATTTAATAATGTCTTACATGTTCCTCTAATCTCTAAAAACATTATTTCCGTCTCTCAATTTTGCAAAGATAACCATGCCACCATAGAATTCTCACACTCTTCTTTTATTTTTAAGGAACTCTCGACCAAACGAATTCTTCTTCACGGAACAATTGATCATGGCGTTTACGTTTGGCACAACAACGCTCCTCAAGCTCACATTGGCACCGTCTCAACATCACTTCAAACTTGGCATCATAGACTAGGGCACCCCTCCCCCCCCATTGTTTCCCTTTTAAATAAGACTTTCTCTTTACGCATTCCTTTTAATAAAACATTTTCCCATTGTGATCCTTGTCTGATCAACAAGAGTCACAAACTTCCCTTTGCTACTTCGTCATTACAAACTAGTGCTCCACTTGAACTTATATTTTCCGATGTTTGGACCTCTCTGCTATACTCTTATGATAATTATAAATATTATGTGATCTTTGTTGATCATTTTACCAAATATACGTGGCTCTATCCCCTCAAACAAAAATCCGACACCTTCCTCACATTCGCTCACTTCAAAGCCCTTGTAGAAAAATTCTTCTCTCGCCCCATTGTTCAATTTTTCTCCGACAATGGTGGTGAGTATCTCAAACTCACTCCAACCCTTCTCCAAAATGGTATCTCTCACTTAACCTCTCCACCACATACTCCCGAACACAACGGCTTTGCCGAACGTCGTCACCGACACTTAGTCGAAACCGCCCTCTCACTTCTATCCCACGCTAAGCTTCCGCTCATTTTTTGGTCCCATGCACTCACAACCGCAGCCTACCTAATCAATAGACTCCCCACCCCCACTCTACAAAATGACTCTCCTTATCTAAGGCTATTTCAAAAATCACCCAACTACTCTAAACTTCGTAGCTTTGGGTGTTTGTGCTATCCATGGCTCAAACCATACTCACCTCACAAACTTGCACCAAAATCTACCCCTTGCATTTTTGTTGGGTACTCTTCCTCTCAAAGTGCGTACCACTGTCTCGACCCAACCACTAATAGAGTCTATACCTCTCGTCATGTTAGATTTGTTGAGACCATATTTCCCTACTCAACTCTCACCTCAAACTCCACTATATCTTCTACTATCTCCCCAGATGAATGGTGTGACATCTCAATCCCAATCCTCCAAACCATACCCATTGTACCTACTGCCCAAACAATACCCAACCCATCTCCCACCTCACCGTAGAGCCACAACCCCGACACACCCACTCGCACCTTACGCTCTACTTCACCGAACCCACTCTTCCTCGGCCGAACCGGTCTCACAACATACTAACCTAAACACCGATCCCACACCGACCCAAAACCCACCATCGGTCCCTCCCAACCCCCACCCACTCGCACTATAGAAACAAGATTATCCCATGGCATTCGAAAACCCAATCCCAAATATGCCTATCTTGCTACCCTTCCTTCCCCTTCCTCGCTTCCCACTTCAACCAAACAAGCCCTTTCCATACCCCATTGGCGTGCCGCCATGCAAGAGGAATACGACGCGCTCATGCGTAATACTACATGGTCACTTGTTCCATCCCATGAAGCCCCAAACATAGTCGGGTGTAAATGGGTGTTCCGCATAAAATACAACCCCGACAACACTATATACAAATACAAAGCTCGTCTTGTCGCCAAGGGCTTTCATCAACGCCCTGGCCTTGACTACTCCGACACATTCAGTCCCGTAGTCAAACCCGTCACCATACGTCTTGTTCTTTCTCTTGCCATCACCCGTGGTTGGTCCCTTCGCCAACTCGACGTCAACGCCTTCCTTCAAGGCAATCTCTCCGAGACAGTTTTCATGTCCCAACCTCCCAGTTTTCAAAATACTCTTCTTCCCTCACATGTGTGTCGTCTCTCGAAAGCCATCTACGGTTTAAAGCAAGCACCTCGTGCTTGGTACATCGCTCTAAAACAATTTCTTCTCTCCTTTGGCTTTCGTTCATCAATGTCTGATCCCTCACTTTTCATTTATTCTCATAACTCCAACTATCTTCTTCTTCTTGTCTATGTCGACGACATAGTAATCACGGGTCCATCAAACTCCTTTCTCTCTACATTCCTAACTAGTCTCTCGACTCGCTTCTCTCTAAAAGATCTAGGCCCACTCTCATATTTTCTAGGAATAGAAGTCACCCCAAATTCGGATGGTCTTTTACTCTCTCAGTCCAAATATATAAATGATATCCTCACCAAGCACAACATGGACCAATCCAAACCCTCTCCCACCCCCATGGCTACCTATCCCTCCTCTCGCCTCTTCCCCGCACACCCATCTCGCAACCCATCCGAATTTCGAGCCATTATTGGCAGCCTTCAATATCTCTCTCTCACTCGACCCGATATTGCCTTCCCGTAAACAAATTAGCCCAATTTCTTCTCCACCCTCAAGAAGCTCACCGGGTATCCTCAAACGTTTGCTCCGCTATTTACATGGTATATTACACTTGGGACTACAACTCTTCAAACAAACTCCACCCATTCTTCATGCCTTTTGTGACGCAGATTGGGCGGGAGACAAGGACGACTTCATGTCCACCACCGGCTTCATTGTCTACCTAGGCCGCAACCCCGTCACGTGGTCCTCGAAGAAGCAACGAGCCTTAGCTCGTTCTTCAACTGAGGCCGAATTCCGAGCTGTTGCTGCCACCACCGCTGAGCTCATTTGGATTAAAAACCTCCTGTCCGAACTTGGTGTCAACCTCACTACAACTCCAGTCATTTCTGCGACAACTTAGGTGCAGAACCTACTCGCCAACCCGGTCTTTCACTCACGGATGAAGCATCTCGCCCTAGCGTTTCACTTTGTGCGAGAACAAGTTAATCTTGGAACCTTGCGTGTCCAGCATATTTCAGGCCGAGACCAGCTCGCAGATGCTCTAACAAAACCCCTCTCCCGAGCTCGGTTTCAATCGCTCACTTCCAAGATTGGACTCACACAAGGACCGTCCATCTTGCGGGGGCGTGTAAAGAATCAAAAGACAACTCCTACAACTTCCTCCATGCATTCATGCAACTGATGCACTTCCGTGTTGTTTCTTCATGTATTTATTTAATTCAGTTCATGCACATCATAGCCACTGTCCATGTATATATATACATCAGTTTGTAGAGAATATCACGTTCAAGATTGGGGGTTTTGTGAAAATAAAGAAGCTATTATTTCTCATGGTGAAGCTTAAGGCTTGGAACAAAGACGCACTTCACTAAATTATTGAGTTGAAAAAGTGATATTCTTTAAAGAGCGTTGAGATAGATAGTACAGAGCAAGATGGAATTTCTTTGAGGTTGAGATTGATAGGAGAGCTTTTCTAAGGAATGTGTTTGAAGAGCATCTGATTATTGATGATGAGTTGGGGATATATTTCAATATTTAATAGACCAAGAAAAAGGGATGTCCATTCTATAATTTCTGTCGGATTGCTACAGATAGGATGTATAGAAAGTATGTAGGAGAGTGAATGGAATTTTGTACCATGTTAAGAATCAAAGAAATACAACATCTACAACTACGGACGTTTCTTTATCTCTCTTTTGCAAGGACAAGGATAGATATGATATTGGCTCTAGATTGGCTCCCAATTACTAGTTTTAATCGTGGTAGATTGGAAAGACCATTCTTGGAGGAAGAAATCAAAGATGTTAAGGGTAACATAATGACAATCTTTGTTGACTTTCGTGTTAATGGGTGGTAATTAAAACTTCAATTGCCAATTTCCTTACTCATGTCTTTAAGAATGACAAATAGATTGGATTTAGGGATATTAGACCTATTAGCCCTTTCATGAACACGCGTTATGTTCTTTCAAAGAAATTATTTGATGTCCTTGGGGAAACAATTTTTGTGGCTCATAGTGCGTATTTGGTAGACATTGGATCTTGGATTTTGTCCTTGTGGCTAAGTAGCTAGTAGACAACTTGATTCATAGATTTAGGAAGAATTTGACACTTAATTTAGACTTTGAAAAATTGTTTGATTGGTCAAATGCTTCCGTTTTCTAGATTTTACGATGGACCTAAAGGTTTTTGGTTCTAGATTTTACGATGGACCTAAAGGATTTTGTCCTTGTGGCTAAGTAGATTTAGGTTTTATTTTTAAAAACTGCAAAACGGAGCCTCAATCTTGGTTCTTTTCCTGGAGGGGTTTAAGGTCGAAGGAACCATAGTGCCCCCTTACCTTTACTGTTGTAGCCAATGTGTTGAACAGGATCATCTCGTTGGGTGCTGAGGCTAGTTTGGTAGAGGTTTATGTTATTGGTTATAATTGTCTCATTTTCAATTTTCTGATAATACTAATTTGTTTATCTTTTCGACATTTCTTTGTTTTGATATTTGTTGATTTTCATATTTTGGGTGTTTTTCTGGTCTAAAAGGATAATATTTCTAAGAATGGGCCATTAGGGTTTAATTTAGACTTGGACACTTAAGAAGGATGACAATGATTTGCATTTACAATGAGTGAAGATTGGAAAGGCCTTGCTTGTTTTGTCCAAAGGTGATATTTGTTTTCTTGATGAATGAATCTCATATTCAACTTAAACCTAGCATGTCTACTCTAGGAAAGACTAGTTGGATGTCTAGAGCTGGGTTGAGGTTTCTCTGTAGAGTCGTTGGTGAGTTCGGTGTTAGTGCGGCTACATATGCACTCACATTGTTTTATAAAGGACTAAGTGTTAGGATTGCAAAGCTTGGTTAAATTTATGTTTATGTGGTGCTATTGAGGGATAAGGGACGAAGTGACATTTGTAGGGTGAGCTTACAAATGGGTGCATGTATAACAGGACTCTTTGATGATGGTTTAGGAAGTTGATTGTGTGGTTACTCTAGAACTAGAATTTATGGGAAGGGTTCACTCCTAATTTAATTTTAAAAGAAAGGTAATTGGTACTTAGTGTTAATTGTAAAAAGAAAGGTGAGGGGTTTATGCGACTTAATAGGTAAGTTACCACTTCTAATTTTGATGAGATTCAAGGAAAAAAGTTCCAAAAAAGGTAATAATAATTGTTAAGTTTGATATACATTGTTGGTTTCTCCGTAGAGTCGTTGGTGAGTTTGGTGTTAGTGCGGCTACATATGCACTCACATTGTTTTATAAAGGACTAAGTGTTAGGATTGCAAAGCTTGGTTAAATTTATGTTTACATGGTGCTATTGAGGGATAAGGGACGAAGTGACATTTGTAGGGTGAGCTTACAAATGGATGCATGTATAACAGGACTCTTTGATGATGGTTTAGGAAGTTGATTGTGTGGTTACTCTAGAACTAGAATTTATGGGAAGGGTTCACTCCTAATTTAATTGTAAAAGAAAGGTAACCGGTACTTAGTGTTAATTGTAAAAAGAAAGGTAAGGGGTTTATGCGACTTAATAGGTAAGTTACCACTTCTAATTTTGATGAGATTCAAGGAAAAAAGTTCCAAAAAGGTAATAATAATTGTTAAGTTTGATATACATTGTTGGGTTCTCTAATAGCTTACACTTTTAGATGAGTTGGTAACTTATCGTAGTACTAGAGCTTTAGTTTGGCTAGGTGTTGGGTTTAAGTCATCCGATTGCATTTGTTTCTTGCAGTATTTTGAGTGTTGTTAGTGTGCACATGTGGGACCTGTTTTGTTTGTTATGCCTCTAACAACGCAACATTTTTCTCTTCACGTGTGAGCTGTTTCACTATGTAGGGAGCATTAAACTTTAACACATTGTTGGCCCCTCTAAATGCTTTAGCTTTTAGATGAGTTGGTTAATAACAATTAATAAAAGTAATTAGTTTCAGCATTGTGGTCAAGGAGGTAGATATGGGCATTGGTGAGGGATATTTACTTATTTTTGTGGCGTTATTAGGCCTTGGATGTGATCCTTTTGGGAGGAGCTCTTAGATATGGTGGGTATGTGTAGATCCCGATTGGGAATGAAAATTCAAAGAAGGAAATATTATTGAAAGTAATCAGTTGGAACATTGTGGTTAAGGAGGCCGGGTTAACAAGGGAAAGGCTAAAGAGCGTCTGTGTGATATGTTGATCCATGGTATCTTGGAGACTCGTGTCAAGGATTGGGAGTACATCTTGTCTTGCGGGGGCATTCTATTGATATCATTGGTTTTTGGATAGTTGTTTTGCAAGGAGAGGTGCTTCATGGTTCTTATTAGAATCTTTTCTTAGAAGCTTTCTGCTTGATAGTCTCATTAGGGATTGTCACCTAAGAAATAATGTCCTTTTTAGGGCTCAGTTTGCTTGGTCAGTTCCAAGAGGACTAGTGGTAGCTACTCGTACTGTGGTGCTTTCATATTTGTATTTTTAGAGATTAGTTAGTTAATGGTGGAGAATGACAAGTACAAGGTCGGGTGGTTTTGTTAAAGTATATGGGAGAGTTAGTTAATAGGATACTATACCATACAAGTAATCAAGGAAACACAATTTTGACTAATGACATCTCTTATTCTCTCTTTTGCAAGGACAACAAAGATAGATGTGATATAGGGTTTGGATTGGCTCCTAATTCCCTGTTTTAGCTGTGGTAGATTGGAAAATGTCATTTTTGGAGGAAGAAATCAAAGATGTTTTCATTAAGATTGTTGATAACAAGAGGCTTCCAGGTTTATAATTTCTCTACGGGGTCTTTCAGCTCTTTGCATGGAGATCTGTATAAGTTGGACATGTATGAAGTAAATGGCATGGAGCAAATGAATGCTTTTGATTGGCTTTTTGACTGGTTCGTAAAAGTCAATGTCAAGAGGAAGAAAATGAGAAGGCCGTAGTTCTTTTACCTCTCATCCTGATTTGTGATTCATATCATCATATGTGAACTTGATGACCTCTAGAGTACATAGTTGATATGGAAGCCAATGCTCTTATCTCACCCCGTGATGCCTTAAGGTTAGTAGCTCATTAGGACGATCTAAGAGAAAAAGGGATCTAGCATCTGTGGAAACCCTAGATCAAATTGGGACTTAAGATGGGTGACGGTGATTTGCAAAACAATGAGTGAAAATGACAGAGACTTTGCTCGTGTTGTCCATAGGTGATATTTGTTTTCTTGATGAATGGATTGTATCTTCAACATAAATGTATAATGTCTACTCTAAGAGAGAATAATTGGAATTCAAAGAATGAATTGCGAGATGTGTGTGCTCAAAAGGTTTGATAGGATAAAATGGTTTTTGGAGGTGTAAGGTTTTGTCTTAAAGATGTTAGGGTAACTTCTAATTGTTTTGCAAGATAGATATCAAGTGTTGCAGCCTGCTTTCAAAAATAAGTTAATGCAACAAGTGGATAGATTGAATTGGTCTAGTGAGGGACAAGGTGCTAGCATCTTAATGTGGACGTGTTGTAAACTATCTATGGAACTTTAGGGCCTGAGTATAACTCTTATGAAGCTGGTGCTACGGTACAAGTTTTTCATCTCATCATTGATGATGATTGCAAGAAATATGCATCCAGGGTACGGTTGACGTTTCTGTGTAGAGTCAAGGTGATCTTGGTGTTAGTGTGGCTACGTATGCACTCACATTGTTTTTGTAGAGGACTAATTGCTAGAACAGCAAAGCTTGATTCTCTTTATGTTTACATGGTGCTATAGAGGGGGTAAATGGACGAAGTGACATTTGTATGGGGAGTTCGAAAATGGATGCATCTATAACACAACTCTCTCATGATAATTTTAAGAAGTTGATTATGTGGTTATTTTAGAAATGGACTTGAAGCTTCTCTTGTCTTCAACACATGCCAAGAAGAACTTTATTTTCCAAGGGAGGTTTTAACGCTTAAGCCGCTAAGGGGCAGTTTAACGGATTGGGATCCCTGGCTTGTTATTTAGTAATGAGAGTTGGGATGGTAAATCTCAATTGGGAATGAGTAACATATTTCTGGTATGTATTTTCAAATTTGGTATTATCGTTGTGGTTTTTTTTGGAAAAGTAGCTACTGAATGAATTTGTAGATTGAGCTGCAAATGACCAAGTTAACTCTAGCTCTACAACTTTTTGAACTGGAAGAAAGAGCCTGAGTTTGACATTGTGTGTGCTCTAGAGGTTTCTTAATGAACGGGCAAAATTTAAGCTGATGAGCCAGCCTTAATTTTTTCAGAAAGTATGCTTGCTTAATGAACGTGCAAAATTTAAGCTGATGAGCCAGCCTTAATTTTTTCATAAAGTATGCTTTATATATATTATGTGAATTTTAATCTTATCTGCATATAAGATGTGAATTTATAATCTTGCTCTCAAATACTATAAAAACTAGCTGAACCGAGTGGGAGCTGGGCTTCATAAGTCTGAATTGACCCTTGCTCAAGCTTGGCTCTTTACTGAGAGAGCCTAAAAATTAATTTGAGTTTAAGCACGGATATTTTCTTGAAGGGTTTGGTTTACTTGCAGTAGCCTAATGGTAAACTGTAGTGTGTGTGTGTGTGTGTGTGTTGCTAAGCATGTTACGTATTTCTACATCTCAAGTTATCGCTTCAGTATAAAGGGTGTTTATTTTAATAGCTGTGTATGGTGAACATGTTGGAGGCGGAAATAGGGATAGAAAGATAAATAGACTGTCACTGAAGGCATTCAAATTAGAGACTGCAGTGGTGTAAAAAAAGGTCCAGTTATGCACAATTGTTTTGCTCAAAATTATCAAATACTCATTTTAGTTAGCTACATCTTAGATTCAGAGTACATCTTACATGTGCTTCAGTTGGTCAAGGTGCCCTACGACGATTTATGTTTCACCATTAACTTTTAGAGGGAGCTCGAAAAACCAATGCACAAGTTGCTGTATCTCTATCATCCAACTTGGAACCTTGTCTGATTGTGCTTTGGAGGCGCATATAAGGTAAATTTTCCATTTCTTATTTGAATTTCAAAAGGAAAGAAAGGGTTGAAAATTGGGTTTCCAATTGGAAAATATTGCAGTATTTGCTTGTAACTAGGAGCAGCTAATACTGCAAGCAGCGTAAATTTGACAACCTACATATTACATATACATTACTCTATTTCAGGATGCCCATGAAACCTTCCTTACCAGCTTGAGTCTTCATTATTTTAGCCAAGTTTGAACACAAAAAGTTCGTCATATGTTTCTTTGTTTTATCAAGAAAGTATATGTCCATTACTCCCACATTTTGACTTTAAAAGTCTGTTTTTGCCCTCCCCCCCCTTGAGATTAACTAATATATACCATATTGAAAATCACGAAAATTTTAGCTAAGCTTTTACGGATGACTTTTTAGTGCAAATGTAAAAAATGTAAAAGGGGCTTCTTAATTGCAATGGAGTATTTAAAAGTGCAAAAAAAGGGCATTGTTCTTCTGTAGCGTATTTTACGTGTTTGGTTAATTCAAGAGTAGAGGAAGCTACGAGAGTCGTAAAATCGACTATTATCCATTTATCTTTGTTAGCCATGAGAAATTGAATCATGCATTGTTGTTATCATCCTATTAGATGTTGACTCAAATCTACTTAGTGTGGGGATATTAAGCCCCTTTTTATCTAAATACACCTCCTTTCTTTGATTACAAAATGTCATTATTTAAAAAGATGTTTTTGCTCTTAGGTTAAGAGAAAAAAATTTAGGTTGGTATTGTTCTACTCAAATTTAGGTTGGTATTGTTCTACTCAAATCTGCTTAGTGTGGGGATATTAATGCAGACTTCAACGGGAATAAAATAGTCTCGCTTTTCTATTTGGTACAAGCAAGTAAATTGATAATTTTAAAAGTTTGACTTGCTAAGTGAGATTTTTGAGGATAGATGGTGTATAAATCAATATACTTTTTCCTTGCATTTATTTGGGATCTGATTGAAAAGATGGTGTATAATCAATATATTTTTTCCTTGCATTTATTTCGTAGAGATTGACACACAAAAAGTATTCTAGATATCATCTTTTTCGTAATCAATTTCAGTCTAAGGTAGCCGAACATATCTAAACTTGTAAAAACTAATTTTAAGAGAACTTTCATTGCAATCAATTCTCGACAATCACCTTTGCAGAATCAAAAGTAATGTCAAATTAGATTAGACAAATCCCCCAAAACAAATTGTTAGGACATGAACAACCTCAGCCTACAGCCGGACACGTGGCACGCGTTGCGGCTTCATAGGCACTAGCTGGACAAAACATCAAGGTGACATATACCGCCTCGATCGTGACGACCTGGAAATCACTATATGACAGGTCGCTCGCCTCATTAGTATATTCTCTCAGCACGCTGACACAGGGACCCACAGTGCGACCTGGGGACGTCCCAGGTCGACCTCGCCAACATCAAGCGACTTGGTGTATGCCAGGCCGACCTTGAGGGCATCGAGCGACCTGGCACATGCCAAGCCGACCTCGACTACATAGAGCGACCTGGAAGCATCCAGGCCGACTTCGGCATAGCCCCTCCTGCTCGGCAAAGCAAGGTCCTATACGGAGTCGCATTACACCTGGGAAGAGTCCTGCTATAATTCTTTACATATCAGTCCTATGCATATGAGGAAACCTATTCCGAAAGACATGGGGATCATATCACCCCTATTTCAAATCCAACCAGGATTATGGTTCCTACCTCTATAAAAAGCACCCTCAACAGGCCTCATAAGGTACACACATACATATTTGCTTACATACTTTCTTAGCTTTACCGCTCCTACGAAGTATTGCTAATTCTCATGCCCTGAGGGTTATCGCTGGGACAACCCAGCACCCCTTACGGTGTTCTTTGTTGATCACAGATTTCAAGCAGTTTTCAAGGACTATCCCTGCAACATAAGCCGGAATCCTACCTAGACTACACACGTGGACCAGACACGACACCCAATCCTTTTTTGGCGTGATCAGTTTGGTTCCGTTGCCGGGACCCTGAATTGTTTCTGTGATCAAACATGGCTACCTCTAAGCAAGTCTCTAAGTCTGCCGCTCCAGCAACAACCCCAGGCATGCCTGCCGCCGCTCCGCTTGCTGGCAACCCTCCTGGGCAAGCTGAAAAAGAATCACCTGCTGTGCCCTCATCAGGGCTTCCTCTTCACCAGAATACACGAGCTCAGAAGCTGGCCAATGAGAAGAAAAGCCTTGGGAAAGAAGGCAGCCCAGACAACTAAAGGACCGAACTTGACAGCTCGTGATGGCCGGACTCCCACTCCACCTTCCTCAGATGGAGAAGGCCCAGGAGACAGGGACGACCTCATCATAATGGATAGTAGGATGCCTCCTACTCAATAGGAGATCGATCTCGCAGAGTTGGAACACATAAGGAGGGAGAAAGCTTTCTTGGAGAGGCAGAGAGAGCTAGAAAAATGCGAATACGAGCTATCCCGCAAGCTCGCCGCCCAGACAACCCAGCTACCAACCCCGAGCTCACACCCTTCTCGCAACGATCACCACGATGGTCGACCTGAAAGAAGTGAGCCCAGGGGTCTGCGGGCTGACAGCCATCGTGGAGGGTCAAGGGATGATGCTCCCAGACGAAGTGTGAAAAGCCGGCTCGGGCGAAGAGTGGAAGACCACCAGAAACCCAGCGTAAAAGATCGTTTGGGAACCCCGGACAACGAGCGCCCGCGGGGAAGTGTACATTCCAGGATGGGTGGCCGAGCTAGAATTCCCAGACCGACAAAATCCTACAGGTCCTACCGAATGGAGTGCGACGAGGAGCGACCTAGAAAGACACATGAGAGCCACAGCCACAGGTCGAAGCGCAAGTCCATCCAGCACAGTACCTCTAGCAGCGAAGCATCCTCGTATAAATACTCCAAGATCGCCGACCACGATCGCCGATCTAAGAGAAGGGGCAGGAGTAGCGACCTGGAAGACGAGGTGCTGCGCAAGATAAAAGAACGATTGGAAGCCCTCGAAAGAGGTAAAGAAGGGAAACCTTCAGGGAGTGTAACGGCAGCCTTTTGCAGAAGAATCAGGGATACCCCTCCAAACCATCGCCTGAAGCTACTATCCCTGAAAAGCTATGTAGGAAACACGAATGCTCGAAGTCATGTTTCAAGCTTCGAGGCAAAGATGGGGGTATGCACCAGAGACCTGGATCTATGGTGTATTATGTTTGTCAGCACATTTGAAGAGGTCATCCTCAATTGGTTCGAAGAGCTGGAGGAGGGTTCCATCAGAGACTGGTGCGACCTGAAAAAAGCATTTTTGAAAAAATACTCCTCAGCAGGCGACCTCCCCAAAAAGGAATCTGACCTTTGCGGAATCAAGCAGCGACCTGGCGAATCATTGGAAAGCTACCTCGAAAGATTCAAGCATGTCGCCGAAAAGCTACTTAATGTCCTTGACAAGACTATCATGGCTTTCTTCCAGGCTGGATGCCGATCTGCCAAACTCCTATCTGAGATTGGCATGCGACCTCCTACTACCAGCGCGAAAATGTATACCGCTGCACAGAATATAGGGAACGTCGAAAGGACCCTGGCAGATCAGGAAAAGGAGGACCAGAAACCCTCCGAGACACAAAAACAGAAGAAAGAAGACAAGTCCGGGGATCGAAAGGAAGGAAGCAGTAACGGCCATGGCAAAGGCAAGGGGAAAAAATGGGCCAAGAAAGAAGAATTCTACACCCCCTTAAACACAACCAGGGAACACATTATGAACGTGCTGCTTGAAGAAAACAGGATTGGCCGACCTAAACCTCAGAGAGAAACTCCCTACCCTCGCAACCCCAACAAAAGGTGCGCCTACCATAACGACATCGAGCACACCACTGAGGGCTACATCCAGCTCAAGAAGGCAATTCAAATGCTGATTGACAGAGGGGAACTCAGGAGGTACGAGCAGCAAGGAAGCGGCGACAGGGAAAGGCCACGAGAAGCCCCAAGGGCAAATACCGGCGAGGACGAGGTCATGGTCAACACCATCATGGAAGAATGGTCGAGCATCACAAAGCTGAAGATCGCAATCAACAGCCTCAACCATACTGTCAGCCCGCCGCAAGTTCGAGGAGAGAAAGGGATCACTTTCCTTTCTAGCGAGCTGGCTTCCAACCCCGCTGCCAGGGGACACGCCCTAACCATCGAGGCCAAAATTGCTAAACGGAGAGTAAAAAGAGTATTGATTGACACAGGAGCAGGGAAGGACATCCTTTTCTACAAGTGTTTCCAGGCGATCGGACTAGGAAGCTCGCATCTGACCCGAGTGGAATCAAACTGGAAGGCTTCACCGGGCATAAGGTCGCTGTTAAGGGCACGGTCGACCTCAACGTAGTCATCGGTTCCAAGGACAACTCTCGCACCGAAGTCATCACCTTCCTGGTCCTCGATATCCCCTCTCCATACAATGCCATTCTGGGGCTCCTAACCCAGACAAAGTTTGAAATGGTGATCTCCCCAGCTCACCAAAGAATCAAATTCCCCACAGACCATGTGGTCGGAGAGGTGAAGAATGACCCTAGAAGTACTCTGAATCACCTCCTCGAAGAGAAGAAGGCCGAGGAGGCTCGGCTCAAGGGAAAGCGAAAGATGACTACAGTCCACGAAGAGGTCCCCCTAATGAACCTCGATGACAAGCGGCTGAAGTCCATTATAATCAAAGAACGCCTCGAGACAAGCCCTCCTGACGAACAAGCATAGCAGTTAACGCGGGCTGGCCCTCCCAGCCCGCACAAAGAGGCCGACGAGAACGACGACATGCTCGACGCATCCAGATCGAATGCCGAACTTGCCGACTCGCCCCCAGTCGCCCAAACGCTCGAGCTGAACAGCCTCTCTATCTCGCAACATAAAGAAAACCCGGATGACGACCCGCCCGACGTGCCCACCCGATCAGCAGGCCGACTCATGCCAGGTCCCCAGCGGCGACACAAAGAAACCATCAAAAGTCGTCACAATAGAAAGTTTAGATCCAAGGGATCAACTAGAAATCCAGCCCCACGAAGACCTCGACGAAGTAGTTATCAACTTTGACTTTCCCGAGCAAAAAGTCAAGGTCGGGCTGGAAATTGATAAAGATGAAAGGGAAGCAATAATTGCATTCCTTAGGGAGAACAAAGATGTATTTGCATGGAGGACAGAAGACATGGAAGGAATTAGCGAGGAGGTCGCTGTGCACAAACTGAATGTTGATCCAACCATAACTCCTGTCCAACAACGACCTAGAGTATTCTCCCGAAAGCGGCGGCGATCAAGGAGGATGTCGACAAGCTGCTAAAAGCAGGAATCATTGAAGAAATCTTCTATCCGACCTGGATCGCGAACGTGGTAATGGTCAAGAAAACCAATGGAAAGTGGAGGATGTGCGTCGACTTCACCGACCTAAACAAAGCCTGCCCTAAAGACTGGTACCCATTACCAAGGATAGATCAGCTTGTGGACGTAATCGCAGGCCATAAAATACTCAGCTTCATCGACGCATACTCGGGGTACCATCAGATATGCATACATGGTCATCAAGACGAAGCAAGCCAACCACGTCGATGACCTGAACGAGACCTTATCAAATCTCAGGAAAAATAAGATGAAACTTAATCCAGCCAAATGTGCCTTTGGAGTAAAGGCAGGCAAATTCCTGGGATACATGGTGAATGAGAAGGGTATAGAGGCCAACTCGGAGAAGATTCAAGCCCTGGTCGACATGAAAGCTCCCAGTTCGGTAAAGGAAGTACAACGGTTGAACGGAAATATCACAGCACTAGGAAGATTCATAGCAAAGTCGGCGGAAAGAAGCTGATCACGCCAGAAAAGGATTGGGTGTCGTGTCTTGGTCCACGTGTGTAGTCTAGGTAGGATTCCGCGACGTTGCGGGGATTGTCTTTGAAGATTGTCTCGAAAACACGTAATCAAGCAAAGAACACCGTTAGGGCGGGTTGTCAGCGATAACCCTCCGGCGTGAGAATTAGCAGTGTTGTGTAAACGTAAGAAGCTGAGACAGTATAGAAGCAAATCTGTATGTGCGTACCTTATGAGGTCTGTTGAGAGTGTTATTTATAGGGATGTGATCTCAATCAGATTCAGATTAGGAGTAATTTCCGTTTCTTGAGGGTCACGTTACCTTATACGTATAGGAGTGAGATGTAGAGAAGGATTATATCAGGACTCTTCTTTAAGCAGCGTGTTTCCATATAGGACTCTGACTGTTTTCACCGAGCGAGGAGATCCTGGTAGAGGTCGACTTGGCTTGCACCAGTCGCTCTATGCCACCAAGGTGGCCCGGCCTCTGTCGGGTCGCCGTTTCAGCCGAGGTCGCCCGGGATGTTTCCCAGGTCGCCCAATCGGACCCTCTGTGCCAGTGTGAGTGGGGTATACTGAGGTGAAGAGATGTCGTGGACCGGGTACCGGCTCGATCGTTTATCTGGGCGAACTCGCGGGCTTGTTGATGAATGCGGTCTCTTCCTCTCGAGCTAGACGATTCTGACGAGCTTAAATGCCACCTGGTTATCGACCTGGAACCCCATGGTCGCGTGATAGCCATGTGATGGCCACGTGCAAGGTGGAGATAAACTAAGGGTGTTTCAGTAGCCCCCCTACTTCCTGAGAGAGGATTTATCCTCGTACTCAGGAAGTCGTGTCTTCGTTTCGAACTGAATTGTTTGCGAGGTAAGCGTTCTGATTCCCAGATCGAACTTCTCTGTTGTACTTGATCTTTCGATATATGTGCGCATTTATTGCTCACGGTTTCCGAGGCGTTTCCCTGTGTCAAGTCATTTCAAATTTCAAAAAGAGGCGGTTATTATTCTAATCTTGAAACGCCGCCGTTTCCAAAGTCCGCGTGATTCTACCCGGGTTGACCCAACTTATTCGGATCCTATAAATTTGCCTCATCGTGTTTTTTAGGGCACATTTCCAATTTCCAGAAGTTTCAGAACTCCACCGGCGACTTTAGGCGATTTCCGGCAGGCTCTCTTTCCTTCCAAAAGCTCAAATCCTACAGCTATTCCTTTGTCTTCCTCTTCTCTCAGCCATTTTAGGTTAGTCTTCTTGTCCTTCTAGCTGTATTTCTGTTGTGTTTTCAGTACTTTTCCAAGTGATTTCTCCCATTTATTATCGCCGCCGTCGTATAGCTAGTCACCGGAATAGTACCTGGTGTTCATTCCTTCCTCGCATCATTTCTCACTTTAGTTCGACCTCCTCGTGTTCTCCTTATACGAACATGAGGGTTAAGCGCGCAAACCCAGGCCCGCTTTTTGCCAGGCCGCAAAAGGGGAGGGCAATCTTTAAGAGCGAGGATGGGGATTGGCAGGTCGTATTGCCAAGTGAGGCTCGCGATTTGTTGGTCGCCTGGGGGGCAAACTTAGAAGGCTTAGTGGTCCCCGCAGACGACCCCTTCAAGGTCGACAATATCCCTTTTGGTACTTCTATGCGAATCTTCGAGGGGTACGACCTAGCTATGTCAAGCTTGCTTTATTTGTATTTTGATGAAAGTCGAGTCATGAGACTAAACCAGCTCACGCCTCCTCCTCGGCTGCCGGGCCAAGCCTGACAACCATGTCGAGTTTCCAAGACGTAAATTACTATTTGCGAGCTCCTCGGCCCAAGAAGAAGAAATCAAAGGTCGGCGAGGGAGCGTTGGTGGTCGCGCTTTTCGTGATTGGAGAAATAGGATTACCTCGGGCGATGTGGCCACATGGTCTTCGACCTTCTATTGTGACCCCGAATATTACCTTGGTTTCCTTCGACCCAATGCTCGACGATTGCCTTGAGAAAGTCGAGGAGCGGGTTGGACTTAAGCTTTTTTGACTGGGCTTCGGTTCCCCTTGATCCCTTCATATGCGAATTTCGGATGTCACCTCGACAGTTCCTCTCGACGACTTGGAATACGATGAGGATCCTTTTGTGCTTTATTGTGTGTACGCTGTTGGGTTTCGAGCCAACTATGTCTTTATTTTGTTATTACTTCCACCTTGACCGAAACAACAATCGGTGCAGCGAAGAGTCATAATTACGGTGTTAAGTTGTTTTCCGATCCTCAGGGAAAGTCCCCTCGGGTGATAAGGTCATTGTGGTGGAAAGTAGGCTAGGCTGGAATTTCAGGGTGCCAGTCGAAGAGCCATATACTCTAGTTCGCCACACCGAGCTGGATGATTACGATAAGCTCGCAAAGCAGGCTCTCGAGGTGCCCTTGGGAGTTCGAGGTGGAACCCAAGTGAGGTGTTATGATTGGAGGAAATCATAAATAGTGAGAAATTGCTTGTATATAGCGGGGTTGTCGCCGAAGGGGACGGCGGTTTTGAACCCATGTGCACCTTCCCAAAGTTTGAATGCTTTCCTGGCTGGTACAGGCACAACGATCTGATATTCCAAAAGTATTGCCCTGATTGTTGGCGAGACTCGGAGAAAGGCTGCTTGTTAATTGGTTACCTCACTTCCTCGCTTGTTCCTTAGTAGCTCGATATTTCCAGCTATTCCTGACTTGTAATTCTTTTTGTAGATATGGAGGACCTTGATGCTATGAGGGGGAGTGCAGGAAAGAGGGTACAAGCCAAATCGGCTCGCTCGGAACAACTGGGTCGAGCTCGGGTGACGGCAAACTTGGCGGGAACCGGCGAAGTGATTCCCACTGTGTCTGTGGCTGCCGATAAGGGAAAAGAGGTCGCTAGCTCGAGGTCGGCTGGGAAGAGGGCCAGGTCGTCATCCGGGTCAGGTCCCCCGAAGAAACTAAGAATTGAGGAGACAGCAGTGGTTACGGTGTCTGATGACGGGGTTCAGAAGGATGTCCATAGTGTGACGAGCCCGACGAAGAATACGCCTTCCCCTTCTAGCTCGGCTACTCCCAAGCAGGCGGAGCATGAGTCGAGCCAGGCTGCCCGGGGTGTTGAGATCGGCAAGGCTGCCGTTCTAGAGATTTGTAATGATGACCTGGGCACTGTGTATGATGGCTACTCTCCCTCCCACCTCGCAGGAGTCATTGGGGGTAATTTGATAAGTGTAAGTATTATATTTTTTGTTGCCTGTGATTGGTTGTTCTCCTGTCTAATGTCCAGCTCGCTTTTCAGGCGGCCACGGCTATTAGGTCGTATACCAACAGTTTGCCGCCAACAAGGAGAGGAAGACACTCGAGCCCGGTCGCGGATCTTGAGAGCGCATTAGTGAGGTGCGAACAAAGGCGACCTTGATGCGGCTCGCGCCCGTATCTCCGAACTTGAGGAGAGCTGGAGAAGTCAAAGGATGATGTGAAGCTAAGTCGGGACTTAGCCAAAAGTTGAGGCGGTAAACAAACTTTCCGCAGAGGTCGCGCGTTTGCGGGGTGAGCTAGTGGGTCAAAGCCGAGCGTCAACATCTCGGGGTGAGACCTTCAATGCCCGGGCGAGGCGACCAAGACAAAACTTAACCTGGAAGGCAAGATTAGCGACCTTGAGCGTCAGTTGGCAGCGGTGAAGAAGGCTTCTAGCTCGATGACCGCTATCAGTGAGTACAAAAAGACCCAGTCATACCGAAGTGAGATTTTTTCTTATTACGAGAAAGGGAAAGCTCAAATTCTGCGGGTGGCTGCTGCGTGCGGAGTGTCCCTCAGGGATTTGATCAAGTGGGGTAGTGCTGAGCACAGGGGAGACCTCGCCCGTCACGGTCACGAGCTCGTTCCCTATCGACCTGAGGAGCTCGAATTGATTTCGAGGAAAGATGCTGAACAAGGTCGAGACGCCTGGGCGCCCCCTTCCCCCTTTAGTAATAATGTACCGTATCTACTTGACGCTCTGGATGATGGCGACACTGTGGACTTTGATGGGGATTTTAAGTTGAAGGAATTCGAGGGGACCAAGTCCAACCAGGAGGTTCATGCCAAAGCGGTCTATGAAGCGGAAAGTCGAGCTGATCCTTAACCTCGCTGCGTCGAGTTGATTTGAGTCCGCGGGCTCTGTAGTGAAAACATCTTTTATATTTCGGTTGGCCTGTGTGCCTTAAACATTTGTGTGTAAATTATTAGTATGCCGCTTCTTTCTCTCCAGTTAATTTAAAGCAAGAACTTCGTTTTTTGGTCTTTGCTATAATTGCAATCTTCCTGGATTTGTTCTTAATGAAGTGTAAGTTGCGAACTATCTTTGATTTGACTCTCGAGCTTCCTTAGCTGCTTCGGTCGCTAGATGACCTCGCACGGCGAGGTGCCTTTCTAGACTTACCATCTTCTTCAGCTGGTGCAGAGTAGGTCGTAAGGTGACCTCGCATGGCGAGGTGCCTTTTTTAAACTTACGATCTTCTTCAGCTGGTGAAGAGTAGGTCGTAAGGTGACCTCGCATGGCGAGGTGCCTTTTTTAAACTTACGATCTTCTTCAGCTGGTGAAGAGTAGGTCGTAAGGTGACCTCGCATGGCGAGGTGCCTTTTTTAAACTTACGATCTTCTTCAGCTGGTGAAGAGTAGGTCGTAAGGTGACCTCGCATGGCGAGGTGCCTTTTTTAAACTTACGATCTTCTTCAGCTGGTGAAGAGTAGGTCGTAAGGTGACCTCGCATGGCGAGGTGCCTTTTTTAAACTTACGATCTTCTTCAGCTGGTGAAGAGTAGGTCGTAAGGTGACCTCGCATGGCGAGGAGCCTTTTTTATAAGCTTGCCATTGATTTTGGACAGGAAGAATTCTTTTTATTGATAACTTTCGCAACAGTTACATTAATGATAATATTTTTTCAGATGATCTGCATGCCAAGGGTTCTTGAGCGGGGTGCCATCTTGTTCAGCTAGTCGATAAGTCCCTTCTTTGATTACGCCCGTAATTTTGAACGGTCCTTCCCAATTTGGGGAGAGTTTGTTCCTTCCCGCATTTCTGCCAGTCACTTCGATCTTCCTGAGTACCCAGTCTCCGATGTTGAATGACCTTTTCCTTACTCGCTTGTCGTGGTGAGCTTTGGCGAGCTGCTTGTAGTTGATCATCCTGAGTCTTGCTTCTAGCCTCCTCTCTTCTAGATAGTCGAGGTCGAGCCCCCGAGCTGTTGCGTTGGTTAGCTCGTCGAAATGGGATACCCTTAGTGTTGGTAAGGCCATCTCGACTGGGGCCATCGCTTCTGATCCGTATGCCAGCGTGAAGGGTGTCTCCCCGGTTGAGCCTCTGACCGAGGTGCGTATTCCCCATAACACAATGGGCAGCTCGTCGAGCCATCGACCTTTCTTCTCATCCAGATTTCTTTTCAAAGCATGGAGGATCTTCTTGTTCCCTGCTTCGGCCTGACCGTTTCCTTGAGGGTGGGCAACTGAGGATTTCCAATGCTTGATGTTCATTTGTTCGCATCTCTGAGTGAACTTAGTGGAGAACTGGGTGCCATGGTCGGACACAATGGCTCTAGGTAGACCAAATCGGCACCAGATATAATCATGTATAAAACTCATTGCTTTTTCCTCGGTTATGGTGGCCAGGGGTTTTGCTTCTATCCACTTCGTGAAGTAGTCTACTGCCACTATTACGTATTCACAGCCTCCCTTGGCTTTTGGGAAGGGTCCTATAAGGTCAACTCCCCACATATCAAATGGCCAGCCGCAACTGCGGTGTGCGTGGGCTGACGGTAGTCTTGGGATGTTAGCAAACCTTTGACACTTGTCACATTTTGTACATAAGATTCCGCATCCTTTCGCAAGGTTGGCCAGTAACCGTGGAAGATGATCTGTCGATAAGGACCTCGCGCCTGGGTGGCCCCCGCATACTCCCTCATGAACTTCGGCGAGGAGGTCTTCTACTGTCTCTGGTCGGACACATCTGAGCAACGGCTTGGAGAACGACCTTCTGTATAGTATTCCCGCAATCACTGTGTAACGAGCTGCTCTCTTCCTTATGAGTTGGGCTAGGTCTCTTTCTTCAGGTAATGTGCCGTGTTCGATATAATCCTGTATGTCGTCTATCCAGCATCTTTCTGTCGAGTTGATGGGCATGGCTTCCTCCTTATTGACTGATGGTGAATCGAGGGTTTCCAACCATACGTCTTGGGGAAGGTCGCTGATATCTGACGATGCGATTTTGGATAAGTGGTCGGCTCGCGCATTTTCAGCTCTGTCTACCTGTTTTAGTTCCCAGTATTCAAAATTTTCCAGCAGGTGTTTTGCTAGATCACAATATTTCGCCAATGTGGGGTGATTAGCCCCATACTCCCCCGAAATTTGTTTCACGACGAGCTGGGAGTCGCTGAAAATGACGACATGGGAAGCCCCCAGTTCCAGTGCGAGCTCGAGGCCGGCGATCAGGGCTTCATATTCTGCTTGGTTGTTGGAAGCCGGGAACTTGAACCGAAGGGCTTTGCTGAATTCTCCTCCATCTGGGGAGTGTAGGGATAGGCCTGCGCCGCTGCCTGTCTTGCCAGCTGATCCGTCAACAAAAAGTGTCCAATGGAGCAAGGGGCGAGGTGGCGGCCGGGCCGTGCCACTCTTCCTGGGTGGTCAGTGCTTGCTAGCTCGTCCGGGTTTTGATCCTGTTTGACGAATGACGTTTCAGCAATGAAGTCTGCGAGTACTTGTGCCTTAACTGCCTTGCGCTGCTCGTATGTGATGTCAAATCCTGAGAGCTCAACCGACCATTTTAACATTCTTCCAGCCACATCTGGTTTGTGAAGTATCTGTCTGAGCGGGAGGTCGGTGTAAACCGTCAAGGCATGGGCCTGAAAGTACTGGGTGAGCTTTCTTGCTGCTATGATCAGGGCTAGCACTACTTTCTCCACGTTTAAGTACCTGGTTTCCACATCTGTGAGTGCATGGGAGACGTAGTATATTGGTCTCTGAACAGCTTCTCTTTCACTTAGCAAGACAGCCGCGACAGCTGTGTCTGAGGCAGCGAGGTAGATGTATAATCGTTCTCCTGGTACCGGGCTGGTCAATAATGGCGGGCTGCCCAAGTAAGATTTCAGCTCGGCGAAGGCCTTGTCGCAATCTTCATTCCAGGCGAATTTCTTGCTTCCTCGCAACGTTTTGAAGAATGGAAGGCTTTTTTCTGCTGATTTCGCTATAAACCTGCCCAGTGCGGTAATCCTTCCGTTCAATCGTTGCACCTCCTTTATCGAGCTGGGCGCTTTCATGTCTACCAGGGCTTGAATTTTTTCCGGGTTGGCCTCTATGCCCTTTTCGTTCACCATATAACCCAAGAATTTTCCTGCCTTTACTCCGAAGGCGCACTTGGCTGGATTAAGCTTCATCTTGTTTTTCCTAAGATTTGAGAAGGTCTCGTTCAGGTCGTCCACGTGGTTTTCCTGTTTTGTCTTGATGACCATGTCGTCAATGTAGGCTTCTACGTTTCTGCCGAGCTGGTCTCCAAAGACTTTGTTTACCATCCGTTGATAGGTAGCCCTCGTTTTTGAGCCCGAAGGGCATCATCTTGTAGCAATAAATGGCTCGCCGCTCGGAAGGCCGCTGTCCGCTAACCACATGCATATCTCGATGGTACCCCGAGTATGCATCGATGAAGCCGAGTATTTTGTGGCCGGAGATTGCATCTACGAGCCGATCTATTCGGGTAGTGGGTACCGCCTTCGGGCAGCTTTGTTTAAGTCGGTGAAGTCGACGCACATCCTCCATTTTCCATTGGTCTTTTTGACCATTACGACGTTTGCAATCCAGGTTGGATAGAAGATCTCCTCGATGATTCCCGCCTTTAGCAAACTTGTCGACCTCTTCTTTGATTTGTTTTTCGGGAGAGAATATTCGAGGTCGTTGTCAGTATAGGAGTTATTGTTGGGTCGACATTTAGTTTGTGTACGCGACCTCTTCGCTAATTCCTTCCATGTCTTCTCGCCTTCCATGCGAATACATCCTTGTTCTCCCGAGGAATGTGATTATTGCTTCTCTTTCCTCTTTATCAATTTCCACCCGACCTTGACTTTCCGCTCGTGGTAGTCGGTTGATGATTACCTCGTCGAGGTCTTCGTGGGGCCGTATTTCTTGTTGATCTCTGATCCAAGCTTTCTACCGTGACGACCCTGGTAACCTCTTAGAGTCGCGATTGGTGTCCCGGCGTGAGTCGGCTTGTTCAACGGTTGGAGTGGACACGTCGCGTGTCGTCCTCCGGGTTTTCCTCGTGGTTCGAGGCGAGCTCAACCCGAGGTAGGACGGCGAGCTCGACTTGAGGGAAGCCGGCGAGCTCCGCTGAGGGAGCCGCCGAGCTCCGCTGAGGTGAACCAGCGAGCTCCGCTTGAGGTGAACCAGCGAGCTCCGCATCCGTGTTGATCATGTCGTTCAGGTTGGCTTCTGTGTGCGGGCTGGGGTGGCCAGTCCGCACTAATTGCTATGCCTGCTCGTTAGGGGTGTTTGGCTCCGAGCACTCTGTGATTATGATGGACTTCAGTCGCTTGTCGTTGAGGTTTTTTGGGGAAACCTCTTCATGATCTGCAATTATTTTTCGTTTTCCTTTGAGCCGTGCTTCTTCGGCCTTCCTTTCTTCTAGCAAGTGATTCAGAGTGCTTCTTGGATCATTCTTTACCTCTCCGACCCCACTGTCAGTTGGGAATTTGATTTTTTGATGAGCTGGAGAGATCACCATTTCAAATTTGGTCCGAGTTGGGAGTCCCGAATAGCGTTGTATGGAGAGGGGTGTCGAGGACCGAAAGTGATGACCTCGCGGGAGTTATCTTTGGCCCCGAGGACTACATTGAGGTCGACCGTGCCTTGACGGCGACCTTGTGTCCAAGGAAACCTTCCACTTGATTCCACTCTGAGTTAAATGCGAGCTTCCTAGCCCGATTGCCTGGAAGCATTTATAAAATAGTATATCCTTCCTCGCCTCGTATCGATGAGTACTCTTTTCACTCGCCCTCCGCCAATCTTTGCCTCAATGGTTAGGGCATGTCCCCGCGGCGGGTTAGTGCCGCCGCCGGGTAGGAATGTTATCCCCTTTTCCCCCAAACGGTGGCGGCCGACGTATGGTTGAGGCCGTTTATTGCCGTTTTTATTTTGGTGATGCTCGACCATTCCTCCGTAATTGTGTTAACCAGACTTCGTCTTCATCGGCATTAACCCCGGGGCCTCCCTAGGCCGATCTCTGTGAGTCCTCCTCGCCGCTCGTACCTTTTGAGTTCACCCCCGTCAATCGCCTTCGTATCTCTTTTTAGTTGTATGCATTCCTCGCTTGTGTGGCCGATGCCGTTGTGGTAGGCACATCGTTTGTCGTGTTGCGAGGGTATGTAGCCTCTTTGAGTGGTGGAGGCCGGACAATCTTATTTTCTTGGAGGAGTACGTTCATGATTTGCTCTCGGCTTGTGTTCGGGGTGTAAAATTCTTCTTTTACCCCACTTATTCTTCCCCTTTCCTTTTCCGTGCCCGTAGTTGCCTCCTTCCTTCGTTCACCGGCCTTTTCTTCTTTCTTCCGCTTCGCGTGTGCAGGGTTTTGCTCCTCCCTCTCTTGGTCCGCCAAGGTCTTTTCGACATTCCCAATATTCTGCGGCGGTGTACATTTCCGCACGGTGGTGGGGGTCGCATACCGATTTCGACAGAGTTTGGCGATCGGCATCCACTTGGAAGAAAGCCATTATTGTTTTGTCGGGACGTTCAACAACTTTTCGGCAACATTCTTAAATCTTTCGAGATAGCTCTCCAAGGACTCGTTGGGTCGCCGTTTGATACCGCATAGGTCGATTCTTCTTGGGGAGGTCGTCGCCGACGAGTACTTCTTCAAAAGGCTTTCTTCAGTCGTGCCAATCTCTCGATAGAACCCTCTTCTAGCTCCTCGAACCAATTCAGACGACCTCTTCAAACGTGCCGACAAACACTACGCACCGTAGATCCAAATCTCTAGTGCACACTCCCATTTTTGCTTCAAAGCTAGATACGTGGCTTCGAGCATTTGTGGTTCCACAGAACTTTTCAAAGATGGCAGCTTCAGCGATGATTTGGAGGAGTATTCGGATTCTCCTACAAAAGGCCGCCGTTACGCTTCCCGAAGGTTTCCATTCTTTCCTCTTTCAAGAGTCTCCAATCGTTCCTTCATTTTCGTAGCACCTCGTCCTCCCGGCCGCTCTTGCCCCGCCTCTTAGATCGACTGGCCGTGGTCGTCGATCCGGAATATTTGTGTGAGGTTGCCTCGCTACCGGAGGTACCGTGGTTGGACAGATTTGCTTTTGGAGCGGTGGCTATGGCTCTCCGTGGTCGCCGCAATCGCTCCTCATTGTCTTCCACTCGGCGGACCTCGTAGGACTTTGCCGGCCGGGACTTCTAGCTCGTCCATCCATCCTGAGTGGACGCTACCTCTAGGTCGCCTCGTCCGGGGTGCCCCGTCGGTCCTTGGAGCCAAGTGTTTGATGCGCAACCGCTTGTCGGGGCCGGCTTTTATCGCCGCGTCTAGGAGCGTTACCCTTGCCTCCCCATGATGACCGCCCGAGACTGTGCTTACTCCCTTCGGGCGAACATTGTGGTGCTTGTCATGGGATAGGTGTAAGCTAGGTTCTAGCCGGGTTGTCCGGGCGGCGAGCTTGCGGGATAGCTCGTATTCACGTTTTTCTAGCTCCTCTCGTTTCTCCAAGAAAGCTCTCTCTTTCGTATCTCCTCCAATTCGGCGAGATCGATTTCTTGTTGAGTAGGAGGCATCCCGCTATCCATTATGATAAGATCATCCTTGTCTCCCGGGCCTTCACCATCGGATGAAGGTGGGGTGGGTGTCCGGCCATTATGAACTATTAAGTTTGGGCTTTTGGTTGTTGCTTGTGCCGCCTTCTTTCCCAAAGCTTTCCTTCTCATTGCTCCGCCGCTGAGCCCGTGTTTTGGTGAAGCGGAAGCCCCGATGAGGGTATCGCCGGTGACTCCTTGTCGCCGTCCGGAGAGTTGCCGCCAGCGAGCGTGGATGGTATGCCCGGGGTTGGCTGAGCGGCGATTTAGAGACTTGCTTAGAAGATGCCATGCTTGATCACAAAGGTCCCGAACGGAACCAAACCGATCACGCCGTAAAAGGATTGGGTGTCGTGTCTTGGTCCACGTGTGTAGTCTAGGTAGGATTCCGGCGACGTTGTGGATTGTCTTTGCAGATTGTTTCGAAAACCTGTAATCAAGCAAAGAACACCGTTAGGGGCGCTGGGTTGTCCCAGCGATAACCCTCCGGCGTGAGAATTAGCAGTGTAAGCGTAAGAAGCTGAGACAGTATAGAAGCAAATCTGTATGTGCGTACCTTATGAGGTCTGTTGAGAGTGTTATTTATAGGGATGTGATCTCAATCAGATTCAGATTAGGAGTAATTTCCGTTTCTTGAGGGTCACGTTACCTTATACGTATAGGAGTGAGATGTAGAGAAGGATTATATCAGGACTCTTCTTTGCGCCGTGTTTCCATATAGGACTCGATGTTTTCACCGAGCGAGGAGATCCTGGTAGGTCGACCTGGCTTGCACCAGGTCGCTCTATGCCACCAAGGTGGCCCTGGCCTCTGTCAGGTCGCCCGTTTCCAGCGAGGTCGCCCAGGGATGTTTCCCCAGGTCGCCCAATCGGACCCTCTGTGCCAGTGTGAGTGGGGTATACTGAGGTGAAGAGATCTGTCGTGGACCGGGTACCAGCTCGATCGTTTATCCTGGCTGAACTCGCGGGCTTGTTGATGAATGCGGTCTCTTCCTCTCGAGCTAGACGATTCTGGACGAGCTTAAATGCCACCTGGTTATCGACCTGGAACCCCATGGTCGCGTGATAGCCATGTGATGGCCACGTGCAAGGTGGAGATAAACTAAGGGTGTTTCAGAAGCCTTCCATTCTTCAAGACATAACGAGGGAGCAGGAAGTTTGCCTGGAATGAAGATTGCGACAAGGCCTTCGCCGAGCTGAAAACTTATCTGGGCAGCCCGCCATTATTAACCAGCCCGGCACCAGGAGAACGCCTTTACATCTACCTCGCTGCCTCAGACACAGCCGTCGCAGCAGTCTTGCTCAGCGAAAGAGTCGCTACCCAGAGGCCAATATACTACGTCTCCCATGTACTCACAGATGTGGAAACAAGATATCTAAACGTTGAGAAAGTGGTTCTAGCCTTGATCATAGCAGCAAGAAAACTCACCGAGTACTTCTAGGCCCATGCCCTGACGGTATACACCGACCTCCCACTCAGGCAAATACTTCACAAACCAGATATGGCTGGAAGAATGTTAAAATGGTCAGTCGAACTCTCAGGATTCGACATCACGTACGAGCAGCGCAAGGCAATTAAAGCCCAAGTACTTGCAGACTTGATCATTGAAACATCGTTTGTCAAGCAAGATCAAAGCCCGGCCACCACGATGACCGAGCTGACATCTTCGACTAACCCTCCCAGCCCGCCCAGATAGATCAAAACGGCCAGCTCGTCAGGTCCTCGACCATTGCTCCATTGGACACTCTATGTTGACGGCTCGTCTAGCAACGCGGGCAGTGGCGCAGGCCCTGCACTCACCTGAGGGAGAGGAATTCAGCAAAGCTCTCCGCTTCGGTTTCCAGGCCTCCAACAACCAGGCCGAATATGAAGCTCTGATCGCCGGACTTGAGCTCGCATTGGAATTGGGGGCTTGCAAGGTCGTCATCTTCAGCGACTCCCAGCTCGTCGTGAAGCAAGTTTGGGGGGAGTATGGGGCTAACCACCCCACATTGTCAAAATACTGCGAGCTGACAAAACACCTGCTGGAAAAATTTGAGTAGTGGGAGCTAAAGCAGGTAGACAGAATAGAGAACGCACGAGCCGATCACCTATCCAAGATAGCATCATGAGACATCAGCGACCTCCCTCAAGACGTATGGTTGGAAACCCTCGAGTCACCATCAGTCAACAGGGAGGAAGCCATGCCCATCAACTCGACAGAAAGATGCTGGATAGATGACATACAAGAATACATCGAGCATGGCACATTACCTGAAGAAAAAGACCTAGCCCAGCTAATAAGGAAGAGTGCAGCTCGCTACACAATAATTGCCGGAATACCGTACAGAGATCATTCACCAAGCCATTACTCGATGTGTCCGACTGCAGACGTAGAAGACCTCCTCGCCGAAGTCCATGAAGGAGTATATGGGGTCATCCAGCGCAAGGTCACTATCGACAGATTCTCTTCCATGGCTACTACCGCCGACCTTACGAAAAGATGCGTAATCCTACGTGCGTAGTGCGACAAGTGCCAAAGGTTTGCTAATATACCAAGATCGCCATCGCCTCCACACACCCGCAGTCGCACCGCCATTTGATATGTGGGAGTTGACCTCATAGGACCCTTCCCAAAGGCCAAAGGAGGCTACGAGTTCGTAATAGTGGCAGTAGATTACTTCACGAAGTGGATAGAAGCAAAACCACTGGCCACCATAACCGAGGAGAAGGCGATCAGCTTCATACATGATTACATCTAGTGCCGATTTGGTCTACCTCGAGCCATTGTGTCCGACCACGGCACCCAGTTCTCCACTAAGTTCACTCAGAGATACGAGCAGATGAATATCAGACATTGGAAGTCCTCAGTTGCTCACCCCCAAGGAAACGGCCAGGCCGAAGCAGGGAACAAGAAGATCCTCCATGCCTTAAAGAGAAATCTAGACGAGAAGAAAGATAGATGGCTCGACGAGCTGCCCATTGTATTATAGGGAATACGCACCTCGGTCAGAGGCTCAACCAAGGAGACACCCTTCACGTTGGCATACGGATCAGAGGCAATGGCCCTAGTAGAAATGACCTTACCAACACTAAGGGTATCCCATTTCAACGAGCTAGACAACACAACAGCTCGGGGGCTCGACCTCGACTATCTGGAAGAAAGAAGGCTGGAGGCAAGACTCAGGATGATCAACTACAAGCAGCTCGCCAAAGCTCACCACGACAAACGAGTTAGAACAAGATTCTTCAACGTCGGAGACTAGGTACTCAGGAAGATCGAAGTGACAGGCAGAAACGCTGAAAGAAACAAACTATCCCTAAATTGGGAAGGACCGTTCAGAGTAATAGCCATAGTTAAAGAAGGGACTTATCGACTCGCTGAAAAGGATGGCACACCACTCAAAAATCCTTGGCATGCAGATCACTTAAAAAAAGTACTATCACTGATGTAATGACGTTCCAGATTCTATCAATAAAAGAAGAATTTTTCCCATCTTGCATCAAATTTATCTTCGAACTTTTGTTAAAAGGCAACTCGCCATGACGAGGTCACCTTACGACCTGCTCTTCACCATGCTGAAGAAAATCGTAAGTATAAAATGCTCCTCGCCACGACGAGGTCACCTTACGACCTGCTCTTCACCATGCTGAAGAAGATCGTAAGTACAAAATGTTCCTCGCCACGACGAGGTCACCTTACGACCTGCTCTTCACCACGACGAGGTCACCATGCTGAAGCAGCACCCGGGTTCGGCACCTTCCTCGCTTCAGCAAGCTGCCTCTCCAACTCGCCAATTCTCCCCTCAAGGCTCAACTTTGTTTTCACAAGCTCTCCTCGAGCAGTCAGAACATCACCTTGAGAGGTCTTCAGGTCAGAACGAAGTCTAGCCCGATCGCGCGCCAGGCTGCCCGACCCTCGCCGGGCCTCCTCGCTAGCACGGTTCAGCTCTTCAACCTTGCTCGCTGCCAGGTCCTGACTCAAGTTAATATCATCTTGAGCCTTCGCAACGGCAGTCTCGAGCTCGGCGACACGAGCAAGATCAAGGTCGGACTTCTTCACGACTTCCAATTTCTCCTGCTCGAGTGCAGATATACGCGCGAGGAACTCGCGTCTATCCCTACGAGACTGCGCGAGCCTGTTGGCGTAGGATTTAATCGCAGCAGCAAACTAAAAAATCAAACAACTTTGATCAGCTCGGAAGGAAATCCCAAAGTTTTAAGAACAAACCCATACAGATCCTACTTACGCGGGTGAGATCGATCCCGAGGAGACCGGCTAGACGAGCAGGAGAACACTCATTAAAAGTCTCCTCCAAAGTCTCATCGACAATGTCGATCACTACCTTCTTGCCCTTTTCAAGTTGAAAGGTGGCAGGGCTCAGGACGGGATCGACCTGAGGAGGAGTAGGAGGAGTAGTCGAGCTGCTCGGAGTGGACTTCGGCTTGGGAGAAGGGCTGGTAACGATGCGAACACTCCTTACAGGAGATGCTCGAGCACCAGCAGCAGCTTCAGCCTGATGCTCATTACTGTGTTCTTTGTTGATCACATCCGGGGTTCCAAGCTCGGCAAAGATAAGGGGACCTGCAGGCGCCGCGGTTGAAATAGGCTCCTTGACCCTTAATTTCTTCCTCGAACCAGAATCCGAGGTGGACTTGGATCCCTTTTCAGATGCCCTTGAGCTGGCAATTTCTCCTTGCCCTTATCAGCAGGCAACATCACGGTTGGGAGCACCCCGGCGGTCCCAGCCAAGGTCGCGGCAACGCAAGCCCGACCAAGCTGCTCTGACCTATCCGATTTAGCTTAAGCTCGCTTAGCTGAGATCCTCTTCCTCATCATATCAACGTCTTCCATCTCTGCAAAATTGAAGAAAAGTCAAGATACTTGTAAAATATGACTGTAAATGAAGCAGAAAATCTTAGGCAAAAGATGTACTTTTAAACAACAAATTTTTGGATGCAACCCCTCTCCGGGTCTCTATGGCAGCTAGGGCAATGCCGGTGGAGCACAAGGTCTTTATGGATAATCCACCCCGAGAAACTTTCGAAAGGGGGAAAGGTACACATCGGTTCCAGGCCGTTAACTTTAAGCGGGGACTGACCGGTAACGACAAGGAGATTCTCATCTTGAACTATCCTCTTCCAGTCGTAATACCGAACTTGTGTGTTTCCCCGTACACCAAGGGGAGCTTCCAAGGCTTGTTTTACCGACCTATCATATTCATCCAGGTCGGCATGATGAACCAGGGTATAGGGCTCCTCTGTTGGCACCGCAAAGTTCCACCCTAGCCTACTCTCAACCAAGATAACCTTGTCAGCCCAGCCCGAAACTTTGCTAGGGGGGTCAGAAAATAACTTCACCCTGTAATTCTGGCTTTTGGCTTGGAGGCGGTTGTTATTGCAGTCGAGGTGGAAATAATGACAAAAAAGTGTCAAGGTCGGCTCAAATCCTAAAATGCGCATGCTCGCGGCAAAGTAGATCAGGATCCTCATAGTATTCCAAGAAAGGTCAAGGGGAACAGTCGAGGTCACATCCAGAAACTCACAGATAAAAAGGTCCAAAGGAAGTCGAAGGCCCAGCTCGAAGAAACTTAAATAGAAGCCCACCCGGCTTCGCATGGCTCTTAAATCATCCAAGCCGAGCTCGAGATCGGGAACGTGACCCCGATAGTCATCCGAGTTGCACGGGTACTTCGAAAGCCATATATCCAGGTCGGCAAGGGTCATCCTATTCCTCTAATCACGGAAAGCACGCTTCGCAACACCACCAGCATCTACATCAGCTCTAGCCTTCCTCTTCTTACTCCGAGGTGCCTGCAAAACATGGCTGGCGTCAAGGAACGAGGTCGACAACATCGAAGTAGTAGCCTTAAAAGGTCCTACGACCTTACTAGCTACCCTATTCTCATCAAAATACAAGTATAAGAGCCCCGACATGGCAACATCGTACTTCTCGATGATCCTCATCGAGGTGCCAAAGGGGATGTCATCGACCTTGTAAGGCTCGTCAGGAGGGACGACCAGGCCATCTAGGTTAGCACGCCAGGCAGTCAACAGATTCATAGCTTCACTAGGAAGGACAACTCTCTAGTCACCATCCTCGGTTATATAAATGGCACGGCCTTTTTGCGGCCTGGCAAACATTGGGCCCTCGTTTGCACGTTTGATCCTCATGTTCTCAGAAAAGGAACACGAGGAGGATGAACTAACGGGGTGAATGGTTGTGGAAGGAAGACAGATCGGCCTAGAAGCTACGACCTAGACAGATCGACTTAAGCAGGTCGACCTGGGTATGTACTACGAGGAGGATCACTACTGTCGGACTTATATGATTACAAAATAGCCGGAACCCTAACCCAGAATTCGACTAAATCGCCGGCAAAACAGAAACAGGCAAAGGAAACAGGAATAAATAGATAAAAAAATGGAGAAAAGCTCAAGGAATACTAACCTAGAGTCTTGGAAAGGCAAGGAAGTGCAAGGAAAAGGCTGGAATCTGAGCTTTTGAAGAACGGAAGGGACGCTGGAAATCGCCTAAATCACCGGAGTATGTGAGAGGTTTTGGTAAAAGTGAAAATGAACAGTGGGCACCCGTTTTTATAGAGAATCCGAAGCGACCGGGTCGACCCATGTAAAAAACACGCGGACCCTCAGGCGACGTCGTTTTGAAGCAAAACGTCAACCGCCAATTTTTGAATTTGAAAAGACGTACTGTCTGGCAGCCTGTAATCGCCGCACCCATTAAATGCGCACGTTCCCCAAGAAAAAGTACACAGTCGAGCTGGAATCCAGAAGCTTCACGAGAACCAATCGGCTCGGTACAATGCATCTTTTACTTCCCACCTCGAGGATAAATCCTCTCCTTGAGAAGTAGGGGGCTACTGAACGACCTCAGCCTACAGCTGGACACGTGGCACGCGTTGCGGCTTCATAGGCACCAGCTAGACAAAACATCAAGGTGACATATACCGCCTCGGTCATGACGACCTGGAAATCACTATATGACAGGTCGCCCGCCTCATCAGTATATTCTCTCAGCACGCTGACACATGGACCCACAGTGCGACCTGGGGACGTCCCAGGTCGACCTCGCCAACATCAAGCGACTTGGTGTATGCCAGGCCGACTTTGAGGGCATCGAGCGACCTGGCACATGCCAAGCCGACCTCGACTACATAGAGCGACCTGGAAGCATCCATGCCGACTTCGGCATAGGCCCTCCAGCATGGCAAAGCAGGGTCCTATACGGAGTCGCATTACACCTGGGAAGAGTCATGCTATAATTCTTTACATATCAGTCCTATGCATATGAGGAAACCTATTCCGAAAGACATGGGGATCATATCACCCCTATTTCAAATCCAACCAGGATTATGGTTCCTACCTCTATAAAAAGCACCCTCAACAGGCCTCATAAGGTACACACATACATACTTGCTTACATACTTTCTTAGCTTTACCGCTCCTACGAAGTATTGCTAATTCTCACGCCTGAAGGTTATCACTGGGACAACCCAGCACCCCTTACGGTGTTCATTGTTGATCACAGATTTCAAGCAGTTTTCAAGGACTATCCCTACAACATAAGTCGGAATCCTACCTAGACTACACATGTGGACCAGACACGATACCCAATCCTTTTTTAGCGTGATCAGGACATATTTTGTAATGTCAGCAGAAAGTCTCAAAATAGAGAAACATTTATCATATAACTCTTTCCAGATCAAGCTTCAAAGATAAGATTAGACTTACTCCATTGAAATAGCTGAACACATAAATAGCTATCGGCAAATAGCTATCTCCAAATAGATTTAGTGTTGCAAAGACTTGCGTCAGAAATAGTTAAGACAAAGAAACACGTATGAAACTCAAACAACTAACATCTAATAGCCACGTTGGCACAAATCATCCCACAAGAATCAGTAATATTTAAGAGACTATCATTGGAAACAATGTTGTAATTATAAACCCTAAGAGATCGGGGTGAGCAGACCGGCCTATTAGCCCGCCAAGCCTGTTAAGCCCGTCGATGCCCGGCCCCCAAAGCCCGTGCCCATGGGCTAATACACAGTACTGGGCCTAAGTTGGGATGGAAGCCTACGGTCTCGGGCTGTCCTGGGCTCTCCAATTCTTCTAGCCCATTATGTGCAGCTCGGCCTAGGGTATTAGAATGTAGTGTCTTGGAGACTTCTATGTGAAAAAGGGACTCATAAATTAAAATAAGAACTAAATTAAGAATAAAATAGTAATAGTAACATCCAAAAAAGAAAATATTAGAAAGTAAACACTTTTTTTTAAAATAACATAAAAAAGAAAAATGGACTTATTTATGGAAATAGGGAGAGTTTAAGAAAAAATATAGTAATAAAGTTGTGAGTAATGCTATGAATACCTTAAAAGTACCAAATTTTTTGTACCAAATGATGTGTCAATTGATGTGGTACAAAAACACAAAATTAAAAATCATAATTAATCCATCACATCAGCTGCCACATCAGCTGACATATCATTTGGTGCAAAAAAATTAGTACTCTTTAGATACTCATAACATTACTCTAAAATAGTATGTGTTTAACACAAGGATTTAGAGGTTAGTTTTTTATTTAAAATTTTTGTTTTGTAACGATTGAACAAAAAGTAAGAAAGATAAAGAGAAATTGGTGAGGACAAAGAAAGAAAAAGTCAAAAATTAAAAATCAAAGTCCCTTTGGTATGTTCGTCTAGCAAGGTTTAGGACTTTGGTTTTTGATTTTTTACTATTCTATCTTTGACTTCGCCAGTTCGCTTTATTTTTGTCTTATTTTTTTCTTCAATTATTACAAAATAAAAAAGGTAAAGCTATTAACACTTCTAAAATTTATTATTACACCGAGCTTCTGCATACATTAGATTTTAGGACATTAGATTTTGATTTTCCTCTTTCTCTCTCATTGTACCCACCAACTTCTTTTTATCTCTCAAATATTTTTTAATCATTATAAATAAATAATAAAAACATCCTCAAAACTCTTGATTACAAATAGAGCTTAAATCTTGTACCAAGTAAAAGGAACTCAAAAATATTTTGAAGACTATAAACTTGAAAGTGATTGTTTGTCAACTAAACGAAAGAGGAGTCGTCATCCTGATAACTCTTTCACTCCTCATGAGATTTCTGACAGTGTGACGGAGGGATTATAATTTTGGAGAGTTATGTGTATTTAAAGTTTGTATCAAATGTGTATCAAAATTATACTTGTTATCTTTTAATTGGTTAAATAATTTATGGGTCCTACCACTTAAAAGTCTCTAACCAACCAAAAGATGTCAAGTGTAATTTTGGTATACATTTGGTGTACACTTTAGGTGCACATAGCAATTCTCAATTTTGGAAAGGGAGGAGTTTGTGAATATTATTTGTCCGGACCCTCGGGATGGAGGCTCCAAATCTTGTATCTCACTCACTATCACACTCTCTGTCTCATTAAATCTCAGCCCTACACATTACTTTGTAAAAATTGTAAGAAGAAGACAATTTAAAATAACAAGAACGCGTGTACGACTATGATTAAGTGGGACACAGAGTGTGATAGGAAGTGTGATAGAAGATTTGAAGCCCGAGATTGGTATTATATATAGTATCATTAATAATATTTTTCTCACCAGGAAAGGAAAGAAAGAAATAAACAGTTGGCCCTAAACTAGAAAGTTGGTTGGGAGTCTATTTAAGGAGAAGGGTCAAAAAGAGTTGTGCACTCCCTCTGTAATCATGTCCAACAAGATATAATAGTCTTCTTCATCCTCTTCGTCATCAGAGAGAGAGAGAGAGAGAGAGAGAGAGAGAGAGAGAAGAGATGGATAGCCTTGGAGGAGGGAGCTCCATTAAAGCTCAAGATGGAAAAAAAGAAAAGGATCCTCAGCTAAACCAACATCTTGAACTTGATGCTAGTGCACTCTTTGTTCTTAAATCCAAAGGTAAATTCTCTCTCTCTCTATTCATTATCTTTAGAGTACTCCCTCCGTCCCTAAATTATTGTCTTCCTTTCTTTTTTCGTCTGTCCCTAAATAATTGTCTTGTTTGAAACTTTCCTTTTTAGAATATCACTTTTACTATTTTACCCTTACTTTTTCTTCATACTTTAATTATGGGCCACATACACATGGGCATTAAAAGAAATAACACACTATTTTAATACTATTTCAATATTAATAATCAAGTCAATTAAGTTTTCTTAATCCGTGTGCCGGGTCAACCCAAACAATAATTTAGGGACGGAGGGAGTAAAACATAAATAGTGGAAGTGTCAAAAAAGAATTTTTGACACTTCATTTTCAATCAAAGATTCATCTTTAGTGCATTCTTCAAATATCTATGGAGGAAGTGTTAAGAGTATGTCTTTTTCGTGCGTCAACGACCACACAATCAAACACCCAAAATGAAGATAAGATATATTGGTATGATTATGATTGCGTGTGACCACAATTCTACTTTAGAGAAGTAAAAACTTAGAAAAAATTATTTTATAAGTATTTTCTGTAATACGAATCTCTCTAACAAGACTAATCGTGTGTTGGTGGGCTAAGTTGTGAAAGAGTGGGACTCTGTCCTACAAATTAGGATCCATAAAATGGTCTAAGGCAGTGAATATGTTATTTCATCTACACCAGAAGCATTTCAGCCTACCTTGAAAATCACCTACCATCCTGAAAACCAAGCTCCTGACATATCCACTTCTCAAGAACTAAACTCTGCTGATACTATCAGACAAGATCTTCCTGCTGAAATTAGAGAAGTTAGAGATCATCCTGTCACTCAAATCATTGGTGATCTATATGCTAGTGTTCAGACAAGACAAGCTTTAAGGAATGAATACATGTATTCTATTGCATTTGTCTCAAATATTGAACCCAAGAAGGTAGATGAAGCTCTGGAAGATCCAAGATGGGTAGAAGCTATGCAAGAAGAATTAAATCAATTCAATAGATACCAAGTTTGAACACTTGTTCCTAGGCCTAAAGGACAATCAGTGATTGGAACAAAATGGGTTTTCAGAAACAAGATGGATAAAAATGGAAATATCACTAGGAATAAGGCAAGACTGGTAGCCCAAGGATATAAACAGGAGGAGGGAATTGACTATAATGAGACATTTACTCATGTTGCAAGATTAGAAGCTATCTGACTCTTCCTTGGCTATACATCTTTTAAAGATTTCAAGCTATATCAAATGGATGTTAAGAGTACATTTCTGAATGGTGAGCTACAAGAAGAAGTTTATGTGAAACAGCCACCAAGATTCCTAGATAACTCACGAAGAGAAGATGTCTACAAATTGAAGAAAGTATTTTATGGACTCAAGCAAGCTTTAAGGGCCTGGAATGAGACCCTTTCAAAGTTCTTGATATCTCAAGGCTTTGTGAGAGGTCAAATTGATACTACTCTTTTTATCATGAAACATAAAGGTCATTCATTACTTGTTCAAATTTACGTTGATGATATTATATTTGGTTCTACTAATGAAAACCTTTGCAAGAGGTTTGAAAAGCTTATGCAGAGCAAATTTAAAATGAGCATGATGGGAGAACTTAATTTCTTCCTAGGTCTTCAAATTCAGCAAAGCTCAAATGGTATATTCATCAACCAAGCCAAATATGCAAAGGACCTCATCAAGAAATTTGGGCTTGGCAATGCAAACAGATTCAGTACACCTATGGCTACTAACTGCTATCTTGACAAAGATGAAAAGGGAAAGAAAGTGGACATGACTCTTTACAGAGGAATGATTGGTTCACTACTTTACTTAACTGCTAGTAGACCTGACATTATGTTTGTTGTTTGTGTTTGTGCTAGATTCCAAGCAGATCCTAAGGAGTCTCACTTACAGGCAGTCAAGAAGATCATCAGATATCTCATTGATACATCCAACTTGGGCATTTGGTATCCAAGGGATTCATCTTTCACTCTTATAGGTTATTCTGATGCCGACTTTGCTACTTGTAAGGTTGACAGGAAAAGCACAAGTGGGACATGTCATTTCTTAAGAAATAGACTTATCTCATGGGCCAGCAAAAAGTAAACATCTATTTCAACTTCAACAACTGAGGCAGAGTACATAGCTGCTGGTAGCTGCTGGTCACAATTGCTGTGGATCAAACAGTAACTTGTAGATTATGAGATCAAGACTGCTGATTGCCCCATCATGTGTGATAAAACCTCAGCCATCTCTGTCTCTCAGAATCTTGTCATGCATTCCAAGATAAAGCACATTGATGTGAGATATCATTTTTTAAAAGATCATGTGGAAAAAGGTAATATCAGCATGCAATATGTACCTACTGATCAACAATTGGTTGATATTTTCACCAAGCCACTTGATTCAACCAGGTTTGCCTATCTAAGAGGAGAGTTTGGTATGCTTGACCTCAATCCTTAACACTAATAAATTACTTTGATTTATTACAATTTGGTTTATAGAACTGCCTATCTTACTAGCCAAGTGTAACATTGACAATGTTGTAGGACAACCTCAAGTAAGTATTCTTTACTCTTATAAAACCCTAACAGCTGTTTTCAAAATGAGATGACCAAATCTACGTTTTTATCAAAGTATCCTTATATGAATAGTCACTAATCAGACATTAAATACGGACCTCATAATACATTAAATTCCATTTATTAAACATGTCTAACATATAAATAGTAAATTTCACTGTTTAACCCTTCACTTTTTCCAAAAACCGCCAATCGACCTTTCAAACTCTCTCGCCATTGTTGTACTTTCAAACTCTTCTAAAATTTCAATTCCTCAATTCTTCTGCTTTTAATTTACAATGGTAAGTAATACTATTGATCCCAGTTCATTTAATTTCAATTTCACTCTATTTCATATATTCTATGCTTTGATTTTGAATCTTATGAACTGTTCTATCTTAACGCCATGTATTCGTGCATTTTCTGGTTGTTTATTGATAATTTCTGGGTATCTAATATGTCTAATGTTCTTCAAATATGCATATTTACAACTTATCCTATTGGATTTTCTGGAAATGGTTAAATTTTGTACTTGTCTAAAACCCTGGATATGAACTGTGTTGTTGGTGAATTTTTGCTTTTAAAATGCAAGTTTGCTAGCATATATTGGGTTTTGATTTGAACAGTATGTGTTTCTCTAAAGAACTAGTAGTAGTCATCTTGTATCAGCCATCTTTAACTATGATGTTGTTTGTTTTAGGCTAAGAAATCATCCAAAACTGTTGATGCCACTACTTCAACTAGTTCTGCTATTCAGCAATCTTCCAAGCCTTCAAAGGCTGCTGAGGCTACAACAAGGCCAATTCTCTCTCTACCAAGAACCAGCTATCACCCTGGTATGACCATTGATGCTGAATCAGTCAAAAGGTACTCATCTGGAGTAACCTTGATAAAAGACTTAGAAGAGTGTGGAATTCTACCACTATTTCAACTAGATGACACCAGCTACAGCAACTCAATAGCTGAGGAATTCTTTACACGAATGACTCTTCCACCTCCTCCTCAGACCAAGGAAGAAAAGGTCAACATGAGCTACCTCAAGGGATACATAAGAGGTTACCTAATCAAGCTTGACTATAAAGTAGTTGGGAAAATCTTGGGACTACCTATTGAAGGGAAATTAGATTTGACTGCTGAAGAATCCGATCAAGCTTGGGAAATGATGCGAGGAACTGCCAAGCCAGAGCCCTTCTCTGAAATGTACAAGACTCTATTTCCTGAAGGGGCTTACCATATCAGTCATCTTCTGGACAAGAGCATTCTCTTCAAGAATGGCTCATGAGACATCTTCACCTCCCAACAACTGATATGGACAAAAGCCATCGTTCTTCGCAAACAGTTGAACTGGGCTAAAATTAATTTCTCAATGTTGTTCCAAAGTGTAGCTGAAGTACAAGCCAATCTTGGAATGAAGAGACCCTTTGTAAGGGTGATTAATGTTTTAATGAGGGGTTATAAGAAGATCGAAGACAAAATGACCAGTGATGATCTTATCAAGGTGACCAACACCTATGTCTTCACAGTAAATAACATCACAAGGTACAGAGAGGATCTAGCCAAAAGGCTGCTACTGCTACTGCTACTGCTGGTCCATCTGCCCAAGATAAGAAGGGTAAGAGGAAGGTGATCTACTCCACTAAGGGGCTTCCTGTTCAAGAGGAGCCAAAGCCTCTAGGTACTGAGCTTCTTGAGGACTTCGACCTCACAAGGCTCGACCATGATCCCTATGAGCCTACTGAACCTTCTCCCAAGAAGACCAAACAGTCATTCTCACCTCCTTCACCAAAAACCAAACCCTCTAAGAATCGTGCCCCTTCCAAAAAGGCTGCTGAGAGCAACATCTCAACCTTTAAACCAGCAAACCCTCTATCCACCAGTCAAACTGCACCTCTCCTTCCTAAACCTATCTCCAAACCAGCCAAGGCCAAAACCAAACAAACCCTCCTACCCACAGATGAAAATTTTGGTCTTTCCAAACCTTCAATCACAACTCCTTCCACACCAGACATGACCATATCGGACAACCTCCAATCTGCTAAACTATCATCAGCTATTCCCACATCCGACACCACCATACCAACTAATCTAAACCCAACCATTCCTGAACCCTCTCTGTCCAAATAAAGGCATGGTAAATGCCTCAAGAGAAGTGCCAAAAAGACAAAATTCGTGCCCTCTGCCGATTAAAAATCTTCACCTACTCCTCCACCTACTAATCCCTCTGTCCAATCCATTGATCAAGAGGAGAAGTACGACTCACTTGAAAGTCACCCTTTCACTCGTACTGAACGGCCTCTAGCCTCTTCTCCAGACTAACCTAGACCCAAAAAAACCCAAATTTAACCCTTACAATCATCTCCACCCTGAAATCCAAAAAATGTTATTCTTTCAAGACAGTCGACCTAAGCTAAACCCTACCGATACCGATCCCTACCTCTCTACCCTTGACAACCCCAAGTGACTTTCTTGCCAACCCATGACTACTGGGGACATTCTCGTCCAGTGGGGAAATTTTTATGAGCCTCTTCCTCCTGCCTGGTCCCAACAATTTTTCATGCACAACTCTACTGTGCAGGATCTTATGATCCTTAAGCAGTGGAATGTTATCCACAGGAATCGTGGCCTTCCACCTCCTTCCTAATCAGACATCTCTCCCCTTCTTTCTCTTTCAACGACATCTTCTTCGTCACACTCAGCCAACCTACTTCTACTTCAGCTGATCGAGGACTTGCCCACTGTTGAGTTTCTTTCTGCATTCAAGGCTGTCCTGGACTCTTCTCTCCAGAATTCTTATCAGCTGATTCCATACCCCTCCGTTCTTCTACAACCTAAGATTCACAACTTCTTTCTTCTCTTTCCTTCCCGTGGTCCTCGTACCCTTTCGTCTCTCTCTAAACTTTCAGCTTTTCTCCCTACATTCTCACTTACTTTTCCCATGGGAGTCAACATTCAGACCCATGCTGCTGCTGTTCAAAATTTCTCACCTCTGCCTATTCCTCCTTGTTGTCTTCCTATTCCTACCCAAGCCTCCACCAACTGACACCAAGCCATCACCAGCCAACCCCAAGCCTCCACCAGCCAAACCCACACCTCTACCAGCCAATTTCTAAGCTCTGTCTCCCTTAGTCCTTCTTCTATTGAGGATTTTTTAAAGGGTTTTGACAACCTCATGACCAGTCTCAATCATAACCTGCAACGCCTTGCAGACAAACAGTTTCATACGACTGATGTCACCGCTGATTTCATGACCAAGGTGATTGTAGTGGCCCGCGAAGCTAAGCATGCTGCCACGGTGAGCCAGATGACTGTTACTGTATGTCAAAATCTTCTGGTCAGTCGGCTTTCCAGCACAGCCAGTTCCTCCTCCACCCTAATTAACGACAAATTTGAGACTCTTTCTCAAGGGCTTCTTTTCATGATCGAGATGATTGATACCGGCTACAAACATTTACTTAATGCTCAGAAAGCTGCTAACCGTTTGGTTCATACGTCTATACGTGCAACCAGGACCGTCTCTCGAAAGCATTATGGCCTTATCCAGAAAGAGCTGCAGACATATGTTCACCGGTTAGCCAACATGGATGCCTCGCTTATGTCCATGAAGCAGGAGATGAGTAGACTTCAAAGTGATCAGCTGACCGATTTGCTTGAAAAAAATGATATCTTACGAAGTAAAAACAAAGATCTCTCATCAGAGCTGATAGAAGTCAAAAGTGATCTTGCAGCAACTAAAGCTGAAATTGCAAGACTCAAAGCTGCTGCTAGCTCAAGACAAGAAGGACAAGCTTCAACCTAACTATTATATCCATCCTTGTCCTTTGTAAAGAGCTATTTTGTCAAAAACATTGTATTAAAATCCTTGTTTAATATACAATGACTATTTTTTTTCTTGTCTAAATTTTCATGCTTTATGATTAATTACTTATTTTCTGTGCATGGAATTTAAACCACTTATTTAAAGACATTCTTATAATTGCCTTATCTGTTTGTCTTTAAATACAGTTTTATTACAAGTGTTTTGTACTTAATTTGTTATATGTAAACACTTTGTAATATGAATACAATGACTACCTTGTAAGATCATCTAGGACATGCTTATTTAATATAATATCTTCAAAGCATGTTATTACTAGCATCGGACATTGTCAGCTTCCTTTGTATTCATAAGGTCATAGACTCAAGCAAATAGGAGGAGATTGTTGTACTTTGTATAGATTTGCTTGCATCCTTAACCTAAGTCTAAGCCAAGGTGACTAATGAGCCTGCGTGTCTATTAGAGTGGCAACTTGTACTTAGACAAGTGCTTGTAATAGCTTAGGATTGCTATTTGTACTTAGCTTAGTCTTCAGAAGATGGCCGGTTAGTATATCAGCCATGTCTATCAAGTCATCAACCAAGTTCGTATCAGCCAAGCTTCATCAGCAATGTTGAAGACCTGTAGATCGACTGATCAAGACTTGTCTGAAGATATGCCTTAAGTTATCAGCAAAGTCTTTCCTTGACTTTGACATAACGATAACCTGCAAAAACCATTTATTGGTTCATTCCATATTAGGCATGCATCTCAGAAAAGGACATTCTGCCAACATCTATTGTCTACCTATTTTTGGCAATTTGGCAGAATTCACTCAGTGACAGCCTAGGCTTTGCAAAACTCCCTATCAAATCTGGAAAACAAGATTAGAACATTTAATGCAAGTATCTCCAGCATTAAATGTATCTAATTCAAAATTTTTCCAAGACTGAAGATCTCCAACGGTTTCAAGAACTCCCTTGAGTATAAATTGAAGACTCCATTGAAGCATTGAAGAGAGCTCAACAACTAAAACTTTGAAATCTTCATCTCCATCACATCTAGTGCATTAAAAGCTTCAAATCTAATTATGTCAATCACTTTTTGAAGAACTCCAAACTTAGACGCATAGTGTTTATTGCTCTTCATTGATTGCAATCCTTAGCATCCAAGCACACGAGGATTATATCTTTGTAGATATCAATTCTCCCACAAACACTTGGTTAAAATATTTTTGTACACAATCCATTAGTGATCCTTGTGATTATTTTAGTGGAAAAATTAGTGCACATTTTCAAATCCAAAGCTAACCACTGGGTTAAGAACTGCTGATCTTGCCTCATCAAGATCAGCTATCCTCAACTTGTCGTATACTTCACTAGACTTCCGCTGTAAAATATTTTCTAACTCTCTTGTGAAGTAATTTTATAAAACAATTTTTAAAATTAGACATAGGCTATTCAACCCCCCCTTCCAGCCTATTTGAGCACCTTGAGACCTAACAGCTATTCACCCCCCCCCCCCGCTCTAGCCTTATTAACTGTTAAGTGGACTTATAATTGGTATCAGAGTGTAACTTTTTCAAAAATTATTTTTCCAAGTTTAACCACTTGAAAGTCTGATCCATGGCAGCCAACAAAGCTTTTCAAACTCTCAACAAAACTCAAGTTCCAATGTTTGATGTGGATAACTTTGATATTTGGAAGGAGAGAATCACAAGATACATGAACAAGGGAAAGCAAAAGATGACAAAGAAAAACTTCTATGTTTTAATTGTAGAAAACCAGGTCACTTTTGTAATACCCTGATTCCTCCTATGTTTGACATGCGTATCTTATCGTATTGTTATCACATTGAGAATATTAGTTAGACTTGATTAAACAATATGTTGATCGATTCATGCATTAATTTCATGAAATTACGATGCTTCAGTTGTGATTTAATTCTTTTTCATCATTCATAATTAGAATGTATTTCATTCTAAGCCATGTTACATGTGTTTTGAATGAATTTCAAGTGTGTTTTAATCTTTGTTGGAAGTTAGGATCACTTAGGGATCATTTAGAATCATTTCGGGAGCATTTTGGAGCATTTTCGGAGAGTCTGAAGAGTCTGGACACAAAGCGATCGCCTTGGAGAGATCAAAGTGATCGCCCTGCAACCAGAAGGCAAAGCGATCGCCCTGTATCGACTCTGCTCATCCGAATAGCCTGTAGTAATTTGACCATAACTTTGTGTAGAAAACTCAGAATTGTAAACCGTTTGATTCTGTGTAAACTAGACTCAAAGAGCTTTCCATACCTTATTTGAAATTTTTAGACTTATATATCATCCTAGGAACATCTTTAAAGTTGAATAAAAATCAGACCAATCTTTTAGACACTATTCTCCAAAGTTTGCAATTTTGCCATTTTGACCCCTTGACTCTTTTAAGAACGTACCAAGACTTTTTGACTTGCATAAATGACTTATTTCAAACCTTAAAAAGACCCCAAGTTACTCTCCACTTCATTTTAAACATCCATGAAAGCTTGAGAGAAGAAGGTGAAGAGAAAAGGTGAGATTGGTGTGTGTAGTTCATGTTCTCTCAATCCAACCACTTGATTTTCAATCCAAGACCACCATTGTGTTGCTAAAGACTAGGAGAGCAACATACAAGAGTTTGATTTTATCTTTGGTTAGCTAAGTAACCCGAAGAGTAATTCCGGGAACCCAATGAGTGATTCCGGGGAGGTCAAAACCCAATAAGTGATTCCGGGGAAGTCAATACCCGAAGAGTGATTCCGGTGACGTTGATACTACACACATGAGTATCGAGACATAGTTGATTATTTTGTTTTGCAGGAGCAATGCAGAGTTGGAGAAAGAGAAATAATATCCTTTGTAATGTGATTTATTTATAAGCACTTATGTGTTAAGCAAGGTGCTATGTGAGTTGGATAATTTGTATATCAATGATGTTGATACATGTCTTGTTGTGGTATATAAATGTTAATGCCATGTTATGATTTCAGCTTGAGCATTATGCCATGTCATATAGTTGCATTTAGTAACATACTGTGTCATTATGACTCACCCCGTTATTTGTTTATTGTTTTTCCTTAGATCCGAGCCAGCCTAGCGGTTCACGGTGAGGACGGATAGCTTGAGATATATCGAAAGGTTGTCTTTTGGGTTACATAGTATTTCTTTTGGTAAGGACGTGGTTATGTAAAGTTAAATCAACTTTGCTTGGGTAGTGCTTGGCGTTTTGTAAACACGTTTTATTCTTTTGGTAGTCGGCATGTGTATGTCGTGCTTGTGTATAATCTTGATAGAAATTCAGTTTCTTCCCAAGCATGTTGTAGCTCGTGGTTTATATTTTCATTCTGGCATGTTGTGGCCGATGTGGTTGTCGTCATTGATGTTTATTTTTCCCAAGTTCTAAACTTGTGGTTTTAGTTGTTTGGTTCCGGCGGTTTAGTCGCCAAAGACTTATTTTATTTAAATCAGGTTTCCATATTGTGTTTTATCGTAAGTACGGTGGTTACACCTTGTGCTCTTCTTGTCATTATTTTGTTTTAACGACTCGACCTTGGGATTTCGTATAGAGATCCGGGTCAGGGCATCACAGTTGGTATCAGAGCAATAGTTTGCTATCGCCAGGATAGGTTCCTTGGACTAGGTAAGTATGGTGTTATGGTTAAGATCTTAACGTCGAGTGTTGTGTGTAGGTTAATAATGGTGTAGACTAGACACGGAGCGAGTACTAGTAGAGTCGGTACGAGTGCTGGTGAAAATGAGGAAAGAGATGAGAATGTTAATAGCCAACGTAATGTTCCACCCGAACCGAATCCGAACAATCAGAATGAGGATCTTATGAACATGTATGGGAGAATGATGGAGCTGATGAATGATATGACTCAGCGGATTAATGGAGGGACAGTACCACAACCTGAGAATAGAGTACATCAACCAAAAATTGAAGTACTGCAGCCTGAGATGAGACAGAGGAACCACACCAGTATGCTTGAGAAATTTTTAAAAATGAAACCACATACTTTTTTGGGGGAACTAGATGCTACTAAGGCTGAATTATGGATCGAGCACATAATCAAGATCTTTGCGGCTTTGGGTTGCAGTGATGATGAGAAGTTGACCTTAGCGGTGTTCAAACTTGCGGGAGCAGCGGAACATTGGTGGCAAGTGTTACAAGGAAGCTGGGAATTACAGGGAGTACCACACAGCTGGCCTAACTTTTTAAGAGAGTTCAAGGCACAGTATGTTCTAGAAGTGGTTCGCGAGAAGAGAGAGTGAGAGTTCTACGATTTGGAACAAGGCAGTATGTCGGTGGCACAGTATTTGGCCAAGTTCACAGAATTGGCTCGTTACTGTAGTTACTTGGTTCCTAATGAAACGAAGAAGGCACAAAAGTTTGTAAAGGGATTGAAGACAGTGTACCGAAAACAGTTACTGTCTCTACAGCTTACTGATTACTGTGGCGCAGTGGATCGCGCTTACGCGATAGAAGGGGACATTGAGGAACATAAGAGAAGAGGAAACATGGGCAATTCTCAGCAATCTTCACAAAATCATGGGCGAGTACAGAATTTTGGTAACAGTGGTGATTATAATAATAATGACAATCGCAGAGGGAATCGGAATAGATCACAGTTTGAGAGGCAATCCAGACAACAATCTGGGGGACAAAGTAATAACATTACTCAAGATCAGGTTCAGCGAAGCAATGCATTGGTATGTAACTATTGTTCAAAGGGCATTCTAAAGATGATTGTGGGAGCAAGCTGGGAATCAAGCCGGGACAATGTTAATATTGTAGAGAGACCGGTCACCTAAAGTGGAATTATCCTAAATTGAAGGGTAGTCAGACAGAAAGTGTCAATCAACAAATGAGTGGGACGAAGAGAGATAGTGATGGTAGACCTAAGGTGCAGGGTCAAGTGTTTGCGCTTGATCGGCGCGGAGTGCCAGAGTCTACGTCGGTATTAGGAGGTATTCTGTCTATAATATTATGAGTACACGTATTATGGTAGCTCATGTTATTGCATTCATATGTTGCATTGTGTGGTTGGAAACTAGAGTAATATGTTTCCAAGTTTTACCTTGTGATTGAGGGAGATACCCCAATAAGAGATTGAGATGTTGTTATTGGTATGATAAACTTGTGATAGACCAATAGGTAATCACATATTGTATGGTAGTTGTGTTGTCTTACCTTTACATGGCTTGAAAGTGTAAGAAGTTGTGATATACGAGTTAGTAACTATACGCTGTATGTCAACTTTGTGGATATGCCTATACATGATATTTATAAGATACATGATATAGATTGTTAATGTGTGCATGTCATGCATTGGTTGTGTACCATCATGAGATGATTATATTCTTCCATGTGACGAATATCCTTGGGTTGTGTTGATATGATTGTTATTAGCATGCATATCAATTGTGTTTGGAGAGTTAGTATACTGTTATCACATGATCGAATTGAGTATTTGGATTTATGTTATGGTTGTGAATGAATCTACACCAGAATTAGAGGATTTCTCTACTTTATGAGAGTGTCCAAAAATGTTTGCTGTTGAATACCTTATATGTCACCTAAAACGGGGATTTGAACATGTGTTGAGTTGATACTAAGGAATCAAAAGAACCTAAAGGATCACTATGAGTTGAATTAGCAATTGATGGATATATGAAACCATGTGTGCAAGTCATACTTGGAGAGTTTTATAAAGTGTTATTTATGGTTCTCACATTCACTTTCAGTTTTAATACGAAGTGAACTATAAGAGAAGAATTGAGTTGTGACCTTAATTAGTATAGAAAGCGATAGCTTCTACATCGAAGAAATTGATATGGTATAAGTGGAAGTAATCTATTCACTGACTTAGAGTTCATTGCGTTAATGTTGACTTGAGTCGGAATATTACTATTATGAAGCCAAGATTTGCGTTGTGCATGGAATCAAATATTTGAAATTTCTATTCTCACAATATGAACAGAATATGAGACATTGTTGATAAGTGAAAAGACTTAAAGATCTTAACTAAGTACCAGCTGCTATGCATTTGAGTTTAACATGATGATTGAGATATTGAAGATTGAAGACTTACCAATTATAATGCGATTATCTTGTATATGTTGAGATTGTTACACATTATAGATTATGATGGATTAATTAGCCAAGTGTTTATGTACTACCAATGACGAGGATAGGCACATCAAATGAATTAACGGCTTTGCAAGAAATGAGATATAAGGGAACGACATTGAACACAGTTAGTAGTGTGATCGGTAAAGAATCCAAGAATTATCTTGGGTATACATTTTATCCTTAGATCTTCTATATGTTTGAGAAGGATGATTATGACTTTCGAAAAATGTTTAAACATGTGTGATGGAATTTAAATGATAGTTACTCGCCACAACAATTGTCAACAGAATATTGAAATGATATTGACTAAGATTAATCCGGGAAGATAGCATGAATTATCCCTATACAATAATGAAGCTAGGAAGTCCAAGCTTTGAAATCTTGCGATGATTCGATAGCCGGTTGAAAGGTGTGAATTCTACTTTGGGAATGATTACTAATTGATGGAACACTATTACGTTGTTGTGATAGATATTCTTGAGAAGGTTGTCTTATCAAAATGTATCCATGGAAGTGTTTGATGAGATTCTTGTAAGAGACCTCATGCAACCGAGAATGTACTTTGAGAAACAGAGTATGATTGTAAGGAAATATCATTAGTTCATCGATGATTCTGGACTGAATTTAGGGACTAAATTCTTTTAAGGGGGAGAGGATGTAATACCATGCCTCCTATGTTTGACTTGCGTATCTTATCGTATTGTTATCACATTGAGAACATTAGTTAGACTTGATTAAACAATATGTTGATCAATTCATGCATTAATTTCATGAAATTACGATGCTTCAGTTGTGATTTAATTCTTGTTCATCATTCATAATTAGAATGCATTTCATTCTAAGCCTTGTTACATGTGTTTTGAATGAATTTCAAGTGTGTTTTAATCTTTGTTGGATGTTAGGATCACTTCGGGATCATTTAGAATAATTTCGGGAGGGTTTCAGAGCATTTTCGGAGAGTCTGGACACAAAGCGATCGTCTTGGGGAGATCAAAGCGATCGCCCTGCAACCAGAAGGCAAAGCGATCGCCCTGGGATAGGGCAGAGCGATCGCCCTGTATCGACTCTGCTCATCCGAACAGCCTGTAGTAATTTGACCATAACTTTGTGTAGAAAACTCAGAATTGCAAACCGTTTGATTCCGTGTAAACTAGACTCAATGAGCTTTCCAACCATACCTTATTTGAAATTTTTAGACTTATATATCATCCTAGTAATATCTTTAAAGTTGACTAAAAATCAGACCAACCTTTTAGACAGCATTCTCCAAAGTTTGCAATTTTGCCATTTTGACCCCTTGACTCTTTTAAGAACGTACCAAGACTTTTTGACTTGCATAAATGACTTATTTTAGACCTTAAAGAGACCCCAAGTTACTCTCCACTTCATTTTAAACATCCATGAAAGCTTGAGAGAAGAAGGTGAAGAGAAAAGGTGAGATTGGTGTGTGTAGTTCATGTTCTCTCAATCCAACCACTTGATTTTCAATCCAAGACCACCATTGTGTTGCTAAAGACTAGGAGAGCAACATACAAGAGTTTGATTTCATCTTTGGTTAGCTAAGTAACCCGAAGAGTGATTCCGGGAACCCAATGAGTGATTCCGGGGAGGTCAAAATCCAATAAGTGATTCCGGGGAAGTCAATAGCCGAAGAGTGATTCCGGTGACGTTGATACTACACACATGGGTATCGAGACATAGTTTATTATTTTGTATTCCAGGAGCAACGCAGAGTTGGAGAAAGAGAAATAATATCCTTTGTAATGTGATTTATTTACAAGCACTTATGTGTTAAGCAAGGTGCTATATGAGTTGGATAATTTGTATATCAATGATGTTGATACATGTCTTGTTGTGGTATATAAATGTTAATGCCATGTTATAATTTCAGGTTGAGCATTATGACATGTCATATAGTTGTATTTAGTAACTTACTGTGTCATTATGACTCACCCCGTTATTTGTTTATTGTTTTTCCTTAGATCCGAGCCAACCTAGCGGTTCACGGTGAGGACGGATAGCTTGAGATATATCGGAAGGTTGTCTTTTGGGTTACATAGTATTTCTTTTGGTAAGGACGTGATTATGTAAAGTTATATCAACTTTGCTTGGGTAGTACTTGGCGTTTTGTAAACATGTTTTATTCTTTTGGTAGCCGGCATGTGTATGTCGTGCTTGTGTATAATCTTGTTAGAAATTCAGTTTCTTCCCGAGCATGTTGTAGCTCGTGGTTTATGTTTTCATTCCGGCATGTTGTGGCCGATGTGGTTGTCGTCATTGATGTTTATTTTTCCCAAGTTCTAAACTTGTGGTTTTAGTTGTTTGGTTCCGGCAGTTTAGTCGCAGAAGACTTATTTTATTTAAATCAGGTTTCCATATTGTGTTTTATCGTAAGTACGGTGGTTACACCTTGTGCTCTTCTTGTCGTTATTTTGTTTTAACAACTCGACCTTGGGATTTCGTATAGAGATCCGGGTCGGGGCGTCACAACTTTGCCTCAGCTTATCCATCTACCAAAAATGAATATTTTAAAATGGCCCCCCATAATGTTTGGAAAACAAAAAGGCTTGGTTGCTTAAGATGAAAACCAACATCTTGCAACCTGGATTGAGACAGATTCGGAAGATGAATATGCTGATTTTGCACAAGAATCAAACCTTTGTCTTATTGCAGAATCAGTTGTTTATGATTCAGATGATGATTTACCAAGTCCAGCCAACTTAAGTGATTCTGATAATGAGTTTTCAGAATAATAAACTGACAAAGGCAATTAATCCTAGTCAACTTGTTATTCGAAAAATAGGAAATGACTTTTATGGACAAGGAATCATTAATAAGCCAACAAAGCCAGCTGAAAGGAAAACTAAACCAACTTCTCATATTCCTAAACCTACTGTCACTCCACCTGAGAAGGAGGGGAAGTTGACTGATGAGAGTAAAGCTAAACTTGAGGAACAAATGCATGAAATGTACTCCAAGTTTGAAACTCTCACAAAAATTCATATATCTCAGTCAACTAAACTTCAAATGCTCTTAGTTGATAACTCTAAACTACAAAAGATCAATGACCTTTACAAAGATCAGCAAGGTGAAATGCTGAAACTTAAAAGCATCAAAGAAAATTATAAAGCTCAAGCTAAAGTTTCATTTGCTCAAATTACTGATTTAGTTTAGCGAAATCAACAACTAACTGACGTTGTTGATACTTACTCAAAATCAAAAGTGCACTATTGAAACTATCATCAGTAAACAAAGAGACAATGATAACCAACATGGTCTTGGATACTCTCACAACAATAACAAAGCTGAAAAAAAATGTGAAACTGAGATCAGATTGTCCAATGGTGGACCACAGGTTCTGCTGAAAAAGGATATAAGACCAAACTTTTCCAAGAACACTCTTGGTGGTGTTCAATATGTATATCCTAAGAACCAAGTTAGGAAGGCCGACACAAAAGGTTGAAGATTACATGAAATGGCTGAGCTCTACTGATCATCAGTCAAATGTTTATGCACTAATTGAAAGGCAAAAATCAGCTAATAAACCTACTATTCAGTCAGCTGATAAACATCAGTAGCTAACTGATAGTGATCCGATTGATTACAATGGTGCTAATAGAAGAAAGGTGGCTAGGAAGTTCAAGCCATTGAAATTTGTCACTGCCAAGCCTACTAAGTGGATTCACGTAGAACCAAAAAGTAAACATAAAATGACTGAACCAAATGGTCTTCATAAATGTCATATGTGTTTCTGTTTTGGTCATTTAGCTCATGAATGCCTATTTAGATTTGCACCAACTGAAATGGTCAACCTGCCAAAGGTCAAGCGCGTGTTTCTGTTTTGGTCATATGCTTTATGGCCACTGATGAAGCAACAAATGAATGGATTATGGATAGTAGAGGCATATGAAACGATCAGACAATCTACTGACTAATATTATTGAAGCTAAAGGCCCTTCTTTTATTTTTGGGGACAACTCTAAAGGACAGACCATTGGATATGGTTCAATTATTCGTGGCTCAATCAAGATAGACAAGGTATCTCTAGTAAATGGACTGAACACAACTTGCTCAGCGTATCACAATTTTTTGACAAAGGTATGGATTGCATTTTTACATCCACTCATTGTTATGTCAAAAATTGCACTACAAATGAAATTTTACTTACTGGGACAAGAAAAAGAAATGTTTTTGCAGTTGATTTAATTTCAGTCAACAACATTTCCCAAGTTTGCTTAATTGCCAAAAACTCTACTGAAACATCTTGGCTTTGGCATAAAATGCTCTCTCATTTTCAAAAGGAAATTTAGTAAATGGTTTACCTTCAGTAAATTTTCCTCATGACAAAAATAATAAAGCCTGTGCACTTGGAAAACTAACCAAATCATCTTTTAAACCCAAACCGTGTCTTTCAACCACACATGCTTCAATTGTTGCATATGGGCTTGTTTGGTCCAGTTACTCGTGCCAGTTTAGAAAGAAACAAGTACACTTTAGTTGTAGTTGATGACTACTCAAGGTATACTTGGGTTGAAATGATGAACTCCAAAGATGAATCATATGGTAAAGCCACTGCTCTCTTTAGAAATCTCCAAACTCAAAAAGAGTGTGAGATAATCAGCATATGTTCATATAATGGTGCTGAGTTCGAAAATCAAGGTATGTGATGATCATGGAATTGATCACAACTTCTCAGCTGTAAAAACTCCTCAGCGAAATGGGGTTGTTCAAAGAAGAATAGAACTTGATTGTAGCTGGAAAAACTACGAAAAAACTTGTCATTGCCATGGACAAAATTCCTTGGCAATCTATACAAATTCCTTGGTAAACATACTTTAGTGAGGAAAAATTTTCCTTGGCAAACTTAGGAAATTTCCTTGGCAATTGAGGCATTGGTAATTTTGCTGAGGAATTGCAATTCCTTGGTAAAAGTACCAAGGAAATTTCCAAGGAGTTTGTCCTTGGTAATTACTGATCTATTATTCAAAAAAAATAGATGGTTTTCCTTGGGAATATTTTTCCTGCAAAATTACTAACAAATAATTCCCTTGGTATAAATAAAAAATTATTACATATATTTTATGTTCCTTGCTAAATTTCCATTGTGATATTTTAGTTTACCAATGAATGTTGCTTTGGTAAAATTCCTCGGCATGTATATACCAAGCAATTTTACCAAGGAAGAATTCATTTGTAAAATAAATTTTACCAATGAAATTTAGCAAGGAAATTTCATTTACTATATTTATATTTTCAAGACCAAAAAAACTTTCCTTCATAAGATTCCTTGCTAAATGAGGTTAGTAAGGAATATTCCCTGGCAAAATTCCTAGGTAAAATGATGCTATATTTATTAAAAATTACAAATACTATTGTACCTGTATAGATAATTAAAATCCTAATATACATTGAAAACAACATCTAAAACATACATTCATTTGAACAATATCGAAGAACCACTTGTTCGTTCAGACCAATATATTTACCATCGATATTAGTTCATAATATCTCAACGACCACATAAATACTCAAAACAAAGATCTTAAATCAAAATACAGTTCTGAAAACAATTTCGACAAAAATTCTGAATCAAAACCAAAGCACTACATGAAACTAGGATTAAGGGGCATGTGTACTGTCACCCGTTGAATGAGGAGTCTCGGGGGAAGATTGGTTCCCATTTGTCATGGATGAAATCACTACTTTCAATGCTTCTTTCCAGACAAGACTTTGTAATAATCGAACAGCCTCCTCCGTTGTGGCATTTTCTAGAGGGTGTGACGTCTTGCGATTGTTTAAGGATGGGCACGAACCACTAACATTGGATGTGACTGCCGGGATAGAGTGGCCAAACCCATACATACGATCCTTTATCCCACTATTACCCCCCACCTTGTTAATTGAATCTCTCCAAAAAGACCCAAAATACTTGAAGGCCTTATTAGGTTGGCTTGTAGTGTTTGCCTCAGTCATAGGATCACTCACCGGCTCGGTTAATGCAACTTTGGAGGTATACCCATTCTGAACACAATAAAATAAATGAAACATTAGTTGTTATTCATGTGTAACCATACATGTTACTAACTATAACTCGTGCAGCCAAAGACAGCAGTCGAAATAACAAAATAATTCATATCATCACAGAACCATTCACACCCAATTATTAAGAAGGACAGACTAGATGACAACAGAACTATGAGAGAAGGGAATGCTATTTCATACTTCTACATTGTTACCTCATTTAGAGCCAGCAAAACAATTCTTAGGACATCTCCAAAACCTACTTCCATTAACCCAAACAACGTGGATAGTAGCATAGCCGAGAAGTTAGGCTATGTGCAATAGTTATAGTTTGTTCTGCTAGAGATGCACGGTCATTGAAAGCTATTGGCTAGACAAGGAATAAGTCTCACAAAAAGTAATGATAATAAATCGTTTTAACACCTTGCTATCTAGAAAGGAACAGCATGTTGAAATGAACAAATGCAGAAATCTGACGAACCATTTCTTCAGTGTTAGATGTGGAAGGCCCTCATACGGAAGGCCCTCGTGTTAGATGTTACTAACTATAACTCGTGCAGCTATCGTGTCAAATAAAACTCAATTACCTTCTGTCATGCGCCATAGCTCTTAGTGTGAGCTTATCAGGCACTGTTTGAGAATTGAGCATACTTGCTAAACATATTCTCAAGGTTGACTGGGAGATACTTGAAATTTCAACAATATATATATACTAGATTTTGTGCCCGTGTCTATAGCACGGTGTAAGTACGGCATGGAATTAATGTGTGCTCGAAGTTAATGTATGGTCGTGATTTTTTTGGAGTTAGGGGGGGTGAATACCACTAAATGACACAAAAATAATAAAATATTAATTCATTTATTTTGTAAGAAAATCAATAATAAAATATTAAAATTGTAAAAGAAATGATTTGAAATGTAGCAACATTAATTTTTTTTTTCTCAATAACAAAAACTTAATCTTCTTCCAGAGGCTCTTGCTTCACAACACTGTCTGCTTCAACAACATGAGCTGCAATAAGTTTTTCCATTACTTCCACCTACACGTGAAACAAAGAAGATATCAAACACATTAAATGAACAATATTTTATACATAGAAGTCGATTAATTAAAATATCAAAAAAACTTACCGTTGTCTATAAAACTCGGATCCTCCCAAATATCATCATCCAATATTACAGGCATATGTGACGGTGGAAATTGAGATGCAGGTGTAGGGAGAGGTAGAGTTGCATGTGAAGTGTCAAACGGAGTTGCGGGGACCTAATTCGAAACCATGTATTAGATAAAAACTAAGTAATTTTAAATTACGAGTTATGTAACAAAATCAGGTCGAGGGGTTGATAGAGTTACAGGTGGAGTGTTAAATGGATTTGCAGGGGACCTATTTGAAACCATGTGTTAAATAAAAACTATTTAATTGTAAAACTTATATATATATATATATATATATATATATATATATATAGGTGGAAAGCAGCACATTTTGAAGCTTTATAATCGAAATCATGACATTCAGAAATCTACGTTACCTTCCTTCAGTATCATATATTCCAGAGTCACTACCATGTTTGGCTTTATGTATATTCTCTATGTAAACGAGTAAGTTAAGAGAAGGAATCCATCCCTACAAATATTCAATCCAATGAAGACAAAGGCCATACAGTTGATGATCATCTGATACTAGTACTACATAATTATATTGCTCAAACACGCGCATTTGACGTTTACAAGTTCATGAATTAGGCAATGAAACTGCACCCTAAGCAGGATTTTGTAATGCCAGGTCCAAAGTTTGCACTAATTTATGGTTATCGAGTACTCCCTTCATCCCAAGAATATAGTTTTACTTTGACTTTTTTTGTCAACTTGAATCTACTAAGAACAGTCCCAAAAGTAAACCTCGAACCAAAATAACAGAAATTCCTACTTGAATCTACTATCACAACTAAACAATTTCTCGTATTTCAATGAGTAATAACAGTCCCAAAAGCAAAGGTATAGTCTAATTGACAAGTTATTAAGTTTGAATATACTTACAAATGTCTTTTTTGCCTTCTCGTCCACCAACTCAATCTCTAAAGTTGGCTCAGTATCGGGGGGGAGTGACTTCTTGTGAGTATACCGGATAAATCAACATCCTCGACAACCACTCCAGGTGAGGCCGCATTAGTCTACAAATATGCAACATATTTTTGTCATTTAAGGTAATAAGCATAGAAGAGATAAAGACATGTCTTCAATATTCTCATAAAAGTAACAACCACAACCTAAACAATCATAGAGGAGACGTAAACATGGAAAGAGCATTATAACATAATAAAATTATCAACAAAACTAGGCTCTTAAATATGTAGAGAGGAAAAAAGATACAAACATGTTTACGAGTCTTTCTAAATGCTCGTCAATTGGAATTGATCCCACAGTTTGCATCACCAACTCGAATTGGCCCTTCAACCAATTTTCCTTGGATATATCTTTTTGTTTAGGCGACTCCCACCTTTCAATATGTTTAGCATATACTTTTTCTAACATCCATGTTGGCCTTCTACCATTAAACCAATCGTTCTTTGCATTGCTGAGTCAGAGTACCATGAGCTCACCACTGAGTTCCACACTTTACGTACCACATCATCACTATATCCAGGCCATTCATTACCCTACATAATACAAAGTAAAAAAAAAAGTGTACACATTAGAAAAGTGGGAACATAACACTTTACACTAGAAAAATTATAACACTTTGCATACCTTGTTATCCTTGTGAGGCCCCCAATAGAACTTGGCCTTCAATTTACATTTATAACAAATAATGAAAAACTATTATACTCAAAAGATAATAAAATGTTAACTTCGGCCACCATGCTTACAAATATAAAATAAATTCAAAAACTACCTTAAAGGTTTCCCACCATGCTTTTCTTTAACCTCATTTTTCACCATTTTAAACTTAGGCCAATACTCAAAACCTTGTTTCTCAATCTCTTTACGGAAGAAACGAGCTCACTCAGTACTACCTAAAAAATGATAAGATAAAACACAAAACAATTTCTATAAGCACAAAAACGTGAAAAAACAATAATATGAACACTAATTATTTGTTTAACCACTACATTAAACATGACAATTTCTTTCACCAATACAAAAAAATATTTACCTTTTCTTGGCCCTAGTCAGCCGAATAATGATCCTCCCATCAAGGGTTAACAATTCATCTCTTTTGGGAAGGCGAACCCACTGGGGAAGCTAGTGGTCACAAAAGGCTGAGGGGCCAGATCTGTACTGGGAGCACCAACAAGAGTAGAAGCAGCCTCTACAGGGATTGTGCTAATAGAGGTAGGAGAGGTTTCAATGAGAGGGGCTGAGGGGGCCGGCGTAGGATTTGTATCATATGAGGTAGAGGATAGAGAATGTGAATTATTGGATGGAGTATATGAGGCGAGCGTAGGATGAGATGGAGTATATGAAAGACCCCCTCTACGATAATGTTTAGCATGTGGCATGTCTATAAAGTAAAATACAAATTAGATTTCGATAGATAACATCAAAAAAATAACTTGCAATATAACTGATTAACAATAATATAATTAAAAAAAGAACCATCAATATTATTCTAAATATTCAACAATAATGCTCATTTAAAGTATCAAGATGTGTTCGTTTAAATATTTATGGAAAAACCACATGCAATAACAAAGCATCTCAATCTTGTTCATCCTCATCAGTTTCATCTTCATCCTCATTCTGATTGAGCCTCAACCCTATTATCATTTAATGCATGGGTGTTAGACTGTGGTTGCTGTGGTTGCGACAATTCTTTAGGGTAAATTTCCTCAACCTCTTCTTCCCTACCAAGAGTGTGAGCATCATCCGCAATATCAAATACAATAATAGGGGGAGCAGGCATAAAATCCTCTTGTAGACACCTATCAAGCGAATGGACCAACGGGAGCCTCACTATAATGGATATCAATGTTTCTCCTTGCTTTAGTTTTCCACACAGCACACCACTCGTTCCGACTAGAATTTGGCTTCATCGTTCGTGAGTAAGGTGAGAAGTAAACTTGTTCAACTTGTGCTACTAGGATGAACATATCATGTCCGCGGTGTTTTGACTTGATATCCACATCTATAAGATCGTACAAAGCATGCTTGCGAACGCCAGTTATCGAGTTGCGCCAATCACACTTAAAAAGAACAACATTGTTCTTGTGACCTGGGTAACACACTTCAACAACCTCATTCAGCACGCCGTAGTATTCTTGACTCCCCCTTAGGCTAACTCCACTATGTGATGTTACCCGATAATCATTAAATTCTGAAGTGCGAAATGCATATCCATTGACAAAATACCCCTTGTACAAAGTCGGTGCGGCCCCATGAGCAAATACCGATATTTGTGTAACTCAATAACATCTCTTCTCAAGTTCTCATAACATCTATATTAACCATGCATGTTAATGAACAATACATGTGGAATATCTAAGCACAACTAAGGATCAAAAAATTAATAAGTAATTAATAGCTTACCGAATATAAGTTTGTAGCTCAGGGCAATTCATGATGACGTACAAGCCAGCGGCACGAATATCATTGGGTGTAATAAATCTCGTACGTACCGGTCTTTTACCAAGGAATCGACCTGATGGGTGAAAACTGATTTTTTTTTGAATAACTCATCACTTCCACCCCCATCATCGTCATTACGAATATCCTTGTTTAACCTACTACGCACCTCATAGCTAAGGTAACGAGCACAAAACGTGGCTACCTCCTCAGCAAGCACCGCCTCAATGATACAACTTTCAACGGCTTGGTTATTTTTTACTTTCATCTTCAAACAATTAAGAAACCTAATGAAAAAATGCATGTTAAGAATTAAGATAATATTATAATGTGGTTAAAGTTAAGAAGTAAGTTTTTACGTTTCAAATGGATACATCCATCTATACTGAACAGGACCACCTACCTAGCTTCATATGCTAAATGGATAGGGAGATGTTCCATGGAGTCGAACAATGCTAGAGGGAAGATTTTCTCCAATTTGCATAGAGTAACCACAATACTTGCCTCCAACTCTTTCATATGCTCCACACTCAATAAACTTGCACATAGACACCAAAAGAACTCACATACCTCTGTTATTGGATTACATATACTAGTTGGCATCAACTCTCGCAATGCAATAGGAAGGAGCCTTCCTAGGAACACGTGGCAGTCATAGGACATCTTACAATGATTCATGTCAACACAAGCACTTAAGCTAGAAGAATAACCATCAGGGGGCTTGAGTTCTGTCATCCACTTCAAAAGAACACATCTTTTCTCCTTAGTAAGGGTATAAAACGTAGATGATTTGACTAACTTTCCACGAATTTCCTTCAATTGTAAGGGTCGACGATTGCACTGCAAGGTCAAGCCAAGCTTTCAAGTTGTCCTTTATTTTTCCTTAACATCCATGATTGTGTTAAAAATGTTTTCAAATAGGTTTTTCTCGATATGCATCACATCAAGCATGTGTCGCACAAGAAGATCTTTCCAATAAGGCAACTCCCAAAACACACTCTTCTTAATCCAATTATGGCTTACTCCAAACCTAGTATGTCTATCATTTACACGTTCTTTCCCAAAGAGATTGTCTGGTAGCTTTTCAACATCTGCTAGAACCTCCTCACCAAACAACACATGTGGGGGTTCATCTGAGATTACCTTCCCCTTGATGAAATTCACTTTATCCTTTCTGAATGGATGTCCCTCTGGCAAGAATTGTCTATAGCAATCAAAGAAACAAGTCTTGCCACCTTTTGATGCTCTGAAACCCTTGGTTTGACCCATACATATAGGGCAAGCCAATTTTCCATGTGTACTCCAACCCGATAACATTCCGTACCGATAACATTCCGTAAGCTGGGAAGTCACTCACAGTCCACATAAAGCCACTTTTATTTGGAAATTCTATTTTTGTGACGAATCGTATGTTGTACAATCCTCTTTCCATAAATCATTCAACTCATCTATTAGTGGCTGCAGGTAGACATCTATGTTTTTACCGGGGCTCTTGTCCCAGGAAAAAGTAAAGTAAGGAACATAATCGTTTTTCATGCACAACCAAGGTGGAAGATTTAAAAGAGTGACAATAGTCAACCACATAAGTATGTCCTGCGTTGGCCCCTGAAAGGGTTGAAACCATAAACATACTCGTACATTTTGAGGATCTAAGGCAAACTCGGATGAAGGTTATCAAAGCGCTTCCAAGCCTCACCATCCGAAGGGTGTGACATTACACCCTCTTTTCGAATACAATCCTTGTGCCAAGTCATGGCTATTGCGGTTTCAAACAAGGTATACTACTACCTTTGCAACCTTGTTTTAAGTGGTAGGTATTGTAAAACCTTATAGGCAGTGTGGAGGGCTTCTTTGAGTGCTTACCTGAACCCCTCTTCCTTTTTGGCTTATATCTCTCTAAACCACACACTTTACACCTGGTCAAATTTTCATCGCAGCTTTATCCAACAACATACAATCATTTCTACATGCATCCAATCATTTCTACATGCATCAATGTATTTTATCTCAAGGCTGAGGGGTTCAAGAGTCTTCATTATCTCCCGATAGTCTTTATCCAATGCATTATCTTTGGGCAAAATCTCCTTAAATATGGACATCAATGTGTTTAAGGCATTTTGGGTCATATTGCCATCCACCTTCCTGTTTAATAGCCTAGCTATAGCGGCTAGCTTTGACACACTAGAACCCTCATATAATGGTACATCCAAGGATCATAGAATGTCATAAAACTTTTGGGCATCTTTGTTCGGTGCTTCAACAGCATTCCCCATGCTTGGGAAAACATCCCGAAGCATATCCCCAAACCTATCTCTCTTGTCAAGCTCCACATTACTGGGTTGAACAGGAGGAACGTGTGGACTAGGTTGATTATCATGATGAATAGGTTGTTGAGAAGTACTAGTTCCCTCACTACAGTTGGGATATACTGACTCACGCCTCAAACTACGACTAACATACCCCATGTAAATGCCAACATGTGTAGTCCTTTATAAATCCATAATGGATAATGTGCAATTTGACTACTCTAGCTACCATAAATTTTGCATTCTTACACAGCTTATGACATGGACACTGGATCTTGTCCCCATCCATAAAGCGAGGGTGGGCCTTCACAAATTCAATAAAAGATGCAACACCCTTAATAAAGTCAGGATTTACGAAATTATCTGGTAAGGGCAGGTTTGTACATCCAACAATAGTCATGTGTAGACATGGCAACTTGATCTTTGTTTATCTACAAAATTTGTATCATTATAAGTTAAAATTAAATAAATATAATAATAAATAGTTTATGGTAAACCACGTAAGCATTAAGTTGTATCTCATCCAAAACACATAAACATGACGATCATCAAGATACAAGCGGTTAATAGGAATAATCGAGCCATGGAGGGAAAAGGAAACACAATCTCAAAGAAAATAATTCTTCAAAACTTGTCATTCAACTTCATTCGCCCCCAAGAGAATTAAGCCATTTGGTAGTGGCACTTACAATTTAGTGAAAGCTCGTCTACTCTCATGTAGACGCACAATTAACTTATCTATGTGTACATTAAATGATAAGATAAACACAAGCAGTTAATAGGAATAAGAAATTTTTCTTGGCAACCAAACACAACAACTTGCATACTGAAAGACATTCACAGTAAACCAGACAATTGAGACAAATAACAATGCAATCATATGCACAAGTGTTTTAACCCCTTTATTCTTCTTAGACTCTTTGTCTTAATCAAGATCAGATGAAACATACACAAACAGGGAATTTTTATCTCCAGTTATCAACAAAGATGAAGCAAAGGGTAGAAGGAAAAGGCTAAAAAGATCCCATCAAATTCACATCATACGCTGTTCCAAGGTACCAGGTATTTCTGCAAGGAGCAAAGGTAAAAACTCAAAAAAGTGCATCTGACAAGGGAAACTTCTGAACACTTTATGAGGTATCCTTGACCTGTACAAATTCAATAATAAACAAGTCCAGGAGGGATAAAAGAACATTGCAAGACAGCAAAATTTACTCAGTTACTAGAAAATCAAATCCAAAATATATATACATCTATATACATCTATATATATATATATATACATCTATATACATCTATATATATATATATATACATCTATATACATCTATATATATATATATATATATATATATATATATACAAACTAGAAATAAAAACAAGTGCTGTTGCGAAACAAGTATCTATTTTGCAGCAATATAACACAATTAGGTATGAAGTGGCAGAGAAGTACATTTTTTGAGGCAAGAAGTAGTTGGAAACATGAGTCTTATCCCTTGAAAATTGATCTAAGACCAACTTCGATAATTTAGAGCATGTAAGACCAACTCGGTTTTGGAAAGACTTTTATTAATAGCACCTCTCATTATCGACCAACACTCAAAAAACATCTTTTATTCAAACCCATTTGTAAGGATGAAACCAGAATTACCTCAGTGCTCTCTCCTCCTCCTCCTTATCCTAGCTTTTTGCCAAGTAGGCCATTTTAATAATTTCCCACTGCACTAATCAAATGAAACCTCTTTTCTGTCCTACCAAGTTCATATTATAGAGGGCCAGTTTTTCTTTATGTCCTACCACGTTATACAAATGTCCTTGTTCTTAAGGGCAAAGCATTTGTAAGTTGCACCTATGGTAATATGAGTGTTTTGGTACATTTACATTTCAACGTATTTCAACCTTGGTTTCTAAAGTTTTAAAGAATAAGTATGGATACATGATTGATTGTCATCTAAAATAGGAAATATGAGATGAAATCGGGGAAAGTGATGCTGAAAGGGCTAAGATGCTTCTTCAGCTCGAGCAAGAATGCCTCGACATTTACCGGAGGAAGGTTGAAAAGTCCAGAAAGTACAGAGCTGATTTGCACAAGTCACTAAATGCGGCTGAGGCAGAAGTAGGTAATATTGTTGCTGCCCTTGGAGAACGAGATTCCTTCCCACGGGTCTGCTCATTTTCATTTTCACTTTGTTTTTCACAGATTTCAGCACATCAACTTCCTTTCATTTGTAGGTCTGAAAAGATGGAGGGGACTCTTAAGCGGGGACTCTTAAGCAGAAAATATCTGCTCAAGTCACAGCTTCAGGAACTTCAGTCTGAAAAGGTTACCTTAACAAACATAGGTTGGGTAGTAGCAATAATATTACTATTGAAGTTTAATTGCAGTCTGTAGTTACCCCCCTTTTGGTTTTTGTCTGCACGACCTACGATTGGAATGACAGTCTCGTTGCAGAATTCAGCACTCAGACTAGCAAACTTATGATTATTAGCTATTTCTTAAAGTTCCTCCTAAAGAATTTGACCAACCCCAGAGCTAGTCAGAAATCACCAAAAATAAAGAAGGAACGACAATTTTTCTGAACAAACTGACAAATCCAAATACAACTACTTAAGAGTTAAACAAAGTGCAAGAAACAGATTCAGGTTTACAGAAACTGTGATGTGAGGTAGCGCAAGCTCCGACAGCACACAATGCGAGAAGGCCCAAGTAGCTGGTCAGCTTGAGAGTAACAAAGACCAATGATTACTTTCATATAAAACCGAGTAAGGGAGAAAATAGCTGAAGGTATTGTCTGTAATTGCTTTTATACACCAAGTGATAAAACTGAGTTGAACTTTAGCACACTCGCAGTAGATTAAAGGAAAAGGGAGATCAAAAAAGTTGTAAACTGAAGGAGGGGAATACTTTAGCAGGTCAACTACAAATCAGCAAAAAAAAAAAAAACAAGAAAAAGAGAGAGGGGGAGAGAGAGAGAGAGAGAGAGGGAGAATGAGATAGACACTGGCACTAAAATCCATCAAAAGCACTTTTTGATTATTCTTTCACATATATGGTCCCCCACCCAAATCCCCACATACACACATGGAGACATACTAATTAAATATTTATAACTTTATACATAAAAAATATAAAAAACAATCAAAATTTGACTACATCGAATTTTATAAATGAAGAGAGAATAAAAAATTAATCCCAATGGCTAAATCAAATTTTATATTCTAAGTGTTTTATAAAATAATATACCTACCCTTCAAAGCACAAAATATGAACCCCACATTTTTACCTCTCGTGCCCAAATTAGCCATAATCAATTAAAGGTGTAAAACCCTAACAAAATCTCAAACAATAATGGAAATACTAGCTTAGGTATTGAAGGATTATAGACAAGATGAGGTCAATTTCATGGAATACAACTTAGGGCTATAAATCCTATCACTTTCTCAAGTAACATCCATATCAACAATCAAAAAGAGGTGAAAACGAGAGAGAGGGAGTACGAGAGGGAGCGAGAGAAAACGAAAGAGAGCGAGAGAGAGAAAGAATTACCTAACGGATGGCACATGAGGAAGAGAGGAACTGGGTTGCCAACGTGTGGTTGTGTGCGTTGGGGAAGAATAGAAAGAAACGTATGATACTTACACACATTTACTTTCTTATTATTGTTTTTGGAAGGAAATTTATTTCCTTAAAAAAAAAAAAAAATAGGTATTAATATGACTAATTGTTTTTTACATAAACTAATTACTAATGTTTTTAAGATTCATTATTTTATAGAAAAATTAATAAATAAAATTTCTTTCATCAATTTCTGTGAATACTTAAATTGCTTAAAAAATTCGAACAAGGAATATATCAGACCATTATTATAATTTGAATTTTCAAAAATACAATCAATCAAATAATATCGTTCAATACTAAATGCTACAATAATTTGTTCTTCTAAACATCCCGCAAAAGGCGCTGCCCGGACCCCGTGAGTTGACCGGCCAGCAAGACCGTCATCCTTCTTTTGCGCCTTATGTCAGATATCGTAGAGTCCATGCTTATCTAACTGAGATACCAACTCATACAATTCAGCTATCGTTTGGATAGATATCCTTTACCCATGCAATTGAGTCATATCACGCCCTCATCTCATCAAATACTTTACATCCCGTCAAGCATGTCGACACACGGACCATGTTCGTATTTTTTTGGTCATGTGTCCAATTGAGGAATTGAGCTACGTAGCAATAGTTGTGATGACATAACTAGATGATCTCATACATGAGCGCTTGAAAAATGGTTTATGTTGTCTATATTTATCTACTACTCTTTCAAAGCTCATAATTGGTACTAGAGCTGCTTAGTAGAGATCTTCGAATTGCCTACAAAAGAATGTTCATCTCTGACCTCATTTAGTCAAAAGGCTAAGAACTAATCTATATAACAGGCTAGAGTATATAATAAACACGTCAACGCTATTTGTTATGTTGTCTATAATCCTTCAATACCCTAGTATTTCAATTATTGTTTGAGATTTAGTTAGGGTTTTACACCTTTAATTGATTATGGCTAATTTGGGCGCGAGAGGTAAAGATGTGGGGTTCATATTTTATGCTTTGAAGGGTATGCATATTGTTTTATAAAACACTTCGAATATGATTTAGCCATTGCGATTAATTTTTTATTCTCTCTTCATATATAAAATTTGATGTAGTCAAATTTTGATTTTTTTATTTTTTATGTATAAAGTTATAAATATTTAATTAGTATGTCTCCATGGGAGTATGTGGGAATTTGGGTGGGGGACCATATGTGTGAAAGAATAATCAAAAAGTGCTTTTGATGGATTTTAGTGTCGGTGTACTCTCTCTCTCTCTCTCTCTCTCTCTCTCTCTCTCCCTCCCTCTCTCTCTCCCCCTCCCTCTCTCTCTTTTTTTTTTTTTTTTTTTTGCTAATTTGCAGTTGACCTGCTAAAGTATTTCACTCAGTCTACAACTTTTTTGATCTCTCTTTTCCTTTAATCTACGCGAGTGTGCTAAAGTTCAACTCGGTTTTATCACTTGGTGTATAAAAGCAATTACAGACAATACCTTCAGCTATTTTCTCCCTTACTCGGTTTTATATGAAAGTAAACATTGGTCTTTGTTACTCTCAAGCTGACCAGCTATTTGGGCCTTCTCGCATCGTGTGTTGTCTGAGCTTGCGCTACTTCACATCACAGTTTCTGTAAACCTGAATCTGTTTCTTGCACTTTGTTTAACTCTTAAGTAGCTGTATTTGGATTTGTCAGTTTGTTCAGAAAAATTGTCATTCCTTCTTTATTTTTGGTGATTTCTGACTAGCTGGGGTTGGTCAAATTCTTGAGGAGGAACTTTAAGAAATAGCTAATAATCATAAGTTTGCTAGTCTGAGTGCTGAATTCTGCAACGAAACTGTCATTCCAATCGTAGGTCGTGCAGACAAAAACCAAAATGGGGGTAACTACAGACTGCAATTAAACTTCAATAGTAATATTATTGCTACTACCCAACCTATGTTTGTCAAGGTAACCTTTTCAAACTGAAGTTCCTGAAGTTGTGACTTGAGCAGATATTTTCTGCTTAAGAGTCCCCTCCAAAATCCATCAAAAGCACTTTTTGATTATTCTTTCACACATATGGTCACCCACCCAAATTCCCACATACTCACATGGAGACATACTAATTAAATATTTACAACTTTATACATAAAAAATTTTAAAAAATCAAAATTTGACTACATTGAATTTTATATATGAAGAGAGAATAAAAAATTAATCCCAATGGCTAAATCAAATTTTATATTCGAAGTGTTTTATAAAACAATATACATACCCTTCAAAGCACAAAATATGAACCCCACATCTTTACCTCTCGTGCCCAAATTAGCCATAATCAATTAAAGGTGTAAAACCCTAACTAAATCTCAAACAATAATGGAAATACTAGCTTAGGTATTGAAGGATTATAGACAAGATGAGGTCAATTTCATGGAATGCAACTTAGGGCTATAAATCCTATCACTTTCTCAAGTAACATCCATATCAACAATCAAAAGGAGGGAAAAACGAGAGAGAGGGAATACGAGAAAACGAAAGAGAGCGAGAGAGAGAAAGAATTAACTGACGGATGGCGCATGAGGGAGGACGAGAGGAACTGGGTTGACGGCGTGTGGTTGTGTGCGTTGGGGAAGAATAGAAATAAACGTATCATACACACATTTACTTTCTTATTATTGATTTTGGAAGTAAATTTATTTCCTTAAAAAAGAAAAAAAAATAGGTATTAATATGACTAATTGTTTTTTACATAAACTAATTACTAATGTTTTTAAGATTTATTATTTTATAAAAATTTAATAAATGAAATTTCTTTCATCAATTTATGTGAATACTTAAATTGCTTTAAAAATTCGAACAAGTAATATATCAGACCATTATTATAATTTGAATTTTCGAAAATACAATCAATCAAATAATATCGTTCAATACTAAATGCTACAATAATTTGTTGTTCTAGACATCCCGCAAAAGGCACTGCCTGGACCCCGCGAGTTGACCGGCCAGCAAGACCATCATCCTTCTTTTGCACCTTATGTCAGATATCATAGAGTCCATGCTTATCTAACTGAGAAACCAACTAATACAATTCAGCTATCGTTTGGATAGATATCCTTTACCCATGCAATTGAGTCATATCACGCCCTCATCTCATCAAATACTTTACATCCCGTCAAGCATGTCGACACACGGACCATGTTCGTATTTATTTGGTCATGTGTCCAATTGAGGAATTGAGCTACGTAGCAATAGTTGTGATGACATAACTAGATGATCTCATACATGAGCGCCTGAAAAATGGTTTATATTGCCTATATGTATTTCAAAGCTCATAATTGGTACTCAAGCTGCTTAGTAAAGATCTTCGAATTGCCTACAAAAGAATGTTCATCTCTGACCTCATTTAGTCAAAAGGCCAAGAACTAATCTATATAACAGGCTAGAGTATATAATAGACACGTCAACGCTATTTGTTATGGTGTAAAACAATATTCAAGCTACTTATTAGCACTTGCATTTCACATTGATTTTTAAGTATTTGACTAACATAACACTCCTTTGGAAACGAAGAGAGTAGTTATTTTGTAAGAAATCATTGGTAAGCTACAAATAGAATCTCCTACACCTTGCAGCAACCACTAGACGTCCATTAGATGCATTTGCTAATTCCATTGGATGATTGTAAAGCCAATAAGAAGATTTTAGTAAGACTAAGTTTTAATAATAATTTATTTATCAATATTAAAGAAATGGTAACAGGTCACACTATATCACCCATATACAAATGCGAACCGACTTTGCTTAATTACATTGTTAATTTTGAAATTACAAAAAATTATAAGCAAACTTCAAAATTTTATATATAAAATAGATTGATAAAAATATTTTTCATTACCATTTAAATATATATATATATATACATATATTTAAAGTTGGTGAGGATGCCTTAGCTTGTGACACCTCACCAACCTTTTGATTTCTCTCAATTCTCAAGCCTCCAAGTAAGCTAGACTTTTGGAGTGAGATGACTTTTCATTTCTAAGTCATTACCTAATAACTATAACTAATAATAATAGGTTTAACAATAGGTATTATTATTAGGTAATACCATCTTCTAAAAGAAAACAAAATAATGTTATCAATGAGATTTGAACTCATACTCTTTTAATTATAAATATACACCTTAAACCAACTTAACCAATTATACTATATGTAATGATTTTTAAAAAATATTACATTATTATATAAGAGTCATTTTATAATTTAAACCAACTAATTTTAATTTTTATAATAGTTACTCTCTCCATGTCAAATTATGAGTCTCATATTCTTATTTAAGACATCCTAAAATAATATCTATAATATGCGATAACATAAACAAAATTTATATCATTTCATTCAAAATTAATGTTTTTTATATGTGTAAGTTTCATTTTTCACACTGACATTGTATCAAAAATATGTAAATATAATATCCAACTAAACATTTTCTAATCATTGAATGATCTTCAAAAATCATTTTAAAAACATAATTATATTCAATCCTTAAACAATTCTTCTTTGCTCAGAAAAGAGTCAACTTTCTTCAATATGTCCCAAAGTAATTATTTTATTTTTTATTTTATTAAAAGTCTTCAAATATATATCTAAAATATCTTTATTAAGTGCAAGATGGGAAAAAAAATCAAACAATTTGATATCATTAAAGAATACTTAAAACTAAAAAAATGATTAGAAACGAAAATATATATTCGACAATACTATACTTTTGTGAGACATTAAGTCAACAAACACCGATATTAAATAATGATCATTTTTTCAAAAATATTTTTAAAATGTATCAATTAATCTCAAAATCAAAGTAAATCCATGTGGAGCATGGACTCAATAACTAGTTCTTATACATAAATCAATATTCTCGTTTTTAATTTGTAAATATGTTGGTGGTTAAATATGTAAATAATAAGTAATTAAGATATATGTGTGTATATTTATATATTTTAGTGTTTAAAGATATCAAACAATACATATGTTTAAAGAAAATCAAACGTCAATTGAGAAACAATTATAATATATTATGTGTGTATAAATATAATATATTAATAAAACAAAGATTTTACCAAGGAATTATTTTCTTGGCATTTATTCCTTTGAAATTTCCTTGGCAATCTATTGAAATGTAAAAGGCTTAAATTATTCATGAGCTAAAAAATAATTAGTCAACCTAGCTCATATTTAACGAGCCAAAAAATATCACAAACAAATAGCAAATAAAACATCACCGAGAATGGAAAATGCACAAAGCAAAGACTTCATACAAATAGCAAATAAAACATAACCGAGAATGGAAAATGCACAAAGTAAAGACTTCATACCTCAATGGGAGATTTGATAGAAACAAACAAATCAATAAAGGGAGAAGGAGAGAGGGAGCAGAAGCCGAGAGATTTAAATTATAACATTAGTAACAGTTAATGACGAACCTTTAAACAGAGAAACCGCGGTCGAACAATGTTGGGTGTCATCAAAAACACAAATCGGTTGATCAAATTTCATAAACATCAGTAGTTCAACATAAACCGCTCCATCAAATAAATTCCAATACTCATCGAAATCTGGCGTCATAAGAATCCAAATCTGACTTCAAGTGATAGCAGATCTTATGACTTGAAAAGTCTCTTTATCATACCAAGCATGTCGAGTTTGTTTGACGAGACGAGCGCGGCTGCAGTGGAAAAGGGATGAAAAGGGTATTAGATAACAAGCGGCTAAGGAGGGGACCAGATATATAAACGATTCTGTAGTTAGGGTAGAATGAAAATAATGAAAATACCAAAGTGACCCTTGTGTGTGTGTGTGTGTGTTTTTTTTTATCAACCAAAAGAAATCATTAAAATTGAATTGTTATGTATTTATATACTAGCAGAACACGTGTACTATGTATAGGGTAAATCATGATTAAAGTTTGATTATTAATAACTAATTTTTACCGTCGCGTTAAACGCAAGGCATATATTTTTAATTAAATTATACATAAACAAAATAAAGAAAAAAAATATTATTAAAATAATAAATTAAGGAGAACAGATTAAATAGAAATATATTATTGTAAGACTAATTATTATAGAAATACAACATTGTATCGGTATACTATAGATTCTGAAAAATATTCTTATAAACAACATTTATTTTTTTATTCGTTGGCTTTCCCTTTTCATCGCATATCAATATCTTCAGACCAGAACAGTTTGATACCGTAAAAACTGCGACATACAGTTGCATATGGCTAAACAATGGCTTTTTCAAGAAAAATCCTACATGTAATAGTGATTGACCTTGACTTATGTTAATTGCATATGATACTATAGATATACCAATAAGCAAATAATTGTAACATAAAGATTATGAGTTCTACCAATAAATTAAGGTCAACTTTAGATTATGTTTTTTATATAATATTTTCAAATCTATGTTTCGGGCGTTTCAATAGATTTGATAAACAAAAAGAGATTTTTTAAGAATTTTAGTTATTTGCAAAAGTCCCAGTTTGATGATTAATTTTTTTTAACACTATTTATTTTTTAAAAAAATGATTTATTCATATCAAGATATGAAATTTTTGTTGTCATAACTTGGGATTTCATGAAATGGACAAAAAAAAATCAGATCTACATAATTTTCTCTAAAAGTTACTTACAAAGGACTCTTTGATTAACATGAATTTGTTTTATTAAACGTCGTTTATACTATGGACAGTCAACCCAACATTTAGGTGGGCCTAAACTCACTTTTTGAAGGCCCAAAAAATGCGAGCCTTTTCAATGCGACCTAGTAGACCCGTTAGATCAATCGAGTACGGGCAAAAGCCTTAATTTTTTTGGGCTAACTTGATCCGAAACTATTATTTTATTACAATAATTATTATTATTATATCAACATAAACAAACGGCTCACAAACTCACAAACTCAGACCAGCTCTTCATTTACTACCTCTGTCCCAAATTAAATGTCGTTTTAGCAAAAAAATTTGTCCCAAAATAATTGTCTTTATAGGATTTCGAGGAACATTTAGTCATACTCTTCCCAAACTACCCTTATTACTACTACTTTCAAGAAACATTGGAAATCGTTGATAGGAAGAGAAAAGTTGTACTACCAAAAGCAACTTCCTTCACTTCGTCACCCCACAAGAGAAGCTTTGATATAATCTGTCTACTACCAACAGTAAGAAAACGAACAGTTTCTTTAAATAAATAAAAAACCAAAATTCCTCTCAAATAACCACAGCACACTAAAAATAAAAAGGGAAGAAAGTAAGAAAACAAACATGCATTTCGAAGGTGCAACACGGTGAATGAAAAAAATTGTTCCTACTTTTGACTTGAATATGGAAATCTTGAAGAGTGATGAAATGGATGAGCTCATACCTAATGTTCATGTCAAGAACATGCAAAATTTGAAGGTGGAAGATATTCAGATGGAAAATCATGAGGTAAGTATTTCGAATACGGTTCGATTTGAACAAGTTCTACGTCGACGAGGGAGAATTTCATGACAACCCGAGACTTCATGAAGTAATTCTGAAGATGCTGAAAATTCACGTTTCTTTTAGACTTTTTTTGGATGTATTGGTATTATAGTGGATGTTGGAAATGTGTTTTTGATTTGAAGTTGGAGAATTTTCCAGTACGTGTACCACATTTGAAGTTTCTCTGTAATAATAGTATTCATTTGAAGGATGTATGAATTGGGAGTTGTGTGGATGTTGGAAATGTGTTTTTGATTTGAAGTTGGAGAATTTTTCAGTACGTGTTCCACATTTTAAGTTTCTCTAGTAAAAGTATTCATTTGAAGGATGTATGAATTGGGATTTTTGTTAGATATGTCTTCAGCACCTGAACAACCTAACAATAGGTGGAATTTTAGGAGCAAAAAATTTGGTAGATATGTCTTCAACACATGAAAAACAGAGGGTGGGGGAGAGAAAAATTTTGCTTCAGTACTTGATATTAGGAGCAAAACCATACACTTGAACAACCTAACAAATGAATCCATTGTGACTCAAAGTCTCAAGCATTTACAACTCAGCTAATTAGATGCCAACATTTGCATTACATTTGTACTAAGGTTGAATCACAACCAATTCTTTAGGCAGACGATCCTCCCGTTCTAATGCGGCTTTATTCACATGTGGAATTTTATATTTGTTGCATCCTCCAACCTTCATGATCTCAACCATACAGAGTTGTAGAGTCAAAAAGACATGGTTATGCTTTCTTACAAGGTATTCACTAAATGACTTCTCAATAGCATAAACAAGCTCATCAATGGTTCTTGGGCACTCCTTATGTTGCAGCGATTGAAGTGAACTGAAAAATCCAAGATCCAATATGTTTAGATCTGGAGAGTTTGCTGGTTGGCACATTAATCGAATATCAAAACCATTTTGTGAAGCCATTATTTAAAATTCTTCATCATTTGGATTCACATGTGTTCGTGCATTGTCTTGTTGAATAAAAATCATAGTGTTCCCTAAATCCTCTTCGAGCCACTTTGCTTGAATTGTCGGTATAACTTTTTCAAGTAAGTATGCTCGTACAGTTTCTTTCTTGACCAATGTGATTGGTCTTGTCTCTAGAGTTCCAGCCTCTCTATTTCTGCTTCGTCTTTGTGCTGGTTGCTTGGTGACAAAAGGAAAGACTCCAATTTTTCCCGAAAAAGTTTCATTTCCTTCATCATCAAATCTTGGTCGAGCCATCGCAACTCAAAACATAACTTTTCCTACGAAATTCTTGCTTTGACACGTACGTAAAGGGCCTTCTTCAGTAGGTAGCAAATAGTAATTTTTAGACTTCTTGGTCATATAAAACTATTATTCCCATTTGCTTAGATTTGGTTGAAGTCATCACAATGATTCTAGTGTATAGTGACTAAAAGGGCTGCGTACCGGTTAGTGTGGCAAATATCCTAGTATTAAGCTTTGTAATAGAATTAGATTAGACTTAGTGTTAGTTCTTAGGACTTTAGCACTCAGCAGCCTTCGACCTGAGGTCTTGAAGCTCCAGCGTGTCTTAAAGGTCCAGCGTGTCTTGAAGCTCCAGTGTGTCAAAAAGGTTGATGACATGGAAATACGGAAGTCCAGCTCAGATCTCCAGATATTTATCAACTAGATATTATTTCAAAAACGTCTAGTTGATCAAATTTAAATTCGACTTCCCATTCACACTTCTCAAAGACCACATGGGTGAATTAAATGCGATTACCCATTCGGTGATCCTACAAAGATTCAGAAAGTACATCAGGACTGTACCTTTGCCATTTTCAACAAAGAAGACTTTCGAGTACTTGCAACTCTGTACCACCGTCTGCAACAACTGACTCTGACTCAGTCGCATACCCACTGGACAAAAGATTCAAACCGCCAAATACATTTAATGCATTTTAACATTGGATCTACGCTCAACGATCTAAATTCAACGGTCTGATCAATCTCCCTGAGTATATAACCAGCAGACTTCCACTGCAGTTTCTTTTCTAGATTATTCCACTACCCCAAGTTAATTAATAAGCTGGCTGAACTTTGTTCAAAAGAAAGAAACTTGTGATAATTTTTAATTGTCACTAGGCTATTCAACCCCCCCCCTTCTAGCCTAACGTGAGCCTTTTGGGACTAACAATTGGTATTAGAGCTTAACTCTTTAAAAACTTATTTTTCCAAGATTAAACTCTTGAGAGAAAGATCCAATGGCTCACTACATGCTGCCTACATCAAATGCAAATCACGTCCCAATATTGGACGAAGGTCATTTTGATGTATGAAAAGACAAGGCCATGAGATATATGAACTCTATTGACAGTCGTTTATGGAATTGCATTGAATCAGGTCCTCATATTCCTATGAAGCTCAATCTGCTTGCAGAAGTTGGAGGTGGAGGTGGAAATCCAGAAATTCCAAAGACCAAGGATGAATGGATTGACGATGAAAGAAAGCTTGTGGAGCTCGACAGTAAAGCTATCGACATCATTGCGAGCTCAGTTGATACAAGCACCTACCAACATTAGCAACCTTTTAGGAAGGTGTATGGTAGCTCACAGGATAATGAGCTAGTGTATTATAATTCTAGAAAACCTAGTCATTTTGCCTCTAAATGTCCAAAGCCCAAATTTGAAGCTTATAAAAAGCAGCCCTTTAAAACCTTTTCAAAACATAAGGGCATGCTGGCAGAAGACATTTAGGATGATCAAATTGCTACTTGGTTTGAAACGGATTCTGACGAGGATGATGACCGAGACTCCGCTAAGCAAGCACATATATGTCTTGTCGCTTTAGACTCAGGTCCAACCTATGACTCAGAAAATGAAGTTAAGTGCTCTCCTAGCCATGCTATTATTGAGTGCTGTGATGAGCCCTCAAGGCAACAAAACTACTCAAGATATGTTTGAGGAATTCAGCACCTTTAAAAAGGCTTATGTGAAGTTGGCTAAAAATCATGAAAAACTTGGTGCTGAGAAATCCAAGCTGGAATCCGAGTTGAAAACACTCAATGGAATTCAGCAGGAAAATATCAAGCTCAAAGAAGAAGTCAAATTCTTGAAAGAAAAAGTTGATTGCCTAATTGATCATGCCAAAAGACTGTCTATTGAGAAAGATGAGTTACAAAAAACCATCGACTCATGGAACAGTTCTAGGGATACTATTGATCAGATTCTTACGAATCAAAAGCCTAGTGATGACGAAACCGGCTTAGGTTTTTTCAATGGAACCAACTCTGGCACAACTACTGAATTTTATGAAGGTGAATCTTCTGAGCAAGCTGATAAAGAACCAGTATTCTACCAGCAGCCCAAAAACAAGGGTAGACCGGTGTTGGTTTCGCTTCAATTTCTTATGTCTATCCTAAGGTTCAAACTGGGAAAGCCTTCAATGAAGCACTTAAGGCTAAACATAAGTCTTCAAACGAAAACCTTACGTCAGGTAGTGTAAAGCCTCAAAGGCGTCCTACCAGTACCTCTGCTGAAGCAAAGGCTGTTGACTCTAGGCCTCTGAAGACTCTACACAAACCTGTTAAGTTTGTCAAAAGCCAAACCTATTATGCTCCCAAATTTGTTGATTGTAAGCTTAAATGGAAAAGGTTTGAGACTCATAAATCTCATACCAACAGACTTGTCAATAAAGGACTGTTGATACTAGATTTAAGAAAACTCAGCCCAAACCCTTCAAGCATACCACCAATAAGCCTGCTGAACCTAAGGCTGCTGTCATAAAGAAAGTTCCTCAAAAGCCTGCTAAAGACAAGTTTGATCACGTGAACACTAATTTCAATCGATGCATGTTATGTCGTTGCTTAGGCCATTTACCTCACGAATGCCTACTGAGATCCATACCAAAGCCTAATGGGTTTACTCCACCAAAGGTAAAACAGGTATGGGTTCCAAAAGGTTGATAATCTCTTGGACCCAAAAGGAAAACAAAGGGGACCATGAATCTTATTGCTATATTTCAGGTCTGCTTCATGGCTAAAAATTCAGAAGAAAAGGATTTGTGGTACCTAAACAGTGGTTATTCTAAACATATGACTGGGAACATTAATCTTTTTTTTTTTTTTTTTTAAAGAAACAGGGACGGCACCCTGCGAGATTTTATTAATAAAGAAAAAATAATACAAACATGAGGGGGACAACCAGCCTGGCCCTTATAAACGGGAGGACAAAGGAGCCTTACCTCGAAAAGGAAATACAAAGCATCAACGCTGCCTATAATTATAAAAGCCATAAGCATCCTGGTGAAAAGCATGAAGAACAATCCTGGGAAGCTGAGCTATATTCTCAAAACTACTGTAACCCTGAGAAACATGAGCATAAGCTGCCAATCTATCTGCTACCTGATTTTTCTCCCTATAAACATGAGAAATACTGTACCTCTGAAGAAACCGCCTACACTGCCTTAACTCATATTCATACATCCAAGGATATCCACAGCCCTGAGTTAAAACTCTAACTGCCACAAACGAATCTGTCTCAACCAAAACTGCATTAAGAGCCAAAGATTGACATAAAAGCAAACCATCCAGCAAAGCCAAAATCTCTGCCCTCATATTGGTCCCTGGCCCATAGGAATTAGCAAAAGCTTTAATAAAATTACCCTTACTATCACGAATTACACCACCTCCCGTACTAAAACCATTGATTGCTGATCCATCTGTGTTAAGCTTGAAAAAGGAAGCAGGAGGGGGGTCCCATTTCAGCCATAAACCCCTACGATATCTAGGGAGTAAGATAGAGAAGTGTAACTGCTGCAAACCAAGAACACCCATCCTATTGGAATGAGACCTCGGATGAAAAACGCAAAACATATCAGTAAGATGTCTAGAGACATGTTGAAATATATCCTCCATCTGCATAGCAACATTCTCAAAGACAGATTTACACCGAGCTTTCCAAATCTCCCAACAGGTAAACATAAAAATACCCAAATAACAAGCACCAACTTGAGTCTGAATCGACCCATCCTCACCCCAAACAGACCATAAATGAGTAAGAGAATCATACCTCCAAACCTTTTGAAAAATGTTTGCAAAGAGACGCCAAAGAAGCATAGCCACCTCCGAATGAAGAAAAAGATGCTCCATGGATTCCTCTTGAGGAGCTAAGGAACAACATACACATTTCGAGGCCATAAAGATTTTCTTTTTGCGCACATTAAGATCAACTGGGAGTCCGCCATGCATAAATTTCCAGATAAAGCCACTAACCCTAGGAGGTATCCAAGGTTGCCATATTTTCCTCCCCCAAGAAACTGAAGGCCCATGCTGCCGAATGAAATTCCAATATTTCGACACTTCAAAATTACCCGATTTAGACAGTGAAAAAATCATCTTGTCCTCCTGATTCTGATCCAACTGAACCCTCTCAATCGCCTGATGATGATCGCTCTATAAGAGGCAAAAACTGCTCAAGGTGGGGAAGTGCATCTTTCACCAAAAGATTTGCATCAATTGGTCTAGGACCATTTAACAGAACACCGCACCAATTGTCACACCAAAAGGACATCTCCCCCTTCCCTACTACCCAATGAACACACTGCTGGATAATAGGAATCTGCTGCATAACTGCCTTCCATATGTGAGATGCCGAAATTGGACTGATAAAATTATTACCAGAACCATATTTACTACAAGCAAAACGAGCCCATAAACTCTTTCCCTGAAGAGTGCTCCAAGCCAGCTTAGCATGCATAGAATCCATGACTTGACTGATGGAACGAATACCCAAACCACCTTCTGAGCAAGGGCGACAAACCTTAGCCCAGGAAACCCAATGAGCTTTGTGATCTCCAAAGATTATCCCACGAAAATTAGACAAACGAGATTCGATACGCCGAATTACGCCTGGGAACTTTAATCGCTGCAATAGAGTAAATGGGGATGCTACTCAACACAGATTTAAGAAGAGTTATCTTCCCTCCAAGAGATAGTAATTTTGCCTTCCAACCATCAATCTTTCTGACAACCTTATGTTCAAGATCCTCAAAATATCGACGTTTAATTCTGCCTGTGAAGAGAGGAATCCCTAAATAACGCATAGGAAAGTTTTGATGCGAGCATCCAGACCACGTACTAATCTGTAAAGCTTTCCGCCGAGAACAGTTAGATGAGACAAAGAAACCACTCTTCTCCAAATTAATAAGCTGACCTGAAGCATATTCATATAGCGTCAAAACATTCCTTAACGGGATAGATCGCTTCAAGCATTGCGAATAAGAGCATATCGTCGCATATAACAAATGTGAAATCACAATACCCCCGCGCCCATGATTAAAAGGCTGAATCTGACCATCCGTTAGAGCCTTGTTGATGTTGCGAGACAAGACTTCTTGAGCCAATATAAAAAGTAAAGGAGACAAAGGATCACCTTGCCTAACCCCTCGAGAGGATTTAAAAAATCCAAATGAATCGCCATTAATCCGAATAGAGTACCAGATATTATCTAATAATCTTTCTAACAAAGCGCAAAACCTTCACTGAAACCAAAGGCCTTCAAAGCAAGGAGTAAGAAATCCCATTCCAAACGATCATAAGCCTTTGACATATCAAACTTAAAAACCACGTTACCTCCACGAGTACTATTTATACGGTGAACCAATTCATGAGCAAGGACGATATTTTCCTGGATGCTTCTACCCCTAACAAACCCAGCCTGTTCTGGAGAAATTATATTCGGAAGAAGATTCGCTAACCGATTAGCAAGAATTTTGGAAATAATCTTACTTGAAAAATTGCAGAGACTTATCGGGCGTAGATCCCCAAGACCCGTTGGATTGTCAACCTTAGGAATTAAGGTAAGAGTAGTTGATGTAATGCCTTTTGGCGATTGTTCCCCATAAAAACTCACGAACCGCAGGCGATAACATCTTCTTTGATCACTTCCCAACATCCCCGATAAAACCAACCCGTAAAACCATCGGTCCCTGGAGCACTATCCGGATTTAGACCTTTGACTGCATCCCATATCTCATCTTCTATAGGAATACGCACAAGACTCTCATTATCACCTGCATGGACACACGGCGTGATACTGCTAAAAACTGCATCAATTTCATTACCAAGCGAGCTAAACAGTTACTAAAATATCGAACCGCATCAAGCTCCCAATCTGCGCAGAATCGTGCACCGGCTCCCATCCGATTCCTTACTTTTATTGAATTTCGCCGTCTCGATCTCGATGCTAGCATGGAAAAACTGCTATTTCTCTCCCCATCCGAAAGCCATAACTGCCTTGATTTCTGCTGTAAAAGCTCAGCGTCCCAACGCAATAATTGACAGAGATCCTGTCTCACAGTCCGCAACCGAGCTGCTGTATCATCATTCCAACCATTTTGTAGATCAAATTCCAGCCTAAGGATAGTATCTTGATGAGCAGAAATCTTCCTTTGTACATGCCCAAAAACATTCCAATTCCATTGCTTCAATTCTTTCCTCAATAGATGAAGCTTTTTATGAAGAACATCCAACGCACCACCATAAACTGGTCTATGCCATTGCCCACGAACAAAGTCCATGAAATTGGGGTGATCCAACCACATTCGTTGGAATCGAAACAAACCTTTTGGCTTCGGTGAAAAAGGAAATTCTAGAAGCAAAGGGAGTGATCCGATAAAATTCTACTCAAATGTTTCACTGAAAACTTGGAATCAAAGCCTTATATAAACCATTCACGAAGACCCTATCCAACCTTTGCCAAATCCTAGCACTTCCTTCCGATTATTACTCCAAGTATATAGGCGCCTTCAAAACCCGCATCATCCAAACCACTTGTTGTTGAGTTCACAAAATCATCCATGCTACCATAATCGCAAGCAAGACCCCTAACTTTTCGAAGAATGAGCTATAACATTGAAGTCACCCCCAACAATCCACGGTTCATTGAAGAGAAGACAAACTCAAAATATCACGCCATAGATCCTGTCTATCTCCACGGCAAGATTTAGCATACACAAAGGTGGCCATAACAGTTAAAGACTCCCAAAAGTTATACGAACCGTAATCTGTTGATCCGCCGAGACAAGAACCACATCAATACCATCCTTCCACATCAACCAAATATGATAATTAACAGGATTTTGGTGTAAACTATTATTGAACTTCAACTTTTTTGCAATCTTCGTTAACCTTTCTCCACTAATCTTTGGCTCCATAATAACACAAAAACTAATATTATGTTGAGATGAGAGGGTTTTAACATACTCTCTAGTTTCTTTATTTGCAATACCTCTAGCATTCCAAATTAAAACAGCCATAAAAACAACTTACAGAGATTGGTTTTGAGCCTTTTTCATGGCCCTAGTGGTGCGCTTATTTGCCTTCAAATGTTGAGCATCTATCTTTTTTCGTAAAAATTTCTTGAACTCAGGCCGAACAGATTGATCCCCATTCTCACTAATAGAACGAATACCTGCTCCAGACTTTGTATCTCCATAATCCCCATCCACCACTGAATTCGCTTTCTTACCTCTTATATTATTCGGCAACACTGCTATCGAAGACGATCGCTCCAAAGTGCCTGAAGTTTCTAACATGATCCCATCCAATGCTTGAGTCTTGCCTTTTCTACTCATGTCATTCTGCATCAAACCTTCCCAAACACGTGGTGTATTGTCCTGAATATCATCCTGAAGGTTTTCCAAAACAGCAAATGAATTGAATATAGACGGCCTATCATCCTCCTCTTCAATAACATGCTGCTGCGTTCCAGCAGTGTTTTGCACAACCAATCCAGCCTTCTCTTGGGCAATATTGTCAACATCGTCCTGCATGTTCACATTAATAGGCTGTTGTCCAATAACTTCCAAATCCAGTTGCTCATTCCCAACTGCAGAAACCGTAATACTTGCATCCTTGTCCTCAGCATTGGTAGCATAACCCGCAACATCACTAACAGGCATTGGACCAGTGACAACCTCATCAGTAATATCAATTACCTCTGTACCTATGACATTACCCATATCATCTTTAGCTTTCGATGTCATGCCGACATCATTCTCCTTAACCCCTTTGCGCTGCACCCATTGCTGCTCCAAAACCTTTAATTTCGGCTTGCTCACAGGTTTCCCAAGCTCCTCTCCAACTCTCAACCCTCGGGTCCATGACCCATATATTCAAGAGATCGCTCAACTGCTTAGCGGTTTACCATGACCACGCCGTTTCTTCCGACAATCATCTTCAATATGTCCAAGCAACCCACAACCGTCGCAATAAGCAATATTTCCTTCAAACACCAAAGGTTGCCAAAACCCACTTTCCTTAGAAGTGCCAATCCAGATACTCTCCGGTAATGCAACAGACACATCCACTTCTACACACATCCTCGCATGCATTGGTTGAGACAGCTCCAAAGTCCGATCATCCGCACGCAAGAAACGACCAAAAGAATTGCCAATACGCTGTAAATAGGCTGGATGGAAATAAGGAAGAGGCAGATGAGGAAGTCTAACCCACACAAAGAACCATTGGACAATCTTTTGAATGTAAAATCGATGACCATCGAAACGATCGAAACATGCAATTCTCAATCATGTGAGATTCCTTAGAAAGAGCTCGAACCATATCCTCGTTAGACGACAAATGCACCATCACATGGCGAGGGTCTAAAAGTCCCGCGACAAGTGTCCCGTTAGTTGCCAATACTTAGCAATATGTGCTTTAATAGTCTGTAGTGGAGGCCGTCCTACAGAGAATTTCAATACTATCGTGTTAACAAAAGATTTCTCAGAAGCCTCGATTTCTATGGCAGTGAACAAACAACCTGGTTTGTTATCAATGGTCACCGGAGTTCGAGGTGGAAGAGGCAGATCTCGCAGCGCCACCATGCGAGAAGGGTTAACACAGACGTAGCTTTACCATTCGTGAGACCATCGCAAAGATATGATAGTTTAGGAGAAGAGTCGGTTTGCCATTGTGGCCGGAGGAGGCCTTGTCCCGAGTATTGTGCTCGGCGGAGGATCGCACGACGTGGAGGTCGGGCGGCATAGCCACCAACCTTACAAAACCCTAGGGCGAAGAAACCCTAGGCGAAAACAAGAGAATATTTTAGAGAGAATATTTTCTAGAGAGAGAAAATCACTTAAGACAACGTTTTAAAAATGTTGTTTTCCTAAAAAACCGGGAACATTAATCTTCTATCTAATGTCATTGAATAAAAAGGTCCCCCTCTTATTTTTGGTGATGATGCTCGAGGAAACACAGTTGGATATGGATCCATCACCAGAGAAAACCTCTTTATCAGCAAAGTCTCTCTCGTTAGTAGTTTGAAGCATAATCTGCTGAGCATATCTCAATTCTGCGATAAAGGTCTCATTTGCTAGTTCTCAGCAAATCAGTGTGATATCAAGGATTCAAAATCATGTACAACCCTATTGATGGGAAGAAGACAAGGAAACGTCTACATAGTAGACCTGAACGTTGTTGAAAGATCTTCAAATCTATGTCTAGTAGCCAACAGCACCTAAGATAACAGCTAGTTATGGCACAAACGGCTCAGTCACTTGAATTTTAAATATCTCACAAAGCTATCCAAAGGAGGCTTAGTGAGAGGATTGTCAAACGTATCGGCTGATCATGATAGGGTTTGTAATGCATGTCAACTTGAAAAACTTAGAAAAACTACTTTCAAAAGCAAACTCTATCTCTCAACGACAAGGCCATTGCAGCTACTGCACATGGATCTATTTGGTCCTATCACCACAATCAGTTATGGTGTCACAAGTATACATTTGTGGTAGTAGATGATTACACAAGATACACATGGACAGAAATGATGTCATCCAAAGATGAATCCTATAACATCGTAACTGCCCTATTCAGAAGACTATAGATGCAGAAGCTTGACGACATTAGCGATATACGCTCAGACAACGGCACTGAATTTAGAAACAATGGTGTCGAAAAGTACTATGATGACCATGACATAAGTCATAACTTTTCTGCTGTCAAGACACCACAACAGAACGGTGTAGTAGAAAGAAAGAATAGAACGTTGGTTGAAGCTGCCAAGACAATGCTTGCCAAAGCTAAGTTATCTAAATAGTTCTGGGCAGAAGCAGTCAACACTGTTTATTTTACCCAAAATCATTCCTTAGTAAACAAGTTTCATGGTAAAACTCCCTATAAGCTCTAGAGAGGCAAAGCCTCAAATATAGGTTTTTTTTAAATCTTCAGCATACAATAATATTACCCGAGCCGTGATCGGTTAAGTGGTAATGATAATTACAATTATTTAAAGATTGTGATTGAGATAGTTAATTGGTATTACAAGTTACAATACGTGACATGCCATGTGATAATATTACTCACAAATATGTGTGTGATATATGAATTGGAGTAGGTACCATTAACCTGCTTTGGTGTTGTACATGTGATTCAATACGAGCACATTGTAAATGATTTAGCATGACAAGTAAATATCTACTTGTACATTGCATTGAGTCCAACTTGTATATGTGTTTTATTTTGGGGGTGTATTGACACACGATTATTACAGGAGTCGGGGCTACGTAACGCCGTAGGTCAATACATCCGGTCAATTCCTCACCGTTGACTACGGTAGAGGGTAGTTGCAGTTGTTGCAATACGCGTAACCTGCCTTAATGCTACAAATACCTTTTCTTCGTACTCGGGTCGTAGGAGACCGAGTAGACTTGGGTGAGGGTCGAGTGTGACCCTGGATTCGAATACCAGTCCATTTTGTGTAATACGATAGCAGCACCAATACTATATGATTCACTTTAGCTAGGAGTGAAAAGGTTAGAAGTATTGTGATTGTCGAAGATGTATCTCAACACCGTATCCTTTTATACGTGTTACTTATAGCTTCTTAAGTGCTTTCTATACAAGCAATTTGGTCGCGGTCTTCATAGGACGGTTGGCGGTAGCCGAGTCTTTCGTGTAGTAAAGGGTTGACTGTTTATAACTTGATACTTGTTACATGTTGTTGTTGAGAATTGTAATGTGTCATTATTACTGCTTATATGATAGTATATCATGTAGTTGCATATAGTAACTTACTGAGCTTGTCTCACCCTGTTCCTTTTATTTGTTTTCCTTAGATTCCGGTGCGACCAAAAGAGCAGCGCGGTAACCTTGAGGTTAGTGGTTCTTTTGGGTAGAAGCTCATTAGAGCTTATGTATATATTTACTTTTGTGAGGACGTGGATGATATATGGAGTTATGTAAACCCCATATTTTTGGTAGTATTGTACAGTATTTGTTGTGTGTTCTCTTTTGATGCTGACACATGTTGTCGTGCGTGTATAGTTGTGAAACCCTTGTGGTTTGTATTATATCAGTTCTGGCTTTAAGTGTTACTTTTATAAGTGTTTCCCGAGAGGTTAGCTCGTGGTTGTTGTTAGTATTGTTCTCCGGTTTACTTTATAGCCATTAAGGTTGTTCCTTTACTTCTATGCTAGCATGGCTCGTATTTATCAAGTATTGTGCTATAATGTTAAGTGCACCGACTAGGGGTTCCATATCGGATCTCGGGATCGAGACTTGATTGTAGGTATCATCGAGTTTTTGCTTGATCGTGGCAAGATCGGATTCTTTCTTTGGCAGGTCGCTAGCTGAGGCATACTTTTCCAGGAAGACTTTTTTGAAGCTATGCCAGTCTTTGCTTGTGCCTTCTTCCAACTCTTTAAACCATTTTAAGATGAATTCCTTAAACATACTGATAAAGACGATGCACCATAAATCGAGCTCCTTCGTACATACCCTTTGAACATTAATAATTTTAGGCAAGAGTCTGGCGGGGTGTCCCTGATTCTTTTACAGAAGGGTGCGGTCAGATTCCTTGGTAGTGAACCAAACTTGCCCATCTCTAGGGCCTCTAACCTTTCTTTGACTTTTCTCAATACCCCGTCTTTCGAGTCCCTGCTCTCCCCCCTCTGCCTAGGTCAACGAACATGGTCGTCGACCCTAGAGCGTTAATGGGACGAGGCGCTGCTGCTGGAGGTACTGTGTTGCGGGGAGTGATGTTTCAACCTTTTGCTTTGAGGGGCCTCTCATTTTTTGGGGCGGGTCTTATTGCGTTCCATCCTGGAGCTCCCATGCAACCTCTGAGGAATTGGGTTTCTAACTCTAGATCTCAACCCCGAATGTACACTCGCCTTTGGGAGTTCCTCCTCTACTCTTTTCTCTAGCCTATCCCTGATACTCGACTTAGGGTTTTCCTCGATTCTGCATCCAAGTCGCTGTTGAACGCTTGCTCTCGGGACGTCGACTTAGGAGCCTTTACTCTGGCCACTAGCACGTGAGCCCCCATTCTTTCTCCCTTTTGGGTGACCATCATGGTGGCCGTCCTGTTTGAGCTCATATTCGCCCAGTTTGAGCTCCCTTTTCTTCTCCAGAAAATCTATTTCACGACGTATATGCTCCAACTCTGCGAGGTCTCTTTCGTTTTGAGTAAGTGGTCGCCTTTCGCCTAAAACTTGGAGTTTGTCGTTCTCACATGTGTCTTTCCCTTATGAGGTTTTGGGGGTAGCTGTTTGGCCCTCCTACGTTGACCTACCCACTCGTTTGCCTTTGCTCTTGCTAGCTGGGCGTTTGCCTAAGGCCTTTTACTTTAATAGTGCCCTCGCCATTTTTTTGGCTCGGGTGTTCTCGTAGAGGGAGTACTAAGTGGGCCCGACGCCCCTACCAATGAGACCTCCGCAACTTGGTCAGCCGGCTGAGTGGGGGGTGGACTTGTTGGGGGTACTGCCAAGGTCGCCGAATGAGGGGCTTGCTTGGAAACTTGTTTTGAGGATACCATGCTTGATCGCAGAAGGAAACCCAGAGAACCTTTTTGCTAACTGTGGAGTCCCAACAATGGAACCAAACTGATCACGCCAAACAGAAGTTTGTGACCACGTCAATTCCACATAGATGTCCCGTGTGTTGTCTAGTAGGATCACTGGTCGGAGTTTCCAGGGATTGTTTGGGTTTGCTGCTGTGCTTTCGCCTGTGATCAACGGAAAACACCGTTAGGGGAGCCGGGGGGCATCCCGGCTATAATCCTCCAGTATGAGAATTAGTGTATGAAATGGTATAAAGGGCTTGATTCATAGAACATAGCATAAAGTGGCTTGTGAATAAAGCTGTGAGCCAAAAGAAATGAGCGTGCAATATGCATATGAAGAGAGTCCAAAGAGAATAATGAGATGAGTACCTTAGTATTTATAGGCATATATCTTGGTGAAAAGGCAACCGGAGGGGATAGGTAGGGGACAAGGCTGTACGCTGAGCTTGTCTTCTTGTGTGCCAGGCGGTGCTGCTAGGTGAGTGGTGGTCGTGGTCGTATATCCGTATAGTGGTCCTTGTACTTTTATGTCAGAAGGTGGGATCGTGGGACAGAGATTGTGGTGTATCAGACACGCACCTCCGCGATTCATTGAGTAAGGTACACGTGTCCTATACTCGCTGGTTGGACGCTCATCCTCGCTGGAAGCCGAGCTTTGCAGTCTTATCCAAGGATCTTAGTTAGTCGATGGATTCTCGACTTTCATCCCTGTTGAGCTTGCGGCCTGTTGCTACGGGTGAAAATGATAGTTGCTGGCGAGCTGGTGCAATCCTTATTGGTTGGTCGATGTTATTTCATGGAGAGTTGACCTTGGTTAACTCTGGTCAAAGCTCGCGCGGCGTGCTCAACTTGGGCCTCGCCGTTACGCGACCCCTAGTCACTTGATGATTCAGCTGGGTCCCGAATCTACTTAGGAAGGATTTCTTAAGGTCCCATCAAGACTTATGTATGGAGTTGAAAGTCTTGAGAGAATTTTTGTCGAAAGAAGTGAAAAAGCCAATTGAAGTGCTTAATTATTTGAAAGTGAAGGAAGAATGTTTTTCGAAAGAATTAATGTTGGTTCATCATTGAAGATCAAAACATATTACTGTAGAACATATGGAATGATTTCCTCATAGACAACTCTTTATCTCAGCGAAACACTTTACTTGAATTGGAGGACAAACAACTGTCATATGGTAGTTTCTAGTGAATTGAGATTCCCCTTCAAACTTAAAAAGTGGGGGAAAATATGAGGATAATTGTATTAAATGAAACTATATCCATTTGACTTGCAACTTGTAGGGTAGTTTAGTCATTTTCAGTCTAAAAGTGTAGCACATAAGAGCATGTCCAATGGAGTATCATCTCTTGGATCATATTAAATCAAAGTCAACAATGGAGGATCAAAAAGTATCAAAAGCAAATCATCCGAAGCTTTGACAGAAAAAATCGCAAGAGATGATACCCAATAAAAAAAAATCAAACAAACTAGACAAAAAAGAAGGAGACAAAATGGCTGTGTATTAGCCTTTAAACCCTCAAAACGACGTCGTTTTGAGGGGCAAAATTTCAAAAAAAAAAAAAAAGTAGCGGACAAGGCCTGACATCGCTTTACACGTGTCAGCGCCTGGGCAATTTTCTTAATTATCTCCGATTGAGGGCAGTTTTGGTACTCAAAAAATATATTTTTTAAAAAAAAATATAAAAAAATAGTACACATTTTTATCTATAAATAGAGACTTGGTTTGCATCATTTGGACACCAAACGAATTTTTTGCAAATTATTGATATTTTGGATAATTTCTCTCTCTTCTCTCTCTCCATATTATAATTTGAATATTAATAATTTATATTATAAATAATATCGAATTATTGTAGTTATTTAAAATTTAATAATATTATAAATAAATAATATCAAATTATAATAAATGTTATTCAAATATAATTAATAAATAATATTTAATAATGACTATTTATATAATTTCAAATTTAATAATTTATGCAATATCAAATTTATTTGTAAATCTATATATATATATATATATATATTTAAAGTAGGTGAAGTTGTCTATAGGATTGACACATCACCACCCTTTTGTTAAAGATAGATCATGAGGTTGCCAACTAGGATTCAACTTCTCACCTTCCTCTTTGGCAAAGGTTCACACATTAGCTATTAGCAATAGATATTAACTATAGTTATGACAAAAACTAATGGATTCTTTTATTAGTTAATAATATATGCTATCTATTCTTATATATACTCCTATATCCTACTGTTATAATAACAGTTATATATGTTATTAGCAATAGATATTAACTATAGTTATGACAAAAACTAATGGATTCTTTTATTAGTTAATAATATATGCTATCTATTCTTATATATACTCCTATATCCTACTGTTATAATAACAGTTATATATGTTATACACATTAGCTATTAACTATAATTATGACAAAAACTAATGAATTCTTCTATTAGTTAATAATATATGTTATCTATTCTTATATATACTCCTATATCCTACAGTTACAACAATAACAATTTTATATGTTATAATTAGAGAGAATGAAACTCCTCTAATACATAATGCACAATGATTATATACTGCACATAATTAAGATCATATAATACTACAAGTGTATACTGCACATAATTAAGTTCATATACAGAATACCAATTAGTCTTCTACTAATAATTAGTAAATACAACCTTCAAATACCAATTAATAATACTAATTAATAGATAGAGACCTAATATAACCCTAATACTACCTACCTGCTAGAGCCTTCTTCAAATTGAAATAGTAGAAGAGTCTTTCCATTGTTTAAAAAAACTGTTACAAAAAAACTGTTATAAAGGCAATAATTTACAATAATAATATCAATTAAAAGATACTAATAATTGTACATATGAATAATTCTCCTAATTAATACAACATTTTCAAACTGTTAATATAGCCCTTATCTACTACATTAGCAACATCGGCAGCTTTCACAGCCTTCACCAGTTCACCTTCTCCTGTCGAGCCCCCAATAGCCTATCACAACCTTCACCGAAATCTCCAAAAAAACTGGAACAATGACAGGTCGTCAAGGACAATTTGCATCTCTAACCCAACTCAAGAAGGGAAGAAATGATAAGAAAATCAAAGTACGAGTCACACGCATGTGGAAAACTCACAATGCTAAGAAAAATGGTGAGGTCATGAGTCTCGACTTCATTGCAATGGATGAGAAGGTACAACATGCAAATACTTTTTTTTAACTTTTACTTTCAGACATTATTTTTTTAAAATTATAACCCAAAATACTTCATGCGTGTAAGTAGCAAGCAATGATGCATTGCACCATCAAAAGTAGATTTATTGCAGATTTCTCAGGATTAATAAGTGAGGGCAACTTCTATGTCATGAAAAATTTTACGATTGATGTATCAAAACCATTGTATAGAGTCCTTCACCAAGAACTCTATATATCGTTCGATGCAAGTACATTCTTTGAAGAGATAATCAACAATGTCCCCATTATTCCGCGCCATAAATTTTCTATAATTCCATTTGACAATTTGGAATCAGTCGGAGATAACAAGAAGAATTTGGTTGGTGAGTGTACACTGTGAACTCGATGACTTATATATTAATTACTTGATATAAACTCATTTCTGACATTTTCTTCTATTGTTTTCAGATGTTATGGGAGTAATTGTAGGCATATCTGGAGTAGAAGACAGGAGGATTCGAGATGGACAAATCCTTAAGCTGCAAGTCTTAGACCTCGAGGATGGCAGGTGAACTATAATATTTTTTATGTTATACTTTTCCTAAGACTACTTAATCTATTACATTCTTTTCTACAGGAACAATCGCCTTCGGATTACCATTTGGGGAGATCTAACTAAGAATTTCAACAATGCAACAACTTTGTTGAAAGACTCAAAAAACAAGGTCTTTATCATCACATCTACAATTATTCGCAATGATGCAGGTATATCAACTTCTAGAGGTTAGGATATGACAAGTAGCTAGGGCAACATTTGTTATTCATAAGGTAAGGCTAAATATGGATTTTTTTTTGTTCGCCAAACTCATTTAGGTGAAATAGCTGCTTCAACGAGTAGTGCCACAAAATTTTATGTTGATCTTGATATAGAAGAGGTCCATACATTTCGGAATAGGTATGATTTTGTTCAAAAATAGTAAATCATTTATTTTGTTGGTTGTACCTAATCATTGTACACTAAGTTTTTTGATTATAGAATTTTATATGAATATGTTTCTTTGAATGGAATAGGGTTGGTTTCGAAGAGCTTGGAGGTGTTGCTGAGATACCTCTTTTTTCACCCTACATAAATCGAACAGAGTATGATAAGAAAAAGAGAACAATGGAGGAAATACAAGAAACATTGAACTCGATGCCAAATTCGTGAGTTACGCCTCCCATTAATATCACCATGAGACTACTAGATAAATCATGTTGATGTTTTTAATTGGCAGGAGACACCTCTTTATGTTTATGGCACTATCGTGAAGATTGATGAGCAAAGTGGTTGGAAATATAACTCATGTAAAACATGTAAGAAGAAGCTTCGCATTCAGGATGACAAGTTATTTTGTGACAAGTGTTATGAAGTGGAGGGTTACCCAGGCATTAGGTATAGCTTACACTTTTTTATGTTTGAGATTAATATACATTTTTCTAGGCATTAGGTATAGCTTACACTTTTTTATGTTTGAAATTAGTATACATTTTTCTCAATATACTCTAATTTCTTAAATGAACATTATTATTTCATTATTTCTCTAGATATCGCGTCGAGGTAGTTGTGGAAGATAATAGTGGAAGTGCAAGGTGTGTCATGTTCGATCGCGAGGTGGAGAAGATAATACAAAAAAAGGCTATAGATTTGGCACGCATTGCTGTAGAGGAGAAAATAATAGGAGGCCTGGGAAACTTTGACTAATGTTAACACCACTAACCATGACTTCTGGAAACTAATGTGCCCCTGCTTTATATTTTCAGGAGGGTACTGATGATGCAATTCCGAGGCCATTGAGGCAACTTATTGGAAAATGTTTTATTTTCCAGCTCAAATTTAACGAATACAGTCATGGGACAAACTACGAAAACTTTACTGTGAATCGAATATTTAGTGAATCAGACATAAGAGATGACTCGGTGGAGAAAGTAAGTACATCGAAATTCCATACCATCAATCTAATTCAATTAAGAAGCCCACAATGTAAAGGGATTATTATTCCTATTATTAATTCTGTATTTGAAAAACTGGTGTAATCAATAATGTAGGGGGACCGAATTTTCAAGACTGAAGAAGAAATGCCTATCACAATGACATCGCCAATAGGGACTCCAAAAAAAAGAGCACATGATGGAAGGTTTATTGTCATTTGTTTCTTTTAATGTGTACTGATAGAAAAATGAGAAGAAATAACATGAAAAATATAACACTACTAACTTAATGTTTTTTTATGGCAGGTCACCGACCGGAGAATTGGTTATTGGTGGCAAGGAGGACAACGAGAAAGAGGGTTCAACAGGGAAAAAATCTAGGCAGATCTTAAAGTTTTAGTCAGTTACTTTTAGTTGTAGCTAATTTTCGTTGACAAGACTAGGAAATTTTAACTTTATCTTCGTCTTAGAATTGCAATTTACCAAAAACAATTAAGGAAAAATTTTCACTTTATATAAGATGTGATAGCTGGAGTATATGTTTAATAATTGGTTGCATAACATTCAAATATTGACCTTGCTTACTATTGTTCATACTTTTGATGTGAAAAATTGGTGTTTTCAATTATGAATGTTGAATTAATTTTATAAAGTGATGAGATCCGAAGGAACCTCACATACTCAATTTCTTTAACTCAGTTTTTTAAGACCAAAAAAAAAAAAACTTAACCTCAGTCGAATGAGTTTAAAATTTTTTCAAGAAACAGCCAAGATTCAGCTCATCTATGGTAGATAAACACAAATATTGGTTACAAATTAAATATACTTTCTTGAATGGAGTAAATGCAAATTGAGAGGAAAACCCCTAAGTGAATGCAAGATTATTTTTTTTCCAAAAAGAAAAAAAAATCACAAATATAGAGGAAAAATAAACAAGCTAACTTGAAAAATCCCAGAAAAATGGTAAATGAGGCAGAGAGTCAGTTAGTTAAGCAATAAAAACAACTAGCAAGAGTAAGAAATAAAGTTAGAAACAAAATGAAGATAGGGAAACAGGGAAACTAACCTGAGATATCAGCAGTGCTGTAGACAAGGGCAAAGATCATACCACTAAAAGCCCAAACAATGCCTTGAATACCTACAATGCCACACTTGGTTTCAGATTTAACCACACCAATGACAGTCGGCACAGTGATGTACAATGAAATTACGCTTCTAAATATTTTAAAACAAGAAGACCTAAAACAAACTAATAATCATAATGCTCATTATCTTTTGAACAATCTAATATTTAAAAAGAAAACCACAAACAAATACCACAAAAAGATAAAGACTTAGTAATAATCATACTTGACTTACAATTATGATAAAGGCAATTAACGTGTGGTGTAATTACAAATAATGAAACCCTTGTCATAATTACAAAGAATGAAACTCTTTTAAAATTAGCAGTTACAAACACCATGACTCTTAAAAATAACTAATTGAAATTACACAATGAGCAATCACTATTATCATAAGACCATTCTTCTATCAATAGTTATTACTAATTGTTACTAAAAAAATATTTAAAAAGAAAACCACAAACAAATACCACAAAAAGATAAAGACTTAGTAATAATCATACTTGACTTACAATTATGATAAAGGCAATTAACGTGTGGTGTAATTACAAATAATGAAATCTCTGCCATAATTACAAAGAATGAGACTCTTTTAAAATTAGCGGTTACAAACACCATGACTCTTAAAAATAACTAATTGAAATTACACAATGAGCAATCACTATTATTATAAGACCATTCTTCTATCAATAGTTATTACTAACTGTTACTAAAAAAATAATATATGTTAAATAATTTCAGTTACAACTTAAAAACCAACTTATTTAAAAAAAAAAAATTTTGTCAACTTATATGCAAAAGCCCTAATTTCTCACTACCAAAATAAATGAACCACACATATCCAAATCAGACAAAATTGACATCATTTACATGTAAATTATCCATCAGGAATGACAAATTAATAGTTCTCCTCCTACCAACATCTAACATAAGTACTAGCCTTCAAATTTAAAAATTTTAACAACCAAGTAAAGAAAATATAGAGCATTAAAACCAAGAATTCAGTATTGCTTATTTCAAATGCCAAGAGACCACTATTATATTCCATAAAAAAATTTGTAACTACTAATTGACCAAGATTTAATACATAATTGGGTAATTAAGAACGTACATTAAAGACTACATTAGTGAATGGCTAAATTCATGACTATTATTGATATAACATGGTATTTTTCAACAATAAAGAGCAACATCTCCTATTCTCACCATACGAAAATCACTTTCATTCTACAGTATCTATTCTTATTGCAACAAGCAGCACCATGGACAAAGAAATCACCACTACTAGCTCCACTCAAAAAAGAAAGAGAGGTAAACATAAACGGCCCATGATAGATTTCCAAACAGGTACTTACATAATGATTTAAACTTCTTCATGTCTGATTTAGAGATTAGCAACTATTCTAAATCTAAAATGTTTTGCATAGTGCACCCTACGAAGGAAGAAGCTCAAAGAAATCGAGCCCATCGCAAACAAAGTTTAGATAATAAAAAGAAAATAAGGAGAACTTGCACAGGAGAAAATAGTCCCTCTCAAGTTCAAGTATCCACAAATCATACTCTCTTCATTCCTACATGTTCTACGCATAATCAACAAAGAGATTTTTACATTCAAAATCAACAAGGTATGAACAATTTCACTCTTTTCATATGTCGAGCATAAAAGAATAGAAGTGTTTAAAGACACTTCCATGTTCTTGAGAACCAACTTTATCTTAGTTTCACCATCAATCTTTATACATACAACTATACCCTGCAAAGTTAGTCAATGGATTATTCATCAAGTATATAGTAAATCCATCATATCTAATGAAATAAAACAAATATATACATCTCCAGGATCCAGTCAATTTTCTAACAAAGATTCAACGCTTCAAAGAATGAGGGCTCATGGAAAAGGAAGTAAAAGGTTCACAACTCAAACAATTGTTAGAAGCATCAGAGGTCCTCAATGTCAGAATTTCAGTGCTGAAACAGGTATTGGGTTTTTGAGTTTATTAAACAGATTTATGAATGTTACTTGATTTAATACTATTATATACTTTTAATTATACAGTAGAATTGCAAAGATTATATGCTCGACAATGTAGAGCAGAAAGGACAATGTCTTTGAAAAGAAAGAGACAAGAGAGATCTATTTATGGCAAAAAGCAGAAGAATATTAAAAGTGTTCCAAAGCGCAAACATGTTCGTGCACAAGGTAATTTTCTTTTTGGTAATTTAAGGATGTACATTTGAGGATATTGCAAGTTATCATCACTGAATTTTACTTGCTATTCAAACAGATAAAAATACGTCGAATGTATCATATTATGGACCTCCATCATTTAAATGCAAGTATTGTCATGCTATATTTTGGGAAAGAGAGAAATTAAAAAAAACTCCCAAAAATACATATCCGATGTATGGTCTTTGTTGCAAGAATGGGAAGATAGAACTGCCAAGGAGAAAACAACCTCCTGAACCTTTGAAATCCCTTTTGCAACCCAATGGATGTTTGTACTCCAATAAATTCTTAGAGAACATTCGTGCTTATAATTCTATGTTCTCTATGACATCAATGGGAGCTAAAGTGGATAACTCAGTGAACAATCGAGCTGGTCCATATATCTACAGAATTAGTGGACAAAATCATCATAGAATTGGTTCATTAATACCTTCTGAAGGTCAAAGTGCCAACTTCCTACAGCTCTACGTTCACGACACCTTGCATGAAACTCAAAATAGGATCAATGCGGTCAACCAAAAACAGCCTAATAAGGATCTTGAGCCTCATGTTGTGGACCAGCTAATTAAGATGTTTGATGCTCATAATGAATTGGTGAAGGCATTTCGTATTGCAAGAGATCGTTATGAAGAATTTGGTGTGCACAATTTCTCTTTGAAATTACTTAAAAGAAGGACTAATCGCAATCATCAATATAATCAACCGACTTGCTCTGAGATTGCCATGTTATTTGTTGGTGATATGTCAAATACTAATGCAGAAAGGGATGTTGTTGTTCAATTAAATTCTGGTGCACTTAAAAGTATTAGTGATTTGCATCCACCTTTCATGGCTCTTCAGTATCCTATTTTATTTCCATACGGAGAAGATGGATTTCATCCAAACATCTACTATGTCAGAAATATCGGGACAAGGGAAACTAAAAGAAAATTTGTCACTGCTAAAGAATATTACTCATACATATTGCAATACAGGAGACAGGAAGGACAAACATTACATGCTGCAGGTAGATTGTTCCAACAGTATATTGTTGACTCCTACACTCAAATAGAGCAGCAAAGATTGAGATGGTTAAACAAAAATCAAGGAACTTTAAGAACTGATTTGTACCGAAATGTGTATGATGCGGTACAAAATGGAGATATTGATTCTACAAAAGTTGGCATGAGAACAATTTTGCCCTCATCTTTCACAGGAAGCCCAAGGTACATGATGCAGAACTATCAAGATGCAATGGCGATTTGCAGATTTTATGGTAATCCGGATTTCTTTATAACGTTCACTGCCAATCCTAATTGGGCAGAAATTGGAGAATTTTTTAATGAGATTGAAGGACAATCAGCTGAAAATAGACCTGACGTTAAATCAAGAGTCTTCAAAATGAAGTTGGATAAAATGACTCATGATATTGTAGAAAATCAGATATTTGGCCAAGTTCAAGCAAGTACGTAATAACAATTTCCTTAATTTTAATTTTAGTTAATTTTGAACAATAATTCACTTTGTTTATGTTTTATATTTGCAGTTCTATATACAATTGAATTTCAAAAACGAGGGTTACCACATGCTCATATCATAGTTTGGGTAGATGGAATGTCAAAATTAAACACTCTAGAACAAGTGGATAGCTTAATCTCTGCTGAAATACCAGATCCTAAAGATGATCCTATTGGCTATGAAACAGTTGCACAGTTCATGATGCATGGACCGTGTGGAGTTTCTTATACTGATTCACCATGCATGGTTGATGGTACGTGAAATTTTAACCTAAAATGCTAGAATAAGTTTACGATTAAAAATTAATCTTTTAATCATTTTTCGTAGGTTTCTGTTCTAAGAATTTTCCAAAGTCCCATCAACAGCAAACAACAATAGATGAGAGTGGTTATTGCAAATATAGACGTCGTGATAAACAAGTATTTGTTGAAAAAAATGGTATAAAGTTGGACAATTCATATGTTGTTCCGTATAACAGATATTTATTAGTCAAGTACCAGAGTCATGTCAACGTCGAAGCATGCAACAAGTCAAAGGCAATAAAATATTTGTTCAAATATGTCACAAAAGGGCCTGATAGGACTACTGCAATAGTTCAAGAAACTAATGTCAATGAAGCAAATGATACACAACTTAACAAGAGCATTGATGATGAGATAAAGACCTTTCTTGATTGTAGATATATTTCAGCCTGTGAAGCTATTTGGAGAATTTATGAATTTGATATTCATTATAGACGCCCATTTGTTGAGCGTCTTTGCTATCATCTTGAAGGTGAACAACTCCTCATTTTTAGTGACAATGATCCTTTGCCAAAGATAGTAGACAATGAAAAGACAAGGAAAACCATGTTTACTGAATGGATGGAAACAAACAAGAGGGATAGCCTAGCCAGAACTTTGACATATGCTGAATTTTCAGGAAAATTTTCTTGGAAAAGACAAGAAGTTAAATGGCAGAGCCGAAAGTCAGGAAAATCAATAGGTCGCTTGACATTTGCACATCCAGCTTCCGGAGAAAGGTACTATTTACGATTACTTATTAATATTGTCAGAGGACCAACGTGCTTTGAAGACATTCGAACAGTTGATGCGATTACATATCCATCATTCAAGACAGCATGTTATGTTCGTGGACTATTGGAGGATGACAATGAATGGAATGAAGCCCTCGAAGAAGCATCACAATGGGCATCAGGGAGTAAAATGCGTGACCTTTTCTTGACAATATTATTATTTTGTAGTGTATCTGATGTTAAAAGATTTTGGGAATCTAATTGGTTCAAAATCAGTGATGATATCTTACGTACACAGAGGAAAATATTGAGAATTCCTACTCTGGATCTCACTGAAGTTGAAATTCAGAATTTCACTCTTGCAGAACTCCAAAAGATATTGTTGAAGAATGGTCGTTCATTGGAAGATATAGATGGAATGCCACTACCAGACCAAAAGTTACTGGAGGAATTGAAGAATAGACTTATTCAAGAGGAGCAAAATTATGATGTTCAAGAACTGGAAATAGAACACATTTCCTTGAAAAGTCAGCTAAACAAGGAGCAATTGGAGGTCTATAATTAGAGATGTTAAACGGGCTAGCCCTATCGGTTTCGGGCCAGCCCTAACGGGTTGTGGCCCTAACGGGCCGCGGGCTAAACGGTCCAATTTTTTCGGGCCACTAATATTGCAGACCTAACCCTAACCCTAGCGGGTTTCGGGCTAAACGGGCCACTATCGGGCCACGATTAAAGATATGATATAACAATATTTTTAAATAGTGAATCGATAAACCATTCATAACTTTGATAGTTTTTTATGTTTTTCAAAAGAAATATAAACTAGACATTTTTTTACATCGATGTGTTATAATTTCCAACTTGTTTTTCTCAAAATAAATAATGTAATAGCTCTACTTAGCAGTTCTTTCCAAAAAAATTGTTTATATTTCAGTATTTATTCACAAGTACACAAAGAAGACCTGTAGTGCAAAGGATAAATGTGTTTGACTTTGGATTAAAAGGTTGTTAGTTTTATTCTCATAGTGGTTGTTTTACGTATCCCCTAAATTTTTACGGCCTAATTAATATTACGCGGGCTGGCGGGCCAACCCTGAAACCTAGCGGGCCAGCCCTAATGGACCGCGGGTTAAACGGGCCAGCCCTAACGGGCCCTGATTTTAAACGGGCCAAAAATATTGAGCCCTAATCTTGTTTTTTTCGGTTTAAACGGGCCAACCCTACGGGCTGTGGCCCTTTTAACATCTCTATCTATAATGAGGTCATTCAGGCTATTGAAATAAAGAATTCGAAACTTTTCTTCCTCTATGGACATGGAGGAACTGGGAAAACTTTTCTGTACAAAGCAATAATAAGCAAACTAAGATCAGAATCAAAGATTGTCCTCGCAGTTGCTTCATCGGGTAATTATTTAATGTATAGATCTATACACTTTTAAGTACACTTTAAAAAAATTTATTTATGAAAATATCTTGCTAAAATAATTTCTATAATATGTAACAGGAATTGCTGCATTATTGCTTCCTGGAGGTAGAAACGACGCAGATTTTAATTCCTATCAACTTAACAGGATTCTACTTTGCATTAGACAAGGCACACAACTTGAATTAATCCAAAAACAAGTCGATAATCTGGGATGAAGCTCCAATGGATGGGAAACATGCATTTGAGGCTGTTGATAAAACTCTAAAAGATATACTCAGAGGGACTGAAGGATTTCATCGAGATAAACCATTTGGAGGGAAGACAGTACTTTTAGGTGGTGATTTTAGACAAATTCTTCCGGTTGTACCAAGGGGAACAAGAAGTGATATAGTAAATGCTTCATTGAACAGTTCGTATTTATGGGATGATTGTCAAGTCTGCCTTTTGTCAACGAATATGAGGCTTCAAACAATAGATGGAGCCAATGATCGAATGTTAAAAGAATTTTCCAAGTGGTTATTGAGAATAGGAGATGGTTCTCAAGAAGGACGAACAAGGGGTGATGATTGTGAACCAGAATGGATAAAAGTTCCTGATTCACTACTTCTCGAGCCTACAGAGCATCCAATACAACAAATATTTGAGTCAACATATCCAAATTTCATTTTGATGAAAGATGATATTGGATACTTGACTGATCGTGCTATTCTAACACCTAGGAATGAGACAGTTGATGAGATCAATAAGTTCATTATGAGTTTTGTGGATAATGAAGAAAGAGAGTACAAAAGTTGTGATTCAATAGATAAGTGCACGAAGAACATAGGTGATGTGACACCCTAGTTCTCTTAATTGCATAATTTGCATGTTATATATCTTGTTCGCATGAATAGAAATGCCATGTTAGTATAATGTATTATAATTTGATAATTTCTGCTTGTTTTAGCTTTGTTTACTTGTGTTCCTCATACAAAAATGATTTGGTATGATTTTTAGTAACCAAAATGACTTTGTACTCAGTGAGGTGCATACTGGGTACAAAGCGATCGCCTTGTTTTTGGACAGAGCGATCGCTTTGTAGACAGAATGTACTATTGAGAAACTGGGTACAAAGCGATCGCTTTGGTCCTTAACAAAGCGATCGCCTTGTAGGCAGAATGTCAAAGCGATCGCCTTGCTTCGTGGGAGGGCGATCGCCCTGTTACGCTGAAGCTTTATTTTTAATAATTGTTGACTTGTGGACTGCTTGTTTAAGTTGGGACACGTCCCTAAGTGAGAGACCAGCTCACTCATACCTTCCTTACGCCTCAACACCGGGTATGACCCTCCACTTCACCCACTTCACCCAAAACCTTCTTTGAACAAGTGAGAGAGAGTGTGTGTTCTTGGTGAGATCACCGTGTGTTTTCATCTCCTCCATTTCCAACCACTCAAACTTGCATGCAAAGCCATATTGGTGTTCCTTGAGACTAGAGAAACAACTTGGGAGGCTTTGATTCTTCTTTGTTGGTTAAATTGTGTGTTTGAGGTAAGTACCCAATCCCTTGTCTTGTATGCTCAATATCAAGTATGCTCCCTTCATGATAGTTTTAGTTTACATGTTTAAGAAGACATGCATCATGTTAAAAACTTGAAATTCCTTAAGTTAAATTTGTGAATTTTGGGTTAATGATTCATAATTGATAATTTGAACTTGTGTCAAGTATGAATAATGTTCTAGGATGAACTTGGAATAACTTTTGTTCTTGGACTTGTTATAATTCATCACTTCAAAAATTGATGGACATGTTAGGTTCACAAGTGTGGAACTTAAATCTTGATGGACTAAAAGTCACGAATGACATATAGTCTAATTGCATATGAATCGAGAACTTAGAAAAGAGCCATGAATTGCACATAGCATTCATTCGCTACTTAGGAATATTTTAGCAATAACTCATCGGAGTTGCGTTAGAGAGTCATTGAACAATACCGACTCTACAAATAAATCCCTACGACGTTTAGAGTTCAATTGAATTGTAAATTATTTCTTGGGAATTATTGACATGATTGATCTATTGCTTGACTTGTACATAGTAGAATAACATGCCTACTTGATCGAACGAGTCGCTCTTGTCGACCTCGCTCCTTACTTGATTTATTACGTGAGTAAACATCTACTTGACTCGGACAAGTTCGCTCTTGTCGAACTTGCTCCTTACTTGATTTGTATGACAAGTAAATATCTACTTGACATACCATTAGTCCATGGCATTAAGTGAATTGTATCGATGGTCAACGATGCATCATAGTCATGAATCATGAGGTTCATGATGATGATGGGTCGCCATACCATAACTTGCACACACCCTTCACTACCGATCACGTGGAGAAGAGTACCATGTCGTAACCAAAAGGGCGCTTGGAATAATACTAATCGTGGTCGATGTATCATACACGTGCATCCGACAAATACAATCGTTATAACCTTGTCTATTTCAGGGACTACGAAGCGGCACCGGTTCTATAACATATCCTAATCCTATGTGATTTAATTACGCACCTATGTGAAAACAATGTGCATCGCGACATGAGAACTACGTGCTAACATGATCTTGCTTGATACGTGCTATGTATGCCTTGCATTATATCCTGTCATGCATATTGGTTACTTACAAAGTCTTTATGACTTACCCTCCCTTTTCTGTTTTAGATCCTAGTCGTCCGTGTCCGTCTTCTCGAGGTTGATCGTCTTCTCGTGCTCGTGATCGTTCACCTAGAGGTGGTAGCGTTGGCTTTTGGTTTCTTCTTTTGCAAGGACGTGGGTTTAAGCAAGTCATTTAGACTTCGCTTGGGAATGTGTAATCATAGTAACTTGTACTTGTTGTAGACTAAATGAATATTCTACTTATGTCTCTTGTTATTTGCCGGCACTTGTTGGCCGAGCCTTGTTTACATGTATATGGTTCACTTGTTAAGACTTCCGCCGAGCATCCCTTTAGCTCTTGTTTATTGATGTGGTTTCTCCGGCATGTTTAGCCGTCGAGGTGTTTATATATTAGCATGACTTGTTAGTGTTGGGTTCACTGTAATTTCGCCGATGACTTGGTTTACTTGTTATTAATTGTTATATCGTTTTGAAGTTTTAAATATTCCGGCTTTTTAATGCCGAGTTTTATTTCGTGTCCAATGTTGCGTCACGTTAGTTGTGATAATCGAGTCCTTGCATGATTGTAGTCCTTATTTGGACGGCTCGACCCGCGTTCCCATCTCGGGGTGGGGTTGGGTCGTCACATTGGTATCGAGCTTTATAGGTTAGCTATCGGCCAGATAGGTTCCATGGCCTAGTTGGGTTAAGTTCTTGTGTGATGTTCTAACGTCGAGTGATTTCTTATAGGTGTATCATGGTGCGACCTAGACCAGGGCTAGTAGCAGTGGAGCCGGTATTGGTCGAGGTAGAGGCGGCCTAGGAGGGTTCCCGCCGAGCCAGGCTAGAGCTCCGAAGAACCCGAAGTTGAGGTACCCCACCTCGAATCGTGGTGATGAGAATGCCCGTATGGCGGGCTTGTTTCGTAGAATGATGACTGTTATGACCGAGTTGGCACAAGAGGGTCAAGCAGAGGTGTACCACCTCCACCACCACCACCGAACTGAACCGAGGCGGAAGTTTCACCACCTCGTAACGAGGCACCGCCGAACCTAGAGCTAGAAATAATACTACTTTGGAGAGGTTCTTGAAGATGAAACCTCCATCTTTTGAGGAGAGTCCGATGCTAGTAAAGCGAGTTATGGCTGGAGGACTTGGAGAAAATCTTTGCAGCTCTAGACCGCACGGAGGAAGAGAAGGTTGTCTTAGCCGTGTATAAGCCGAGAGGGCGCGAATCATTGGTGGAGAGTATTGTTGGCAAGTGGGATCTTAACCGGTTCCAAAGATTTGGTCTAATTTCGAGAAGGAGTTCAAGGCTTCTTATGTACCTATGGTGGTGAGGAGAAAGAGGGAGAAAGAGTTCCGTGATCTAGAACAGGTTCTATGACAAGGCTCAAGATTCACCAAGTTCACCGAACCTGTCTCGTTATTGTGCACATCTTGTACCCGATGAGCCCATGAGGGTGCTCAAGTTCGTTAAGGGTCTAAAGACCGAGTATAGAAGGCAGCTCTTGTCATTGCGGTTGCGGACTATAGGGTGCTTGATCGCGCCTATGAGATCGAGAGAGATATAGAGGCACAGCGAAGGCTTGTGCGATCCTCGCATCGCGATCATCGCAGCTAGCCATCTCGGTGACCTCGCAAAGATTCGGAAGGGCCGGTTTTCGAATAATCGGTCGGTCATCGGGCAACCGCCGTAATGGTGGTCGGCCTAACAATGGATGGACAGCCTAGGCGTACTTCGATGGTCGTGATAATCGTACTCCCGCCTTCGCAAGGGCGCAAGGCCACGGAGTGAGCCTGTTGAGTGTTCCTTTGTCACAACGGGCATTCGTACAATGAGTGTAGGGTCGACTTGGGCGTGTTTGGGTTGTGGAGATACAAATCACCGAGTGAAAGATTGTCCCAAGTTTAAGACTACTCATCCGTGGGTTCGGTTCAGATCGGGCACCAAGAGGGATAGTGATGGGCGTCCTAAGGCCCAAGCTCGTGTTTTGCGCTTGACCCGTGGTGTTCCAGTCGACCTCGTTATTGGAGGTATTCTCTCGCCTTCGGCCATAGGGCTCGAGTTCTTATAGATCCGGGTCTTCTCATTCCTATGTTGCATCGCATTTCATTGAGCATTTGTGCGTGTTACCTTCTCGCTACCTTATGTGCTTGAAGTGTCTACACCGTTGGGTGATCAATTGTTGGCGTCGGAAGTTTATAAAGCTTGTGATGTGCTTGTATGTGATCGGGTCTTGCATGCGGATCTAGTAGTTTTGCCTATTCGGGATTTTGATTTGATCTTGGGTATGGATTGGTTGTGCACTTATCATGCTCTAGTTGATTGTCGTCGTAAAAGAGTTACTTTTGCCATGCGTATTCCGAATTTGTGTTTACGGTGATCATGCCATGAATAGTATACATATCATTTCGCTGCGGGCTAGGAAACTTCTATCTCGGGGTGCACGGGTATATTGCTTGTGTGCTTGATACTAGCATGTCTACTGTTAATATAGAAGATGTACGGTAGTTAATGAATTTCCGGATGTCTTTTCAAATGATTTTGCATTACCTCCCGACCGAGAGTTAGAGTTTTGCATTGAACTATTGCCGGAACTTCACCAATTTCTAGAGCACCTTATAGAATGGCCCCACTGAGTTGAGGAGTTGAAAGACCAATTGCGTGAACTCCTCGATAAGGAGTTCATTAAACCGAGTGTGTCTCCGTGGGGTGCACGGTGTTATTTGTGAAGAAGAAGGATGGTAGTTTGCGGTTGTGCATTGACTATCGTCAATTGAATCAGTTACTATCAAGAATAGGTACCCTTTACCTCACATTGATGATCTCTTCGATCAACTTCGGGATCCGTGGTGTATTCCAAGCTAGACTTGAGGAGTGGTTATCACCGTTGAGAGTTCGGGCGGAGGATGTCCCAAAGACTTTTCGGACACGTTATGGCCACTATGAGTTTGTGGTGATGCCGTTTGGGTTGACAAACGCGCTGCTTTTCATGGACTTGATGAATCGGGTGTTTCATGATTATTTGGATTGCTTTGTTGTGGTTTTCATCGATGATATTTTAGTGTACTCAAAGTCACGAGAGGAACATGCTAACCATTTGAGAGTGGTTCTTTCCTTGTTGCGAGAAAAGAAACTTTATGCGAAATTTAGCAAGTGTGCATTTTGGCTCGAACAAGTATCTTTTCTTGGGCACGTTGTTTCTAGTGAGGGTATTGCGGTGGATCCTTCTAAGGTGGAGGCTATTACTAAATGGAAGACTCCTAGAACGGTAACCGAAGTTCGTAGTTTCTTGGGCTTGGCGGGTTACTACCGTAGGTTCATTGAGGATTCTCCAAGATTGCTACTCCCATGACTAATTTGACTCGTAAAAGTCTACTTTCATTTGGAGTGATAAGTGCGAGGCCGTTTGAATTGAAGAAGAGATTGACCACGGCTCTGTTTTAGCATTGCCTAGTGGATGTGATAACTTTGTGATATATAGCGACGCTTCGTTAGAAGGCTTGGGTTGCGTGCTTATGCAAAACGGGAAGGTGATTGCCTATGCTTCAAAAGTTGTCACCATATGAACGTAATTACCCAACTCACGACCTTGAATTGGCGGCAATTGTTTTCGCGCTTCACAAGTGGAAACATTACCTGTATGGAGCGAAGTTTGAGGTGTATACGATCATAAGAGTTTGAAGTACCTCTTCTCAGAAGGAGTTGAATATGAGACGAGGCGTTGGATGGAGAAGCTTAAGGATCATAATTTTACTATTCTTTACCATCCGGAAAAGCGAATGTTGTTGCCGATGCCTTGAGTAGGAAGGCTTATATGTCTTGTATGATGATGAGGGAATGGAAGATGCTAGAGGATGTCCGGAATGGAGTCCTATTGTAAGTGGGCGTAGTGTTCTATTTGCTAATGTTCGTGCTACGCCGCTTTATTTGGGTTGATTAAGGAGGCTCAAGTTACCGATCCCGAATTGAAGAAGATTATTGATCGATTGGGAGAGAATGCTACACCAGGGTTTGCGATGAACAGTGATGGGATCTTGACATTTCGAATAGGGTTTGTGTTCCTTCTTCCGATGAAGTGAAACGTATGGTCCTTGACGAGGCTCACAAAGCCAAGTACACGATACATCCAGGTAGTACTAAGATGTACCGTGACTTGAAGAGCGCTTTGGTGGAACGGTATGAGAGGAGATAGCTGAATATGTTTCTAGATGTTTGACATGTCGCGAGTTAAGGCGGAGCACCGAGACCCGCCGGTCTACTTCACCACTTGAGATTCCGAGTGGAAATGGGAACATATCACGATGGATTTTGTCACGGGTTGCCGCGTACTCGTAGAGGCTTCGATTTGTTTGGGTTATTGTGGATAGGTTGACGAAGTCGTCCCATTTTATTCCTATTGCGATGACTTACGCTTTGAGTCGGTTGCGCATTGTATATCCAGGAGATTATCGGCTACATGGTGTCCCCGTTAGTATTGTGTCGGACAGAGATCCTAGATTCACCTCGAGATTTTGGCATTCATTACAGAGGCCTTGGGTACCAAACTTAACTTGAGTACGGCTTTTCATCCCCAATCGATGGACACGGAGAGATTGATACAAATATTAGAGGACATGCTTCGTGCTTGTGCTATGGATTTCAAGGGCAATTGGGATTCACATCTACCGTTGGCGAGTTTGCATATAATAACGCTTACCAATCTAGCATTGAGATGGCTCCTTATGAGGCTTTGTATGGGCGTAAGTGTCGTTCACCAATTTGTTGGGACGAAGTTGGAGAAGCTAAGTTATGGGGTTCCGAAATGGTACAACAATCGGCCAAGGATGTCAAGTTGATTAGAGAGAGATTGCGTACGGCTCGAGTAGGCGAAAAGCTATGCGGATAACCGGAGACGCGATCTTGAGTTCCAAGTTGGAGACTTTGTGTTCTTGAAAATATCGCCGCGGGTACTAAGAGATTTGGTAAGAAAGGGAAACTTTCACCAAGGTATATTGGTCCGTTCGAAATTCTTGAGAGGGTTGGTTCTTTAGCTTACCGGATTGCATTGCCACCGTCTATTTCGGGTATTCATGATGTGTTTCACGTTTCTATGCTCCGCAAATATATGAAGGATGAATCACATGTTCTTGCCTATGAAGAGATTACCTTTGAACCCGATCTTTCCTATGTTGAGAAGCCGGTGAAGATTCTTGATACCAAAGAACAAACCTTGAGGACTAAGAGGATACCACTAGTGAAAGTTTTGTGGAAGAATCATTTGATGGAAGAAGCCACTTGGGAAACCGAGAGTGAGATGCGAGAGAAGTATCCATACTTGTTTGATTAGATGGTAAGTGAATTTAGGGACTAAATTCCTTTAAGGAGGAGAGGATGTGACACCCTAGTTCTCTTAATTGCATAATTTGCATGTTATATATCTTGTTCGCATGAATAGAAATGCCATGTTAGTATAATGTATTATAATTTGATAATTTCGCTTGTTTTAGCTTTGTTTACTTGTGTTGCTCATACAAAAATGATTTGGTATGATTTTTAGTAACCAAAATGACTTTGTACTCGTGAGGTGCATATCGGGTACAAAGCGATCGCCTTGTTTTTGGACGAGCGATCGCTTTGTAGACGTAATGTACTATTGAGGGTACAAAGCGATCGCTTGGTCCTTAACAAAGCGATCGCCTTGTAGGCGAATGTCAAAGCGATCGCCTTGCTTCGTGGGAGGGCGATCGCCTGTTACGCCGAAGCTTTATTTTAATAATTGTTGACTTGTGGACTGTTTGTTTAAGTTGGGACACGTCCCTAAGTGAGAGACCAGCTCACTCATACCTTCCTTACCGCCTCAACACCCGGGAATGACCCTCCACTTCACCCACTTCACCCAAAACCTTCTTAGAACAAGTGAGAGAGAGTGTGTGTTCTTGGTGAGATCACGTGTGTTTTCATCTCCTCCATTTCCAACCACTCAAACTTGCATGCAAAGCCATATTTGTGTTCCTTGAGACTAGAGAAACAACTTGGGAGGCTTTGATTCTTCTTTGTTGGTTAAATTGTGTGTTTGAGGTAAGTACCCAATCCCTTGTCTTGTATGCTCAATATCAAGTATGCTCCCTTCATGATAGTTTTAGTTTACATGTTTAAGAAGACATGCATCATGTTAAAAACTTGAAATTCCTTAAGTTAAATTTCGTGAATTTTGGGTTAATGACTCATAATTGATAATTTGGACTTGTGTCAAGTATGAATAATGTTCTAGGATGAACTTGGAATAACTTTTGTTCTTGGACTTGTTATAATTCATCACTTCAAAAATTGATGGACATGTTAGGGTTCACAAGTGTGGAACTTAAATCTTGATGGACTAAAAGTCACGAATGACATATAGTCTAATTGCATATGAATCGAGAACTTAGAAAAGAGCCATGAATTGCACATAGCATTCATTCGCTACTTAGGAATATTTTAGCAATAACTCATCGGAGTTGCGTTAGAGAGTCATTGAACAATACCGACTCTACAAATAAATCCCTACGACGTTTAGAGTTCAATTGAATTGTAAATTTGTTCTTGGGAATTCTTGACATGATTGATCTATTGCTCGACTTGTACATTATAGAATAACATGCCTACTTGATCGGACGAGTCGCTCTTGTCGACCTCGCTCCATTACTTGATTTATTACGTGAGTAAACATCTACTTGACTCGGACAAGTTCGCTCTTGTCGAACTTGCTCCTTACTTGATTTGTATGACAAGTAAATACCTACTTGACATACCATTAGTCCAGTGGCATTAAGTGAATTGTATCGATGGTCAACGATGCATCATAGTCATGAATCATGAGGTTCATGATGATGATGGGTCGCCATACCATAACTTGCACACACCCTTCACTACCGATCACGGTGGAGAAGAGTACCATGTCGTAACCAAAAGGGCGCTTGGAATAATACTAATCGTGGTCGATGTATCATACACGTGCATCCGACAAATACAATCGTTATAACCTTGTCTATTTCGGGGACTACGAAGCGGCACCGGTTCTATAACATATCCTAATCCTATGTGATTTAATTACGCACCTATGTGAAAACAATGTGCATCGCGACATGAGAACTACGTGCTAACATGATCTTGCTTGATACGTGCTATGTATGCCTTGCATTATATCCCGTCATGCATATTGGTTACTTACAAAGTCTTTATGACTTACCCTCCCTTTTTGTTTTAGATCCTAGTCGTCAGTGTCCGTCTTCTCGAGGTTGATCGTCTTCTCGTGCTCGTGATCGTTCACCTAGAGGTGGTAGCGTTGGCTTTTGGTTTCTTCTTTTGCAAGGACGTTGGGTTTAAGCAAGTCATTTAGACTTCGCTTGGGAATGTGTAATCATAGTAACTTGTACTTGTTGTAGACTAAATGAATATTCTACTTATGTCTCTTGTTATTTGCCGGCACTTGTTGGCCGAGCCTTGTTTACATGTATATGGTTCACTTGTTAAGACTTCCGCCGAGCATCCCTTTAGCTCTTGTTTATTGATGTGGTTTCTCCGCATGTTTAGCCGTCGAGGTGTTTATATATTAGCATGACTTGTTAGTGTTGGGTTCCTACTGTAATTTCGCCGATGACTTGGTTTACTTGTTATTAATTGTTATATCGTTTTGAAGTTTTAAATATTCCGGCTTTTTAATGCCGAGTTTTATTTCGTGTCCAATGTTGCGTCACGTTAGTTGTGATAATCGAGTCCTTGCATGATTGTAGTCCTTATTTGGACGGCTCGACCCGCGTTCCCATCTCGGGTCGGGGTTGGGTCGTCACGTTGGTATCGAGCTTTATAGGTTAGCTATCGGCCAGATAGGTTCCATGGCCTAGTTGGGTTAAGTTCTTGTGTGATGTTCTAACGTCGAGTGATTTCTTATAGGTGTATCATGGTGCGACCTAGACCGGGGCTAGTAGCGGTGAGCCGGTATTGGTCGAGGTAGAGGCGTGCCTAGGAGGGTTCCCGCCGAGCCGGAGGCTAGAGCTCCGTAAGAACCCGAAGTTGAGGTACCCCCACCTCGTAATCGTGGTGATGAGAATGCCCGTATGGCGGGCTTGTTTCGTAGAATGATGACTGTTATGACCGAGTTGGCACAAGAGGGTCAAGCAGAGGTGTACCACCTCCACCACCACCACCAGAACCGGAGGCGGAAGTTTCACCACCTCGTAACGAGGCACCGCCGTAACCTAGAGCTAGAAATAATACTACTTTGGAGAGGTTCTTGAAGATGAAACCTCCATCTTTGAGGGAGAGTCCGATGCTAGTAAAGCGAGTTATGGCCGGAGGACTTGGAGAAAATCTTTGCAGCTCTAGACGCACGAGGAAGAGAAGGTTGTCTTAGCCGTGTATAAGGAGAGAGGCAGAATCATTGGTGGAGAGTATTGTTGGCAAGTGGGATCTTAACCGGTTCCAAAGATTTGGTCTAATTTCGAGAAGGAGTTCAAGGCTTCTTATGTACCTATGGTGGTGAGGAGAAAGAGGGAGAAAGAGTTCCGGGATCTAGAACAGGTTCTATGACGGCTCGATTCACCAAGTTCACCGACTGTCTCGTTATTGTGCACATCTTGTACCCGATGAGCCCATGAGGGTGCTCAAGTTCGTTAAGGGTCTAAAGACCGAGTATAGAAGGCAGCTCTTGTCATTGCTGCGACTATAGGGTGCGCTTGATCGCGCCTATGAGATCGAGAGATATAGGAGCACAGCGAAGCTCTGTGCGATCCTCGCATCGCGATCATCGCAGCTAGCCATCTCGTGACCTCGCGGCATTCGGAAGGGGCCGGCTGGTAATCGGTGGTCATCGTGGCAACCGCCGTAATGGTGGTCGGCCTAGGCAATCGGATGGACGGCCTAGGCGTACTTCCGATGGTCGTGATAATCGTACTCCGCCTTCGCAAGGGCGGAAGGCCGGAGTGAGCCTGTTGAGTGTTCCTTTTGTCACAGGGGGCATTCGTACAATGAGTGTAGGGTCGACTTGGGCGTGTTTGGGTTGTGGAGATACAAATCACCGAGTGAAAGATTGTCCCAAGTTTAAGACTACTCGGTCCGTGGGTTCGGTTCAGCGCCGGGCACCAAGAGGGATAGTGATGGGCGTCCTAAGGCCCAAGCTCGTGTTTTTGCGCTTGACCGGCGTGGTGTTCGAGTCGACCTCGCTTTGGAGGTATTCTCTCGCCTTCGGCCATAGGGCTCGAGTTCTTATAGATCCGGTCTTCTCATTCCTATGTTGCATCGCATTTCATTGAGCATTTGTGCGTGTTACCTTCTCGCTACCTTATGTGCTTGAAGTGTCTACACCGTTGGGTGATCAATTGTTGGCGTCGGAAGTTTATAAAGCTTGTGATGTGCTTGTATGTGATCGGGTCTTGCATGCGGATCTAGTAGTTTTGCCTATTCGGGATTTTGATTTGATCTTGGGTATGGATTGGTTGTGCACTTATCATGCTCTAGTTGATTGTCGTCGTAAAAGAGTTACTTTTGCCATGCCGGTATTCGAATTTGTGTTTACGGTGATCATGCCATGAATAGTATACATATCATTTCGCTGCGGGCTAGGAAACTTCTATCTCGGGTGCACGGGGTATATTGCTTGTGTGCTTGATACTAGCATGTCTATGTTAATATAGAAGATGTACCGGTAGTTAATGAATTTCCGGATGTCTTTTCAAATGATTTTGCATTACCTCCCGACCGAGAGTTAGAGTTTTGCATTGAACTATTGCCGGAACTTCACCAATTTCTAGAGCACCTTATAGAATGGCCCCACTGAGTTGAGGAGTTGAAAGACCAATTGCGTGAACTCCTCGATAAGGAGTTCATTAAACCGAGTGTGTCTCCGTGGGGTGCACCGTTATTTGTGAAGAAGAAGGATGGTAGTTTGCGGTTGTGCATTGACTATCGTCAATTGAATCAGTTACTATCAAGAATAGGTACCCTTTACCTCACATTGATGATCTCTTCGATCAACTTCGGGATCCGTGGTGTATTCCAAGCTAGACTTGAGGAGTGGTTATCACCAGTTGAGAGTTCGGGCGGAGGATGTCCCAAAGACACTTTTCGGACACGTTATGGCCACTATGAGTTTGTGGTGATGCCGTTTGGGTTGACAAACGCGCCGATTTTCATGGACTTGATGAATCGGGTGTTTCATGATTATTTGGATTGCTTTGTTGTGGTTTTCATCGATGATATTTTAGTGTACTCAAAGTCACGAGAGGAACATGCTAACCATTTGAGAGTGGTTCTTTCCTTGTTGCGAGAAAAGAAACTTTATGCGAAATTTAGCAAGTGTGCATTTTGGCTCGAACAAGTATCTTTTCTTGGGCACGTTGTTTCTAGTGAGGGTATTGCGGTGGATCCTTCTAAGGTGGAGGCTATTACTAAATGGAAGACTCCTAGAACGGTAACCAAGTTCGTAGTTTCTTGGGCTTGGCGGGTTACTACCGTAGGTTCATTGAGGATTCTCCAAGATTGCTACTCCCATGACTAATTTGACTCGAAAAAGTCTACTTTCATTTGGAGTGATAAGTGCGAGGCCGTTTCAAGAATTGAAGAAGAGATTGACCACGCTCTGTTTTAGCATTGCCTAGTGGATGTGATAACTTTGTGATATATAGCGACGCTTCGTTAGAAGGCTTGGGTTGCGTGCTTATGCAAAACGGGAAGGTGATTGCCTATGCTTGAAAAAGTTGTCACCATATGAACGAATTACCCAACTCACGACCTTGAATTGGCGGCAATTGTTTCGCGCTTCACAAGTGGAAACATTACCTGTATGGAGCGAAGTTTGAGGTGTATACGGATCATAAGAGTTTGAAGTACCTCTTCTCGCAGAAGGAGTTGAATATGAGACAGAGGCGTTGGATGGAGAAGCTTAAGGATCATAATTTTACTATTCTTTACCATCCGGAAAAGCGAATGTTGTTGCGATGCCTTGAGTAGGAAGGCTTATATGTCTTGTATGATGATGAGGGAATGGAAGATGCTAGAGGATGTCCGGAATGGAGTCCTATTGTAAGTGGGCGTAGTGTTCTATTTGCTAATGTTCGTGCTACGCTTTATTTGGGTTGATTAAGGAGGCTCAAGTTACCGATCCCGAATTGAAGAAGATTATTGATCGATTGGGAGAGAATGCTACACGGGTTTGCGATGAACAGTGATGGAATCTTGACATTTCGAATAGGGTTTGTGTTCCTTCTTCCGATGAAGTGAAACGTATGGTCCTTGACGAGGCTCACAAAGCCAAGTACACGATACATCCAGGTAGTACTAAGATGTACCGTGACTTGAAGAGGCGTTTGGTGGAACGGTATGAAGAGGGAGATAGCCGAATATGTTTCTAGATGTTTGACATGTCAGCAGGTTAAGGCGGAGCACCAGAGACCTGCCGGTCTACTTCAGCCACTTGAGATTCCGGAGTGGAAATGGGAACATATCACGATGGATTTTGTCACGGGGTTGCCGCGTACTCGTAGAGGCTTCGATGCTGTTTGGGTTATTGTGGATAGGTTGACGAAGTCGTCCCATTTTATTCCTATTGCGATGACTTACGGTTTGAGTCGGTTAGCGCATTGTATATCCAGGAGATTATCGGCTACATGGTGTCCCCGTTAGTATTGTGTCGGACAGAGATCCTAGATTCACCTCGAGATTTTGGCATTCATTACAGGAGGCCTTGGGTACCAAACTTAACTTGAGTACAGCTTTTCATCCCCAATCAGATGGACAGTCGGAGAGATTGATACAGATATTAGAGGACATGCTTCGTGCTTGTGCTATGGATTTCAAGGGCAATTGGGATTCACATCTACCGTTGGCAGAGTTTGCATATAATAACAGTTACCAATCTAGCATTGAGATGGCTCCTTATGAGGCTTTGTATGGGCGTAAGTGTCGTTCACCAATTTGTTGGGACGAAGTTGGAGAAGCTAAATTATGGGGTTCCGAAATGGTACAACAATCGGCCAAGGATGTCAAGTTGATTAGAGAGAGATTGCGTACGGCTCAGAGTAGGCAGAAAAGCTATGCGGATAACCGGAGACGCGATCTTGAGTTCCAAGTTGGAGACTTTGTGTTCTTGAAAATATCGCCGCGGTACTAAGAGATTTGGTAAGAAAGGGAAACTTTCACCAAGGTATATTGGTCCGTTCGAAATTCTTGAGAGGGTTGGTTCTTTAGCTTACCGGATTGCATTGCCACCGTCTATTTCGGGTATTCATGATGTGTTTCACGTTTCTATGCTCCGCAAATATATGAAGGATGAATCACATGTTCTTGCCTATGAAGAGATTACCTTTGAACCCGATCTTTCCTATGTTGAGAAGCCGGTGAAGATTCTTGATACCAAAGAACAAACCTTGAGGACTAAGAGGATACCACTAGTGAAAGTTTTGTGGAAGAATCATTTGATGGAAGAAGCCACTTGGGAAACCGAGAGTGAGATGCGAGAGAAGTATCCATACTTGTTTGATTAGATGGTAAGTGAATTTAGGGACTAAATTCCTTTAAGGAGGAGAGGATGTGACACCCTAGTTCTCTTAATTGCATAATTTGCATGTTATATATCTTGTTCGCATGAATAGAAATGCCATGTTAGTATAATGTATTATAATTTGATAATTTCGCTTGTTTTAGCTTTGTTTACTTGTGTTCCTCATACAAAAATGATTTGGTATGATTTTTAGTAACCAAAATGACTTTGTACTCAGTGAGGTGCATCGGGTACAAAGCGATCGCCTTGTTTTTGGACGAGCGATCGCTTTGTAGACAGAATGTACTATTGAGCCGGGTACAAAGCGATCGCTTGGTCCTTAACAAAGCGATCGCCTTGTAGGCGAATGTCAAAGCGATCGCCTTGCTTCGTGGGAGGGCGATCGCCTGTTACGCCGAAGCTTTTTTTAATAATTGTTGACTTGTGGATGCTTGTTTAAGTTGGGACACGTCCCTAAGTGAGAGACCAGCTCACTCATACCTTCCTACGCCTCAACACCGGGTATGACCCTCCACTTCACCCACTTCACCCAAAACCTTCTTAGAACAAGTGAGAGAGAGACGTGTGTGTTCTTGGTGAGATCACGTGTGTTTTCATCTCCTCCATTTCCAACCACTCAAACTTGCATGCAAAGCCATATTTGTGTTCCTTGAGACTAGAGAAACAACTTGGGAGGCTTTGATTCTTCTTTTGTTGGTTAAATTGTGTGTTTGAGGTAAGTACCCAATCCCTTGTCTTGTATGCTCAATATCAAGTATGCTCCCTTCATGATAGTTTTAGTTTACATGTTTAAGAAGACATGCATCATGTTAAAAACTTGAAATTCCTTAAGTTAAATTTCTGTGAATTTTGGGTTAATGATTCATAATTGATAATTTGAACTTGTGTCAAGTATGAATAATGTTCTAGGATGAACTTGGAATAACTTTTGTTCTTGGACTTGTTATAATTCATCACTTCAAAAATTGATGGACATGTTAGGGTTCACAAGTGTGGAACTTAAATCTTGATGGACTAAAAGTCACGAATGACATATAGTCTAATTGCATATGAATCGAGAACTTAGAAAAGAGCCATGAATTGCACATAGCATTCATTCGCTACTTAGGAATATTTTAGCAATAACTCATCGGAGTTGCGTTAGAGAGTCATTGAACAATACCGACTCTACAAATAAATCCCTACGACGTTTAGAGTTCAATTGAATTGTAAATTATTTCTTGGGAATTCTTGACATGATTGATCTATTGCTTGACTTGTACATATAGAATAACATGCCTACTTGATCGACGAGTCGCTCTTGTCGACCTCGCTCCATTACTTGATTTATTACGTGAGTAAACATCTACTTGACTCGGACAAGTTCGCTCTTGTCGAACTTGCTCCTTACTTGATTTGTATGACAAGTAAATATCTACTTGACATACCATTAGTCCACGGCATTAAGTGAATTGTATCGATGGTCAACGATGCATCATAGTCATGAATCATGAGGTTCATGATGATGATGGGTCGCCATACCATAACTTGCACACACCCTTCACTACGATCACGGTGGAGAAGAGTACCATGTCGTAACCAAAAGGGCGCTTGGAATAATACTAATCGTGGTCGATGTATCATACACGTGCATCCGACAAATACAATCGTTATAACCTTGTCTATTTCAGGACTACGAGCGGCACCGGTTCTATAACATATCCTAATCCTATGTGATTTAATTACGCACCTATGTGAAAACAATGTGCATCGCGACATGAGAACTACGTGCTAACATGATCTTGCTTGATACGTGCTATGTATGCCTTGCATTATATCTGTCATGCATATTGGTTACTTACAAAGTCTTTATGACTTACCCTCCCTTTTACTGTTTTAGATCCTAGTCGTCCGGTTCGTCTTCTCGAGGTTGATCGTCTTCTCGTGCTCGTGATCGTTCACCGAGAGGTGGTAGCGTTGGCTTTTGGTTTCTTCTTTTGCAAGGACGTGGGGTTTAAGCAAGTCATTTAGACTTCGCTTGGGAATGTGTAATCATAGTAACTTGTACTTGTCGTAGACTAAATGAATATTCTACTTATGTCTCTTGTTATTTGCCGGCACTTGTTGGCCGAGCCTTGTTTACATGTATATGGTTCACTTGTTAAGACTTCCGCTGAGCATCCCTTTAACTCTTGTTTATTGATGTGGTTTCTCCGGCATGTTTAGCCGTCGAGGTGTTTATATATTAGCATGACTTGTTAGTGTTGGGTTCCTAATTTCCGATGACTTGGTTTACTTGTTATTAATTGTTATATCGGGTTTTGAAGTTTTAAATATTCCGGCTTTTTAATGCCGAGTTTTATTTCGTGTCCAATGTTGCGTCACGTTAGTTGTGATAATCGAGTCCTTGCATGATTGTAGTCCTTATTTGGACGGCTCGACCCGCGTTCCCATCTCGGGGTCGGGGTTGGGTCGTCACAGTGAACAACAATTACTTTACCAACCGAATTTCTAAATAGCTTAAATTATCCAGCATACCGAACATACCGAAACCGAAGGTTGGAATCCCTATAATGCTATTGAGAAATGTTAATCCCAAAGAAAGGAATGTGCAACGGAACAAGACTTATCGTCACACAACTTGGTAAGAGAGTTATTGAAGGTAGGATAATATCAGGGTCAAACATTGGAGATAAAGTTCCAATCCCAAGAATTGATTTATCGCCATCCGATGCTCAATTTCCATTTGTCATGAAAAGAAGACAATTCCCGGTGAGAGTTTGTTATGCAATGACTATTAACAAGAGTCAAGGACAAACGCTATCTAATGTTGGGCTTTACCTCCCTAAACCGGTCTTTAGCCATGGACAACTGTATGTTGCAACGTCAAGAGTTAAGACACCAGAAGGACTAAAAATTCTTGCTCTTGAAGATGAAGAAGGATACAAAGGGTGGACAAAAAATATTGTGTACAGAGAAGTTTTCAACCGTCTCAATATAAGTAAGTCATTCACAATATAGTTTCAACTTTTTTCCATATCTATAAGTTCTTCACCGTAGAATTTCTATTGTTGACTATTCAATTTTTACCGATATTTGCAATCTCCTTACAGAAACAACAGAGTCTCGAAGTACCAATGCTTAGTTTTTGAACTTAACGAAGAGATTTAATATATAATTAAATTCATCACAGGTATGCATTTATCACAAACTTACTATCATTATATTTAATGTTATCTCAACGTAGTTTTACATGTTGCATTCAAGTCCACGGAACAAATAGAACAATCATTTTCAATTCTTTGATCGTATTTAGACACTAAAATTTGAAGGACATCTCAAGATTTCCATGTCTCCATTTTTATCAAAAATGCAAATAAGTCAAGTATATTATAGTTTTTCAACATATGACACTCATTAGATAAACTGAAATTTCATTTGACAGGAAAGCATAGTTTGAGACGAGTACTTCACAACAGATGTAGATATAAAGTACCTCGAGCATGGCCAAGAGCAGGATTTAATAGTCTTGACCTACAAAAGAAAGGTAACCACATGTCATTGATCATCTTGCAAAGCCCAAAGAAAAGATCAAATGAGTTTGTGTGAAATAAAGAGAAACTCATGTCACTTATTGTCCTGCAACATTTACTAGATGTGTACAAATATTTCATTTACTCAGTACAAAATCTTATAGTCAATCTTCTGCTGTATAAATACTTGATCAATCAAGATATTCACTACTTTTCTTTTTATCTAACTGCCAGTAATACATCATATAAATCGGTATTAAGAAATTGCAGCCTTCCAAATAGAAACTGGCCAATCCATGGGTATACCATGAAGTTAGAAAGGTTGCCTTTGAACCAATCCCCTAAAGTGAAATAGGCACATGGAAAGAGCAATAGATCAGACCAGCCTACAAAAATGAACTGGTCCCTCCGTAACCAGTCATCCATAATATTAGATAAATCATTTTCATCTTTGGTAAATTTACGAAGGGCTATAGTCATCGTAATCTTCCTATCCAACTACTTAATGGTAGCCACCCTTTTCCCAAAAAAATAATAATAATAATAATAATTATCAAACCCAATTGAAGGGTTTTTCAAATCAAAGAAATTAATTAAGGCCCTAATCATTTGATCGAAGCATAAAATTGACTACCTATGTTTAAAATCTTAAAAATGAATCAAATCCAAAACTTAATTAGAATATCTTAATGACATCCAGATGAAGGTGAAATGTAAAACCAACTGGCCACTATACTCTTTCATTCATACTTCCATTTTCTCTCTACTCCTCGACAATGGCACTATGCTAGAGCTTAAAGAAATTAACGGATCGATTTTCCTACCTGGTGTCTCTCCTCTTTCATTTGTTGATCGACGTTCGAGACAACTCGAGTTGGTAAAGCAGCACTGTCAAAAGGCAATGACTTCCGGATCCGTCGACGCACTCATCAACGGTATGGCAGGCTTCAAGAAATGTCACTCGGTGAGAGCTCAACGATGGAGCTCCATGAGACCGATTTGACTAGAGGAAAATTTGAGTTTAAAGGCCACCATGGGAGATCTACCTAAGAAACTTTATGTGCTCTGAAGTGAAGAGTTCCCCAAAGATCTTTTGATTCATCTATGGTAAATCGTGGTCCACTCCTTTTTTTATTTTGTTTATAGTATATTTCTAGATTTAAAAAAAAAAAAGGTTCTAAAAAGGGGGGATACGTATATATGCAGAGAGAGAGAGAGGGGATATTTTTGGACGTAATTAAAATTCTAATCCCATTTTTGAATTTTTAAAAAAGTTCTAAGCATGCTTATATTTAAGTACATCCATCAAATTAAATATTAAATATTATTTGTCTCATTAGTGATATTTTAAAAATTAAAAAGTATATACAAACAACTATTTACCCATAATAAATATGAGTAATGCTATGTGTAACTAAAGAGTATCAAATTTTTTGCACCAAATGATGTGTCAGCTGATGTGATGCATTAATTATAATTTTTAATTTTACTTTTTGTACCATATCTGCTGGCAAATCATTTGGTGCAAAAAATTTGGTACACTTTAGGTACCCATAACATTACTCTAAATATTGAATAATGCTATGGGTACCTAAAGAGTACCAAATTTTTTGCACCAAATGATGTGTCAGTTGATGTGGCGGTTGATGTGATGTATTAATTATGATTTTTTATTTTGTTTTTTGTACCACATCAGCTGACACATCATTTGGTATAAAAAATTTGATACTCTTTAGGTACCCGTAGCATTACTAATAAATATTTTTTTAAAAAATATTCTGTAATAAAAGTACTATACTAAACAACCATCAATTTACATATCTTGACAACACTTAATTTTTATCAGACATTAAATCAATAAATACCTATATTTAATAATAATATTTTTTTATAAAAATACTTTCTAAAATGTATTAATTAATCTCAAAATTAAATTGTACCCGTGCAGAGCACGGGCTCCATAACTAGTATAAGTTGAAAGAAGATATTAAATTAATGGAGATAAAGATGGTGAAATATGTAAATTAGTTAGAGATAAAGATGGTGTGGTATGTAAAAGTGTTGGAGTTTGTGCCACCATTGGAGTAGTTTTTTGATTTTGAATCAAATGAGTATCAAATGAATTACTTTATTGATTTTTAATGAGTTGTGTTTGATTGAATCAAACCATTGTACATGCTCTAAGCAGTACTCCGAGTGAGATTGACTAGATCTTGTTAAGTGTAATTTTGTGGAGGTTTATTGTAGGGTCAAAGAATTGAAGGAGCGATCCAGCAATCCGTCATAGCTAAGGGGGAGTTTCAGTAATTTTTCACGCTCTTTTTCGTCAAGCCTCGAAAGAAAGCCGGGGTTTGAACTGAAGAAGCATAATTACGAATCGACGACAGTTAAATCTGTATCGCCGGCGACGAGCAAGGACAAATTCAGGTTCGTTCTCTTCAGATCTTAGTTTCGTTTACCTTGTATCTCTCGCTTTTCGACTTATCTGATCAAAATCATTTCATTTTCACTTCCTTCGCGTCTAACGTATGCTATCTCTCAATCCCCAGATCTATATATCTCCGGCATATAATTCGAGTTCTTGAATTGTTAGAGAAAATTTGTGGCATTTGGAATTGTTTTGGTTGGTTGGTTGATTTAGGTTTATGTTTCTTAAGCAGCTCTCGCATCTGAGCAGCGCAGTGGACTTGAAGTTTCTATCCAACTAGATCAATCATGGTGAGAGGTCACTTGGATATTTTATCTTATTCATTTACCTCCTGAGCAATGTAGCTCAGATGTAATTTATGCATGTCTTGTGTATTTCAAGTGTTCATGTATTAATGGTTAAAACAATGTGCAAGCAACACCTTCGAAAGAAAACTTTTTGCATAAATACATCGGTAGGTACATACAGGCAGACACATAGCTATGAGTCGTCTGTGAATTTCATTTATATTTATTCTTTAGCAACGATTTCTATGATGATAGAGAATGGAGGGATAGAGTAGAAGAGAAAGGGTGGAAAAGAGGGGAAAGAAATTTCTCTATGAGATGAAGGTGGACCATGTACCTTTTTCTTCCAGCCAAAATATGCCTGGCTATGAGAAGATTAATTATATGAAGCTTATGCTAATTCTTAGGAGATAAACCACTTAAGTAGTCATTTCACATGTGTGTTATCTGTGATTTAAAACTAATTTTTAAACTACGTATACAGCCCCCACATCATAGCAATAAAACTTGTAACCCCGATAATTTGATCAGATTAAAGATAGCACAAATAAGAAAACCATTGGAGTAACAATATTAATATATCCTAAAATTAAGCTACATTAGGTTTATACATGTCCCTTGCTATTCAAATATATGATTCGTAATTTAAAGTGTACAATGCCTTATTCAAACTGTAAGACTCAGTTACATTTAATGGTATCTTAGTTGAATTGTGCATGTGAATAGGATGGAGAATTGATAAGAAGCAAAATTGCTGAATTGATCCCTTTTTCATATGATTGCTCCCCACCCATGTGAACATTCTGTCAGAATGCCATCAATTTGCATAAACACAGTTTTTAGTTTATTACTGTGTTAATAGGTTACTAAGGCTGCAAATGAACCGAGCCGAGACCGAGCTTTGACTGGGTCAGGGTCAGGTTGTGTCATTTTTGGCATGGTCAGATTCGGTTTCCATCTTATTTAAAATTATATATATGATGCTCAGACTTTGCTCAAACTCATGTTTCAATTATTCGTGAACGGACTTGGCTCGGTTCGTTTGTATGCAAATTATAGATGATAAAATTCAAACCGTCGTGATCAAAGAAGTAAAATGCCTCTGTATGGAAACAAATTTGTGTATTAATTTGATATTTCTATATATAATATGTTTAAATAAATCAATATGTATGTATGAATATTTAGGATTTGTAAAAGGTTTAGCACATTATAAAACTATGAAATATACAATAATGTATAATGTGAAATACATATTTCTTGAAAATATATATATATATAATATATATATATATAAAATAGAATAATAAAACGAGTCGTTCACGAGCCTAATTTTAATGCTCAAGCTCGGCTCATTTAGCAAACGAACCCAAATTTTTCGCTCAAGCTTGGTTAATTCTTAATTGAACCGAGTTCAGGTCGAAGCTTTAGTGAACCGAGTCTGAACATTTTCATGAACGACTCGGTTCATTTGCAGTGCTAAAGGTTACTAGACTACTTTAGTAGGGTCTTTAGGTTTAAAATTGAGCAAATTCATCTTCTCTCTTTCCTTTTCTATTGTTTATGAGTTTCTTAAAGGCACTAGTTGCTTTCTCAAGACAACATATCATTTTTGCATGAAGGCACTCTTCTCATTGTTTTGGTGTTGTTCTCTAACTTGGCTATATGCTGCAATATGTTTTCTTGTAAATTCCGCTGTTTAAATATATATGTGCTTTTGAATATTTTTTCTGTTGTTCATCCAGAATTTACAGTTTGTTTCTCGATTCTCAGTTTTTGATTTATAGGATTTGGATTCCCACTATTTCGCAACTATGTACTCAGCTATTTTTTGCAATACCATGATCATGTCATGTGCCTTGTACTTTTTAGTCTTCATGTCACTTGAATTGAACCCATGATACAAATATTATGATGTTTTTGTTAAGGAGTTAGTGGGCACCTATGTTACATGGACTCAAGTACGAGGATGAGATATGGGTGCGGATCTGGGAGTCGTACCTGCCATAAATTTAAGATTTCACACTAAATGTAGGTGTCCAACAACCATACCCACACCCACACCCACAACAACACCCATGCATGTCGTATCGACACGGGTACTTTGGCAAAAATGAAGAGTCCATGTAACACAGGTGGGCACTCTTAGTCTGAGTTGTACCTGAAAAACTACTGAAAGCCGCGTGGTGAAACTAAAAAAATGAAAAATTACACGATTAAAAAAGAATTACTCGAGTATAAATGAATAGACAAATATGAAATTCAGACATTCCATTCTTTTATGTCATTATGTGCAGGTAGACCTTGTTGAGGTAGCGTATAACATGCCAGGGTGCGCTCATAGTTGAATGCGTGTTTGATTTTACCTCAAAATTGGTTATTACAAAATGATGAGCTTGATCAAGCTCGGTGTTCACGAATAAGGGTTGTGAGATAACACATCTACGATTAATGTTGAATGATTCGTTTTTGAATGACTGTTGAAATGCAGCTCAAAATTCGTTGTGGTTTGGTAACTTTAAACCTATTGTCTTTCTTGGAGTTAGAAGTCCACCATTGGTTGGTGAAAATGATACAAGTGATTCATTTGTAAAGATTTGGGTGACAGTTGTGCCCATCCCCACTAGTTTGGAATCCATATCAAGACCTAACGCTTCCAGCCTCTCTTACATGGAGGGAGATTCCCTTAGATCTGTTATTTCCAGTCTTCCAAATTTTCCCCCTTTGCCAAATCCTTACTACACATCTTGTTCTGGAGCTCTGGCACAATTTTGTCTATCATTAAGCACTCCGGTACTGAAAGATATGATGGATTTTGGAGGGACTAGGTAAAGGGTTAGGACTTAGGAGGATCAGAACTATTGAATTGAAGATGATGCTTGAATAGCAGGGGGACCACTCCTTCCCCCTTGATGGGATATAGAGCAAACCTGAAAACCAAAAGATCCTTAAGAGTTCACTGTGACATCTCTTGGCTGGATTGGGTTTTAGATTCTTGGGTACTTCCTTGAACTCCTTGAAGCTTTCTTATGGAGCTAAAAGTAACCCTTTCCTTAGTAGTTGGCTATGTTTTCCCGTATTTTCATTGTCCTAATGTCTTCATGTGAAGGCAATTTTGGCCAATGAGTATTTGGACACAGCAACCTTCACAAGTTAAGACACTGCTACATGACTGTACGCTTAAGATAATAGGAAAAGATGTCTTATGTCATATATGTTGACATCCTTTACTATGAGATAAAAAAACTGGTCAATTGCAATTTTTCCCAGTGGTTATTCTCTTTTTGTTATTTTAGTTAAAATGAAAATTTGAATACAGTGCAAATATGACACCCCACATGAAAAATAAGTATTTTGTAATGTTTCGGTAACAGAGTATTGAAAAAGATTGTTTACTCTTGTAATTTTGGGAGTTCGCGTTCAGTGTGGATAGTAATATGTCATATTTAATTATATGAACTTCTGTTGTTCTGTCTTTTGCCCCTATTGAACTTTTGAGTTGATTGGATCTGTTTTATGTTTGATTTCATAGTTTTTTCAAAACTTAGCTGGTTAACAAGATAAGAGTTGAAGCTAGTTCTGATATAACTTATCCATAAAATGGCTAGTTCTGAGATAGTTCTACAGCGTGGAATGGGTCTCTAAATGCTTGGATGGTTGGACGCGTGCTTTCTTCTCACTTGGGGAAAGAATTACTCTTATCGTGGCATCTGGCGATTATTCCTCGTGCTTTCTTCTCACTTGGGGAAAGAATTACTCTTATTGTGGCATCTGGCGATTATTCCTCATTATGTTTTGTGTCTTTTCTAGTTCCTGGTTAGTGTAGGTGACAGGCTTGAGGGGATTATGAGGAAGTTTTTGTGAAGAGGACAGAGGATACTTGCAGGGGCCACTTGGTGGCGTGGGATAAGGTTTGTAGTCTCTGGGAGGAGGGTGGCTTAGGAATTGGTAAAGTGGTTCTGGACTTTCCTTGTGGTTCGGCTCCAATGACTCTTAGGAGTCTCTGGAAGTGTGCTATCCTTTCTTTCTCCCACTGGTCCGATTTTAAGTTCGTGATAGGCTTTGTATTCATTTTGAGAAAGATCCTTGGCAGGGGGCTCTTCCTTGTAAGTTCTCCTTTCCTCGTCTTTTCAGGCTATCAGTAGTTCATGATTCCCCTATATCGAATAGGGAGTTGGTGGCTTGTCTTCGGATTTCCAGTTTTCCAGAAATTTGAACGATTGAGAGATGCAAAGCTGATTGCTCTGTTGGATCTTCTTGGTAACTCTTGGTTATCTCAATCCCCTGATAGTTGGTCGTGGGTTATGGATTCCTCTGGTGCTTTTTTTCTTGTAGATCCTTTTTGGCTTGTTTGAGCTGAGCTCCAGTCTCACGATTGTCCTCGTGCTTCTTCCTTGTGGAAAGTGCGGGTTCCTTTTAAGATTCGGGCTTTTGTGTGGTCTTTAGTGCTTAACAAGCTCACTGCTAACGTTCTTCAGCAGGTTCGCAGACCCCACAAGAAATTATCTCCAGATTGCTGTGTGATGTGTAATCAGAATTCGAAGTCCCATGATCATCTCTTCATCCATTATTGTATGGTCGACTATTTATGGTTTTGATTGTTTGCAGTTGCAGATGAAGCTTGGGTTAGTCCTCGTGCTGTGAGTTTGTTCCTCCTGATTCATTTTAGAGTTTATGGTAAAGGGAAGGATGTGACGGCCTTGTTGTAGTGTGGGGTGTTCACATTTTCTTTGGTGCATTTGGAGAAATTCTAGTATTTTTGAGGATCAACAGTTGACCAGATCTCTTCTATGGGATAGGGTGGTTTTTCTTGCTTCGCTTTGGGCAAGCATGTGGGTGCCTTTATCTGTTATTCAGCTGGACTGGAGAGCTCTTTTGTTTTGAGTTTCTTATTGTTTTTTTCTTGTTTTTCCTTTACTTTGATGGTTTCCTCATCCATCTTGCTTGTAGTCTTTCTTCCTTCTTAATATATCTTCTTTTTCGATTAAAAAAAAAAGAGAAGAAAAGATATAGCTCTAAGGGTTTATGCTACTCTTTCTTCTTCTATGATAATAGGGCCATTTTACATGTGTGTAGTTACAGATGTAGCTATGTCACTGATGAATACTTCTTGCTTCCTTGGAAAATTTCTTGTCAACTATTTTCTGTTGCATGCTTCCCATTTGGGAAGTAATTTTTTCAAAAAGCTGTTTATGTTGTGTATATGCTGGGTTGTGAGTCAAACTTCCTCTCCCCCTAAGTGTGTTGCTAAGGGTTATGTTCTTGTGCAGATTCACTTTGTTCTTCTAATTAGTCGGCAAGGAAAAGTTAGGTTGACAAAGTGGTACTCACCTTATACACAGAAGGAAAGAACTAAGGTATTGATACATACATGCTCTCCCCCCTCCCCCCTCTCTCGGTGCTAGATCTGCTTTGCTTCTTTATAGATCTGAATGCTGCTTATTTTCTGCACCATTGAGGCGAAATTCAGAATTGAATGCTGGGTATGACCGTATGAGTATAGGTCTCAGTTAGTATATTTTACGAAGTTAGGAAGTTCAAAAACTGTGTTGTTTTTCGAAAGTAATTCCATTAGTTTCTTTTTTTGATCACCCTTTCTCTCTGCTTGATTATTCCATTGGTGTGAAATACATAAAGCTCTTATGTTGTTGGAGCTCGATAAAGTTTCCATTTCAAGCTTATTTCCTTTCAGTAAACTAATGCTCTACATCAATTGGACGGGGCTGTCATATAAAGCTAAAAATATGCAAATTAATTCCTAGCTTCATGTACTCAATCAAGCAAAGTCAACTCATCCTTTGTCCAAACTACTTGGCATCTGCTACATGAATCCTTTTTTGCCATTCATGTCTTCTGAGTAAGAGACTTTTGTAAAAGAACAATGAAATGTCCTTAGTCCGCCCTGTCTATGTTATTTCTTTCTTCCCTTAAGCATTGCCGTTACTACTATGTTATGATCACTCTTCCTGAATGACTTACTTATTGGTCTATTTTAATACGAGTCTAAACCTTATAAGAAATTTTCCTCCATTATATTCTCCATTTAGGGCTTTTACTGTCTGAAGAACGTATCCATGTCAGATTTTGGTGTTTTGACATGCAACTCAAGTTGCAATTTTATTTTATTTATTTATTTTTAAAATTTAAACTTTGCACTATCTTTTATACTCCACTCAAATATTGTTTCAACAGTGAAAAGTATATCATTTCTATTATTCATTTGCGTCATTACTTGACCCCACCTTTTCTATTTTTATCTCCGTACCCTTTTTATTCCAATGCACGTTAAATGAAGAAATGGTTGGCATAGCCTAGCGTGAATCCTGACCAAATGCAAGTGGACAGTAGCATGTCCAAGCAACTCTCATCATTTACTTCATCGTCGTCTCATCCTAGACTCCTAGTCTTACTTTAGCCGATGATTCACTAGCATCTTTTACAGCTTTTGGCACTCCTTCCCCTGCTTGTTCTCTTTCTTTGTCTTCTGTCTTGTCTAACTTGTGAAAGTTGTCACGATAGAGAAATTTACAGCTAAATGAAAGTGACAAATGAAATGAAAAAAGATGCATCCAAACACAGCCTTAAATCATTTTTTGGTTTACCACACCTCTTCTGCAGTCTTACATTTGGTTCCACTCATTTTATGAACATGTTCTATAGAATTCCTTCCGTTTTACTGGTCTCATGCAGTCCTGCTGCTCACTCATCGTAGTTCTATACGTTATAGCCCATATATTATTGCTCAACTGGATGATATGCATTATCTTGAATCAACTTCTTAACGCAATAATTTCTAGAGATAATATCCCTTTTTATTAATAGTTGAAACTGAATTGCATGGATGAACCCTTTGAAAAGGTAATACGAGAGCTGAGTGGTCTAATTCTTACACGTGGCCCCAAGCTTTGCAACTTCGTGGAGTGGAGGGGATTTAAAGTTGTCTACAAAAGGTATTGACTGGTAACTACTCTGCACTATTCTTTACCAGTTTTCACAAGCGCGGCATCCTTTGATTCCTTCACACAGCCTTTGGTCTGACTGTCATATTAACAAGCTTAACTGGTTTATTCCAATGTGCTTGCTCAGATATGCCAGCCTCTATTTCTGCATGTGCATCAACCAGGAAGACAATGAACTGGAGATCCTCGAAATTATTCATCATCTTGTTGAGATACTAGATCGCTACTTTGGAAGTGTGAGCCAGCTATTCCTTGGAAATTTAATAGATTGGTTATTATTTGATGATCTTAAGTTGATTTTTTGTGTTACTTCTCTCTGCATTAGGTTTGTGAGCTGGACTTGATCTTTAATTTCCACAAGGTTTGTTCTTTTCGCTACCTAGTTGCTTGACTGTTTTTCTTTTTTGCCAAGTATTTCAAAGAAACCAGGGAAATTTGAGTGGAATCAAAGTAAAAATTGGCTTAGTATAGAACTTTAAAGGTGGAAAAAGGATTCATCTGAAACATGGATGTTGGTAGGTATTCACTGGACTGATTCCCCTTGGGTCAAGTGTTTTGAAGACTTCGTTATAGGTTTGCCATTTTTTAGGCCAATGTTGTCCGAGGTATACTTCCCTTATTCTCTGAATTAGCTAAGATATAAGTATATTCTTTAGGTGTACCTGGTCTTTCCTTTTCCTCTTTTCGTTTTTTGAGTCCTATTCAGGTGGGCGAATTGACTTTTGAATTACTTTCTCCAGAGGAAGCAATATTTGCAACTGGTGTTCTCTCTTACTTGCTCTCAGTCTTTTTTTAAAATATTTAATGGCCATAATCTGGTAAAGTTAAGTTTGAATAACTGGGTAGAGCTACTTATCAAAAAAAAAAACCACCTAGGTAGAGTACTTACTTACACTGACTAAATGTCATTGTAACGCCCCTAGCCCAAAAGCCCAGTTCGCTATGCATGACCCACTCACTTACCCACTAAGCATTTGGGTTAAGTAGGCTCATCACAGGCCCACCTAAAAGTCGATGATGTTGGTGTCTAGTGGTAGTGGGCGGCCATTTATAAGGCATACACAAGTCCCACATTTACTTTATGTGGGACGAGGATATTACAATCTCCTCCACTTAAATCCTTGACGTCCCCGTCAAGGCTCAAAAGTTCTGCACCCCGGGTGATGTGTTCAACACATTTCCGGCTGAAGACCTCTGATACCATTTGTGACGCCTCGAGCCGGAAATCCCGATCCGCTATGCATGACCCACTCATTGCTCTTTCTCAATAAATGTAGAAGTAGGGGGCCTGTGCACCAATATCTGCCATAAAAGTTGCGGTAGACACTGGGAAGCAGATTTTGAGAGTGCCATCTTTCACAAATTCAGACCAACCTGTTAAAGATGGCTATTCCCGGGCTGGACTAATGACCCACTAAGCACCTGGCCAACTAGGGCCCCCATAGGCTTATCCAGAAGTCCATGGATGATTGTCCCCATAGGCTAATCTAGAAGTCCATGGATGATTGTTGGTTCCTGTGGTAGTAGGAAGGCGCACAAATTTTCCACATCTAACCTATGTGGGATGGGGGTATTACAGTCATTTATTTCTGTCCTTACTGCTCTTGTTCAACAAGTGCTCCCTCTCCTTGGGGCAATAATAATGTTATACTCCATTTGTCCCAAAACCCTTTCTCTACCGGAAAGTCATCCTAGGTCAACATCAAATTGCTATTTACTAAACACTTATTATATCTTAGGTAATGAAATTTCAATCATTGATACTCAATGATTCTCCTTGTGTCCCAAAATGAGCCATTTTTGGCTTTTAAAGCAAATTAAGTAAGTTGACTTTTTAGCTATTCTAGTAACACATACATAAATATCTTGAGTCATCTTATAACATTGCAAGTGCATAGTTGACGAATGTGATCTTTGTAACTTCATAACAAGATGGACACTTATTTTGGGATAATTTTTTTTTTTTTTGAAATAGATACTCTTTTGGGATGGAGGGAGTATAATATTAAGTATACTACCAATAACAATTTTCAGAATTTCGTGAAGATAATTTATATTTTACAAGTCTTTGGTCGTGACCAAGAAAACTTAAATGAGATTATTTTGTTTGCAATGGAGGGAGTATTAAAAAAATCCCAAAAGAAACGAGGTCTATATAGATGTTATGTTTAGGTTTACATTGTTTCTTTTGCAGGCATACTACATCCTGGATGAGATTTTGATAGCTGGTGAACTTCAAGAGTCTAGCAAGAAAACAGTTGCCCGTCTAATAGCTGCACAGGTAGTAGCTATCTGCAGTAGTTTTGCTGGTGATAGTGTCTCTCACTGTCTTGTAAAGCTTTTAAATATGATGCCCCAATTATCTTTTTTACAGGATTCTTTAGTGGAGGCTGCTAAGGAAGAGGCCAATTCTATAAGCAACATGATTGCTCAGGCAACTAAATAACTTTTTCCGCTGATTGGAAGTGTGGACATTGGTCATTCCGACAGATAAAAGTTCCTTTTTGTACCATAATTATGTCATATATGGTCTTTCTTTTCTGGGGAAGATCCTATTTGTATCATGTAGTTATTTTGATTTGCTCATTGGCAAGGTTTTTCTATACGACTTGAATGCTGTTTGTTTGATATCTGGAAGGTCTCTCGCAACACTATTTTGCAAAGTCCATTTCCTTGCCTTTGGTGAGTCTCGAGGACCCAGCCTTAAACCTTAAACCTTAAGTATGAAAGGTGATTACCGGGGGTCTCGCGAAGAATGAGTGTGATATTTTGGAAAAGAAAGTAGTTTTCATTGTGAAACAGTTCCTTCAACTGTATTTATTAGGCTAATTGCAATTTTGGGTATAAGTTTATGGCATAATGTGCCAGGCATTTGACATGTTTAGTTTTTATAGGTATTTACTTCATTTTCTAAGTCATGCAAAATATGTTGTCTTAAAGGTGTTGTGTTTTAAGTCTTTTTCGGTGATTGAATAGTTGGTTTTCTTATCCTTCTTTCTCCCTGGTTTCTTCCCTTCCCTCCCTTTTGCTTCCCTCCATTTCTCTTCCCTCTTCGCCTTTGCTACCCAACTGGCAAATTGTGGCAAATAGCACCGGTGGGTGATTATTGCCCTAGATCTATTTAGATCTACTTTGCAAAAGCTGAGATTCGTTTTCTTTATTCGGTTTTGGTTGAGTTTGATCTGATTTCTCATTACGTCTGCCAGTTACTATCTCTTTTTATTTTCCGCTCTCTTCAACGGCTGTTGATTGCGTGGTAAGTGAGCTCGTTTAGGTTTTAGGCAGTGCTTGTATTTGTTACGGGTTCTCTTCCTTCCTCCCCCCCCCCTCTGAGTTTCTCAAGTGGTGACCCAGGGTGACCTTGGTGGTTCTCCCACACCGTGGTGGTTCTGGCTTCCCCCTTCCCTACTTCCTGTTGCATGAGGGTCGTTGACTCCCCCTCCCTCATCCTCGCGACAGAATTTTGTTGCTTCTTTTTGGGTGTGCTTGGTGGAGTTAGTGCGCGCTGTCTACAATTGTCTTGTTCTCTTGCGGGGTGGTATCTTGCAAAGCAACTTCGTGATTGAAGGTGGGCGATGGGATGTGGTAATATGGCCAATATAGGGGTACACTTGGCTGTCATGTTTCCTGACCAATCTGCCGCCCAGTGATTGTTCAAAGTGCAGTCCTGTAATAAGGTTGTAACGTGGTTGTTTTGGTGGGCGATAACTGTTGGATTTGGGTTGTGTTTATTTGTGGGTTGTTCTGTCTTTTTGATGTTTGGGTGTGGGCTTTGTATTGAGTCTACTTTTTCTTCTTATTGGGTATGTTGACATTTATTTTTGGGTGAATTACAGGCCGTTTCCTTTTTAAAAATTCGTAGTCCACTCATCTTTTTTTAAAATCGGAAAAAGTCATTTTTGTGACGAAAAGACGATTATGCTATTAATGAAAGAAAAACACACGCGCATCAGTAACCTAAGGCATCGCGATGCCCAATTTATATATTTATTTTTGTGCATCGTGATGCACCACTTCGGCATTGTGATGCACCACTTTTGCAAATTGGGGTATCGCGATGCAACAATTGGTGCATCGCGATCATCGCAGCGTGCCTTAGGGAACCAATCGGTGCGCGCCTTAGCGAGTAGGGGGGCCAACTGAAAAAATTGAATTGCCGTTGCTCGCTAGGGCGAGCTTTCCGTTGCTCGCCTTAGTGAGCTGTTGCTCAAGCCATCCATTTCGGTTTATTCACAGAGACAAAAAGCGATGCTTCACTTTGTGCATCGTGATGTTCTACTTTGTGCATCGCGATGCTCTGTTTGAATTTCAACCGCTGGAGGGGACTTGATTTTCGTTTACTTTTCGGGGGCGTTGCCCCTGAATCCCCACAAGGGACGCTGTCCCCTCGACCCCTGCGACCTGACCGGCCAGGTCGATCCCCGTTGCGTTGCCCAGCATATTGCGTTGCTTAGTATTTGAGTTGTCTAACATATTTGGGCATCGCGATGAGGCATCAAGGCATTGCAATGAGCCATCCCTATATCGTGATGCCCAATTCAAAAATAGTATTTTTTGGTTCAAAAATTGTGCACAAATGTAGTACTAAGTTAGGATAACAGTATGTGATTGATTGTAAACAAATTCGAAGCTTAAAACATAGATTAAAGTGGCCAAAACAGCCCAAGAACAAGGAAAAACGAGATGAACTCAAAAAATTTAAATTTAATCAAATTGTGATTAAATTCGTGTTTTATGCATGAAAATTCGACTATTTATTTTTTCGTTTCCACGTTTGTTTTGTGAATTTATATTTCTCAAATTTAAATGCTATAAAGCTTTCAAGCGTGGGAGCTGGGCTGTGAAAGTCAATCTTCATCATCAAAGAGACGGGGGCATTTCAGAAAGAAAAATTTCAAAGTGCCTTTTTCGGTTTTTTAAAAAAAAAAGGTGAACTGGAGAGAATAAAAACTTTTCAAAGTGTATCGGCCAGCAATTTTCTCTTTTTTTTTTTGTTTTTGTTTTTGTTTTTGGAGTTTTTGTTCTTTGTTTTAGTTAAGTGTCATTGATAGTAAGGTAGGAGGTATATATTAGTGCGTTGGGAGATATAGCTATTATTGGCCTATGTCGGCTTCCAGAACAGGCAGGACATGTTATTTAGTTTTTATCAATACTTAGTTGTAACAATAGTTGTAAAAAGAGTTGTAAATTTAGCATTTTTCTTTTTTACTATACTAATAGTTCCTAATGTAATAATAGTGGTTCTTGCCTTGTTTTAAAAAAACATAGATGCTAAATACCGCACCCCAAATAACTAAATACCGCACCCTTTTAAAATAAAATGACTCCATTGCCCTTCCATATATATATATATATATATATATATATATATATATGTTTTTACCACCCTTCCATCCTATTTAATAAAACAAAAAAACAAAAGAAAGAAAGAGAGAGAGGCGGGTGAAGTAGGCGGACGAAGAGAGGGGGAAAGGAAGAAAGGAAGATTAATAGCTCGACTACAATCTCATTCTCTCATTCTTCTCCAGTTGAAGGTATGTTCATTATTCAAATTTTGTGATTGACGCTTCTCTTCAATAACAACTGAAACCCTAGGCGGCTCTACATGGTATTTGTGGCTGTCCTACGTGGCCCTCCCTAATATCTCAACCCATGGTGGGCGGCCCTACTAAGATTTGTTTTTTTGTTGAAAAGAGTATCTATACTTTCTTTTTCCTTACAACTATTTTAGTCCTAGCTGTTATATTCTTAAGTCAGACATGATTTTTTGAATGATTGAAATTCTGGGAAGTCTATTGTGTTGCAAACTCAGTTTGGTGTTCGAAATTGCCATCAATGGGGTCAATTTTCTTTGATATTAAGTTGGAATCACATTCTGGTTTACGAACCTAATCTTACAATGTGTAGATATTGAGTGGGGAAAGATCCAATTTTTCATACAATGTGTAGATATTGGCTGGCCCTGCTGAGTGCCATCTGTATCTGTAAGTGTTTCTATGTGCAAATACCCAGTTATCATGGGTGTTGATGGAGTGATAGACAGGGTAAAGATGTTACATATTAACATAATTTATAGACATTGGATATTGCTGGTGTGTGTGTGTCAATAGCCAGTTATTAGTGGTGCGTTCAGAGTGAGAGACAGAGTGAGAGACTGATGAAATATATTAGATGCCCTGTATAATGTGTCTGCTTTTGTTTACAAGCAAGTGCAACAAACAAAGTATGTAGTTTTAGAACCCCCTAGCTCTTAGACCCAAGCATTCACAATTTCATGTAATTAGCGACACACCCAATATTTTTTGCTTTGATTGTTTGCGTTCTCTTTGTTTCTTCTGAACTTATACCTTGGTACTTGTTAAATTTATTCAGTCCCCTTGAGCATAATAGAGATCTCAAACATAGACCCTTCATGCATTGAAAGCATAAAGCATTTAATGAAACTTGGTTCTCCTCTTCCAATCCAAACTTAGTAAATTAAATAACTACAAACCATTGGGTCTTAAGGATCTTTAAATTGTCACAAAGAAGCATTTAGCAAATTGTATATTTGGTGAATTTGGTTTAGCTATATACTTCTTTATTGTTGTTGGCACTTTACCAAGAAAGAAGTCAGATATATGATTGACTTTTAATTGTAAATTTGGTTGTATAGAAATTTGAAGATTATAACAACAAAAAAGTTCCTTCAGTATGAATTTTATAAAGTTCCTTCAGTATTCTGATTCACAAGTAGCTAAATACCTATAATGAGTAAGTTGCTTAAATGCAGGCATGTAGCACAAGCTTTATAGTAGGGGTTCTATTTTATCAAAAATTATGAAGCTACATAAGGCTTAACCTCAAATAGAGCGAGAAGTGTAATACCCCGACCCGACTTCTTCCCTAATTCGATTATAGTCTCTAGTTATTGACCTTAAAACCCTCGGAGAGTGAGGTGTCATGCTTGTTAAGCGTGACGTATCATGTCGTGATCCGTGTTCGACACGTGATTAAACTCATGGTGAGTCGTACTTTGTTTCTGTACTCGTGCGAGACTTTTATCGAAACCGATTATCATTTGTATACCTTGTATATTTTCCACGTTTAAGTGATCTAGCCTTGGTTTAGATTCACCCTCGAGTAACGAGCATGTTATTCTTATCGTTAAACCGTAAGTCGAGTTGATTCGTGTGTCATTTCGCATGTTTATCTTCGCGTGCGAGCAAGAATTGTGTTGTTTATCCTTCGAGCCTCCTTGGGGAATGATTTGGTTGAGTTTTGAGTATGTTTTGACCTTTGTTTGATGTTAGAATCAACCTAGGATCACTTCGGGACATTTCGGGATCCATCGAGGGCATTTTTGGAAAAACAGCCTAGTGCTTTAATTCTATGCGGCCACACTATGCTAGCTCGCATAAAAACCCAAACTTTCTGGAATCTATGCAGCTGCACTATGCGTCCGTATGGCTCTTATGCGGCCGCACTATGCGTTTGCATAAAGACGGGCTCTGCTCGTCTGGTTTTCGTTCTTTCTCGGTTTTTAACATTTTTAAGTGGTTTAAAATGCTCAAACAAGCCCGGGATTGGACCAAACACTTACCCATGATATTAATAAAAGATCACAACTCTATTTTCTCCCTCATTTCATCCTCAACTCAGATTTTTGAGAGAGAGAGCCTAGAGAGAGAGAGAGAGAGAGAGAGAGAGAGAGAAGAGGAAGAATTCGCGATATCTTGAGCGTTTGAAGTCGGATTCGTTATCCGTCTTTGCCGTAGCATAGAGGGAAACGAGGAGCATGTTTATATCTGAAAAGATCATCCGATCTATTGAGGAATCATCCGCTCACCTCTTCTCCCACATTTTTAGAGAGAGAAGGTTAATTTTGAGAGAGAGAAAGCTTGATTCGAGCTTGGATCGAGCTTCGGATCGACGTGTGGACTCCGTAGCAGCATAGAGGTCATGGAGTATTACATTTCCACCCGAAGCCCTTTGATTTTGCGAAGGATTTGCGTTGTATTGTAAGTTACTAATCTCCTTCTTAGATTTTGAGCATCGTAGTGTAATATCACGATGATTACGTGTTATACATGTTGTATATGAACTCCCTACATGCTATACTTGTCCAATGTGATATTTTAGCATGATTAAATGATGTGTATGGATGAATTGTTGTTAATTTTGTGGTCTCCAAATATTAGAGACTTGTGGAGTTCATTGTTGTACACGTTATTGTTGTTATGGTGTTGGTTGTTGTCTCTAAGTATTAGAGACTCCTCGAGATTGTGTTGTGGATATTGATGTTGTTTCCTGAGTTGTAGACTCGTGGGTTTGTTTTATAGTTGGGTTCCGGCAAGTAAAGTCGCCGATGACTTGTTTTAGTTATATCGAGTATTTATAACTCGTTGAGATTTTAATCGTTAGTATACTCGCGAGATTGTTATGAGTAATAGACTTTTGGTATATTGAGTCTCGTGATTGAGATGGGTATGTAGGGATGATGCTACGACTTGTCCCGACCTCTAAAAATTATGAAAATTTTCAGGATGCTACAAAACATATAAATGTAAAACATATCAAAAATTCAGATAATTCCCATGGACGGATTTGTCCCAGTAAATTCGACAACATGCTTTAAAACAATGACCAATCTCAATTCAAGAACTAAGCATTTGACTTCTAAAAATCATTATGTCTTTCCCCCATTACATTTCCAACTTAAATCAGTAACTTAAGACAACAAAACATCATATGGAGTAACTAATAACACATTTCTTCCAAGAAATCAATGCAAGGATCATCATCTAACACAACCTACATGCTTTACTCTCCCAATTCAACTCATAAACATACAAAACATCATAGTTACTTACCTCCATGTCCGACTCTAGCGGAGTCGAATGGGACTTTAAGGATATACGTCGAGTAATGAGTTAATGAGTGATATAAATACGTATTAGTAGTATTTTAGTCTCCTACGATATGGGATGACGAATCGATGAGTGATAAGTGCATAATTTTCCAAATATTTTCTCATATTTTGTCTCCATTTTCTATGAAGTTTAAATGTATTTTATCCAAGAAAGTGCATTTATTGTATTCTTTTATATTTCAGATTTTCTTGGCAAATATTCAAGCTTTAAAGAATCATTTCATAGCATTTTGGGAGTATTCAAGGCAACCCGTGAAGTTTTGAAGTGATTAAAGCCATTTGATCGAGGTCCGTTAGCCCTCCATTAGTCATTTGCAAAGGAAAGGACTAAACTGAAAGAGAATATAAGCTAACGGAAGCTAACTGAGGCTGACTTGGGACTAAATTGCAAAGCCTGGGCAAGGAGGGACTTCGGCAGCCTTCTGGGAACATGGAGGGCACCGGAGCAAATAACACAAGTCAGGGGGTAGCGCTGCAAAGCGCTGAAATCCTCATTTATGCGCTGTCTCCTCCTGCTGCTACCACGCGTCGCCCCGCCCAGATCCACCAGCAAACCCGTGAGATGCAGCTGGGGCTCCATCCGGACCCGCTGCACTTTCCCTCCTTTCCATCCCGCTCACTCTCTCATCTTCGACCCATTTCAGCAGCGGTTGACCCGTAAACTGCCCCAGCTCTAGCCCGTATCCCTTGTCGGATCAGCAGCCCTTATTCTCCCATTTTTAGCCCTAATTCTTTAATCTTTTGCCCATTCTACCCTTGGCTTCCCCAAGACTCTAAAGCTTCAATTGTATATCTCCCAATTCAACCCCATTTTTTCCAGTAAGTACCCATACGGGGCAAACAGCCCCCTTTGGGGCAGCAACACTCACTCCCCAAAAATTCTCTCCATTCGATCAAAGATTGATCAACTTTGATGGTTTGGAGCAACAAATCAAGTGCCCAGGAAGCTTTGCAAGTAATTTCAACCGCGGAATTTACATGATGCTCGGTTTAATTCTTTCAATCCCTATTTTATGATATTTATTGTATTTTCTAGGGTTGAATGAGCTTGTAAAATGTGGAATTGGCTTTGTGCTTAATTGTTTATTGGAAAGCAATTATTTTTCTATGTCGTTATAGTGTTTTAATTTAATCTCTCTCTATTTAGTATACAAGCATGCTAGGTTATTATTATTGATGGGCTTAATGCTTTTAATTGATTTAACCATTAATTAAATGATTTTAGATTTGCTTGTGTGAGCGAGAGCTACCTGACATTTCAGAACGATCAATTTAATAGTTGGTGTTTGACATACATCGATAGCTTCCGGCTACCGGCATGACTTGTAGAATAATAGAGAGAATATCTCTCTACGAAGTATTACCCATTATCTTGGTTATTATTGTGTGTTCCTAATGCTTCCGATGGATTAGCTACCCATTAGATGATCATTGGAATTATAGGATAGTTAGCGAGAGTCTTTTCTATTAATTTCGAAAACACAATAATTGTTTATGTGACGCCAGACTGAGAGGTAACGAGTGTTCATAGATAGCCAATTGAGGACTTGTTTTGACATGCGATCAATCCACCTTAGCCATTGGTGAGGTAGGTGAGATTCGGATTGCTATAGGGGTGAGAGCTCGTAGTTAACCAATTTAGTGTTCTCAGTTACCAAGACTTGAGTTAAAGAAAATTAGAGAGAGGATTAAATTAATCACGAGCTAGACTAGAAATATTGCATTCCTATAATCCTATCTTTTAATCTTGATTTGTTGTCGCCAAACCATTTTGCGACATTGTAAATATTAATTTCTTTTATTTATTTATTTTAGTTTTTATTCTTAATTTATTTTCGCTCAAATATAATTAGTTAGTTCAATTTCGGTACTTAGCTGGAGTGAAAATTACGTACATTCCCTGTGGGATTGATACTTGTTCTTACGCACTATATTACTTCATACTGCAGGGTACTCTTACCCTAGTTGTTGCAATTTAATTTGTAGCACATCAATGAGATTTTGATCAAATAAACTTGAGTTAGGTTGACTTAGTCAACGTTGTTGATCGCATGACTACTTGAATTGGGTTGAATGATTATATATACATCCTACGTCTAAGCTTTGATTAATTATTAAAGGTACCCGTGACTTCGCATAAGTTACTAATGAGTTGTGTACGATGATGTGTGACGTACGTTGGGAATGACTTGGTCACTACATATTGAGTGACGTGTCTACTATGAGTTAAAGTTTTGAGATACCCCAGTTGTCACCCAATAAGGGTGCGGGAACTAGTGTTGGGTTGCTACGAATATATTACGTAGTGAGTTTGGAATATAACGGATTATGATTGTAAGTACGAGTAGGCTTACACATGTTGTGATTATAAAGTCTAGCATTCATGGACTTAAATGATTTGGTGTATGTGTGGTTGTTCTAGTAAGCAATAGGACAATCATCCTACTTTGATAATTGATTGTGTGTTTAGTATTTACAAGCACATTATGTTGATTTGGTATGTGATTCAATAGAACACATTATGGTTTGATTTCATTACGTTGTGATTCAATAGAACACATTATGGTTTGATTTCGTTAAGTTGTGATTCAATAGAGCACATCATGATTTGATTTATTAAGTTGTGATTCAATAGAACATACTTTGATTAGTTTAGCATGAGTAAACATCTACTTGTGCATTGCATCAAGTCCAGCTGGCATATGTGCATTGGAGGTGTATTGACGCTCGATTATTGCGGAAGCAGGGGCTTCGTAATAGCCGAAGGCCAATACACTAGGCCTCTCCCTACCTTTAGCCACGGTATGGGTTTCTCTAGCCCCACAGTTGAACAAAATAAACGGTGACTGTGCATTGTCGACATTATTTTCTATGCATTGGGATACGGACACCGGTCCCTTGTGATACTTGTAAGTGGCTATAGCCGTATTGTTTTGGGTCGTAGGGGATCAAGCGATACGTCGACGTGGATATAGAAAATAGTCCACAATGGGTACTTGTAGATCGTGCTTGACGCGATCGGGTACATATATTTGTTTTGGGATACGAGCATCGGTCCCTTTGTAATTTGTGTACGGCAGTAGCAGCACAATCATCTATTTTTGTTTGTTGGTTGATATTGGGAAATGTGTCCAGCATCAGCGGCACAGTTTTTTATTATAGTTCTCTCAATCTGAAGCATAGGAATCTATTATTATTATCATCTTGTTGGATAGCAGTAGAGGCATCATTTTTAGCTCTGTGAAGCAGCAACGTAATCGTCTTTTACGGCTTCATAGAGCTATAAGGTCAAAAGTGTTACAAGGGATTTCGGAGGTGTACCTCGAATCCACCATATCCACCTTTATGTGTTTACTTACACTTTATGTGCTTCCTATACGAACAGATGTTGGTCGTGGTCTCCAACCAGTACATGACGGTTGGCAGCTACTGAGCCTCTCGTGAATATAGGGTTGGTTGTCTTATGTGCTACAACCTGTTTATTATCCTGTTATGTTAATGTACATAATGCCATGCCATATTGTTACATTAGTAACTTACTTGGGTCTTCGACTCATCCCTTCCATATTTATTTTCCTTAGTTTGCAGGTTTTGAATTCCAGCGCAGTGAGGCTTTAGTTCGAAGTTCCTCTAGTTGCATTTAGTTAGTATTTTGTATTTATCTCATATTCTGTGAGATCGTGGATTTAAGCTAAGTTATGTAAACTTAGTATGTCGGGTAGAAATGTTGTATTTTATTTAGTTGTGTTTTGGTGGCGACTCGAGGAGTCGGCCCGTTGTATCTTATTGTATCAACAGTAATTTTATTTACTTTCGTTGGGGCTTTGAGCCGTTTATCTTTAGTTGTTTTCCGAGCATGTTTGCTTGTGGGTTTCCAGTATTGTTGTTTCTCCGGCTCGTGTTGGCCGTGGAGGTTTTATATTGTTGTTGGAATTTTGTTATTCGAGTTTTTGAAACTCCTATTTTATTCAGTATTCTGTTGCTTAGTTTGGTTTGAGCTTTTGTGACTTGCTTTATTTAGTTCTTTTAGCAGTTCTTCTTCGGTTTGGCACTCCGAGTTGGGGTTCAACATCGAATCTCGGACTCGGGTCGTCACACCAGTGGTAGTGGTGAGCGCGAAAGAAGGAGCCCTAACGAGAGCGAGGAAAGTTTGAGAGACTGGCGTGGTGAACGCCGTAGGAGATAGAATGTAATGATGGTTTACGTAACTGTATGTGAAATAGATGAAGACAGAATATGAGTGTATGTAAGTCTTATCTATCTACTCCTTGGTTGCCAAACCGAGATGTTTATTATAGATAAAAAGTGTGTTATTATTATTATGTGAGTAGTGGTTTTTCCTTTGTGTGATCAAGACAACATGACAGGGGGATCCAAAAAAATATTATAACATGTGTAAGTAAACGACCGAACCCGAAGGCTGCCTACGTATCTCATGAAGAGAATCAGGTTGGATCGTAGTTCAACCCAGATATGTGAGAGACAGACATTTTTATTCCTTTTTCTCCAATGTTTTATCTCTCTCATTTCTTTTTTGAACTTTAATTTTTGCCTAGGCCGTCCTTTCGGGTTTTCGACCTACCGAGTTATTTTAGAAGGGGGAGAAAAGTATTTATAAACACAAGTAAAACTAAATACAAGATGGCTGAGCGGGCAACTATGCGTAGTATTTCTTGAGCTTGTCCATGTTGAAGGGGTGAATGAGGTCTTCTCCATTTTCATTGGTGAGGAAGACAGCGCCGTCTGATCGAGCAATCCTCCTCTGGTATGCTCGTGTGTGTTCTAAAGCCAACAACCTCCTTTCATCCAAGAGTGCCAGTTCATCATACTGATGCTTAAGCCAATCAGCTTCAGCCACCTCGGCTTCCATTATCACCCTTAAAGAAGGGATTTCCACTTCAACAGACAATATTGCCTCCATGTCATAGGTAAGAAAAATGGGGTAGCCCCAGTAGGCGTATGAACAGAAGTACGGTAGCCCCAAAGTGCTAACGGTAATTTGTCGGGCCAATCTCTCCCTGTATATGCCATTTTTCGAATGATGTTTTCCAATGTCTTGTTAACCGCTTTTACAGCGCCATTGACCTGCGGCCTGTAAGGTGAAGAGTTGGGCCACTGTACTTTGAACTCATCCAGTACTCGGTTGACTTCTCCCTCAAAGTGTGTACCATTGTCGGAGATCAACTCAAAAGGTACCCCAAATCGGTAAATGATGTTTGTCTTGATAAATTCTGCAACCTTCTTGGCATTCCGAACTTTGTATGAAGCGGCTTCTACCCACTTTGTGAAGCAGTCAACGACAACTAGAACATACTCATGGCCGTTCGATCCTTTCGGGTGTACTTGCCCTATGACGTCAATTCCCCATGTTGAGAAAGGCCAAGGCGCTGTAGAATTGTATAGCATGTGAGGAGGCAGATGTTGTAAGTTGGCGAACCTTTGACACTTATCACATCGGCGCACCCATTTGATGCAGTCAGTTTCCATTGTACTCCAGTAATAACCTTGTCGGATTATTTTCTTCGAGAGCATGTGCCCATTCATGAGCAGACCATAAGTGCCGCCGTGCAGCTGATCCATAACTTGCTCGGCTTTCGCTTGATTGATGCAAAGGAGGTTAAGTCCTTGATAATACCTCTTATATAAATTCTCAACACTGATTACAAATTGGGAAGCCCATCTTCGCAAGGCAATCTTGCCTTTTCTCTCAGTGTTAGGTAGATACTTACTTTTCTTTAGCAAATTCCAAACGTCCAGGTACTAAGACTCATCGGCTCTTTGTTGGTCCATTTCAATGGCAAAATAGAATACTGGTGTATGCTTTGTCCCAATGACGAAGGGTTCGATATCGAACTCAGTGGGGATTTCAACCAGCGACACCAAAGTTGCCAGTGCGTCTGCAAAGCGATTTCTATCTCGGGGGAGATAGTGAAATGATATAAACTCAAATTTCTCTGCCAACGCTGTCAAGCGGGCATGATAAAACTGCAGTCTAGCATCCTGCGTCTTCCGTTTTCTTTCAACTTGATTTATGATCAAAGCTGAATCACCGAATACCTCCAATTCTTCGGTGCCCATTTACAAGGCTTTCATCAAGCTAGCTATACAAGCTTCATACTCGGTGGTATTGTTGGAACATTTAAATTCTAATCGTATGGCCAAGGGCGTATGTGTAGCTATGTGATCGATCAACAGTATGCCTATACCATAACCTCTCTTGTTGGCGACTCCATCAAAGAAGAGTTGCCATTTAGGCATACTGTCCTTAATTTTAAGAACCCCTTCATCAGGAAAATTCGATTCGTCAAACTCTTCTGCTTCTATTGGCAGGTCTACCAATTGATCGGCTATTACACTTCCTTTAATTAATTCCCCTTGCATAAGTTATGTCGAACTCATTTAGTAAGAAAGACCATTTGGCAAGCCTGCTCGAAAGTGAAGGCTTTTCAAGTATGTATTTGATCGGATCCATCTTGGAGATCACCTTTACAGGCAATGTTTGCATGTAAATCTTGAGCCTTTGCGTCGCCTATACTAGACCTGTGTAACTCTTCTCAAGCGCGGAATAATTTAACTCGCTGCCCTACAACTTTCTACTAACGAAGTAGATGGCGTTCTCAGCGTGAGAGTCTTCCTTTTCTTGTGCCAACATGGCTCCAACCGCGGTGTCTGTGACGGTTAGGTATAGCAATAAACGCTTCAATTTGTGAGGAAGAGCTAGAACTGGCGGACTAGCTAGGTACTCCTTGACCTTTTCAAATGCTTGCTGGGACTCTTTATCCCATTCTCTATCTGTATCCTTCTTGAGAAGCTTGAACAGAGGTTCATACATGGATGTCAGCTGCTGAATGAAACAGCTAATGTACTGTAATCGACCCAAAAAGTCTTTGACTTTACTCTGAGTTGTCAGCTACGGCATATCTATGATGGCTTTGACCTTTGCAGGATCCACTTTAATTTTATTTTCAGTTACCATGAATTCCAAGACTTTTCCTCGGGTGACCTCAAATGTACACTTGGTGGGGTTGAGCTTCATCCGGTACTTGCGCAATCTTTCAAAGAACTTGTGAAGATCTCTCAAATGAGCACCATCTGCATCTATTGAATGAATAATCATATCATCCACATACATTTCTACTTCTTTGTGAATCATGTCGTGAAAGAGCGTGGTAGCGGCTCTTTGGTATATAGCCCCATCATTTTTCAATCTGAAGGGCATGACTGTATAACAGTAGGTTCCCCAAGGGGTGATGAAGGAAGTCTTCTCCGGATCTTCTTCTACCATCTTGATCTGATTGTAACCGAGCATTCCATCCACAAAAGACCGTATCTTATGCGAAGCTACTGAGTCAACCAAAATGTCTATGTTAGGTAGGGGAAAGTCATCTTTCGGAGATGCTTTGTTGAGATCCCAAAAATTCACACAAATTCGAACCTTACCATTTGACTTCGGCACTGTCACAATATTGGATAACCATATCGGGTATTCAACTACTTTGATGAATTTGACCTTCAACTGCTTGATGATTTCTTCCTTGACTTGCAGTGACCATTCAGGCTTGATTCTGCGGAGCTTTTGCTTCACCGGCTTGCCATCGGAGTACAGCAGAATCCGATGTTCAACAATCGCTAGATCCTACCCAGGCATATCTTCGTATGACCAGGCAAACACGACTGAAATTCTGTCAACAGGCTGATCAATGCTGCTCTTTCTTCATCTTGCATGTAGCTTCTAATCTTGATCTTTCTGACTTCATCATTCTGCCCCAAATTGATGGTGGACAAGTCTTCTTGCAGAGCTTCCAATCGGCGCTCCCCTCATTGATTGATCATCTTAGTTAATTCAATTAAAAAGTCTTTATGTTTTGGATCCCCATTGTAATCGATTCATTATTAACCGGATGATTTATCATGTTTTCCGTTAATTCATCTTTTAACACATTGGCAACCAAGGAGTACATAAAAACACTTGCATTATCATTAATGAAAAGAAGGTTTACAAGGTTGACCACCTCATCGAGATCCTCACAAGCGAGATCCTCGATTTTGGCATCAGAAATAGAACCAATTGATGACCAGTTCTTAACAAAAGGGAAAGAAGGGGGTAAGGTGTATCCGAAGCGCTCCACCAGGTCCTCGGCCTTCAGCAACGGTCCTGTAGTAGTGTACTAGTTTTGAAGCGAATTGTATGCCACTGTCTCAAACTCTACTACTAAGTCCTCTGTGCTATCGGTGCTCCGTCGATCAATCCCAGGAAACTGTCTCCCATGAAGTCTTCTCCAAATAGGGCCAGGGCAGAATCTTCCTGATCAATAGTCCATGTGTTCTCGACCTTCACCACCTTGTCAGAGGTATCGCGAGGGCCAATAATCACTTTTTCCATTTCTTCTGCTATGAGGCTGATGTCATTGAAGATTTCTCATCCAGGGTGCCTCTTTCTGCTGTTATCCATCCATGGCTCAGGGAACATGAGGTAAGCCATGGTTTCTCTATGCTTGACAAAGTATCGGTTCTGGGTCTTCCTTTAGGGGTTTATGGGAGGTGCCGTGTATGACTAGTTCCTCTGAACTGCTCTATTTCTCTTGTGCTTCTCTTCTATTACTACCGCTACTTCTGCAGGTGTTGGCTTGTATCCTAGACTAAAAGGTGGTATGCATTCTTTGATGTCGCCTTGTACCAGGTTAATTCTGCCTTGCTGGTTCTTGCCTAGCCCCAGTCCTGGGATATAGCCTATAATGTGGATCATGCAATAAGGGACTATCTCTCTAGGTTCCACAGCTTTCTTGTTACTGATGCCTGTTTCTCCTGTGTGTTGATTGCATTCACCCTCACCTATGGGATTACTTGAATCCATTCAAAAAGATGCCAGTGTCATCATGCTCAATTTCAAGAATAGGAACATCCCCTTTCTCTTTTGATTCCATAAGTTTGTCTGCTAGAATAATGACTATATGATCCTCGTGGATGAACTTCACACATTGATGGAGTGATGAAGCTACCCCTTTTATGCCATGAATCCACGGACGGTCTAACAGTAGGCTGAAGGTAGAAGGGATATCCAATACTTAGAATTCTACGGGCATTTTCAACGGGCCAATGGTTAGCATAAGCGTTACCACCCCGAGCACACATCAGCTGGTGTTATCATAGGCTCACACTGATTTCGATGATGGAGCTAGGTCAGAAATCTTCGTTCCCAACTTGGCTAAGGTTATTGTTGGACAGACATTCAAAGATGAACCGTTATCTACCAGAACCTTCGGTACTCTCTTTTCTTGGATACCAACTGTAATATGCAGTGCATCAACATGGTCGACACCTCCCTTTGGTAAATCAAGGTCAGTAAACATGAGAACGTTCCCAAAATGAATGTTTCCAATCATCTGAGTCAGCTGGTCGGGCGAGGTCCTGATAGGAATGATAGCCAGACTCAATGAGTTGGCAAGGCTATCACGGTGGGTTTTGGAGGAACAGAGAAGACCCTAAATAGAAATATTGGCTTGAGTCTTCTTTATCTGAGTGAGGAGGGCATCTTCAATGTCTTTAGCCCCAATATCCTTGGTGCTGGTATCAACTTCTTTATCTTTCCCTGACGGACCACCCATATCTTGAGCAGCTTGGTATGCACGACCAAATCGAGTGAGATGAGAGACATCGCCTCCTATCCATTAGGCTTTTTCGATGTTGTTCACTTCTGCTTGGGAAGTACCTTGGGCACTGGACAAAATGTCTGTAAGGCCCCGTAGCAAAGTATTATAGTTAGAATCAAATTCGGGAATAGAATGGAAAAACTTTAAAGTTTAAAAACCCTAACGGAGTTGGTACTTAGCATGAGTTACATTTTAAGACTTTAGTTTAGGTTTATAATACACCCCAAAGATATTTTGGAACACCCTAGGATTAAATTTGATGGAAGTTTAAAAAAATAGCACGAACCAAGTAGTGGCTCGCGCCAAGGGGACAGAGCGGCCACTCTGTTTGTGAGTGGCTAAAAAAATATGGATGTCGGGCGCGGTCGTACAAGGCCTACGGCGCGATCCAACCCGACTGCTTCCAGGTTTTCGCCACTTCAAGCTTTCCAATTGCATCATCGTCGTCCCTGGCTTGACACTTAGCAGCAGTAATGATGTGCACATGGTTTGCGCACGGGTTGGAGGCCTATATAAGGCTGATTCTCAGCCTTGAAAAACAAAATCATACACACAACACACAATTCATATTAGACACGTTAGTCGTGATACAAAGTTTGTTCGGCGCACGGTTGATCAAAGTTTGGATGATCCAACTTGGTGGGGACAATATATTTGAGAAGAAAACTCTTTCGGGAAGCTTACTTGGGATGTAAGTTACTAACCCCTCCTATTTGAGATATATGCCTGTTTAATTAAAAATAATTTCGTGCCATGATAAAATATGTATTAATTGTTAGTATGTGGTATGAGATATGTGAAATGGTTAAATAAATGCTTTGAGTTAGTAGTACTAAAATTAGTACCATGAATTATAAAGTGATGTTATGATTAGCCGGACATATTTAAAGTTAAGTAATAACTCCAATGGAGTCAAATAGGATGTAATAATATTACATCAACTAATAAAGTGATGTTTAGTAATGACTCTAATAGAGTCAAATATAATTAACGGGTGATATGTCTCTAAAATATTAAGAAGACATATTAGTAAAGTTATAATGTCATAAATGCTATATATATAGTAAAGTGGATATGGAATGAGTACGGGATACAGAGTATCACGTCACAAATAAAAGTAAAATATAGTTTGATGTCATGACATGATAATGATGGGATCTATTGTAAACCAGGAACGGCGGTAGTTCTGTAAAGTAGAAAAGTAATGATATATAGTTGCTTAAAATGATAACACTATGATATATAAAGATTAATAGCATGTGATTAGTAATGCGCTTAGTATTCACGAGCACTTTGACAAAATAGTTAATGGCAAGTAAACATCTACTTGACCATATTGATATGTATTACGTGTAAGATACGCTTGTAGTAAAGATGTTGCGTATGTGTTTATGAAATGCAGTATACGAATAATACAAGTAAACATTTACTTGTTTATGAAGTTAAAGCAAGATAAGAAATTGTAAGTAAATATCTAATTGTTTGTATTAATGAGATCTAACCCGTAATTACTGGGAAGAGCATTGATGCAATGATTACATGATGAAAATCATGATGCGCGGTAACAACCGTGGGCAATGTATACATGATAAAAATCATGATGCACGGTAATAACCGTGGACTCAGTAATGATCCTGCCACTGGCCATGGTAGAGGGTAGCTCACTGTCATAACCAATAGGGTGACATTGATATGCTGCGACCCTGGTTGCTGTCAGGTAACTAGAGGCATGGGAAAGGGCTACCCATAGAAGTGAAGCCACCCATGGTACCAGTTATGAGGAAAGGGCTGCCCGTAGAGGCCGCCTATGAAACAAGTAAAGGTTTTCATTCAGGAACTTGTACAGCAATAGCAGAACATGTATAGACAGGAAGAGTAAGGTGAAAAGAAAAAGGGATGTTGAGGTATATCTCGACACTGATAAGAGTACTGTAAGTTACCTGTTATATGTTAGCCATGCATGTCGGTTGGTCACAGTCTTCAACTGGTATGGGACGGTTGACGGCTGCTGAGCCTCTGATATTGCATGGTATTATAATGTGTTTTCCTATGTATGAAGTGGTCGCAGTCTTCAACTGGTATGGGACGGTTAACGGCTGCTGAGCCTATCGTGCGTAAGGAATTATTTGTTGTTGTGATATATTGTGTTTAATATACTGCATAATAACATGCCATACATCTAGTAACTTACTAAGTTTCGACTCACCCCGTATCTGTTTTAAACTGTTAGATCTCAACAAGACGGTAGTATCCAGCATTTTGGGGTCATTTAGCAGAATTCAGTGCAGGTAATGGTTCGAATAATAGTTTGATAAAACTGTGTATCAGTAAGGTACATTGAGGAAAAAAGGACAGGGCCGACAGAAGTTGTCGTAAGGCTGTGTAACTCTGATCAGAAATGTTAAGCAGAGAGTATTAAATGTTTGTTGAGATCATTAACTTAAGTTTATATATGATGTTTTAGAGTTCTATTTTAGTAGAACTTTTACTGTTAATTGATTGTTATATGTTTGGTTCATGTACCGGTTCGGGGATCCGTATAGGAACTCGGGTCGGGGCATGACAATGTCTCTCCAAGAGAGCATGTTTCATTCGAAATTCTTCTCCTTTGAAGACAAAGGGATTAAGAGGTACGACAATAGAGCATTGCTGACTTTGAATTCGACGGGGGAGTTCACATTTTCTGTTTTAAACTGGATGACATTGACATGGTTAGCTTGCAGAGGATTGTTTACCATATTAGGCATGGGGTGTGGTTTCTAAGTGATTTTTTCATCGATCAGGTTTTGGATTGCTCGTTGGAGCACGAAGCATTTGTCAGTGAGATGCCCACTAGATTGATGATATTCATAATATTTCGCATGGTCCCATGTGGCAGGAAAGGGATTGGGAGGTCTGTAACCTTCGATAGGTTTGAGGACTCCTTGTGCTTTCAGCCCCTGAAAAATTAGTGACGTGGGAGTGTGCAACTCATCAAAGTGTCTGTCATTTCTGCGAAAATTATTTCTTGCACCTCTGTTATTATTGTTTCCCAATGCATTTACAAACCCATCAGGTGAATAATTGAAAGGCATATTTCCATAATTCTGAGTAGGTGGTACAACTGGCAAAGCCATAGTTAGAACATTTCTTAACATATTTACAACAGGCGCAAATGTTGCTGCGCCTTTCTTTTAGAATATCAAAATGAGCTTGAAGGGGGATCAACCTTGATCTGTCTGGTACGGATCTCTGTGTCGATACAAAATCCAACATCTAAGATTGTAGAGAAGTCAGCATAAGGAAGGTAACGCATACGATCCAGATAAATCGGCTGAAGGTTTCTTAAAAAGATCCTGACTTGTTCAGTTGGGTCAAGCTTGTCCAGGGTTTGGTCAATCTTCTTTCTCTACCTTTCAGCATACTCAGAAAATGTTTCATTCTCCCTTTGGGTACACGAATCAAGATCTCACCTGTGTTTTTTCCAATTACTGTTATCCTTATACCTCTTTTGAAACTCATCTGCGAGTTTATCCCAGGTAGCAATCACAGTGCTGTCCACAGACATCAACCATTACTTGGCAGCCCCAATTAAAGTTAAGTGAAAATTAGAGGCCATTGCTTCGAAGCTTGCCCCTCTTTGCTGTATAGCATGGGCGTAAGACCTAAGATGGGCAATAGGGCAACCTGTCCCATCAAATTTCTCGATATCAAGCATTTTGAATTTTGGTGGTAGGATAGCAGCAGGCTGCAGTATCATTTCTCGGGCGGTGAATTCACCTTTGTTTAAGACTTTCAGAATCATGTCCTTTAATCCTCTGATTTTACCTTTGTTTGCAAGTTTAACATCATTGGTATCAACCATAGCTGTGCCCGAGAACTGTCCTACTAGAGGAACTGGGTAAGGTGGTGTATAACCAGCAAATAGATATATTGGTTTGGCTGAAGGCTGAGGGTTGTAACTGTTTGGGTTTAGGTGTGGACTATTTTGGATTTGATTGGTCATGTAGAATGAGAATGCATTTAGATTACCGAAATGAATGTTGGTAGGCAGAGATGTGATGCGAGTTGTAGGAGGTGTAGTAGTGTTTGGGATTAGGATTGTGGTAGTCTAAGACTGGTGATAAATGTTCAAATTGGCATTTGGCTGAAGAGGAAATATGTAAGGGTAAGATGGGTAAGTGATTGGATATGGGGGATATGGATATGGAGAGTAGGCATGCTGATAGGTGATTGGATTGGACAGACTTGCATTCACGCTTGAAGGTGATGGGTCAACAGTTCTTGCCAAAATGGGTAAAGTCCTGTTATCAGCCCCTTGACCTTGGATAAGGGCTGAAAACCTATTGATCATGGCTTCCATGTTTTGGTTCATCCATTGTTGCATTGCTGGGGTCGAAGTGTATCCTGGAGCCCCTATGTCATGTCCTGCAGAAGTGCTATCTTCTTGATCGGCCATCTGATTCCAATGCAGACTTTCTGTGCTTGATTCTGAATCCAGACTTGATACTCTTGTCAACCTCCCAGTACTAGTCCTTCTCCAATTCAAGGTCAGGTTTCTGAAAGGTTGGGATATGGGTAGGAGTTAGGTTTTGGAAATGTTTCTGGGTACAGTACAATTTTATTGTTCCTCTTTTCCTTTTGACTCGACCCACCCTATAAAGGTTGGACAAGCGACAATGCTTTGTTTTGACTTGTGAATCGTTCTTGGAACAGTGGATTCTCTCGCCAGAATATAGGACCTTCGTTTTCCACCTGTATTTTGACTTCTCAAGATTGGACAGATCTCAGGCGAAGGGACTATATCCTTTTCAGGATCCACCATCCGAATTGTCTAGGCATATATCATTGACTTCTTTGTTAATCCTGTACATGAGGATTTTGCTTGTTGACCTTTTGATCACCATGATTCTCTTTTGAGAGAGTATGACTCTTTTTTTTATTTTCTTGGGTGTTTATTTCTTAGCATCTCCTTTTCTTTTGCTGTGATCAATTTGACTCTTTTGTCGGTCGACGACTCTTTTTTCTTATTTGATTTGAATTCTTTTCTTTTTGTCTTTATGCACAGGATTGACAAAGCATGTTTGTGACAATAAGAACCAACCGGTCTTTTTGAAGTGTCTTAGGAATCTATATGAATTACGGGTGGCTATGCAGGGTTAGGATGGCTTACTTCCCGGGGGACGATTAGTCATCGTGCGAAAAGGGATAGTGTCGGTTGAAGGAATGCTGGGAGCATGACTTACCCAGTTTCACTTCAACGTGGCTATACCAGGGTTTGAAGCTTGGCAACAGTTATGAATAAATGAGTGCGCGTGTGTACGCAGCGTCTAAGAGACTCTTTTTACATTTATAACAGAATGAAAGTGAGACAGATATATACAAAATAAGAGGGAGATATGTCCATTTTTTCGATTCATGTGATGTGGGTTGCGTTTTGTTAGCAGTTGAAATCAGCAGGAAAGAAACACATCCAGAGATCGAGGGTTTAAAGTCCCGAGGAAAGAGAGAGGAAAAGAAATAGAAAAAATGGGAATTCTATCCTATTTCTAATTATTCATTTGTGTCCTATTTTTCAAAATGAAAAAAACATAAATGAATGTGCAAATGAATAATGGGCATTAGCACCCGAATAAATGTACAAATGAAGAATAAATGAATTTGTACTTGCAGGGGTGAGTATGGACAGAGTAGTATAGACTTTACAAATAACATTTTAGTCATGTTATAGAAATCAAACAAATTCACATATTTAAATATGTGAGCATGCAATCATGTATAAAAAATGAGTCTGGCTCTCTTTTTTATTTATTTAAAAATAAATTTTCCCAGTAGAGTCGCCACTGTGACCGCCCCCGATCCGACTGGATCACTTCGACTTCGGGCTTTTTTCGCTCTTGTGGTTTCCTCTGTTGATTTTTGTGTTGTTTGATAAATGTAAAAACACATTTATCTTGAAAACAGAGTCGTCACTCTCGTTTATAAAGTAAACGGGAGAAAAACTTTAGATTATGGGTTTGGGGGCCAAGTTACGAATTGGGAAGGTTTTACGCACCCATCTCACCCTCTCGGTCTCTACATATTTGCATGCTCGTATTTAAGTATCGCAAATTTGTTATTTTATGTGACATAATATTAACTTTACATGTATTTACATATATTAAAATGTATTGAAATAATTACATTCTTAAAATATACTTTACATATTAAATGTACCAACGAACGGAAGGGGTTACCTTCTATCGTTTTACAGAAATCGGGCCAAGTTCTAGGCCGTTGTGTTATATTGGATCAAGCTAGCTCGTAGCCTGACCGTTGTGCTTTCACTGCTACCGATCGAGGAAAGGAAGACTTACATTTTTGTGTGTGTGAGAGAGAGTCAATACTCTTTTCTCTTTTCTTTCTCTCTTTTCTTCCTCTAAAGAGGCTTGATAGAGAGAGAGTTGTATGTGTGTGATCTCTTGGGAGAGAGTTCAGTCTCTTGTGTTTTGAGGGAGAGAGTTTTTCTTCCTTGAGAGAGAGCTGAGAGCTCTATTTATAGGAGTTGAGGGAGAGATATTTTGATGTTACTCTCCAGGCCAAGTTCGCACGAAGTTTCGTTTCAGCCTTCAAAGTTTTCAGTAGCCAGGCGTCTTGACTTTGGGGGAGATGCAGATTTGGTGCGCGACGCACCTGGCATGGTGCCCGCGCACCAAACCATGTTTTGTGGTATCAGCGCATTCAGCAAGGCTTCAGCGCACCAAACTTATTTTTTTGGCTTTTCCAGGCTTTGTGTCTTGTACTTTGGCCCTTCTAAGCTGTGTATCTTCAGTCTGGACCCTTGATGTTGATCTAACAGAAGTTTGTTTGTGTGTTGGACGTCGTTAGTCCTGTTGAATAGGTTGTTTCCTGAAATGATCATAGAAACAAGTGTTAGTCCATTTATAAATAAACAGTTGTTTATAAGACAATTCGTATAATGTAGGTATACAAATTCTGGGTGTCTACAGCGATGCATCGGTTTTTGTCTTGCGATGCACAGTTTGATGTTCCGTATTTTATGTGCATCGTTTTGTGTTGCGACGCATCATTTTTTACTTTTACGATGCACAGCGTGCACTATTCCATATATTTAAAGGGCATAGATGACATTTCGCAACAAAAGTGTCCTTTTTTGGTTGAAAAAAAATAATCGTGTTCTTAAGCAATTGAAAATTGTCTAAAGGAAACTGACTCAAATTTTGCCCATAATTATATATAAACTTGGGGCCTCCCAAATTAGGGCCCATGACGATCACCCCCCAAGACATGGCTCAGGGCCGGCCCTACTGAGAAGCCAACATTTTAAGTAGGTCAACATAGAAATGATATCTAAATGGCGATAAGGCGACACCTTAGACACCACACCTCGTCCAACTTTTATTCAAACTCACTTTTTCTATCAAGGTGCCAAAATCCCATATTTTTTGGGATTTAAATAGCACCAATGTGCACATATCACCTATAATAGACCTTAATGGCAAACTAGATGAACATACGCACACTCCAATTTGAAAAATGTCAGCGCGCTTCACTTATCCAATAATATAATCAACATACTTTCATCGTTTGTTCTACCGACTTGCATCACTCTCCCATCCAAAAGCATAACATACTTCACTCTTCCATCCAAAAGATTTACTGAAGGGTTGAGTTGTCCTTTTTTTTCTTTTCATTGTCACTTATTCTACTTCTTATGTGGAAATTAACCTACTTGAGTGTGATTATGAACGTGCGTTTAGCGTGCAGGTTATGTTTGTTTTCTTGTGCAAAATGAACCAACCGTATATGACGTCTTTCTGCGAACACTCCTAGGAAGTAAATGGAATGATTGTAGGGGTTGATCACGCAAAAAAGGTTGAAGATGACCACGTCTGATCCACGTGTGTAATCTAGTAGGATTTCGGCTTACGTTGAAAGGATTGCCCTTGATGTACAAGCAGTTTGAAACATGTGATCAACAGAAAACACCGTAAGGGGGACTGGGTTGTCCCAGCGAAAACCTCAGGCGTGAGAATTAACAATACTTTAGAGGAGATGTAAAGCTAAAAAAATATATTGTAAGCAGGTAATTTGCATGTACCCTATGATGCCTGTGAAAGTGCTTATTTATAAGGAGATAAGCCATAATCCTAGTTGATTTCGGAATGGGAGAGATATGATCAATTCCCATGTCTTTCGAATTACGTTACTTTGTCTGCTTTGGACTGATGTTTATAGAGTGGTAATAGGACTCTATTCTGCCGAGCTGAGGGGGTCATGTCGCTAGCATCACCAAACACTCTCCTAGCACGCTGACCTCGGGGATCTACAGTGTGACCTGGAGACATGCCAGGCTGACCACATCGCATCGAGCGACCTGGACACATACCAGGCCGACTTCGACATGACCCCCTCAGCTCGGCAGAATAGAGTCCTATTACCACTCTATAAACAACTTGATATTTAGTGACAACTTTGAAGTGAGGTATTTAAAGCTGTTACTTGCTGCAACAACTTGATATTTTCTCAAACTAGTAGTAGCTTTTACAAAATAAAAGGGTTTATTTTAAAATTACTTTGCAAAATAAAATATTTACGAAAGTATGAGGAGGCTTACTCGTAAGACTACTTTGTTGTTCGGTTATGAGATTGAAGTTTAGGGACTAAAAATAGTCATCATAATATGAAATAATGTTGTTTGGTTATGAGATTAAAGTAGGTTAATAGTACGTAAGAGTTTGTGGGAGAGTAATTATATTTTACAGTAATTACATACTAGGAGTATCTGAGTATATGAATTTGAGTTCAAGGACAAAGAGGGTAAGAACTTATCAAATGCAATAATCTATTTAGTAAAAAGTATTAAATACATAGGAAAGATAAATTTTTTTAAAAGAAAAAAAAAAAAATCTTCTCCAATGCAAACCTAGGTAAATATGAGGTGACATTTAGTTGGGAAGACATCTTTTACGTGATCCTCTACTTCTGGAGGGTCGCCGGCATGTTTGTTAAAATTGAAAATTAAGCTATGAAAATTGATGTCTGAAAAAGTAGAGCTTAAAATATTAAGACATCACATTTTGACTTAAAATTTTGGCTATTTTTAAGAAATACTTAATATATTAAGTGATGCATTATTGCATTATCAAACAATCTTATTTCTGAATTCACTTAAAATTTTCCTAATTAAGCTCTTAATTAAGTTAACAAACAGACCCTACACTGTCAATCAGTTACAGTAGGAGTAATTTTTAATTTTTATATTAATTATAAAATAATGCCACGTCTGAAAGAATGTTGTAAAAGAAGTCTTGCATTTGAACACATTTAGAAAAAAACTATTTATTTTTAAATTTTTTGTCACATATGAAAGAGGTATTTTTGTTTAATCATGCCACATAAGAAAAACTAGATGATAGCAGTATCTCCAATACTATCATCTAGTTTTTCTTATGTAACATGTTTAAACAAGAAGACATTTTTCGTATGTAGCAAAAAAATTATTAAATAGAGACTCATCTTTCTAAACGTGCTCCAATGCAAGACTCTTTTTAAAACATTCTTTCAGACACTACAATTTTTTATAATTAATTATAAAAACTAAAAAATAAAAATTAATTTATACAGCAACTGCATATGTAATTTTTTTACTAAATGGATGATTGTATTAGGGAAGCTCAAATTAGGATAAAAGAAGGGGGGGCCAATGACAATGTTTAAAAGTAGAATCAGAAAGCCCTAACTTAAGCTCAGCCGGTACACCGTCACCATGTCAAGCCGGTGGAAGGGAAATTGAAGAAAAGCCGGGAAAATTTCAAAATCAAGAACTATCACCGTAAAGCAATGGCGAGCGGGAATTTCAAAATTCACCGCCATATCAAAGTCAACCTCCAACGGTCGGATCAAACACCTCGCACAACCCTGGTAATTTCTCTATCGCTATCTCCCTCCCTCAATATATATCTTGCCATCGTCCCAATTCCCTTTCCCTATCTGTCATCATCGTCCCAATTCCCACGCACAACTTCATCACTCACTGAGTTTCGTTATTATGGAGAAACGTTTTCGTCTTGGCTTTCGATTTTGCCCCGAACCCCATGAGTGTATCGAGTATCTCATTTGCAAGGTCACCTCTCGGCCGTTGCCTGCGGATGGTGTTATTTTCGATCTCGACCCCTACAACGCCAAACAAATTCCCGACATCTTCTTGTCTGCTGAAAACAGAGGTGAATTGTTCTTATTCACCAAATTGCATAGAAAGGGCAAAATAGGTCACAAAAACGCCAATCGCACCGTCGGCAATGCAACTTGGCACAGTGATTATACCCTTGATGTCACTGATCCCCAAGATAGACTGATTGGCAAGGCCACTAAATTGAGTTATCGCGAAAAAGGGTCTTATTCGAAATACAATCGCCGATTTCTCATGACCGAGTACACCCTACTCGAGGGAACTTCTCTCCAATACGATTCTTTGAAAGACTATGTTCTTTGTCACATTGTCAAGAATGATCGGTGGTGTAATGGTAAGAAAGTTCGCAAGTCCAACTGCATATCTACTAGGAATCTAGTTCCTGTTTTCGAACAATCGGATCCCCTAGTTGCCGTGTCTCCTCCAAATTCCATGGAATTCCCCTCTCCTGATGATGCTGCTCACACTTCTTTTCATTCATGTGAAGTTGAAACACCAGTTCAAGATGTTCTGCCACTTGCTACGGAAACCGTTTCCCAACCCTTTCATACCCCAGTCGTTGCTCCTCAAGATGGCCAAGTTCTCATGTTGACAGACTATCAAACTGAAATCCTACTCCTCGATAACATGTGGGACGATTGCTTCGAGCTCTTCAATGATGAAGGATTGATCAACTTCTAGAAGATGAATTGTCTAGTTTCGCTTGTTTGTAGATTGATTATCTAGTTAGTTTTATGAACATCACTTATGGGCAAATTGTGAAAATCCCTTCTTTTTGATGATTGAGTATATACTATTCTTTGATTGATTCAATATATTTCATTCAGATTTTAATTTCCAATTTGATCCTTTGTCTTTTACTTCTTTGTTCATGCATAATGCTTGGACAATGGATATTATGTTTATCTCTCTGTGCATTTATACTTGAACAGTGGATATTTACTTTCAGTACTTTTGTTCATGTGCTCCGTTGCGCCATCAAATTGTTCTTACTGGTTGAATATATTATTTTGTTAAATTTTTTTGCCATGTTGAAAATTTCAATTTCCTGTAATCCTACGATAGATGGACTGTCATTTGAATGGCCTATAGACTGAGTAAGAGTGTTCCCGTGTTACCTCTTTGTACAGTTTATGTTTGGAGACTCTGACTGCAATTATCACTGTTTAAAACTAATTGGATTGAGTGGTTCCAAGTTCTGGTGTGTCGTTATGTGGTTATATTGTCTATCTTGAAGGAGATCTGAAAATTGTTGTATGTTTTCAAACAGAAGTAAAGCTGTTGTCCTCCTATGCGCCTCTGTGGGGGTGAACTAAACGTTCCTTTGCTCTTCTTAGGAGTTGTGCAGACAAGTAAATGGATGTTTGTAGGAAGTATTAGACTTACTGAGTTAAACAAAAGTGCTTCCTCTCCTCTTGCATCGAGGTTTATCCTTGATTTTCTCTTCGTTATGAGCTACCTGAGGAATTCATTTCCGTGAAGCTAATTATTGCTTGCAGGGTTTCAAGCTCTTGTCAAAGATGAGTACTCCTTCAGCAATTTTTCTTTGTCAAAGGTTGGGGCTAAAGGGTCATGCACATAATGTCAAGTTAATAGTCGTATGTTTTTAAAACTCTAGTTTTCTTTCCCCTCATCTCTACTACCAGTAAGCAGTTTCAAGGAAATAAATGATATGCTGCTAAACTTGGTTTCTCAATTTATACGACGTTCGTGCTAGGATTCTGTCTTCGTTGCTATTAAGTGGACTCGTAAATGTAGCAGCTGAAAACTTTAATTGAGATTTGTTTGTTGTCTCATAGAAAGGGAGCTTAGAGACCTTTGTTTTGCTGTTTGAACATAATGTTTGCTTGAACCTTAAGATTATTACTCCCTCCGTTCCACCCAAAGAGTTCACGTTTGAAAAGTCTAATAATTAAGGGATATATAAGTAGTATTGAAGTTGATCATAATTACAAAAATATTTTAGCATAGTTAACATGTTTGCACCACATGTAGAGGGTAAAGTTGAAAATTTTATGGAGATTGTAAACTCTTTAAGTGAAACATTCCAAAATAGTATAATGGATTCTTTGCCTGGAACGGAGGGAGTATCTCTTTCAACCAATTGAGAAGACAACTAGTGATCATGGCGTCTGCCACCTCCTCAACCAGGACAGATGAGTTTAAACTTTGTCAAACATGATAAGATGTTCTCATCGAAAGGGAGCATAGAGACCTTAGTTTTGCAGTTTGAGTATCAAGTCCGCTTGAACGTTTGGATTATCATCTCTTTTTCAACCAATTCAAAAGGCCACTACTGATCATGGAATACTGCGACTCTGCCATTCCTTCTAGGGAGAATTCTTATGCATAATCTTTCATCATTTGGATCCTTAAAAAGTGCCCTAAGTGTGCTTATTAACATTTTTCAATCAATGATATCTATATGGCGATAAGGCAACACCATAGACACCCACCTCGTCCAACTTTTATGCAAACTCACTTTTCTGTCAAGGTGACAAAACCCCATATTTTTTGGGCTTTAAATAACACCAAAGTGTATCATCTATAATAGGTCTAATGGCAAACCAAACCAACATACGCACACTCCAATTTGAAAAATGCTAACGTCCTTCACTTATCCGACAATATAATCAACTTAATTTCATCGTAGTTTATACCGACTCACGTCACTCTCCCATCCAAAAGCTTTACTGAAGGGTTGAGTTGGCCTTATTTATTATTTTTTTTCTTTTCATTGTCACTTATTGACTTAATTCTCAATATGGTAACCCTATTATTCAAAAGATTCGATAAATTCACTCTACAAATATTTTTCAAACTTTAATAACTATACTTAAGCAAAAGTGTCAATTTGGTCACCCAAAGTGAATGACGTTAGTTTTGTTGGACGAAAATCTTTAAAAAGACTAAAATGCCCCTTACCTTTGAAACTTAAATAAGAAAAAGACTTAAATGTCCTCTTGAGAACACGTGACGTCCATTTGAGCTCAAATGCACAATTCAATATTTAAAATATAACGCGTAACCGAAGCAGCCGGCGGATGTGTCGTCTCAGAATGTGAATATGTTAATTTTCTGTATTGGAAGTATGCCGGACCACCTTCATTAACGGTGGTGGCCAGAGGCATGAAAGGAACGAGACTTTTGCAGTTGTGCGTAGTAAAGGAGAGAAACAACAAGGGAGAGAAAAGTAATTGTTATTTAATGTTTTCTAACACTACTATTACAAAAGAAACAAAACATTTCTATCTAAGGCCTAAATGGGCTTACAAATAACAAACAAATCAAATGGGCCTTTTGGGCCTAAAAGGATAATATCTTCTGTTAGATCTATGTTGATGTGTTCAGAGTATAGGTTAGAGGAGGGGGTGAATAACCTAAATGACCTTTATTAAAAATTTCATCTGATTTAAAGATTATGTTGAAAAACAGTGATGAAATAATTAATTGGATGGGTCATCTTTCAGATTTAAGCAACATATTTGATTATTGAGAAATTAGCTTGTGACGACCCGAGTCCGAGATTCGATGTTGAACCCCAACTCGGAGCGCCAAACGGAAGAAGAACTAAATAAAGCGAGCCACAAAAGCTCAAAACCAAAAACAAGCAGCAGAATTCTAAATAAAATAGGAGTTTCAAAAACTCGAATAACAAAATCTCAGCAATACAAAACCTCCACGGCCATACGCGGGCGGAAGAAACAAAAATACTAAAAACCCACAAGCTAAATGCTCGGGAAGACAACTAAAGATAAACGGCTCAAAGTCTCAACGGAAGTAAATAAAATTTGCTGTTGATACAATAAAGTTCAATGGGTCGACTCCACGAGTCGCCACCAAATACAACTAAATAAAATATAACATTTCTACTCGACATACTAAGTTTACATTACTTAGCTTAAATCCACGTTCTCACAGAATACGAGATAAATACAAAATGCTAGCTAAATACAACTAGAGGAACTTCTAACTAAAGCCTCACTACGCTGGAACTCAAAACCTGCAAACTAAGGAAAACAAATATATAAGGGATGAGTCGAAGACCCAGTAAGTTATTAATTGAACAATATGACATGACATTATGCACATAATATAGCAGGATAATAAACAGGTTGTAGCACATAAGACAACCAACCCTATATTCACGAGAGGCTCAGTAGCCGCTAACCGTCATTGTCACGACCCAACCCTAGATCCTACGTGGAACCTCGTCCGGTTCGTGAGACGAAAACACAAAAATGCATATTTCAAAAATCATTTTCGTGCTAAAACCCTGTAATGCAAGTGTATGATTTTTAAAAGTAAACAAAACTTCACGGCAACATAACAAGCCGGAGAAAAACACATTAGCTAGCCAACAAACCCACGAGCTAGAGAGCTTGGGATAAACATTCATTCATCACAGAGTGCGCGGAATAAAAATTAATAGTATATACAAGGCCTAACAACCATGTCGGCACTAGAATAGAATATCAACCAATTATCAAGTGCGGGACATCTACCCAACTTTACATTGTTTAGTTAACAAGTATACCCTCGACCTCACCAAAAGAGAAATACAGAGGCTCAAGGAGCATCTACCCAAAGGAATGTCTGACGAGTTCACAGAAGACGACAAAAGCTTACTGGGGGTTTCTCGCCGGATCGGGATCTAAGGAAAATAAATAAACAATGGATGGGGTGAGCTTAAAACTCAATAAGCTACTAATGCAACAATATGGCATGCGAGATGTGAACATTAATAAGAATCAGGTATAACAATGTTTGCCATAACAGGATAAGTCTCGAAGCATCATAGATAACAAGTATCTCACAGCACATGTCACATAGCATGTATCTCATATAAGGGCGATATATAAACACATATAAAAGGATACCGTCGAGGTACACATCCGACATACAAACTTCCAACCAACCAACCAATAATACCAAAGTAAAAATCGTTGATGTTGTTCTCGATCATCGAACTCATAACCTAGTATCATAGTGAACCGTTTTCCGTATTCACATCGACATGAAGACTCGGTCCCCACGACCCGAGAAACAATCACGGTATAGCTTACCAAGGTCGCATTTATTCCGTACAACAATTAGCGCTACCCCTACCGTGGCCAACGGTAGGGCGAGGCCCAGTGTATGTGCCTTCGGCTATTACGTAGCTCCGGCTCACGCAATAACCGAGCGTCAATACATCTCCAACAAATATGCCATAGACTTAACAAATGCTAAAGTAAATGTTTACTCGACACATTAAACCAAATAAACCAAATGTTCAAGTAGATGTTTACCCAACAATAAATATGTCATACTCCAAAGTAGGGAGTATAACGACCACAACAACATATTCATGTGTGCCAGGAGATTCTACTACACATAGCCATTCAAACACCAACATTTCCGAAGAAAGATATAATATCATTTATCGTATATCGAATAACCAATAACCCAACGGGTATCACAAATCCTCAAGGGCTCACAACACACATGTCGTTACATTCATTATCAAATCCTAACCAACTCCGTTAGAGTCATTTTTAGTTACTAGTGATGTTGAGTTACGAAAGTGGTCTTGCACTTTAAACCTCACATATTAATGCCCGAATTTGAGTTCCCAACATCATATAACAAGCACTAACATATTACACAAGTCCATAATGATATTTCATGGAAAGAATCATGTATTCGCAAATCTAATATGATAACTTCACACAATAGAAGCCTAGGATGTCATATGATACATAAATCAAGAAAAAGAGGGGGTAGTAGCTTACCTCTTGTCGAAAAAGATGAGAGAAAACAAAATTTATTCTGTGGGAAAGCTTCCTCTAGCCAAGACCTTCGCAACAGCGTGCTTGGATCGTCGAAATTCCTTCAAAATCTCAAGAAATCTAACTTTCTCTCACCAAACTCTCTTTACTCTCTCTCTATGTTGCAAGATGAAATGGTGGTGAAATGGGAGATACCAAGTCTCTCCCTAGGTGTTTAAGTGGTCAAAATGGGTTGATCTCTCGGCTTGGTGACGTAGCACCATGAGGGCCACTCAAAATCATAAGTTGGACAAAATTTGGATTTTCTCGAGTGAACAATCTGGGCGCTATGCGGACGCCTTATGCGGTCACATGGCTTCTATGTGGCCGCATAGAATCCAGAAACTCTATGCGTTGGTTTGAGCTCGCACTATGCGTCCGCATAGTGACTAGCTCAGGTCAAAGTCTATCAAGGTCTTCCAAAGTGTTACCAAAACAACCCCAAGTCAACCTAGGGTGATTCTAAGTCTAAGGAAAGGTCAAAATACTCGAGAAGGGTTCCCGAAATGACCGATAACGAGGCGAGAAGTTCAACGTATCCTAAGTACAATCAAATACAAGAATTAAACAACAATTCGAAGCCTACAAAACACATGGAATGTAGCATGAACGTATTATTATCTAAATGCAACATACTCAAGTAATATCAATGGTATAAATCAAGAGGATATATGCATAACATAAGAATGATATGAGCAATATAATGATGCAAATAAAGCGGGTGTTACAGTCATGCACTGGTTGGAGACCACGACCAACATTCGTTCGTCTAGGAAGCACATAAAGCATAAAGTACACACATAAAGGTGGATACGGTGGATTCGAGGTACACCTTCGAAATCCCTTGAAACACTTTCGACCTTATAGCTCTATGAAGCCATAGAAGACGATTACGCTGCTGCTTCACAGAACTATAAAAGATGCCTCTGCTGCTATCCAACAAGATAATAATAATAACAGATTCCTGCCAGCATTCTGTTTTGCCATTGAGAAAGACCAAGAAAGAGCCGATGGACCTTGGTACCTAGATGTTTAGAATTTGTTAAAGAAGTGTGAGTATCCACCTAACACTGAGAGAAAAGGTAGGATTGCCTTACGAAGATGGGCTTCCTAATTTATAATCAGTGGTGACAATCTATACAAAAGGCATTATCAAGGACTTAATCTCCTTTGTATCAATCAAGCGAGAGCTGAACAGGTCATAGATTAGCTGCACGGCGGTACTTGTGGTCCGCACAGGAATGGGCGTATGCTCTCAAAAAAAGTAATCCGACAAGGTTACTACTGGAGTATAATGGAAACTGATTGCATCAGATGGGTGTGCCATTTCGATAAATGTCAGAGGTTCACCAATCTACAACATCTGCCACCTCACATGTTATACAATTCTACAGTGCCTTGGCCTTTCTCAACATAGGGAATTGACGTCATAGGGCAAGTACACCCGAAAGGATCGAACGGCCATGTGTATGTTTTGGTTGCCGTTGAATACTATACAAAGTGGGTTGAAACCGCTTCGTACAAAGTTATGAATGCCAAGAAGGTTGCAGAATTTATCAAGACAAACATCATTTACCGATTTGGGGTACCTTTTGAGATGATACACACTTCGAGGGAGAAGTCAACTGGGTACTGGATGAGTTCAAAGTACAATGGCACAGGTCTTCACCTTATAGGCCATAGGCCAATGGCGCTGTGGAAGCAGTCAATAAGACATTGAAAAATATCATTCGAAAAATGGCAAATACAGGGAGAGATCGCCCTGATAAATTACCGTTAGCACTCTGGACCTATCGTACTTCTGTTCGTACGCCTACTAGGGCTACTGATAGGGCGGATTTTTACTATATAATTCCTATGTTTTCCGGTCTTATATTTCGTTATTTCCATGTAATTAGTTAGGTTTGATGTATTTTGAGTGATTTTATGTATTGTGAGGATTATGAGAGAAACTATGTGATTTGAGAGAATTTTAGAGAGTTTATGATGTAAGTGTTTTTGGTCCTCAAAAGTAGCTCAAGTTCATCAAGTTCTACACCCATGGAAGTCAAGTCAAGGTCAATCGAAGAAGTTCGGAAGCGAGCCAAGGAGTCAAGAGAAAAAAAATGAAGAAATCTGCGATTTTGTTCCAGGGGACTAGTCGTCCCCATTTTGCGTAACTATTCCCCAACAAGGGGACGACTGATTCAGAAGGGCCTGAAGTCAGGGACGAGTCGTCCAGCATGTCACGACTCGTGCCCATGTAAGGAAGGCTAAGGCACGACTCGTGCCTGGGAGGACGAGTCGTGCCCCGACGGGCTGGAATCAGAGATTGACGGATTTTTGACAGTTTTTAATATTTTTAATTTATTTATTTTCCTTTTTAACTAGGTTTTAGGTAGTAAGTATAAATACTACCTCTTATCTTATTTTTAGGGTTATCATCTATTTTGCTTAGTTTTCCTAGAACCAAGATTCAAGTTTTGAATTTCCTTGGAGAACTAAACTCCATTACTTTAGATTTGAGATCTTGATCCGAATTTTTATTTCTATTGAGGTATTTCTTTTTCCTAATTAATTCTTGTTCATAATCTTGCTTGTATTGATTTAGATTGATTTCTAGGGTTTGTTGTCCTCTTTATTGATCTTTGCTAGATTACTCGTTCTGTGCCAGAATTAGGGTTTTCATTGTAGCATCTTCACGAATTGTGTATGTGCCATAGCAATTCGGGAAGTAGGCAAGATTAGACGATTATCTAATTAACCTTAGAAAGCGTTCTTGATTTTAGTCTCTTAAAACATCATCAATTAATCTTTAGACCTTTTCTGTGCCAGTTTAGGTTTAATTTTAATTAGGGTTTATAGTGAGTGTGCCTTGCTATAAACTAAAGCGAAAGAAGTGACGAGATTGAAATACATCTCGTAATCAAGTGAATAAAAATTATGGTGAAAAGAATTATCAGTGATATTAGAATTAAAATCCGGTGACAGTATCAAGTCTGAAGTTTCTTTAAATTATTATTTCAAACACTTCGTTTATTTTTCCCGTTTTAGGAATTAATTAAGAATCTCAATTAAACCCCCAATCTGGTCAAGTGACTGTTCGCAAATAATCACTGTTTTTCGTGGATCGACCCTGACTTACCCTAATTACATTATTAGTGGCCGAGTTTAGGTCTAATTTAGTAGGCGTGCGACTAAGCCTACCAAATTTTGGCGCCGTTGCCGGGGAAACGGTGTTATTGTTTGCGTTCTTTTTCTTTTCTTATTTGTTTTATTTTTCTTTTAGTTCTTTATTTGTTATCTCTTTAGTTATATTTATTACTTGTTATCCTGTAGTGTGGAACCGTGTATGGTCCACACTCGTTCTACTAACGATTTGATTGTTTCGTTTGATCCAGAAATCGAAAGATCTTTCAAGAAAGGACGACAACAAAGCAGGAGAGTCAAGGGGATATTGTTAGCTGAAGAGATGCAGGACGGAGATAATGCAGGTGGTGGTGGACAAGCAGTTCCACCACAGACATTGAGGCAAAGGACTGCTCCGAATTGGAATGAGCAACCACATGCCATCCAATTCCCCGCCTTACCTGCCGGGGTGACATTTGAGTTGAAGCCGGGGCTACTAAATCAGCTACCGCACTTCACAGGGATGCTCGGAGAGGATCCCAATCAGCACATCTCTCAGTTTGTGCAAATCTGTCAGAGTATGAAGCTGGCATCGCTTCCGATCGAGCATCTGTTATTTAGGGCATTTTCTTTCATACTGAAAGATAACGCGAACGGGTGGTATTATCACTTGCCACCCAATAGCATCACGACATGGCAGCAGATGAAAGAGGTATTCCTAGAAGAGTTCTTCCCTCAGGACCAGATTAATGTTATGAAGAGGGACATCAGCAATATGGAGCAAAAGGCAGATGAGACCCTATACGACTACTACAATCGCTTCCACAAGCTTTGTAGGAGTTGTCCATATCATGGGTTTACTGAGGACCAGCTAATCGTCTATTTTCATGGAGGGTTGACCATTCAGGATAAGAGATTAGTGGATTCATGTTGTGGGGGGAGTATTTTGAATAAGACCACCGAGGAAGCTAAAAGGTTGATCGAGGAGCTAGCTAAGAGTACGAGGACCCATGGCAAGAGGTCAAATATGAGACAGGTTAGCGCAGCAGGTTCTAACAGTGGGTTGACCAATAAGCTCGAGACAGATATGGAGGATCTTAAGGGTATGGTAAAGCTTGGTTCGGGACGACGCCGGCCGTGTGGGATTTGTTATGACATTACGCACCCTACAGATTCGTGCCCTTCTTTGCAGACGGGTGAGATGGAGGATGTCAATGCAGTTGGGTTTGCGCAGCAGGGACAGAGACCAATGGGTAACACCTATAACCCCAACTAGAGAAATCATCCTAATTTCAGATGGGGTACAGGTCAACAGCAGTATCAGGGTAATCAGTACAACTCTTATAGACCACCATATGGGACGGCAGCGCCGCGCAGGAGCAAATCCTCGGGACGGTCTACGAGGCATTGCTGAATTCTTTGGCACAGTATTAGCACCATGAACCGAATTTCCAGCGATATCGGCGCGCCGATGCGAGCATTGGTAACTTGGAGAAATAGATGGGTCAGGTAGCTGATGCAGTGGGACGGATAGAGGCTAGGGATTCGAGGAAGTTACCATCACAGACTGAGCCGAATCCCAAGCAGAATACATATGCGATCATTCTTCGAAATGGTAAAGAGTTGCAGGATAAGGTTGTAGCTAAGGAACCGGAGGTTGAGGTTGAGATTTTAGAGCCAGTACATAAGGCACCAGATCAGACAGAAGTTGCACCAGAGGTTAAGGCTCCTGTATATAAGCCTGAGGTTCCATTCCCCGAGGCCTTGAAAGAACATCGAAAGCCAGAGCCTGACAAGGCTATTTATGATACTTTCAAGAGGTTAGAGGTTAATATTCCTTTCTTAGATCTTCTTCAGACTGTCCCGAGGTATGCGAAGTTTTTGAAGGAGTTGTGTACTCTGAAGAGGAATCAGAAGGAGAGGAGTAAGAAGAAGGGTAAGGTTAGTGAGCACGTGTCTGCAGTGTATCACAGGAAATTGCCTAAGAAGTGTAGTGACCCAGGGATGTTCGTGATTCCAGTTACTTTGGGGGATGCTTCTGAGCATAAGGCGATGTAAGACTTGGGGGCTTCAATCAACATCATGCCCTATGCGTTGTTTGAAACTCTTAAGTTGGGACCACTGCAGGACACCAGAGTTGTGACACAGCTAGCGGATAGGTCGAATGCCTACCCGAAGGGATTGGTAGAGGATGTTCTTGTTAGAGTGGGGAAGATGATATTTCTCGCAGATTTCTATGTGCTTGAGATGGAGACGGATCCAAGGGCTCCCATACTGTTGGGGAGGCCTTTTATGTCGACTGCTCGGACAAAGCTCGATGTGGCTACTGGTTCTTTGACAATGGAATTTGATGGGCAAGTAATGGAGTTCAATATCTTTGACTCTATGAAATACCCTATGGATACGGAGTCACTGTGTTTCATCGATGTGATCGAGCCATTGGTAGAGGAGGTATTTGAGGTGTCTAGTGGAGATGATGATCTCAAGACCGTATTAGAGAATGCTTTGGGGTATGCTAATTTGGAGTTTGACATCTCAGATTCGATGAAGGAAGCGGTTATGGGCCTTACAGAGAGTGCCATGTTTGCTACTGCACCGGGTCATGGTCACATAAAGTTAGAGGTTCCGGTGGAGAAGCTTGTTCCATCTATAGAGAAGGCACCGGAGCTTGAGTTGAAGGTCCTCCCTGAGCACCTTAAGTATGTTTATCTAGGTGAGGGAGAGACGCTTCCGGTAGTGATTTCTAGCAAGTTGACTGAGGATCAAGAGAAGAGGTTGATTGAGGTGATCCAGAAGTGAAAATTTGCGATTGGTTAGACTATTGCCGATCTCAAGGGCATTAGTCCATCTTTGTGTATGCATCGGATCAACCTAGAGGAGGGTGCGAAGCCAGTGAGGCAACCGCAGAGGAGGCTTAACCCGCCAATGATGGAAGCGGTGAAGAAGGAGGTCCTGAAGCTACTACAGATGGGGATCATCTATCCCATCTCCGATAGCAAGTGGGTGAGCCCCACACAGTGTGTGCCCAAGAGGGAAGGGATCACAGTTTCCCGTAATTAGAAGGGAGAGATGGTTCCAACCCGGGAGCAAACGGGGATTCGCGTGTGTATCGATCTCCGACGGTTAAATGAGGTAACTCATAAAGACCACTTTCCCCTCCCCTTTATTGATCAAATGTTGGAAAGGTTAGCCGAAAGGGCGTATTTTTGTTTTCTCGACGGTTTTTTCGGGTATTTTCAAATACCTATTGCCCCGGAAGACCAAGAGAAAACTACATTTACTTGCCCCTTCGGCACTTTTGCCTATCGGAGAATGCCGTTTGGATTTTTTAATGCACCTGGGACTTTTCAAAGGTGCATGATGAGTATTTTCTCCGAGTTTGTGGAAAAGTTTATGGAAGTTTTCATGGATGACTTCACTGTCCATGGAGACTCGTTTGATGAATGCCTTGCTCATTTAGGACTAGTGTTGGATAGGTGCATTGAAACTAATTTGGTCCTAAATTTTGAAAAATGTCACTTTATGGTTGAGCAAGGCATTGTGTTAGGTCATGTTGTGTCGAAAAAGGGTATTGAAGTTGACAAAGCTAAGATTGATGTCATTTCTTCACTTCCTTACCCTACCAATGTGCGTGAAGTCCGGTCTTTCCTTGGTCATGCCGGGTTTTACCGGAGGTTTATTAAGGACTTTTCAAAGATTGCTTCACCTCTATGCACCCTATTGCAAAAAGAGGTTGATTTTAATTTTGATGATAATTGCAAGCAATCTTTTAATGAGTTGAAGTCTAGGTTGACAACCACCCCCATTATTCAAGCACCCGATTGGTCTCGTCCCTTTGAGATCATGTGTGATGCTAGTGATTATGCCGTGGGGGCGGTTTTGGGTCAAAAAGTGGAGCATGCCTCGCATGTGATTTATTATGCGTCTATGACATTGAATGGGGCATAAAGAAATTACTCCACTACTGAAAAAGAGATGTTGGCGGTAGTCTTTGCACTAGAAAAATTTAGGTCCTACTTGTTGGGCACTAAAATCATTGTTTACACCGACCACGCTGCTCTTAAGTACTTAATGTCTAAAAAAGAGGCTAAACCGAGGCTCATTCGGTGGATTCTCTTGTTGAGTGAGTTTGACATAGAGGTTAAGGACAAAAAGGGGGCTGAAAATTTAGTTGCCGATCATTTGAGTCGCCTTGTAATGGAGGAGGACAAGCCTTATAAACAAGCCCCAATTCGGGGTGAGTTTCCTGATGAGGTTCTTTGGGCAGTTAGTTCAGTGGCCCCTTGGTATGCGGACTTGGTCAATTTTCTTGTCTCTAATAGATTCCCTCCGGGGATGTCAAAATCTAAAAGAGACAAAGTCCGTAGTGATGCCAAATATTATGTGTGGGATGAGCCCAACTTGTGGAGGCATTGTGCCGACCAAGTCATTCGGAGGTGTATTCCCGATAGTGAGGTGTCCTCTATTCTTAAATTCTGTCATGAGTATGCGTGTGGTGGTCATTTTGGTGCGAAAAAGACCGCTAGGAAAGTCTTGGATTGTGGCTTCTTTTGGCCAACTTTGTTCAGGGATACGGTCACTTTTTGTCAGTCGTGTGATAGGTGCCAAAGGGTTGGTAATATTGGGCGCCGTGATGAAATGCCACAAACCCTCATTGTGAATTGTGAAATCTTTGATGTTTGGGGAATAGACTTTATGGGTCCGTTCCCTAATTCTTGTGGGTTTGTGTACATTTTGCTTGCGGTTGACTATGTGTCCAAATGGGTGGAAGCCATCCCTACCCGCACCGATGATTCAAAAGTAGTGGTCAACTTCCTTAGGAGCAACATTCTGTGTCGGTTTGGGATGCCAAGGGCCATTATTAGTGATAGGGGGACTCATTTTTGCAATAAGACAGTCGAAGCTCTAGTCAAGAGATATTACATCACCCATAAGGTGTCGACTGCTTATCATCCCCAAACAAATGGCCAAGCCGAGGTATCCAATAGAGAGATAAAATCCATCCTTGAAAAAACTGTGAACCCGAATAGGAAGGATTGGAGTCAAAGGCTTGATGATGTGTTGTGGGCTTACTGGACGGCATATAAGACACCGATTGGTATGTCACTATATCGGTTGGTGTTTGGTAAACCTTGCCATTTGCCGGTTGAGCTCGAACACCAAGCCTATTGGGCGGTCAAAAAGTTCAACTTGAACTTAGAGGGTTTCGGTGAGGAGCGAAAATTGCATTTGAGTGATTGGATGAGATTAGGAGAGATGCATATGAGAATAACCTCCTTTATAAAGAGCGAGCGAAGATTTGGCATGATAAAATGATCATTAGAAAGGACTTTAAGGTTGGTCAAAAGGTCCTTCTTTTCAATTCCCGTCTTCGTTTGTTTCCGGGCAAGTTAAGGTCTCGGTGGACCGGCCCTTATGTGGTGAGGGAGATATCCCCGCTTGGGACGGTGGTAATCTTTAGTCCTAATGAGGACAAAGGATTCAAAGTTAATGGTCAACGGTTAAAACCGTATTTTGAGAACGAAGTCGTGAATACCGCCAATTTGGAGGTGATTGATCTCCAAGACCCGGTATATGTTTGTTAGCTTTGGGTCCGAGTCTTGTCAAAGACTTTAAACTTTGATGCTAGCCGGGGGCTTACCCGGCGTTTGGTCTAGCTAAAGACGGTAAAGAAGGGCGGCTATTCGGGAGGCAACCCGGGATTTAATCTCATTCATTCTTAGTTTTTATTGTTGTTGTATTTTTTTTATTTTTTTTATCATTATATGAATCGGTGCTACTGAAGGTATATGTTTTGTGGTGGTGTGCAGGGAGAAGCAAAGGAGAAAGGATCAAAGCCTGGGCCTGTTCTTAAAAAAAAAAAAAAAAAAAACAGGCCACGGGACGACTCGTCGCCACGCCAAAAGCAACTATTCCCCCAAAAGGGGGACGACTGAATCTGGAGCATGTGAAAAAGGGGACGACTCGTGCTCCTTGGGACGACTCGTCCCTTGGGGCCTGAGAAGTCAAACGCAGAAAAAAAAAATTCAAGGGTTTTAAAACCCTTCACAGTCGTCCCCCCTATTCTTCTCCTTCACTTCTTCTTCTTCTTTCTCTCTCTACAAATAACCACCAAATCCACCATTACCACCACCTAAATCCACCATCCTCCCCTACAACCAAATCCTTCACCCTCATTCCATTCCCTCACCAAATCCGAGTCTCTCTCTACCTTCATCTTCAACCTTCAATCACCATTAAAACCCAAGCTTTCTCTCTCTACCCCAAATCTAAAATTCCATCCAACTCTCTCCTTTTCTTCAAAATCCAAACCCTAATCCGCCATCTTTCCCTAATTCCGACCCACATTCCCAAATTCTAGCCTTCAATTCTCCCAAATTTCAAAAATTCACATAAGCCTTGGTAGTCAAAGTCAAAAATTTTGGTCAAATTTCGTGGGAGGCTGCGTTTGGAGGATACAAGGAGGGTGTTGACTGCATTGGGAGCTATTTAGCAAGGTAATCATTCATCACTTTCTCACTTGCACTTTCAATTGCTGGGACTTGTGGAATTTGTAGTGTGGTGGTTCGGTTGGAAATTGAAAGGAGATTGTGATTGTGGTGGAGATTTGTTGTTGCTTGAACTTTGTGAATTTTGTGGAGGATTTGTAGTTGTTTGTGTGTTGATAAATATGCCTCCTAAGGAAAGAGACGGTAGAGGGGGTAGCAACAAGAGGGGTAGACAAAACCCACCCCCCGTAGTTTCAAATGATCCCACTCCCCCTAATGCTTCATTACCTTATATGGGATTGGTCCAATTGACCTCTGCTCAAAAGAAAAAATGGGGGAATTTGGAGGGTAGGAAATTCCAAGTCACCAGTTTCCTTCATTTGCCAGTTTTGAGGGATTTGGGTTTAGAGGCGTTAGTAACTGAATTGATGACGCAAGCTGGGTTGGGTAACTTCTTGGGGAAGAGGGCAGATACGTATTTGAGATATTCACGTGAGTTCCTTTCAACCTTGGAGGTAGGTAAGGGGTCACAAGCCAATTCTATTCGGTTTAATCTGAATGATGAAGCCTATCGAGTGACTTATGATGAGTTGAGGGGAGTCTTCGGGGTTGACCAGCCGAGAGGAAACTAGTTGGAGGCTGATGGGGCGAGTTGTTTTTTTTTTTTTGGAGCTCACAGGATTTCCCTGCAATAAGAAACACCTTAGGGCTTCCTCTCTTTCTCACTCGGCTTGGAAATTATTTTACAGAGGGCTATCTATGTCTTGGTTGACAAACAGAGAACCTGCTCAGTTGAATGTGGCTATGGTAAACCTCTTGAGAACGGGGTTAAGGAGTTTTCAAGTGGTTCCTGATTGGATTGATATTTTTGTTAGGAGATGTGAAGCATTTGCCCTTACCAAAAAGGGAAACATTTCAATAGGGAGAATGATCACGTTGATTGCTGCAGCTTGTGTGGGGGAACTAAAACCCGAGGCGGTGAAGTTGATGGGGGGCACGAGTTTTTATTCTAGAGGCGGTGGTGCGGTATGACAAGTTTGTGAGGACCCGAGGGCGCGGACAACAGTCCTTATTGTTTGAATATGGTACTCCCAGGAGGATGGTCCCTTGCACGGTAGGGGCCACGTTTCCGAGTGGTGCACAGGCCAGGCATTGGCGTATGCCCGGTGTTGATGATGAAATGGATCCAGTTGATGAGGAGGATGATGAGGAGCAGGATCAGGATCAGGATCAGGGTCAGGGAGGAGAGCAAAACCAGGGCCAGCAGGGTTCTTTTGATCAATGGGATATGATGAGGGCATTTCTGGAAGAGCAGGAGCGATCACGGAGGGCATTTCTGGAGGAGCAGGAACGATCTCGGCTAGCTCGAGAGCAGAGCCGACAGGCTCTAGAGGATGTTAGATGGGAGGAGGTGCAGGACCATTTTGAGGGTTTAGAGGATGATGTTGCCATTTTGGGAGCCCGATCTCGGCAGTTAGAAGCATGGGCGATGCAGCCCGAGACCCGGAGCTATGAGCCAGTTTCGGATGACTACTTGGCTATAATGCAGTTGTGAGCCGCTAATCGTGCTCAGAGGCGTTCTTCCCGGCAATCCTATTATCAGGGGGAAGGCTCCGACTCTCGTCGGTGATGGTATATCTTTTTCCCTTCCCTTTTCGTTTTATCGCAATTACTCTTTATTTCACACATTGTGGACATTGTGCGGTTTGAGCGTGGGGGTATGGGGATGTTTCTATCTGTACAGTTTTTAAAAAAAATGATGAAAAAAAGTTGTAAAGAAAAGAAAAGAGAGGCTAGGTGAAAACCGGAAACGGCACCTAGGCAAAAGGTGAGGAAAGTGAATTGTTTACATATCTTGCGTATCACCGGAGTGGAGTCACAAGGGAGGATTCGGAGTTCGGGTAGGATCTTTCATTGGAGTAGGAGGATTGGTTTAGAGGAGATAGGATAGAAATCCTCATTCGTTCTGGAGTAATAAGGGGCGTAGGAGTTTTTCATGAGGTAGTTGTGAGGGATTAACACCCGAACAACTTTTTATTTTGAGGGATGATGTAGTGTGAGCCAAGCGTGGGGGAAACATAGGTCATATTTAGTTCCCCTTAGCTTTTGTGTGTGGACCTTAGCTTGGATACCGTTTTATATCGGGAGTTGGTATCAAGTTAAGGTCCTTGTTCTCATTGTTGATATTTATTGGTGATATAAGGAGACAGAGATTCTTTTACTCTGTTTGTGAATTTTGATTGACGTTTGTTGGCGGATTAGAAGAGGCTAGGAATCATTTACCCTTCATGCATTTGTTTTAGACCGGTGTTAGATTGGAGTTTAGGATATTACTCAGGGACGAGTAATGGTCTAAGGGTGGGGGTATTTGATAGGGCGGATTTTTACTATGTAATTCCTATGTTTTCCGGTCTTATATTTCGTTATTTCCATGTAATTAGTTAGGTTTGATGTATTTTGAGTGATTTTATGTATTGTGAGGATTATGAGAGAAACTATGCGATTTGAGAGAATTTTAGAGAGTTTATGATGTAAGTGTTTTTGGTCCTCAAAAGTAGCTCAAGTTCATCAAGTTCTACACCCATGGAAGTCAAGTCAAGGTCAATCGAAGAAGTTCGGAAGCGAGCCAAGGAGTCAAGAGAAAAAAAATGAAGAAATCTGCGATTTTGTTCCAGGGGACGAGTCGTCCCCATTTTGCCTAACTATTCCCCAACAAGGGGACGAGTGATTCAGAAGGGCCTGAAGTCAGGGACGAGTCGTCCAGCATGTCACGACTCGTGCCCATGTAAGGAAGGCTAAGGCACGACTCGTGCCTGGGAGGACGAGTCGTGCCCGGGCAGCTGGAATCAGAGATTGACGGATTTTTGGCGGTTTTTAATATTTTTAATTTATTTTATTTTCCTTTTTAACTAGGTTTTAGGTAGTAAGTATAAATACTACCTCTTATCTTATTTTTAGGGTTATCATCTATTTTGCTTAGTTTTCCTAGAACCAAGATTCAAGTTTTGAATTTCCATGGAGAACTAAACTCCATTACTTTGGATTTGAGATCTTGATCCGGATTTTTATTTCTATTGAGGTATTTCTTTTTCCTAATTAATTCTTGTTCATAATCTTGCTTGTATTGATTTAGATTGATTTCTAGGGTTTGTGGATTTGGCCAATTCACTTGTCTTCTTTATTGATCTTTGCTAGATTACTCGTTCTGTGCCAGAATTAGGGTTTTCATTGTAGCATCTTCACGAATTGTGTATGTGCCATAGCAATTCGGGAAGTAGGCAAGATTAGATGATTATCTAATTAACCTTAGAAAGCGTTCTTGATTTTAGTCTCTTAAAACATCATCAATTAATCTTTAGACCTTTTACGTGCCGGTTTAGGTTTAATTTTAATTAGGGTTTATAGTGAGTGTGCCGCTATAAACTAAAGCGAAAGAAGAGACAGAGATTGAAATACATCTCGTAATCAAGTGAATAAAAATTATGGTGAAAAGAATTATCAGTGTTATTAGAATTAAAATCCGGTGACAGTATCAAGTCTGAAGTTTCTTTAAATTATTATTTCAAACACTTCGTTTATTTTTCCCGTTTTAGGAATTAATTAAGAATCTCAATTAAACCCCCAATCTGGTCAAGTGACTGTTCGCAAATAATCACTGTTCTTCGTGGATCGACCCTGACTTACCCTAATTACATTATTAGTGGCCGAGTTTAGGTCTAATTTAGTAGGCGTGCGACTAAGCCTACCAGCTACCCCATTTTCTCTTGCCTATGGCATGGAGGCAGTACTGTCTATTGAAATTAAAATCCTTTCCTTGAGGGTGATGATAGAAGCCGAGGTGGCTAAAGCTGATTGGCTTAAGCATCGGTATGCTGAACTGGCGCTTCTGGATGAAAGGAGGTTGTTGGCTTTAGAACACACACGAGCATACCAGAGGAGGATTGCTCAATCCTTCAACAAATGGGTTAGAGCCCGAGACATCAAAGTAGGTGACTTGGTTCTCCGAGAAAAGCTGCCTAGCTACCTTGACAGTTTTGAAAAGTGGAAATCGCCATGGATAGGATCGTATGTAGTCAGGCTCATACAGTCAGGCCGCGCAGTCTTCCTCACCAATGAAAATGGAAAAGACCTCATTCAGCCCTTCAGCATGGACATGCTCAAGAAGTACTACTCATAGTTGCCAGCTCAGCTATTGCGTATTCAGTTTTACTTGTGTTTGTAAATACTTTTCTCCCTCTTCTAAAAACGACTCGATAGGTCGAAAACTCGAAAGGGCGGCCTAGGCAAAAATTAGAGTTCAAAAAAGAAATGAGAGAGATAAAACATTGGAGAAAAAAAAATAAAAATCTCTGTCTCTCGCAAATTTGGTTTGAACTACGTTTCAACCTAATTCTCTTTATGAGATACATAGGCAGCCTTCGGGTTCGGTCGTTTACATACACATTTTATAATATTTTGGTTCCCCCTGTCATGTTGTTTTGATCACACAAGGAAAAAACCACTACTCATATAATAATAAAACACTTTAATTTATAACAAAGTCCCCGATTTGGCAACCAAGGAGTACATAGATAAGACTTATATGCACTCACATTCTGTCTTAATCTATTTTTACATACACAGTTATCACATTCTATCCTCTCCAACATTCACCATGCTAGCCTCTCAAACTTCCCTTGCTCTCATTAGCACTCCTTCTTTTGCGCTCACTGCTACCACTGATCTCAACTCTGTCAGATCTCTTCGAGCCATGAAATATGCTCCTCTGATTGCGCTGAAGTCGCTGAGGATCCCTTGCATTAATCTCTAAACCAGAGTCTTCCACGGATTCATCCTTCTCCAGCAAACGAGCGTCTGCTCCATTGGTCACGATTTTACCAAGCAGACACTCCAAGGTAAGTCTGATATTGAATGAATGCTTCATCGCCTTTGGGACCATCCATGTCAGATAATTGATAGGAAGGCAGATATTCTCCAAAGGGATATGATCTAAGGAAAGAACAGTGCGTGGCCCTATCTCGTAGCCCCACCACCCTTGGAGGTCCCTACAGAGGTCACCAGTGAGCTCTCTTGTCTCGAACTCAGAAAGGTCAGTATCGGGCAGCCTTTGCTCCAACCCAAATTGCTGCATCACCCAGGAGGCATAGTAAAAAGTCACAACGCGGAGCCCTGCAATTATGACCTTGTGAATCGATAAGTTCCCGGTATGAATCGCCGAATTTTCCAATGGAGTACAACCCATACAATGTCAAAGGAAGGGACACACAAGAAGTACTCCACCCAATCCTTTTCAGTCACCAAATAATTATGTTGGTGACCCCTCTGGGCATAATTGATTGGATGATATCTCGTGCCAAGTATTAGAGGAATAACCCTCATAAAACGTTCTTTGAGCCACATATGCAAGAGAATAGGGCTGCTAAAAGGAAACCATTCCTCCCCATTGGCATAACTATCCAGGCCAAGAAGGGTCTCTGCCAGAATAAGAGGAATCATATTGCTCACTCGTCCTCTAACATATAGGACAATATCCAAGACCTGCATATCGACATAACCGTCAAGATTAATTAGGAAGAATTTTTCTAAAATACACAAGAAGAGGGCCATTTGCCGGTGTTCTAAATATGTGTCGTCGGGTTGGTAATTAGTGAAGAGTCTCGGGAGTTGACTTAGGTCGAAGAGTCGACCATGTAACATTCTATGTGCCTCTCGAATGGTGAAACCGAGCAATTTTTGGATAAGTACCAAGGGTAGTTTTCTCAACAGTGGTATTGCGACAGGACCACCGATTGACGTGCCTATCAGGGCACAAAAATCTTCAAATATAGGACACATCTCATTTAGGGAAAAATTGAAAAGATGGCTTTCTGAAGACTAGAAACGGGAAGCACCCTATATCATATGCCAATGAATTTGGATACATCTCCATCCGAATGCACATCTGAAACCATAGGTATCAATAAGATATCCTCTTTTAGTGGCACTAAGACTAAGGCACCAGTCGTCTACACAAGCCTCGTAATCTGCAATGGTCTTGGAAGAATGATTCATCTTTTAGAGAGTATGTTCTTGATAAAAGGGAATGAATTCTGCCTGAGACGAGAACAACTTCTCGAGAAGGAAAGAAAAGTGCAGAGGAAAAATGCTTGGTGTTAAGTGTCATGATCTGCCTTATAAACAAGGCATGTGAATGAGATTTCTGACATAAGCTCTCAGCCTACGTTTTAGGCGAAAAAAATGCATCGTAGCCTGTCTCCGCATATCAAATTCAGCAACAGGAGAGAAAAGATTAGTTTGGTGCGCGAGCACCAACATGCATTAGAAATTTTTGGCTCAGCTATCCAGCCCACATCTCTCCCGCTCGATAGAAGCCAATTTCCTCAGGGGGAGGGGGACACCCCTGAAATCACTCCTGGGAAATTGATCACTCCAGGAGTGATTCCTTCCCAAATAGGCATCAGACCTATCGCCACAGCGTAGCAGCCGCGATGAATTTGAGACTCTTTCCTCTTGTGCAAAAGTCATTTAGCAATTATACACATCAAACAACAGTCGCCCCTGGCCAAATTCCCATTTTCTCTCCCACAACACAATTTGTGTAATTAAAAACAATTACAATTGAGACTCTAGGTTTTCTTTTCTTTTTCGCATTTTTGTTAATAAGAAATAATGTACAAAGTAAATAAAATTTGCTTACAAATCCATTCTTTTACAATAAAAAAGAAAAAAAATAACACGAAAGGAAAATCACTGTCTTCCTCTCTTCGACCTGTTTGTGTTGGCACCTCCGGAGCCTCCGCTCCTGCCACCTCTACGACGCAGTCCAGTCACGTCTGCACCGCCTCGGCAAGTGAAATCACTGGCCCCGACTTTCAGCTTTCGATACAAATCGGACAACTTGTAAAATCTGCTCAATAGCTTCTGATAGGAGCTAGCCGGCACCTGCTCATACAACATTTTTCATCAGTATGCAAATATATACAAATAGAATAGACAGATAATGTATGCACAGAGGTGATCAGAGATATACCAGATCTCTCCCTCGCGGAAGATAGTCGTGGGGTAAAATTTCACCACCGCTCAACTCCTCCCTATAATTTTTTCCCTCTCCATAGCCAATAGTCTGCGGGACTTCCAGATAATGCAACCGTCCCGTAAAAGAACCGATCTCTCACATGAAGATGGGAAACGGACCCTCCGCTTCCTGAGTAAGAGGAGGATACATGACAGTCTACACAAACACCCCGTACTCCATCTCCACATAGTTATGTGGATCAATAGCCTCCCTCGCGAGAAACCATTCAGGTCTCGACTTCACATCTGGGGTCATCATCCCAAAAGGTGGTGAAGGCCGCGTCAGTGGATGGCCCACGTTGGGCCCATGCTGGCGATTGACCCGATAGCTCAAATACATTGAGTCGCACATGATGAAAACCATCAAAATGCGACAACCATTGGCCATCTGGGCCGGACCATAGAAAGCAGGTAGCTGACCCCAAGAGAAAAAGCTAACGAATTCAGGACTTGAGTTGATAATCACAGTCCAAATCACCTCGGTATCAGGCCGAGCAGGTACCCTCCAAATGTACTTCTGGTTTGAAGTCCGGAAGTTCACCACAAATGGTGGGGTCATCACCCTAGTGTAGAGCGTGAAAGGGTGAAAGCTGAATACCGCGTAAGCCCAAGCCTGTCACATAAAAAACAATGAATCAATATTTATTTTAAAACAAGCAAAAAAAAAGCTTTTAAAATAAAGATTTTTGTTCTGAATATTACCTCTCATGCCACATTGTAGCCAGTCACACTGCTGGCAATGTTTTGGCTGGCATGATCCATAAAGAAGTAACATTCTGCCAAGTCAACCTGTCCTCAGTCAAAGTCGCCCAAATGGCGCAATCGCCTCAAGCAGCCGAGTAGAGATACTCGCAGCGTTGAGGAAGCATTGGCAAAGAGGGTGATCCCCAATGCCAAGAATAAGAAAACCCGGATGAATCGGGTCACAGCAGACCGGTCGGCTGTATCGACAAGGTCCACATTGCTGAGGAGCCACTTTTTGACATAACTGATGGGAATCTCGTCGTAGCTCTTACACACCGATACAAAGCCCAGCATCTGAGTCACGACATCGGGACGGTGTCATAGATGGAAATCTAGCTCAATACCCTGGCCCTAGCCGGTCGGTAGCCCCGTAATAGCCAAAAAATTTGTAGGGGTCATGGTCACCTTACCCCACGGTAGATGGAAAGTATGGGTGGTGTCCCACCAAAAATACCACAACACCTCATGGATGTTGGTATAGCCAATGAAGCCACCAACATTCTGGATGAATGTACCAAGAAACGTACCATCCACCCTCTCCTGAATCAGCTGAGGGAGTCGATCATAGATCTCCCTCACCATATTCCCATTCTCCTGAATGCGAGTGATCCGCCTCCGTGCCTGAAAAATGAAAATTCCAAAAAGAAAATCAATCCAGCGTGTCATCACAAAACACACGTGCACATTTTCTTATGTCATCATATAAATTTACATCAAGTCAACTTCTTTCAAAAAAAAAAAAAAACTTGAAAGTTTTTTTCTTTTCTATACATTCTCCAAAACCCACCCACGGGATCCCGGGATCAAAATAAAATGTTTTCAAGTGTTTAGTGAGAGTTTTTCTTCACTTTTCTTCGTTGAAGCATTTTTTCAAACAGTTGGTGTGCGACTTTCGCGCAACTTCGGGCAAGAAAATTTCACACATTTTGAGCCACCCCGACAAAATCAACTAGGGGGTTTCCATCTCTATTCATCCCTCTACACATATATACTCTCGATTTCGAGAATTTTTTTATCCTAACATGTTCAAATTTACAACTAAAGTAGACATTTTAAACATGCAAAATTCACAAAAATACATATTTGTTTATACCCATAATGTGTAAATTCATAATTTTTTGCTTAGATTCAACACACAACAACACATGTTTGCTATTTGGATATTAACAATTGCTTGATTAACATCAAGAATCCAACAAATCACTCAAGAATTTTGAATTTCGCATACTTTACGAAACAAGTGGGTTTTCTGAAAACTCACCTCGGGTGGATGTAAAGAAGAAATGTGACTGCTCCGGTCATGATGGATTCATTCGGATTACTAATCGAGAACGGATAGCGAACTCGATTCCTCGCAATCACCTCGTCGTCTTGTTCGTCATTGACACCCAAATTGACGGGAATCTCATTTTCTGAGTCCGAATTGTTCGCCATTATCTCGACAAACAATTTTTGGGGTGATAACCTTGAAAATTTGGAGTGATTTTAGAAGAAATTTGGAACAAATCGGAGAAGATTTGGAAGAGAAGAGGAAAAGAGACCGGCAGCAGCTATGTTGCTACTAATGCCGTTCCTTTCTTTTAAGAAGAAAGGGGATTTTTCCCTTTTCCTTTTAGGTTTTAGCATTTTATGATTTACACCCCCAAGTCCTTCTAAAGACAACTTAACGTCCAACTAACGGCCATTAACCGGACTCCCTAACGGAAGTCCACCATCAACATATTTTCAAGAATAATCCCCAGCAGAGTTACTCCCAACGGCCTCACCGTCCAATCCAACATCTCCAGCAAGAATCCCCATGGGACTCTACACACTACATTTCAGCAGAAGCATTGCCAATGGTCGTGCGCATCATCCCCAACAAAGTGTCCCCTAGATACCACAAAAATTACAGTGTGTGAGCGTCGCAATCCGCAGATCGTTCCGTCGGGCCTTTTTTGTTCTTGGACTTCCCTCTGTGATTGCGTGTTCGATAAACGTAAAAAAATACATTTATTTTAAAAAACAGAGTCGCCACGTACTCTCGTTTATGAAGCAAACGAGAGGAAAGCTGAGATTGTGGGTTCGAGGGGCAAGTTACGATTTGGAAAGGTTTTACGCACCCATCTCGCCCTTTCGGTCTCTACATGTTTGCATGCTCGTATTTTAGTATCGCAAGTTTGTTATTTTATGTGAATGGAAATGTATTATAGAGTATTCATATCTCCATTTATATTTTATAATGTACAAATACAATACATGTATTTACATATCAAATGTATTGAAATAAATATGTACCTACTTTAAATATATTTATTTACATATTAAATGGACTAACGAACGGAAAGGGGTTACCTTCTGTCATTTTACAGAATTCGGGCCAAGTTCTAGGTCATTGTGTTATATTGGATCAAGCTAGCTCGTAGCCTGACCATTGTGCTTCCACTGCTACTGATACGAGAAAAGGAAGACTTACGTTTTGTGTTTATGTTGTGTGTATTGTGTATGTAAGTGAGAGAGCTGAGAGCTGATCTATATCTTTTTGGAAGAGAGCTGGGAGCACTTATAAAGGAGGAGTTGGGAGAGATATTTGATGGTTACTCTTAGCCCCAAGTTTGTAGGAAGCTTTGTTTGTTCCTTCAAAGTCTTCAGCAGCTGGGTGGCTTGACTTGTGAGGCAGTGCTTGTTTGGTGCACGGCGCACCAGGCATGGTGTCCACACACCAAACCTTGTTTCTGTTGTTTCAGCGCACCAAGCAAGGCTTCAGCACACCAAAACTATTTTTTGGCTTTTTCCAGGCTTTGTGTCTTTCACTTTGGCCCTTCTAAGCTTTATGTCTTCAGTCTGGACCCTTGATGTTGATCTAACTGAAGTTGTTTGCGTTTGCGGACGTCGTTATTCCTGTTTGATAGGTTGTTTCCTGAAATGATTATAGAAACAAAGGTTAGTCCATTTGTAAATAAACAATTATTTATAGGAAAATTCGTATAATGTAGGTGTACGAATCTTGAGTGTCTACAGAGCCCCTCGACTACGTTTTCTTAAAAGTAAGCAAGCGTCATTGAAAAAGATAGACATCCATCTTCGTATTGGCAATTGAATGGTCAAACTCTGCATCGGAGTTTTGTGTGACCAAGTGTATGTGTGTGGTCGAACCATGCATCGGGGTTGTATAACCAAGTGTGGTGTGTCAAGGCTTTAGCTCGAACTCTCTGTGGGGAAAGGATCCCGCTAGGGAAATGTTGTGATTCAAGAGGCTTACAACACTGCTGGGGAAAAAGGATGGTCATACTAAGGAAGTATGCCATTCGGTGATCGAACCTTCTAAAAGTTTGCCTACGTATCTCTATAAAGAGAATCAGATCAAAACATATTTCGTGTCTCTTCAGGGAAGAAACACAATTGTGGTATGTTCATGTGTTGGGGAAAGAGTGACAAGGTCAGCTCTATGGTGACCGGATCTCCTAAGAGATTGCCTACGTATCTATGTAAAGAGGATCAGATCGGGACGCAGTTCAAATTTCTTCAGGGAAGAAATCTGATTATGATGTTCGTGTGTGAGGATGGTTCATTTTCAGACCTCAGGTTCGTGCCCGTTGGGAAATGACCAAAAGAAAGCTGTACCAACGCAAAATGAAGCAAATTGCACTTTACGATAAGCTGTACATTGACATAAAATAAATATACTATTTTTTGTATGGAGTCCGGGGGACGGATTCTGAGCTGTGTTGGATGGCATGGCTATTGAGCGGTTGATTTCTAGAGGCCTTAGGTTTGAACGTGTGGGGAAATGACCGGATAACTGGGTGTGCAAACATGTGTGAATGTACTGTAATCTGTGTGGTGTCCAAGGGACAAACTTTGTTGGGGATGATGCACACGACCAATGACAATGCTTATATTGATATGTACTGTGCAGAGTCCTATGGGAATTCTTGCTGGAGATGTTGAATTGGACGGCAAGGCCGTTGGGAGTAACTCCGCTGGGGATTATCCTTGAAAATATGTTGATGTTGGACTTCCGTTAGGGCGTCCGATTAACGACCGTTAGTTAAACGTTAAGTTGCCGTTAAAAGAACTTGGGGGTGCAAATTATAAAATACTAAAACTTGAAGAGAAAAAGGAAAATTCCTTTTTCTTTTTTAAAAGAAAGAACACGGCAGTAGCAGCAACATTGTTGCTGCCGTTCTCTTCTCTCTTTGAGACCTTCATCTCTTCTCCGATTTCTTCCGAAATCACTCAAATTTTTCAAGGTTATCACCCCAAAAATTGTTTGTAGCGATAATGGCAAACAATTCAGACTCAAAAAATGAGATTCCTGTTGATTTGGGTGTCGGTGACAAACAAGCCGACGAAGTGATGGCGAAGAATCGGGTCCGCTATCCATTCTCGATAGTAATCCGAACGACATTCATCGTGACCGGAGCAGTCACATTTCTTCTTTAGATCCACCCGCGGTGAGTTTTCGAAAAACCCATTTGTTCCGCAAAGCATGTTAAATTTGAAATTTTACGTGATTTGTTGGATTCTTGATGTTAATCCTGCAATTGTTAGTATTCAAATAGCAAATATGTGTTGTTGCATGTTGAATTTAAGCAAAAAATGTGAATTTATACAGTATGGGTATAAACAAGTATGTATATTTGTGGATTTTGCATGTTTAAAGTGTATACTTTAATTGTAAATTTGGATATGTTAGGATAAAAATTTCTCGAAATCGAGAGTATACATGTGTAGAAGGATAAACAAAGATGGAAACTCCCAAGTTGATTTTGTCGGGGTGACTCAAAATGTGTGAATTTTTCTTGCCCAAAGTTTTGCAAACGTCACACATCAATTGTTTAAGAAAATGCTTCAAGGAAGAAAATCGAAGAAAAATCATCACTAAACACTTGAAAATATTTTGTTTCGATCCCGAAATCCCGGGAGTGGCTCAAAACATTTTGTTGCATGTTGAATCGAACCATTTTTTTTTTCCTTAAACCTAAATTGCTGCCCTTTTCTCCGCGCCAATCCACGTTTTTAAGGATTCATAGTTGGTTTCAAAAAACAAAAAAAAAAACAAAACAAAACAAAGGATTCATAGTTGGTGCACAAAAGTAAACAAATATTACATTAGCAGATCTAAAGAAAAAAAGTCATTAGAATTCTCTAGCAATTATTACTCCATCTGTTAAAGAATTATTTTAATTTAATTTTTAAAGTTAAATTGATTATTTTTTAAATAAAAAATTAATGTATATTTTTTACAATCATAAAACACGTAATTTCTAAACAAAAAATACTACAAATGACGTGTTTTATGATTTTGAAAAAAAAAATTACACAAAAATTTCATTTAAAAAATATAATCGATTTAACTTCAAAAATGAAAACAATACAGCTATTTTGAATGGGAGGAATTGTTATTATTATTATTATTATTATTATTATTATTATTATTATTATTATTATTATTATTATTATTATTATTATTATTATTATTATTATTATTATTATTAGTGTATGATTTTATTTTATTTGAGAAAACGTTACATTGAAGATCTTTGTCCTTCTATTTTACCATTATTGCCATTCACGTGCAAACGTTTGAAATAATCATTTAGCATGTCATATATTTCGGCTTTTCTTTATTTGGATGTTCTAAATGCAATCAATTCATGGTTTTAATCTCATCATTTACGACTTTTCACTAAAAATACAAATGCGTGTTCAATTAAAAAATTATATTACACTCTCTCTGCTCCTAAAAAAGTGTCCTATTTGATTCGATGTATAAATTAAAAAAATAATTCACTTTATTATAAATATTAAGATAGTGTATCTTTTTTAAGAATACTCATGTAAGAGTAGAGTCTATCAATTAAAGTGAAAATCAAATCAAGGGTAAATTGGTAAATATAACTTTCAAACAAAGAAAAATTAAATAGTTAATATGAATTGTTTTTAGAAACCAAGGGATTACATGTCAGTTGGTTAAACAACAAAGTTGCAAAAGAGAAAATGACTGTCCTGCAACAAGACGCTATGGATCCATTAAATTCAAAAAAACCTTCAATTTAGAAAGAAAAAGAAAATTGCACACAAAATTTGCGTATTAATTTTAATTTTTCATATTAAACGACCTGCTGATGGCAAAATTGACAGGTACAAAGCTCGCTTGGTTGCCAAAGGATTCCATCAACGACCAGGAGTTGACTACCATGAGACCTTTAACCTGGTGGTCAAACCCACCACGATCTGCCTAATTCTCTCTCTTGCGATCAGTCGGGGATGCGATCTTCGTCAGCTCGACATCAATAATGCTTTTGTGTAGGGAACCCTCACCGAGGAAGTCTTTATGACTCAACCTCAAGGCTTCGTCGACACTGATCACCCGCAACATGTGTGCTGATTACGAAAAGCTATCTATGGTCTCAAGCAAGGTCCCTGAGCATGGTACAATGAATTTCGCCAGTTTCTCCTCGATGCTCGCTTCACAAACTCAGTGGTTGATACCTCCCTATTCTTCTTCCATGAGAATGACATCACACTTATGTTGCTCGTATATGTTGATGACATCATCATCATCGACAGCAATACCAAGGCAGTCCAGGCCTTCATCACTATCCACACTGCTCGGTTCTCGCTCAAAGGCTTCGGCAGCCTTCATTACTTCCTCGGTGTGGAAGTGGTTCCTTGGTCTACTAGGCTTCTCATCTCCAAACGAGGTTACATAGCCGCCGACCTCCATGCTCGCACTTTTATGACCGATGCTCGCCCAGTGGCAACACCCATCGCGACCTCCCCAGTTCTCACACTTCAATCGGGCACGGCCCTGACTAACCCAACCGAGTTTCGAGTGGTGGTCGGGAGTCTTCAGTATTTATCTCTCAGTCGCCCAGATATTGCCTATGTAGTCAACAAGCTCTCTCATTTTATGCATAGGCCCACCTCGGATCACTGGCTTGCCATGACCAAGCGTCTGCTTCACTATCTCAATGGCACCATTGATCATGACATCTTTCTTCATCGCCAGTCGCTTCTCGATCTTAATTCGTTCACAGATACCAACTGGGTGGGTAACAAAGATGATTTTACCTCCACGAGTGCTTACATAGTGTATCTTGGCCGAAACCTCATCTCTTGGAGCTCGAAAAAGCAACATATAGTTGCTCGCTCCTCAACTGTAGCCGAGTACCGATCTGTTGCAGCACAACTGCCGAGGTCCGCTGGGTTACCTCTCTTCTCGGTGAGCTCGGCGTCACCTCCTCGTGCCAACCAGTCAACTATTGTGATAATGTTGGCGCTACGAATTTCAGCTCCAACCCGGTGTTTCATTCTCGCATGAAACATGTTGCTCTTGACTATCATTTTATTCGTCAACAGATCCAGGACGTTATCTAACGGGTATCTCACATCTCCTCGGCAGACCAGCTCGCTGATGCCCTCACCAAGCCGCTTCCTCGCGCACGCTTTCACCATCTTCTACTCAAGATTGGTCTCTCCTCTCGGGGATCCAACTTGCAAGGGCATATAAGAGAATAATATCTCTTCTATATCTTTGTAATTATATTTTCATATCTGTGTAATTATATTTGGTATATTCTTCTATTATTTAGGCCTCATAGTTATTGTTATATTAGGTTTTAGTTGTTATTGTAGTCAAACTTTAAGCTTGTAACCCAAGATTGTAACCATATAAATATGTATCCATAATCAATGGAAAGACTTTGACATTATTCACAAGAATTATTATTTCCTACATAATACCATATAATGTTAAAAGATTAATAAAATGTTACACCACATCAGTAAGATAATGTACGTAATATAACACTTCTACTGATAGAATATTTTTTTTACGTATTACATTCAATTGGCAACACAAATTTCATGGGATCATATATATATATATATATATATATATATATATATATAAATCGGTGTAAGAATAATTAGGTTAGCTAGTGAACTTTGGGTAAAAGAATGATTAGTCACACCATTTTTTTTCCGTAAACCTAAATTGCTGCCCTTTTCTCCGCGCCAATCCACGGTTTTAAGGATTCATATTTGGTTTCAAAAAAAAAACGAAATGATTCATAGTTGGTGCACAAAAAGCAAACCAATATTGGATTCATAATTGGTTTCAAAATAAAAAATAAAAAATAAAAAAAAGAAGAAGAAAGGATTCATAATTGTTGCACAAAAAGCAAACCAATATTGGATTTGCAGATCTAAAGAAAAAAGTCATTAGAATTCTCTAGCAATTATTACTCCATCTATTCTTTAACAATTATTTTAATTTAATTTTTAAAGTTAAATTGATTATTTTTAAATAAAAAATTAATGTATATTTTTTACAATCATAAAACACGCAATTTGTAAACAAAAAAAATACTACAAATGACGAGTTTTACGATTTTGAAAAAAAAATTACACATAAAAATTTCATTTAAAAATTAATCGATTAACTTCAAAAATCAAAACAATACAGCTATTTAGAAATGGAGGAAGTATTATTATTATAACAGTAACAATAACTATGAGACCTAATAATAACAATAACAATAACTATGAGACCTAATAATAACAATAACAATAATATTATTGTTATTATTAAGGGTTAATAATAATAATAATATTATTATTATTATTATTAATATTATTATTATTATTATTATTATTATTATTATTATTATCAATATTATTATTAATATTATTATTATTAACCTTTAATATTATTATTATTAACCCTTATTATTATTATTATTATTATTATTAATATTATTAACCCTTATTATTATTATTATTATTATTATTATTATTATTATTATTAACCCTTATTATTATTATTAACCATTATTATTATTATTATTATTATTATTATTATTATTATTATTGCTATTATTATTATTATTATTATTATTATTATTATTATTATTATTGTTATTGTTATTATTATTGTTATTGTTATTATTATTGTTATTGTTATTATTATTGTTATTGTTATTATTATTGTTATTATTATTATTATTATTATTATTATTATTATTATTATTATTATTATTAACCCTTATTATTATTATTAACCATTATTATTATTATTATTATTATTATTATTATTATTGTTATTATTATTATTATTATTATTATTATTATTATTATTATTATTATTATTGTTATTGTTATTATTATTATTATTATTATTGTTATTGTTATTATTATTGTTATTGTTATTATTATTGTTATTGTTATTATTGTTATTATTATTATTATTATTATTATTATTATTATTATTATTATTATTATTATTATTATTGTTATTGTTATTATTATTGTTATTGTTATTATTAATGTTATTATTATTATTATTATTATTATTATTATTATTATTATTATTATTATTATTAACCCTTATTATTATTATTAACCATTATTATTATTATTATTATTATTATTATTATTATTGCTATTATTATTATTATTATTATTATTATTATTATTATTATTATTATTATTATTATTATTATTATTATTATTATTCTTCTTATTATTATTATTATTATTATTATTATTTTATTTGAGAAAACGTCACATTGAAGATCTTCGTCCGTCTATTTTTCCATTATTGCCATTCACGTCCGTCTATTTTTCCATTATTGCCGTTCACGTGCAAACGTTTGAAATAATCATTTAGTGTGTCATATATTTCGGTTTTTCTTTATTTGGATGTTCTAAATGCAATCATTTAGTGTGTCATATATTTCGGTCTTAATCTCATCATTTACGACTTTTCACTAAAAATAAAAATGCATGTTCAATTTAAAAATTATATTACACTCTCTCCGTTCCTAAAAAATTGTTTTATTTGATTTGATATATAAATTTAAAAATAAATCACTTTATTATAAATATTAAAATAGTGTATATCAATTAATGTGAAAATCAAATTAAGGGTAAAATGGTAAATATAACTTTCAAAAAAGAAAAATTAAAAAGTTAATATGAATTGTTTTTAGAAACGAAGGGATTACATGTCAGTTGGTTAAACAGCAAAGTTGCAAAACAGAAAATGATTGTCCTCCAACAAGACGTTATGGATCCATTAAATTCAAAAAAAACCTTCAATTTAGAAATAAAAAGGAAATTGCACACACAATTTGCGTGTGCAATGTATACTAATTAATAAAAAATCCCAAAGTATTTAAAATAAACAATTATTGAAATTATATACTTCCTTCGTCCCTAAATTATTGTCTTCCTTTCCTTTTTTGTCCGTCCCAAAATAATTATCTTGTTTAAAAATTTTCCTTACCATTTTACCCTTACTTTTTCCCCTACTTTAATTATGGACCACATACACATGGGCACTAAAGAAAGTTACACATTATACCAATATTAATAATCAAGTTAATTATTTTTTCTTAATCCGTGTGCCGGGTCAAACAAGACAATAATTAAGGGACGGAGGGAGTATAACAAAAAAATAAAAATAAAAAAATTACTATGCACAGACATTGTCGTTTGCGATGTTTAATTGTATATAAAACTAGGTTTTGTGCCCGTGCCTATGGCACGGTGTCGGTGTCGGATTAGATCAATGCATGCTCAGAGTTTTGTAGGGATCGAATTCAATTAATATTCTGAGCAGTCACCCCTAAAAAACCTCGAGCATGCATTGATTCGAACCCATACCGATAACTATGGCTGCAAAAGAACTATAAGATTTTCAATCCTTGAGTTGTCCACTAATGGAGAAAATATTAAAAGACATACAAAGGGGGCTCACTCATGGAAATGTTGAAAGACATACAAAGATGTGAAAGAGGTTGTATTTTTGGGAGAGTTGTGTTTGATAATGGAGAATGGTTCTAATAGTTAACTGTAGCTATCCATACCAAATCATAGTGCACTCAGTACAGGAAGAAGAGAGTTTACATTACCAATACAATCTTTTTAAGGCATAATTTGTTATCCATTGCATTATATATTACATAGGAATATGTATAAATATATACATATACACACACACACACACATATACAGTTATGATAAAATTACAAAGACATACGTCTCCGTGATGACTCTCATATCCATCCAACTAATTTGGTACATCGTAGGCAAGATTTAACTTGTCCCTAAAATCAACAATTACAACATGTGACTGTCTGCATCTTGATGGTTCAGTACAACTATTATTTCCCGCCCAACCTTATCACCATCTTACCTTCACCCATTTTCCTTTGTGACAATGGGTTCTGCTGTCTACTTAACAGAGTAGATCAAATCAGAAATGAGATGGAATGAACAACCATAGGGATGCGTATGTGAAAATCGAAATTCAATTTTATAAAAAATTTATGCCAAAGGTTAGAGTACATGAGTGACATCCGAGGTCAAATACGTGCGCGAATATGGAATAAAATTTTGCATATATCTACCTAATTCTACACTACAAATACATGGCTATAGAAACAGAGAAATTACAGAAAAAAAATTAAATAACTAACCTAAAACCCCCAATGCAAGAATCGATTTCATAATAAATGCAAAAATTCAAATTCAAATCAGAAAGGGGAGGTGGATTTCGGGGGTGAGGGGGACACTGTAAACTCATTAACTTTCATAACTCCTAATTTTTCAATTGGGAGCGTTCACGGAAAAAAAAAAACCCAAGAAAACCCCATTTTTCAATCTACTCATTACTCAGCATTACTTTAAAGTGGTGTGAGTGTGAGTGTGTGAGGGGAGAAGATCTAAAATTTGGAGAGAGTGAAAAGAGGGTACATCAGAGTTAACAAAAAAAAACCAAGAAATTCTCAGTCAACTCATTAGTCAACATTATTTTAAAGTGGTGTGAGTGTGTGTGTGTATGTGTGTGTGTGGGAGGGGGGGAGAAGATACAAAATTTGGAGAGAGTGAAAAGAGCGTAGATATGGTCAATTGGGAGCGTTCACGGAAATGGGCCTGCCAATATTAACCCACACACTCACATATCAATTTCACAATGTCTCGCACAATTCACAAAAATTCCTTGTCACGCACAATTCCCGTAGTACGATTAGGGAGCATAGATCTGAATAATAAACATGCATAGTGATCACGCAAAAAAGAGTTATGGGTGATCTCGTCTGGTCCACAGGTGTAGTCTAGTAGGATTTCGGCTTGTGTTGCAGGGATTGCCCTTGAAGTGTAGATGGCTTTGAACCTGTGATCAACAAAGAACACTGTAAGGGGTGCTGGGTTGTCCCAGCGATAACCCTCAGGCGTGAGAATTAGCAATACTTCATTGGAGAGGTAAAGCTAAGAGAGTATGTAAGCAAGTAATTTGCATGTACCTTATGAGGCCTGTGAGGGTGCTTATTTATAAGGAGATAAGCCATAATCCTAGAAGATTTCGGAGTGGGAGAGATGTGATCAATTCCCATGTCTTTCGGATTACGTTTCCTTGTCTGTTTAGGACTGATGTATACAGAGTAGTAGCAGGACTCTTCCCAGTTGAGAGGTGATTTCGTAAAGGACTTTACTATGCCGAGCTGAGAGGGGTTACGTCGAGGTCGGCCTGGTACGTACCCAGGTCGCTCGATGTAAATGTAGCCAAGGTCGGCCTAGTATATGTCCAGGTCGCTTGATGTTATGTGGTCGACCTGGGATATCCCCAGGTCGCACTGTAGGTCGTCGTGTCAGCGTGCTGGGAGAGTATACTGATGAAGTTGGCGACCTGTCGTAGTATGATAGCTAGGTCGTTGTACCGACGTGGGCGTATGCCACCTCGACACTTGCCCAGCTGGAGTCTATGAAGTCGCGATGCTTGCCATGTGTCCAGCTGAAGGCTGAGGTCGTTCACATAGAATTACAAAGAAAAATTAGAAGTGATTCAGTTTCATGCTTTATAAAAATTAGAACTGAATCATTTACATAAGCCCTGATATCTCCTCTTTTAGGCATTATATCAAACGAGGTATGGGACTAAACAAATTGATTGGGAGATGTGCCAATAATGAAGGAAAATAGGGGAAGTAATCTTTAAGAGACAAAACAAACCAGAAAGGTAGGTTTCAAGAGGATTGCTTGAAATAGCTTTCAAGAGCCTACTTAATTAAACTGCCCAAGAAGGGCTTAAACATGCACATCAAGTGTTTGTGTATTGGTCTCGAGAGAGAGAGAGAGAGAGAGAGAGAGATGGAAGAAGAAAATTAACCAAAACCTTGAATAAATTTGGGAGGACTTACAGTGGGGGTGAAGATCGAGATGAATCAGTGAATCCTTCTTGCAGATGTTGCCGAAAATTGCGAAGTAGTGGAATCAATCTTTCAGTTCACAAATTAGATTTTCCAACAACCAAGATATTATTGGGAGCTCCAAAACAAACTAAATTTTTTCATTACCTGGGATATAAGTTTCAACAGATTAAGTTAGGTAACTCATTACAATTACAGAAATTATTGAGCCAATAATCAGAGGGCAAATCTTTGACTATAAAAAGTTGTGAGGATGGAAAAATCTTGCTTACCGACTAAACGCTACCACCTAGTCATCGATTAGTCCTCAATTCTTGTTACCAACGTTCCATCACTCCAGGTACCTATACCACCCTGTCATCGAGTAGTCCTTAATAAATAAAAAATAGAGAGCGTGGAACAAAATATCTTTAAAAATAATAAAGCAGTAGGCAAATTTGATAACAGAGCTTTATGAAGAATACAACTTAGGTTAACTAAAGAACTTAAGTGTGTTTTAAATTTACAGGAAGTTTAATGAAATTCCTCCTATTACAATGCGTCGAAGAGAAATAATGAAACATATTGTTCTATTAACAACTCCCATTATAATCATATTTACATGTTAGCTACAGGTTAAAGATCGAAATGAGTCTTTTTTTTTTTTTTTACTTAAAAAAGAATTACATAGCCACAAAATTGCTCGAGTCAGACCCATAACACGTTTTTGAAGGCTCACACCCCAGTAAAAATCCACAAGTTAGACAACAACCATGGAGAACAAGATCATCATGTCTACAAAAAAAATCTAATTCTTGGCTAGTCTGGCTTATGATCCATATTTGTAGAAAAGTTGGATGAGCTACAAAAGAAGCCAAGAAACTTCAATACATTCCAGAATCAAGAAAACTAAAAATCCTCCCCCCCAAATAGCAAATTTTGCGCTGCTCAGCATTTTGGAGCTGGCTTCTGGGTTGGCAACAATCCATAGCGTTTCTTCAGAAGAACTCTTTGGATGAGCAGATTGTGTGGCCAAGCCAAGCGGTGTTTCATTTGTAATGGTGTAAACTTTGTCGCCTTTGTCATTTATGTAGAACTGGAGATACATTTTAGTTTGACGCGCACTCCCCTACAGACAATCTTGAGTAGCGATCGGAGAGTGGTAGCTGTTGGGTTTACTCTCTCCTCCTCCAAAACGGTAACGTAATGTTTTAAGAAGCCCCCAAAAGCATTCATTCTTTTTTTTCTTTCCAAATGAGATTCACCACGACTTTATTCACAAATTAGGTTTCTCAATTTCAATATAGCAACTTTCAAGGAAATGCAACTAATTGCAATTATGGGTTTCCACCTACATCAATGATCTGCTAATTAACATTCTTACCAATTCAAACCCTAGGTTTCTCAGTTTCAAGTTAGCAACTTTCGATTATGGGTTTGCATCTACATACGACAATCGGTGAGAAAAAAAAGAAAATTCCAATAAAACATTTAACATCATCGACAGATTCATAGAGAAGGAAATAATACAAAAACAGAGAGAGGGAAAGAGATAGAGGACGAACCTGGGAGTTGTGCCGTGGGAAAGAGATTATGCTGTAAGTTACTGTTGAACAAAATGACTCGTAAGCTGGAAAGAGATAGAGAGAGGACGACGCAAAAGGATGGAGGAAGGAGTTGCGGGTGGGAGAGAGGGAGGTGGGGAGACGGAGAGAGTCGAAATGAAAATGGAGAAGGAGAGAGAGTCGGACGGTCAAGGAAACGGCCTTCGCACGGGTGAATATGAGGTTTAATCTTGGCCTTAGAAATTTAGTAACTCAGTAAATCTTGGCCTTTCATTGTCTCTCATCAATTGCACACGTGAAAGTTAATCTGTATTGGGTAAATATGAGGTTTAATCTTGGTCTTAGAAATTTAGTAACTCGGTAAATCTTGGCCTCTCATTGTCTCTCATCGATTGCACACGTGAGAGTCAATCTGTATTGTAATATAGATGATTAGTGTGGTCAATTCTATCATTTGGTGAAATTTTATGTTGAATTTATGATTGTTTTTATGTAATTATTTTTGTTGATACTCCTATTTCTACCCCCCCAAAAAAAATTGACGTGCTCTAGACATTGCATATAAATTGCGATTTGAAATTCTAAATATCGATGATAAACACAAATTAAAGACATTGGAGAGTATAGCATTACTAACAACTTTATTCATGATTCCACCCCTCACTCCAATGACAAACAACTTTTATATATTACTACTGAGTATTATTATATAGGATTACACAACATCGTGTGCGCATGCGCATCATCAGTATGGCTAATTAAGTAATTATTGGAGCTCGAATCACAATCCAGCAAGTGTTAACCCAAACCCAAACACGGTCGCACCTAAAGTCCCTAGGTACCGGAGTTCCGTCCAACAACACAATTGCATGCACGTTGGGATTTTCCCTCTCTATAATCCTCGCCGCTGCATTTCCGTTTGTCCCCACTAACTCCGGCCAAGAACTCTTCCCTGCATTCATTTATATTACAATTATTTAAATTAAAATTCATAGTAAATCAAATGAAGAAAAAGAAAGACACAGCTAGCTAGCTAGAGTTTTTTTTCATTACGAATTAGTGTTTACCAGCTGGGCAAATAGAAGCCATTGCAAGTTTCTCTCTTTCTCTCTCTCTCACACACACACAAACACAATCACAGTACTAGTCTTGTTAATTAATACTGGGGTGAGGAGGTTTTGAAAGGGGTATAAATAGGGTGATGCATGGGGGGATTGCTCTTCTGAATTAAAAATAATAATAATAATAATTTGCAAAAACCCTTTCCAAAAGTAATGGCTTTCGACATTGCATTGTTAAACCTCCACCTATTACAACTTTCCAATTAAAGCAAATCACTTTGCCAAATTTTATTTGGATCTCTATGAAGTTAAAGAGGTAAAATGTAGGTAAAATAAAAAGAACATGTATTATGCAAGTAATCTCAAATTCTTTTTTTTTTTTTTTTAGGGAAACAGGGGCGGCACCCTGCTAGATTTTATTAATATAAAGAAATAAATACAAACTTGAGGGGGACAACCAGCCTGGCCCTTATAAATGGGAGGACGGAGGAGCCTGACCTCGAAAAGGAAATACAATAAGAAGGACAAAGCTATGAAATTCTAATATAAGGCGTGTCTTTGGCATCAAGCAGAATAAGACCTTTTATGTGCCGAGGGATACTGGGAACATTTGAGAAATCAGAGTTAACCTGAGAATCACAGGCAAGATTGGCGAGGCTATCAGCAACCTTGTTGGCCTCTCGGAAGCAATGTTGAAACACATAACGACGAGCAATCTGCATTTTTCGAATTTCTCGAAAATAATACGCGAATTGCCAAGGGATAGAAATTCCGGAGACAAGACAATCAAAAATAACTTTGGAGTCCATTTCAATAGAAACATCATAGAAGCCTTCATTATGAAGCCATTGGATCCCACAGAAAAGAGCACGTATTTCTGCTTTCATGTTAGAGGCAATACCGAAGAAGCGAGAAAACGCAAAGATGACATTACCTAAAGCGTCCCGCACAATACCACCTCCACCACTAATCCCTGGATTACCACAGCTAGCACCATCTGAGTTCAATTTAATGAATCCATGCGGGGGCTTAATCCAAGAAACCGATTGAATAATAACCCGCTTACTATATTTACAAGAGACCTTCACCAAATCAGAAGCGGAAGAGAAAAGAAGACCTTTTTCTTGCAAGATAGACATAAGATCATGATGAATGGCTGAGATAATCTTCGAGACAGGCTGCCTAGAGTTATCATAAACTGAAGAGTTCCTGAATTTCCATAAATGCCACAGAATCAAAGATGGAAGAATCATGTATATGGAAGATTTATTACGAGTCCACCAAGCAAAGCAGTGCTGTTGAATCGATCTTGGGGAGGAAAGAATATCATATACATTATCAAAATGCCCCCAAACCGCAGAAGCAGTAGAACTAAAGAGAAACACATGCTCAAAAGTCTCAATATTCCCCAAGGCACAGCAAGAACATTTAGAAGCCAAAGAATAACCTTTTTTCCAGAGACCCTCATCCAAAGGAAGCCTCTTAAGGTGAAGACGCCAATGGAAAACACTAATATGATGCGGAAGCAGAGAGTGCCATATGAATTTAGAAGACATGAGAGAGGGACTAGCAGGCTGTATGAGGGATAAAGCCGAAGCAATAGAGAATTTACCATGAGAAGTTAAATCCCAATGTGGAGAGTCATCGACATCGGCCAAGGAAATGCGGTGATCTTGAATAATATGAACTAGGTGATTCGGCAGAGAGCCAACAGCATCCGGAGAGATAGCTGAAGATTCAGGATTCTGAAATAGATCTTTGACTGTAGAGAATGCACAATTATGAGGACGGTTCAAATGATGACCATACAACCAATTGTCATGCCAAATAGAACATCTGCCACGACCAATAACCCAGAAGATGTGAGGCTCCGCAATAGTTCGGGCCCTTAGCAATCGGGACCAAACATGAGAACCCTTGGAAGAAACAATAGTGGGATGAGTATTAGAGCAGTACTTGGCACGCATAAATCTAGACCACAAATTGGAATTAGTACGGAACCGCCACCAAAGCTTAAGACCATAAGCTTGAATGATATCAGAAAGAGAGCTGATGCCGATACCACCTACTGCAGTAGGACGACAACAAGACCGCCAAGAGACCCAGTGGCATTTATATTTTCCATCAATGTTTCCCCAGAAGAAATTAGCAAGAATTTTCTCAATCATAGCCACAACCGAGAGCGGAGGATCAAGAGAAGCGATTTGGTAGCTGGTGATAGACTGAAGAACATGTTTAATAAGAGTGATGCGCCCAGCCGGATTTAAAAACGACCCCATCCAAGAGTTTATTCTAGCTTGAAGTTTCAAAATGAGGCCATCAAAATAGGATTTCTTTTTTCGACCGTGATACAAAGGGCAACCAAGGTAGGTGATAGGAAGAATACCAGCCTGAAAACCCAAAATCGAGGCAATCACTTGAGATCTACTAGCAGGAGTACGAGGATGAACGAAGAAAGAACTTTTGCTGATATTAATGAGCTGACCCGAAACACCTTCAAAATCCGATATAACCTCTTTGTGCTTTTGAATGGAGCGTTTACTTCCATTACAGAAAATCACAATATCATCCGCAAAAGCCAGGTGAGAGATAATAGGGCATCCGCTAGTAGTTGAGAAAACAACACTGGGATTTTGAGAGTGAAGCAGAGCAATACTACGACTCAAAACTTCAGCCGAGATAATAAAGAGGCTTGGAGACAAAGGATCCCCTTGGCGCAAACCACGAGAGGAAGAGAAGAAGCCCACAGGATCACCATTAATCAAAACCGAGAACCAGTTATCAGATAAGAGACGCCAGATAAGATCAATAAAAATTTCATGGAATCCAAACTTGCGAAGAACCCTTATCAAGAAAACCCAAGAAACACGATCAAAAGCCTTGGCCATATCCAATTTGAGCACAACATTGGACCCTGAAATTTTCTTTCCCAAATGCCTCATAAGCTCCTGAGCAAGCAAAATATTATCTTGAATCAGACGCCCTTTAGTGAACGCGCTTTGGTTATCCGAAATAATAAAGGGCAAAATGTTGGCTAGACGAGAAGATAAGATCTTCGAGATAACTTTATTACAAAAATTGCACAAGCTAATCGGACGGAGATCTTTAAAAGTAGAAGGCCGATCAACCTTGGGAATAGTGGCAATCAGAGTGCTAGACCAAGTTCTTGGAAGAGAGAAACCCGAAAAAAATTCCAGAATAGCAAGACAAAAATCATCACCAATTATATCCCAACAAGCAGTGTAAAACTTGCCCGTGAAACCATCCGGGCCCGCAGCGCTATCACCACTCATGGCTTTGACTGCAGAGAAAATCTCAGCTGGGGCGGGAGAGGCAATGAGGAGGGAGTTCCATTCATCTGTGATTAAGCGGGAATGGCATCCAGCCGTGCTGAGGCACCTTCAGCCTGGAGTTGATTTGAAAAATACCGCACAGCAGCCTGCTTTATGGCCTGCTCCGTGTCCAGATTTGTAACATCAGAATCAGTGATCGAATGGATATGAAGCCTGCGTTGAGCCTGTTTAACTGATGCATGGAACAATTTAGTGTTGCCCTGGCCTTCTTTAAGCCATTTTATCTTGGATTTTTGCTTCCAAAATTCCTCTTCATGAGAAAGAAAAAGTCTGAGATTCGCTTGAGCTTCCATTAACCGAGATCTATTATCATCTGATGTATTAAGCTCAAATAAGAGCTCCTTTTCCATCACTTCTTCTTCCGCAAGACGGATGTTCTCAAAAATATTCCCAAAATTTGATTTATTCCAGGCTTTGAGGGCAGCTTTCGTGTTGCGAAGTTTGTTGGAAAAACAAATCATAGGCCTGCCCGAAATAGGAAGAGACCAAGCGGCTCGAACAGTGTCTTTGAAAGAAGTATGCTTAGTCCAGACATTTAAAAAACGGAAAGCGACTGGCCTGGAGATAACAGATCGAGCAATAGTAGTCAATAGAGGCGAGTGATCAGAACAGGTGCGATTAAGGTGCTGAACAGAGGTTGCGTTAAACTTATCTAGCCAGACAACATTGCAAAGGACTCTGTCAATTCATTGGTGGATAGTAGAAGAACCTTCGCGTTTGTTCCACCACGTATAGCTACTACCAGAGAAACCCAAATCCGATAAACCAGCAGCTGAAATGCAAGCGTGGAAATCGAGCGCACCAGCTCTATCCCAACCAGCTCCACCTGATTTTTCATTTGGAGAAAGAGTGATATTGAAATCCCCCCCAATGAGCCAAGGAATATCAGAATTTTGAGAGCCTAATTGCACCAGCTCATCCCATAAATCTTGACGATCACGATTGTCGCATCTCGCATAAACACAAGTGAAATGAGTGAAGAAAGGCCAAGAGAAATGTTGTAATTGAATAGTAACATGTTGCAAGGATTCACGAATTAAATGACAAGTGAAACAAGACTTGAGAAAAATCCAAATGGAACTTTGGGTGTTAGAAAAACAGAACCTGAAGTTTAATTTGCGAGTAATAAGATGAACCTTCTCCAAAGCAAGCATAGGTTCGAAGACGGCAATGACTGAGATTTTATGAAGACGGACAAGATGCTTTAAACGAGATATTGTTGGGTCGTTCCCAATACCACGCACATTCCAGAAAAGAGCTTTAACATCCATGAGAAGATTGGGAAATTGAATCAGAGGATGGCTTGATAGCCTGAGATCTTGTCATTCTGTCCGTCGAGGGAATTGTCTTCTTCTTTCTAGTTTTGATAGGAATCTCCAAGTTTAGAGAGTTTAATGAAGTTATCTCATCATTCTCCTCCTCATCCTCCAAAACATTCAGAACAGCAAATCGATTTGGAGACGTGGAAATCAAGTCATCTGCTCGATTGGCAGAAGGCAGCTTAGGGAATTGGATTTACTCCCAGTAGAGAGCTGAGAATTCGTATGGTGGACAGGATAGATGTGAACCTGAGCAGCCATAGTTTGTTCAGCAGAATGGTCTTCTATATCAGTATTACCAGCTTCAGTGACAATATTTTGAGCCATATTGACAGGATGAACTGCAGCATTTGGTTGCGTAGACAGAACCCCAGCAGAATAGTGAACCTGAGTAGCCTTATCTTGTCCAGCAATGTGGTCCTCCATATCAGTATTATAAACATCAGTGACAATATTTTGGGTCTTATTGACAGCATTGCAATCCTCATTGACAGCAGTATAATCCTCTATATCAACATCATTATGAACATCAGTGGTAATGTTTTGATTGTCATTCATGCCATCCAGATTGCCCTCCTTGTTAGTGTTAATGGTCTCAGCAGTTAAATTGTCATTTTCAATAGCTGTTTGCTTGTTGGGCACGTTTGTATCCCCAGCAATGACAGGGCCTGTGGGCAAAGGCTTTGATGTTTGGACCCATTGGCCAGTACTCTTGTGAGTGGGAGGTAACTTAGGGCCTGAAGATGGCTTTCTAAGCTTACATGCAGCAACTTCATGGCCTTGTCGAGAACAATGAGTGCAGTATTTAGGAAGCCTCTCAGCTTGAATGGATTGCCAAAAGCCAGAATATTTAGAACCTCCATCAATCCAAATACGTTCAGGAATAGTCTTGGTGATGTCTACTTCAATGCAAATTCGTGCCACACTTGGCCTAGAGAGAGTAGCAGTGGGGGAGTCAATAATTAAAGGCTTACCAATCATGGCTCCCAATGCAAAGAGGGTGGATTTATGAAACAAGTGGATTGGAAGCCCTGGGAGAGAAAACCAAGCAGGAACGATGGAGCTTTCAACATCCGAACGAAAGTCCGGAGTCCATTTAAAGACACGCATAGGAAACTTACCAAGGTACCACTGATCTTTGATCCACAAACGTTGGAAATCGGCTTCATGGTTGGCTTGAATAAGGATATGCTTGGAGTCAAGATGCCCTAACGAAACTGCTGCCTTTAGACCAAAAGTTTGAAAATAGCGGTTTGTTGCCTCCATAGATGGGCGGCCATGTGAGAACTTGCCTATGAGGGCAAACTTGAAAGGCCTAGCCAAGCAGTCAGTAATGTCATCAGACAGTACAAGGGCTGGTTCTCCCTTGTACATCGAAGGAGGAATGGGAGGGATAGAGGTCGAATGATTAGAACCAACTGTTAGAACTGATGCAAAGGATTTTTTTGCCGTAGGGGATGGAGGGTTTGGGTCATCAGGCGGAGGTGAGGACGGCGCTGCCAAGGCAGCCGCCATGAAGTCACCCTAGAAGGGAATATTGCGTGAGAGTACTACGTCATCAACAAAAATAAGTAGATACTCCCTCTGTCAACAAAAAAAAAAAAGTCTCATTCGATGAATCAAAAGTTTTTAATGTTGCAGCTTTACATGTTTGTACCTTCAAAAATTACACTATAATTTTATCTTTTTTTTTTTAGTAAAACTATTTTCTTAAAGGAAACCAAAGAGGAAAAGAGAAACAATTTCCTTAGGAAGGAAGGAGTGTTAAACTACGTACTTTTGCATCTTGAGTTTGCTTTTCTACTTTACGAAGATTAATTAAAAGGTCAAGCTTTATGAGTTAAATTTATAATTTTTTGTAGTGTGTATATATATTCTACCAACATAACAATAAGTCTTATACAACAATTTTACCAATATAACAATAAGTCCTTAATATTCTATTAATTTTTTTATCCTATTTACCAAATTCTTTTTTTTTCTTTCCAAAACCAATATCCAAGATTTACAATGTGTATACTTATATGGCCAAACTATGTTTACTCCTCATATATCCACCAAATCTCATTTCCACGTTCGATCAACTTGTTTCATTTACACACTTGATGTCAAATTTTGTCCTATTAACCCCCCGCCAAGATGATAGTTAGAGATACTAACGAAAGTTGGCATGTGCGTCAAACATGAGAGGTGGGCATTTAGGCATGTGGTTTGCACATGACACTATCCCTCCCCTCCCCACTAATTCACGTCCAAATTCATCTCTCTCTCTCTCTCTCTCTCTCTCTCTCTCTCTCTCTCGCTCGCTCGCTCCCTCTCCCTTTCTCGCTCTCTCGCTCGCTCCCTCTCCCTTGTTATTAGTCCTTCTTTTTCCAAAGATGACACTGGCTTGATTATGTGTAGGTGTCTCAAGATTGGGCTTGATGCGTTGATGGCGCTGCAACATTGGTCGTGATAAATAGCGACACTGCTGACGATAATGGTGGTCTTAAGTTGGTAGTGGTCATGGAAGATTGAAAGAAAGGTGGTATTGGTGGTTATGGGAACTTAGAAGTGGTGTCTACAGGTTGCAATTTTGGACATTGTAATATAGGTGTACGAATTCTGGGTGTCTACAGGTTGCACTTTTGAAGATTTAATTTAGTGAAGGCCCATTGAACAAGGTGTCAACGGAGTATTGGTCCATCATCGTTTGGCAAAGAGTCAAAGAAGAATTGTTAGTGTGATTTTCGCAAGAAGAGAGACTATAATCTTTTTTTAGTCTTATGAAGTGATTTCACAATACATTGGGTCTAAAACTAATTATCGCTTGCGCTAGTGAGCCGGTGACTAAATACAAGAAAACTTCCATATTCTACACAAAAATAAAATTTGTTTGATTGAAGGATGGAAATTAGAAAATGAATTGTCACGTGAGGGGGGAAGGGTAAAGATGGCATCCCGTTTGTGGACGCATAGCTAGCTTAGCTGTTAATGGAAACTAGAGGACTCTTCGTGGGGGGATATCTGTCTTTTTCCTCAGCTGTCTCTTCCCTACCCAACCCTCAGTTTTTCTTAAACAAAAAGAAAGACAAAGAATGAGGGAAAAAAAAAAACAAGACCCTACTCTTAAAAGTTGTTACAATTCATGAATAATTTAAGTGAAATCTTTATTAGAAATTAGGTTTTATTTAGTTACAATCCGCAAGTGTTGTACCTTGCCTCTAACATTGTACTTTGTGTTAAAAATGTTATTCTTTGTCATGATCAGAATCCTCTTCTTTGAGACAGCCATTTTTTTTTCTGTTTTCTTTTGAGAAATTATAATAATAAGTAATTATTATTACTATTATAAAATCACATCTAAGTTACTTTCGGTTTGCAAAATTTTCTTGATCCCCCAAACAATTTTTCGTTATTGATAAATTTTGCAAATTTATATAGCTCGCGATGTGACAACAATTTGCTGCAAATTCATGAAAAGCGCACTAATTATATATATATATATTTTATATTTATGGCGTGCAATAATGACGGGACGTCACACACTAATCATATATAATACTATTTGGAAAATATTTTGGACATCGATTTTATGCCATATTTTCCAAATATACCAAGAAAGATGTATGGTCTAATGAGGCTACTATGAAATATTTACATATGAGTGGGGCTAATAATGCTGATATTGATAATTTTGTGTTGTAAATTTCCTATAATTACCCTAGATGTCATTAAGAGCCCATTTGATCGTGTGTTTTGGCCAAAACGAAGGGATAAAATGCAGCTTATTTGCAAAAAAATGTGTTTCAATGCTGCGTTTTCAAACGCTGAAATTTTTAGTTTTTTCCCAAAACGCTGCTAGGAAAAAAAAGTTGTGTTTTGAAGTGAAATCCCAAATGCAATTATAAGAAAAAAAAACCGCGTTTTAAAAACGCTGTGTTTTGAAAACACTACGGTTTGAAAATGTTGTACCAAACGGGCTCTAAGTTTTGACTTGGACAAATTCAGAGGTCTCAGGTTCTATCCCTTCTCACGTCTCCTTAGAAAACCAAAAAAATAAAAAAACATAATCACCTTTGATTTAGGGGTTCAGTCTTATCTTGATATAAATGTTCTTACTTTCTATTTTTGGATGTCTCAACTAGCGTTCCTAATGACTTTTCATGTACATATTCTCTACCATTCTTCCCAATATACCATTAAAATTTCATTTAATATAGCACATTCTACAGGAACCTATTTATTTAGAATAGTGAAACTCAATTAATGTTCATGCATGGGTATTATTGTCAGAAGACATTTTACAGCACATCATTAATTACGTTTCTTAATTCGTGTGCTTTCTCAATTAGGAACATTTATTTGGGATGGAGAGAGTAATATATAAGAGAATAATATCTCTTACATACCTTTGTAATTATATTTCCATACCTGTGTAATTAAATTTGGTATATTCTCCCTATTAGTTAGGTCTCCTAGTTATTGTTGTATTAGGTTTCCTAGTTGTTATTGTATTCAAACTCTTAGCTTGTAACCTAAGATTGTAACACTATAAATATGTATCCATAATCAATGGAAAGGCTATGCCATTATTCACAAGAATTATTATTTCCTACATGGTATCAGAGCTTTGATTCCATAAACCACCAAACTTTCACAACCCTTAACACCACTGCCCACCACCCTTCTCCTCCCTCTCAAACAACGGCCATCTCTCCTTCTTGGCCAACCATGGCCTCCAACACAATCACCATCCAAGATCCCACAGACTCCACCAAAACCTATCACCTCATGAGCATCTCCAACCACAACATCACCAAACTCACCTCCACCACCTACCTCGCCTGGAAACTCCAGGTTGAGTCCATGCTCATTGGCTATGATCTTTAAAAATTTGTAGATGACACCTTAGTCTGTCCGCCAGCTACCATCATAGTCAATGCCGCTCAAACACCTAACCCAGCTTACCTACCATGGATCCGACAAGGCCAACTTCTATTTGGCTTGTCGACTTCCTCTCCATAACCCTAGTTCTGCTTATTCAGCAAGCGGCTACAACTCAAGAGGCTTGTGTCATACTGGCCAACACATATGCTTGCCCTACTCGCGAGCATATCAAGGAAATCAAAGTCCAATTCAAGCAAGATATCAAAGGCTCCCAGTCAATCTCCGAGTATATGCAGTTCATCAAGAGAAAATTTGATGAGCTCGTTGCCCTCGGTAAACCCCTCGACCATGAGGACCTCATAGAAACAGTACTCGGTGGCCTAGATGATGACTATCGTCATGTCACTGATGTAGTTGAAGGACGGGACACTCTTATCCCCTTTGATGAACTTTATGAGAAGCTTATCAACCACGAGCTAGTGCTGAAGCTGTTCCACCCTACCCCGCCACGGCTAACACGGTGACGACCAGGTAACATGGGTCTCCTCAGCCTCAATACCCTCGTCACTAGCAGCCTGCACAGCCTCCTCGGCATCCACAGTCGGGCAACCCTGGTCCTCAACAACAGCGACCTTACTTCGGCAAATGTAAAGGTTTCCGTCAACAAGGTCACACAGTTGCTCAATGCCCCAGCTTTCAGCTAGTTCCGGCCTCATCATCCAGCTCGCCCAGCTCCTCGTTTGTGGACAACAAATGGCAACCACGAGCAAACATAGTAATAACCTCGGGTAACACAACTCTGAGCTGGCTCCTCGATAGTGGTGCTTCCCACCATGTAGCTACTGACCTCGGTAATCTCTCTCTCCACACTCCGTACTCGGGTTCTGACGACATGGTCATTGGTGATGGCACTAGATTACACCTCACACCTTTCAGTTGCATAATTTTCTGTTTGTACCTAGCATGCAAAGAAACCTCATTTCTATCTCTCAATTCTGCACATCTAATAATGCATCTATTGAATTCTTACCCACTTCTTTTCGTGTGAAGGATCTACAGACAGGGACCTTGCTACTGGAAGAAAAATCTAAGGATGGTGTGTATGAATGGCCAAGCTCGATCCCACCATGTCACCCCACTGCCTTAACGAGTTCAAGAGTGTCCGCTCCTGACTGGCATCATTGTCTTGGTCATCCCTCTGCCCAAATACAAAGTCATATCGAGTCTAGATTTGCACTCGAGCATTCTCAAGTTAATTCATCGTTTTGTAATGCGTGTTTAAGCAATAAAGGTCACAAACTTTCTTTTACATTATCCACTATTGTGTCCACCCACCCCCTTCAAATTATTTATTCTAATGTATGGACCTCGCCTATTCACTCATTTGATGGCTTCAAATACTATGTGATCTTCGTCGATCACTACACACATTACATCTGGCTCTATCCTCTCAAAAGAAAATTGGATGTTGCATCCATCTTTCCTCGCTTCCAAGCCCTGGTTGAAAACCACTTTAAATACAAGATTGTCACAATTTACTCAGACAATGGTGGCGAGTATACTGGTCTCGCCAAAACCACCGGCCTGGCCGCCTACCTCGCCACTAATGACATCTTGCACCTCACCTTGCCCCCCACACACCCGAGCACAATGGCTTCTCTGAACGCCGACATCGACATATTGTCGAAACATGTCTATCTCTACTATCCAAAGCCTCACTTCCCATCTCCTTCTGGTTGTATGCCTTCCTCACAACCACCTATCTCATAAATCGACTTCCCACTCCCATACTCCAGATGCTCTTTCCCTATCACAAACTCTTCGGGTGTGTCCCCAACTACTTAAAACTCAGAGCATTTGGATGTCTCTACTATCCCTGGCTGCGACCATACACCACCCATAAGCTTGATCCTCTTTCCACTCCCTGTTCTTCCTCGATCGGGTACTCCTTCACCCAGAGTGCATATATCTGTTATGACCCGACCAGTGTAACGCTCTTCGTCTCCCGCCATGTTCGGTTTGTCGAGATTGAGTTTCCCATGTCTCAAGTCAAGCTGGGACTTCCGGACCTGATGAGTCAACCCGCAGTATCTGGTTACCACCCCATGATATCCTCGCGGCTTTATGTACACCATCGGCAGATAGTCCTCGCAGCGACCTACTAATGCTCCTCCCGCGACCTCACCTCACCCAACCTCGGTGTCCGACATAGCTAACCCCGACCTTGTCGAATCCTCGTAAACCGCCCCACCTAACACCAACCCTCCTCATCAACCAATACCCTAGACTGCAGCTTATACCCCACCTATCATTACTCGCTCCCGAAACAACATCCACAAACCCATAAACAAACTCTGCCTTTCAGCTCACGTAAACACCGACCTTAAACCAACATGTGTAACTCAGGCCCTAAAAAACAACAGGTGGCGACAGGCTATGTCTGAGGAATATGATTCCCTCCTCGAAAATAGCACTTGCAAACTGGTACCTCCTATAGGGGTCCCTAACATTGTTGGCAGCAAATAGATTTTTCGTATTATAATATCTGCTGATGGCAAAATTGAAAGGTACAAAGCTCGTTTGGTCGCCAAAGGATTTCATTAATGACCAGGAGTTGACTACCATGAGACCTTCAGCCCGATGGTCAAACCCACCACGGTCCGCCTCATCCTCTCCCTTGCGATTAGTCAGGGATGGGATCTTCGTCAGCCTGACGTCAACAATGCCTTTTTGCAGGGAACCCTCACCGAGGAAGTCTTTATGACTCAACCTCAGGGCTTCGTCGACACTGATCACCCGCAACATGTGTGTCAACTATGAAAAACTATTTATGGTCTCAAGCAAGCTCCCCGAGCATGGTACAATGAACTTTGCCAGTTTTTCCTCGATGCTCGCTTCGCAAACTCAGTGGCTGATACTTCCCTATTCTTCTTCAATGAGGATGACATCACACTTATGTTGCTCGTCTATATTGATGACATCATCATCATCAGCAGCAATACCAAGGCAGTCCAAGCCTTCATCACTGTCCTCGCTGCTCGGTTCTCTCTCAAAGACCTCGACGACATTCATTACTTCCTTAGTATGGAAGTGGTTCCTCGGTCTACTAGGCTTCTCCTCTCCCAACGAGGTTATATAGCCGACCTCCTTGCTCGGACCGGTATGTCTGATGCTCGCCCAGTGGCAACACCAATTGCGACCTCCACAGTTCTCAAACTTTAGTCGGGCATGGCCCTGACTGACCCCACCGAGTTCCAAGCGGTGGTTGGGAGTCTTCAGTATTTATCTCTCACCTGCCCGGACATTGCCTATATAGTCAACAAGCTCTCTCAGTTTATGCATAGGCCCACCTCAAATCACTGGTTTGCCACCAAATGTATACTTCGCTATCTCAGTGGCATCATTGATCATGACATCTTTCTGCATCGCCAATCGCCTCTCGATCTTCATGCGTTCACAGATGTCAACTGGGCGGGTAACAAAATGATTTTACCTCCACGAGTGCTTACATAGTGTATCTTGGCCGAAACCCCATCTCCTAGAGCTCGAAAAAGCAACGTACAGTTGCTCGCTCCTCAACTGAAGTCGAGTACCGAGCAGTTGCGGATCATATATATATATATATATATATATATATATATATATATATTGGTGTAAGAATAATTAGGTTAGCTAGTGAACTTTGGGTCAAAGAATGATTAGAGACAACTGCTTCCCATATAAGTTATGGTCGAACCTTTTGTTTTTCCTTAAACCTAAATTGCTGCCCTTTTCTCTGTGCCAATCCACGGTTTTAAGGATTCATAGTTGGTTTCAAAAAAAAAAAACCCAAAGGATTCATAGATGGTGCACAAAAAGCAAACAAATATTAAATTTGCAGATCTAAGAAAAAAAGTCATTAGAATTCTCTAGCAATTATTACTATATCTGTTCTTTAATAATTATTTTAATTTAATATTTAAAGTTAAATTGATTATTTTTCAAATAAAAAGTTAATGTGTACGGAGTATGTTTTACAATCATAAAACACGTAATTTGTAAACAAAAAATACTACAAATGATGTGTTTTATGATTTTGAAAAAAAAATTACACAAAAATTTCATTTAAAAAATATAATCGATTTAGCTTCAAATCAAATCAAGGGTAAAATGATAAATATAACTTTCAAAAAAAGAAAAATTAAATAGTTAATATGAATTGTTTTTAGAAACCAAGGGATGATGTCAGTTGGTTAAACAGCAAAGTTGCAAAAGAGAAAATGGTTGTCCTCCAACAAGACGCTATGGATCCATTAAATTTAAAAAAACCTTTAATTTAGAAAGAGAAAATTGTACACACAATTTGTGTATTAATTTTAATTTTTCGTATTATACGATTTGCTGATGGCAAAATTGACAGGTACAAAGCTCACTTGTTCGCCAAAGGATTCCATCAACGACCAGGAGTTGACTACCATTAGACCTTCAACCCGGTGGTCAAACCCGCCATGATCTGCCTCATCCTCTCCCTTGCGATTAGCCGGGGATGGGATCTTCGTCAGCTCGACGTCAACAATGCCTTTTTTCAGGGAACCCTCACCAAGGAACTCTTTATGACTCAACTTCAAGGCTTCGTCGACACTGATCACCCGCAACATGTGTGTCGACTACGAAAAGCTATCTATGGTCTCAAGCAAGCTCCCTGAGCATGGTACAATGAATTTTGTCTGATATTCCCTATTCTTTTTCCATAAGGATGGCATCACACTTATGTTGCTCGTATATGTTGATGACATCATCATCACCGGCAGCAATACCAAGGCAGTCCAGGCCTTCATCAATATCCTCGCTGCTCGGTTCTAGCTCAAAGACCTCGGCAGCCTTCATTACTTCTTCCGTGTGGAAGTGGTTCCTCGGTCTAATAGGCTTCTTATCTCCAAACGAGGTTACATAGCCGACCTCCTTGCTCGCACTAGTATGTCCGATGCTTACCTAGTGGCAACACCCCTTGCGACCTCCCCAGTTCTCACACTTTAATCGGGCACGGCCCTGACTTACCCCACCGAGTTCCGAGCGGTGCTCGGGAGTCTTCAGTATTTGTCTCTCACCTGCCCAGACATTTTCTATGTAGTTAACAAGCTCTCTCAGTTTATGCATAGGCCCACCTCGGATCACTGGCTCGCCACCAAGCGTCTGCTTCGCTATCTCAATGGCACCATTGATCATGACATCTTTCTTAATCGCCAGTCGCCTCTCGATCTTCATTCGCTCACAGATACCGATTGGGTGGGTAACAAAGATGATTTTACTTCCACGAGTGCTTACATAGTGTATCTTGGCCGAAACCCCATCTCTTTGAGCTCGAAAAAGTAACATAGAGTTGCTCGCTCCTCAACTGAAGCCGAATACCGAGCTGTTGCAGCCACAACTGTCGAGGTCAGCTGGGTCACCTCTCTTCTTGGTGAGCTCGGCGTCACCACCTCGTGCCAACCAGTCAACTATTGTGATAATGTTGGCACTATGAATCCCTGCTCCATCCCGGTGTTTCATTGTCGCATGAAACATGGTGCTCTTGACTATCATTTTATCCATTAACAGGTCCAGGACGTTATCTAACGGGTATCTCACGTCTCCTCGGCAGACCAGCTCGCTGATGTCCTCACCAAGCCGCTTCCTCGCGCACGCTTTCACCATCTTCTACTCAAAATTGGTCTCTCCTCTCGGGGATCCAACTTGCGAGGGCATATAAAAGAATAGTATCTCTTCCATATCTTTGTAATTATATTTTCATATTTGTGTAATTATATTTGGTATATTCTTCCTATTAGTAAGGTCTCATAGTTATTGTTGTATTAGGTTTTCTAGTTGTTATTGTATTCAAACTCTTAGCTTGTAACCCAAGATTGTAACCATATAAATATGTATCCATAATCAATGGAAAGACTATGACATTATTCACAAGAATTATTATTTCCTACATAATATCATGTAATGTTAAAAGATTAATAAAACGTTACACCACATCAGTAAGATAATGTACGTAATATAACACTTCTACTGATAGAATACTTTTTTTTCGTATTACATTCAATTGGCAACACAAATTTCATGGGATCATATAAATATATATATATATATATATATATATATATATATATATATATATCGGTGCAAGAATAATTAGGTTATCTAGTGAACTTTGGGTAAAAGAATGATTAGAGACAACTGCTTCCCATATAAGTTATGGTCGCACCATTTTTTTTTTCCTTAAACCTAAATTGCTGCCCTTTTCTCCGCGCCAATCCACGGTTTTAAGGATTCATAGTTGGTTTCAAAAAAAAAAAAAAGAAGAAAGGATAAGGATTCATAATTGTTGCACAAAAAGCAAACCAATATTGGATTTGCAGATCTAAAGAAAAAAGTCATTAGAATTCTCTAGCAATTATTACTCCATCTGTTCTTTAACAATTATTTTAATTTAATTTTTAAAGTTAAATTGATTATTTTCAAATAAAAAATTAATATATATTTTTTACAATCATAAAACACGTAATTTGTAAACAAAAAAATACTACAAATGACGTGTTTTATGGTTTTGAAAACAAAAATTACACATAAAAATTTCATTTAAAAATTAATCAATTTAACTTCAAAAATCAAAACAATACAACTAAATAGAAATGGAGGAAGTATTATTATTATTATTAGTGTATGGTTTTATTTTATTTGAGATAACGTCACATTGAAGATCTTCATCTGTCTATTTTTCCATTATTGCCATTCACGTGCAAACGTTTGAAATAATCATTTAGTATGTCATATATTTCAACTCGAGTCTGTTTAAAAAATTTAAGCCTGTAATTTTCCTCATTTTTTCGAATCAAACCTAATATGACATCATGAGCCGAGCTCGGCTTGGTTCTTGAGGCCCGAGGGTCGAGAAAAGTCCAAGCTCTATTCTGAACCAAGCTCTATTAGCAAAATCCGAGCAAACTAAAGAAAATGTTAGATACCTTGAGCATGAGTTTCTAATTTTCAATCAAGTTTGAGCTGAACGTAAGATTGTGTTAAAATTAACTAAGTTAAGCTTGATAATCTACTGCTCGGCTTGGCTCAGCTCAGTTCATTTACACCCTTATTTTTACGAAAAATTGTTGGTCGGTCCATTTTCTTAAGTTTATAACATATACGATAGCTTCTTCCTAAAAAAATTTCGGTAAATCTTCTTTTCTTCTTAAATTTTTTTCGGTAAATCTTTCCGATAACTTTTTCCTAAAATTTCTCCAGTGAATCTCTGTTTCAATTACAATAGCATGTAACTAAGAAAGTTGATTTTCGTGAATATAGGAGGTGATCAATTGCCGGGAGTCAAGACTGTCTAACTTGGGAGATAAATGTGAAGAAACAGAGTGAGAGAAAAATTAAAGCCGATGCATCTCGATGCACAAACTGATGTATCGCGATGTATGATTTTGAATTATGTTTACATCGTGATGTATGATTTTTGAATTGCGATGTATGAAACTTTTTCTTAAAATTTCTCTAGTGAATCTTCCTTTTCACTCCAATAGCTTGTAGCTATATACGATAGCTTCTTCCGAAAATTTCTTCGATAAATCTTCTTAACTAATATTTCTCTAGTGAATCTGTCTTTCCATTCCAATCCAATAGCTTATAGCAAGGAAAGTCGATTTTCGTGGATATACCGGGTAATCAACTGCTTGTAGATATTTCTTCCTAAAATTTTCTTTGGTAAATCTTACTTCCTAAAATTTCTCCGATAAATCTTTATTTCCATTCCAATAGCTTATAGCTAAGAAAGTTGATTTTCCTGGATTCTGAATTGAGATGCATATTTATTAATTGTGATGCATGAACTATGATGCATCCTGATGCATAAACAGATCGGTCTGAAGTTTACCCAAGTAAATAGATGTATCACAAGATGCATCCCGATGCATCGACTTTGAATCGCGATGCAGTGCGTGTCTGATCAAATTTCATTAATGACATTTCCGTCATTTCGCCACAAAAGTGTCTTTTTTCGGAAAAAAAAAAAAAGTCTCATTTGACAAAAGTTTTTAACGTTGCAGCTTTATATGCTTGTACCTTCAAATATTACACTATAATTTTATCTTTTTTTAAAAAAATAAAACTATTTTCTTAAAAGAAACCAAAGAGGAAATTGAAACAATTTTCTTAGGACGGAGGGAGTGTTAAACTGCGTACTTTTGCGTCTTGAGTTTACCTTTTCGACTTTACGAAGATTAAATAAAAGGTCGAGCTTTATGAGTTAAATTTATAATTTTTTGCAGTGTGTGTTATATATATTCCTGGGCTCGTGCGCCCAAGGTTTTGCTGCGATCGTCGCGCCCTCCTACTCATCGGGGCCTGGCACTTGTCCCAATGGCCGGGTATAGGTCGCGTGCTTAAGCGCCATCCATTTTCAGGGATTGGTCATTCCGTTCAATTCTATCAAAAAAAATTCTATTAAGTAGACTCACGTGCAATTGGGCAAAGCAAGGAATTTGCTATTATCTCTTTCTAGTTTCTCTATTACTTGATGCTTTTGAGACTTTGACTTGACCATTAGATCGATCAAAGCAGGGAATTTGCTACTATATCTTTCCATTTACCTTGCATGCATCGAGAGCTTTAAAAAAAAAGGGAGGGGGGGGGGAGGAGGGAGGGGAGGATCAATTTTGTAAAAGATTGGACAAACAACTGCATATATATATGATGAAAGTATTCATTTCAAGATTGGGAAAAATGAATATTCTGTGAAGTTCCTTATGTGATTATACAACCTAGAATGAGTTTTATCAACATAACAATAAGTCCTTAATGTTCAATTAATTTTTTTATCCTATTTACCAAATTCTATTTTTTTTTCTTTCCAAAACCAATATCCAAGATTTACATTGTGTATACTTATTTGGCCAAACTATGTTTACTCCTCATATATCCACAAAATCTCACTTTCCATGTTCAATCAACTTGTTTCATTCACACACTTCATGTCAAATTTTGTCCTATTAACCCCCTCGCCAAAATGATAGTTAGAGATACTAACGAAAGTTGGCATGTGCGTCAAACATGAGAGGTGGGCATTTAGGCATGTGGTTTGCACATGACATTACTATCCCTCCCCTCCCCACTAAGTCATGTCCAAATTCATCTCTCTCTCTCTCTCTCTCTCTCTCTCTCTCTCTCTCTCTCTCTCTCTCTCTCTCTCGCTCGCTCCCTCTCCCTTGTTATTAGTCCTTCTTTTTCCAAAGATGACAATGGCTTGATTATGTTTAGGTGTCTCAAGATTGGGCTTCATGCGTTGATGGCGCTGCAACATTGGTCGTGATAAATAGCGACACTGCTGGTGATAATGGTGGTCTTAAGTTGATAGTGGTCATGGAAGATTGAATGAAAGGTGGTATTAGTGGTTATAGGAACTTAGAAGTGGTGGTTATGGGGTTTTGAAGGTGATTATGGGGTAATGAGTGGTAAAGTTACTAAATTGCCATAATCTTCTGTCATGTGCGACCCACATGTCAACTCTATTAGTATTTGTAATGACCCTCAAGACAAGGGGGTTATGTGGGCCGTAATTGAACATGAAGAGTATAAGTAGATACTCCCTCCGTAAAAAAAAAAAAAAGTCTCATTTGACGAATTAAAAGTTTTTAATGTTGCAGCTTTACGTGCTTGTACCTTCAAAAATTACACTATAATTTTATCTTCTTTTTTTTTTAAATAAAACTATTTTCTTAAAGGAAACCAAAGAGAAAAGAAAAACAATTTCCTTAGGACGAAGGGAGTGTTAAACTACGTACTTTTGCATCTTGAGTTTGCCTTTTCGACTTTACGAAGATTAATTAAAAGGTCGAGCTTTATGAGTTAAATTTATAATTTTTTGCAGTGTGTATATATATTCTACCAACATAACAATAAGTCTTATACAACAGTTTTACCATGATAACAATAAATCCTTAATATTCTATTAAATTTTTTATCCTATTTACCAAATTCAAAATTTTTTTTCTTTCCAAAATCAATATCCAAGATTTATATTGTGTATACTTATATGGCCAAACTATGTTTACTCCTCATATATCCACCAAATCTCATTTCCACGTTCGATCAACTTATTTCATTTACACACTTCATGTCAAATTTTGTCCTATTAACCCCCTCGCCAAGATGATAGTTAGAGATACTAACGAAAGTTGGCATGTGCGTCAAACAAGAGAGGTGGGCATTTAGGCATGTGGTTTGCACATGACACTATCCCTCCCCTCCCCACTAATTCATGTCCAAATTCATCTCTCTCTCTCTCTCTCTCTCTCTCTCTCTCTCTCTCTCTCTCTCTCGCTCCCTTGTTATTAGTCCTTCTTTTTCCAAAGATGACACTGGCTTGATTATGTGTAGGTGTCTCAAGATTGGGCTTGATGCGTTGATGGCGCTGCAACATTGGTCGTGATAAATTGCGACATTGTTGGCGATAATGGTGGTCTTAAGTTGGTAGTGGTCATGGAAGATTGAAAGAAAGGTGGTATTGGTGGTTATAGGAACTTAGAAGTGGTGGTTATGGGGTTCTAAAGGTGGTTGTTGGGTAATGAGTGCTAAAGTTACTAAATTGTCATAATCTTCTGTCATGTGCGACCCACATGTCAACTTCTATTAATATTTGTAATGACCCTCAAGACAAGAAGGTTATGTGGGCCGTAATTGAACATGAAGTGTATAAGTAAAAGAAATTTTGATTAAGGGTACAAAATAGAATTCGGTGGATATATTGAAAGGGGGGGGGTTTAAATATATTTTGACCTACTTATGTGTAGTTGAAATTGCTCGCAATTGGTAAATAACTCTCTTAAATTTGAAAAGTAACTACTCCATTCCCATTTGAGTATTGAAATTTGAAATTCAGCTCATCAGCAAGAAAACTTTTTTTAAAAACAATTAAAAGGAGGTTTTTTGATAAAATCAAAATTCTTTGGAGAGCAATTTAAAAGAAATTGCAACCAAACAAATTAAAATTGGAGCAAAAAGTTTCCACTTTCCAGAAAGAAAAAGTACATAAAGCTCATAAATATTAAGCCCGCTAGCCCATTTATCTACTCATCTTAATTGACCAATCAATACCGGCCCAAGACCTAGACAACTTAATTTAAAAATTTATCATATATATATATATATATATATATATAAATATAAATATATATATATATATATATGTGTGTGTGTGTGTGTGTGTGTGTGTGTGTTAAAACACAATAGTGTCCAAATCTAGAAAGATCCCACCAAAAACATCTTTCCAAATTTGCCACTATTCTGTTTGGCTTTGTAGTGTGAACACATTTATGGCTTTGGAAAAATGCAAATTAGACTTAATAATCTTCCTTAAACAGTTTATATTCTGCTTTAATGAGCTGACTTCCAATCAATACTTGTGCCAATGAATCGGATGTATGATTAAAATTTTTTATTTTAAACCTTTAATTTCGAGTATAAATGAAAACATTTTTCTTTTAAAACCTTATGCATTATTCTTAGGGATGCATTTGGGTAAAAATAATATATATTAAGTATTCAAATAAACAATAGATATTCATACTAAGATTTGTATTTGGCTGCAGATACTATACAATAGATTGTAGTATTTAACAAATAAATGAATCTGGACTATTGCAACATTAACAAAATCTAGCCCAAAAATTTCTTGAGATGTAAATAGACTGTTTGGCCAACAGGACAGTCTCTTGCTTTTGCTATTCTCGAAGATACTGCTGTAAAGAGAAAGTTCAGGAACAAGGAATTTTGTATTTATTTAATCTGCAATACAATGTCTGCAATATTGTAGCAAGACAAATATACATTGAATCTGCAATATAGTCTTTTGAAAATCTCAATCCGTTTCCAATTTAAAAGACTTCGATAAATCGAGTGCACTTCATTTGCAAAAACACTCTCAATATCACATATTATCATAAGATTCATTAATTAAAATTATGCCTAATGGCTCCATTTTTAAGTCTGGTGGACGATATTAAACCAAACAAGATTGAATGGTCTATGATATTAAGATTAGCCCGACTCTATACATTATCAGCATATGAAGACCCGTCAACAATTTACAGTTTGGAATGTGTTTTCCATGATGCTGATGTATATTCCATTTTCTATATATCTTTATTTGATTTAAAGTTTATTTATTTATTTATTTTTATTTTAGTTTTTAGGGCACAAGAATTCATGCTTCAATAAAGAAAGTTCAGATGAAAAAATTCAAATCAGTTTTTAAGGAAAATCATCTTTATTTAGTACAAAATTTTGTAGTTACTGAAAATACCTTGAAGAATAAAACAGTAAACATAAAATTTTAAATAATATTTTTTAGAAAACTCGGGTGACAGAAATTTTTGATGACAATTTTTCATGGAAATTATATAACTTTTAGGAATTTGAAGATTTATCAAATGCACATGAAGTTGATGAGACTCTTCTCATAGGTAAGATTATTTAAAATTTGTATACAATAATTTCTAAATTAACTTATTTCTAATGTTGTGTTATTATATTTGGTAGATGTAATTGGTAAATTAGTTTCCAGATTTAACCCACAATACAGAGAGTTTGGAAAGGGACAGGCAAAGATGCTCGATATAGTTTAGGAGAATGCCCGATACATGAATTTTTTATAAGCTATTTACTACGATTATATATTGTTTATGTTAAATATATATATATATATATATATCTGCAGATTAAATATTTTTTACTTTTTTGTAGAGGCGAGACAATATCCTGTACACTATGGGAAAGCTATGTAGAAGATATGATGAAATATTTGGAAAATAAGGATGAATCTACGATTATAATAGTCTTACTACAATTCTGCCGACAAATAATATTTATGGGTGAAGTTCGTCTTAGTAATATGTACCATATAACAAAGCTCATTATAAATGAGGAAATCAGAGAAATTGTCGATTTTCGAGCAAGGTAAAAACAAATATTTCATGCAATAATTTTTGTTATATATAATTTTAAATGTTAAATCACAGATAATTAAATGAATTTTCTTATTTTTTATAATTTGATTTCTGATGGGAATTCAAGTACCCACTTCAACAATGTTTCTTTGACCCAATCGAATACATTGGCGGAAGATCTCGAGTCTTCAAAAGATCTGTTTAGAACTATCGAACAGATTTCCGAGATTGAGGAAGTAAGTACAATATTTGAAATGTTACTTACGTTTTTCAATATTATTGGTAAAAAAATAACTCATTGTTTTTATAATTAAGTGGGAAGTTATTGGACCTTGGTTAAAATTGTTGCTGTCGAATGCATTACTAATTGGTGGTATATATCATGTAAAAAATGTCCAAGGAAAATGACTCCTGCGGCCAGAAAAATTTACTGTGTACACTGTGATTATTTTGATTCCATTGGTAAATTAAGGTAAATTACTTTATTATACTATATAGTTATAATAATTTAATTATGAAGAATATAATCTTCACTAATTATTTTTCATAATCAGATATAAGTTACAAGTTCGTGTGGTGGATAGCACTACTGGCAATGCTCCATTCTTACTTTGGGATAGGGAATGCAAGTAACTAATTGGCAAATCAGCTTATGAATTGAAAAATAATTGTGAACGATCAGGTAAAAATAAATAAATATACAATAAATTTTTTATGCATATAATTCTTAATTTGTAATATCTTATTTATATGTTTTACTTGTAACACCCGCACTACTTGCATCATTCGCATTCATTCTATGTTTACGTCTCTTACATTTACATCGTCATTTCATGTGCATATATCATTAAAATGTACTTGCAAATGAGTTTGTTGTACACTTTTCAAGTGTATGGATATGTGTTAGGAGTTTCATAGTCATTTGCATTTGATTTGGTGTATTACTTGTCTAGCATGGTTTTAGGACTTTTCGGAGACCTTTGCTTAGTGTTTTAACTTCACCTAAGTGTTAGAACCATCTTGGGACTATTGGGCATCATTTTGGGGCTTTTCTAGAGCACATTTCATGAATTTGGATGCACTGGAGCAAGGGCGAGCGCTCAAAAGGCAGAAAGTCAAGCTTCTGAAATCTGGAGAGAGCGCGAGCGCCTAGGCGGGGGCCTAGGCGGCTGCCCTGTGTCCAGAATAGTGAAAACTCTGTTTTCTTGATTTTAAAATCTGACCATTTCGCCCCTTGACCAACTTAAACGTACCAAGGACCATTTGACCAGCCTAATACTCCACGTAAACCCCTAAGATGACTTAGAAACACCCCACTTCTCCCCTTAAATCATCCATGGTGTTTTGAGAGTTAGTGTGAGAGATACAAGGTGAGATTAGTGTGTGTGTGACTTGTCCTCTCAATCTAGCCATTGATTCTTCCATGCAAGACCACCAAGGTGTTGCTAAAGACTAGGAGACTTCATTACAAAGCCTTGATTGTGAATATGTTAGCTTGATTGTCTTCTTTGAAGGTAAGTAACTATAATGTTTTGAATGTTTATGAGTTGAATTGGAATAATAAAGCATATAGGATGAGTAATTGTTCATCTTTGTGAAATTTCTTGAAAGAAATAAGTAATTAACTATTTCAAATGATATTATGTTAGTTGTTAATCAATGGCCATGTGTAGAGGTTGTCATGAGACTTGGTGAAGTGTTGGTAACATGTTAGAAAGTGAAACACATGAATTTCAAGTTAGTTGCAGTCCTTGTTTTGGACTATTTTCGTGAAAATTCTGGTACTAATCTACTATTGAAAATTTGCTGAATTTTGGATATGTTGTTCTTGTGTATGTTAATTAGTTCTCTGTAAATTTTCATAAATTTTAGAGGCCAAGAAGTACCTCGGTTAGGTTGTGTTTTATCGCTGCGCCGAGTAAACTGTTGCTGAAAAATCTGGGTATGAGTTCCAACTTTAAGTGACTGATTCTTGATGATTATAAGTCCAAATGAGGTAATTCAAAGTGGTAAATTATAGTTCCAGATATCTAGTTTCTAAATATGGAAAAATTGTAATATTTGGATTTTTGAAGAATATTTGGTGATTTTAATAGAATTGCCAAGCAGTGTCGAAAAGTTATCATTTTTTTGTTAGTCTCCGTGAATTAGAGACTTGTTGAGTTGTAAGTGTTATTATTGGTAAATCTTGAGTATTGGTAACTTGCTAGGATTTTGTAAGTGGTTACTCGTGATGAACTTGCAGGACTTATATGAGTGGTTATACACTAAATTTGGAGTATTTCGATTAATGTAGTTATTTAGGGACGATACTACGGTTCGTCCCGATGTTTCAGAAATGGGTAACGACTCTAGCTGAGTCGACCTGAGATGGTATATTTTCATTGAACACTATACGAGTTATATTCTAGTTGTGACTGATTCTTGCGGAGTTGCATAAGACGTATTAAACAAACGTCGAATCTTGTAGTTAATTTCTTAATGTGTAGAATTGACTCTACGGAGTTGATTAATGTGTAGTATAATTCACTACGGGTTGTTATTTAGTCTCCTACGATATTGGATGACGTATTGTGAAAGTGATTATTCTTAAGAACTTGACTTTAGTTAATTCAATCATACATGAGATGACATACCGTGATTATCATTCCAATTCGGACGAAGTGACTTGTAATGAGTCGTGGTATATATAGTACACGACGATAGTGTTATGTGATAGTTTATGCTATACATGAGATAAAGTGTATGGAGTGATTATAGGATACTGTAGAGATCCTAAGTTGAGTTGCACAATAGGCCTACTTTGTCTATTGTCTTATTTTGGTTGTATGTTCAGTGATATTGGACATTGTGTGATTGTTCTAGTATGTGATCGGACAATCATCCTACTTTGATGATTGATTGTGTATTTAATGTTTACTAGCACACTTTGTTGATTTGTTGTTGTAGGCTTATTGTGACCTACTTGAAACATTCGTATTGTATTGAATGTGGTTGTTGTGATATGCTCCCTACATTGGAGTATGATCGTTTATTTTAAATGTCGAGTATACATCTACTTGTGCATTTAGTTAAGTCCATGGCATTTGTGTCGGCGGTGTATTGACGCTCAATTATTGCGGGAGCCGGGGCTACGTAATAGTTGAAGACCAATACATCGGGCCTCGCCCTATCGTTGGCCACGGTAGGGGTATAGCGCCATGTGTTGTACGGAATAAATGCAAACTTGGTAAGCTATATCCGTGGTTGATTCTTGGGTTGTAGGGACCAAGATCACACGTCGACGTGGATACAGAAAATGGTTCACACAGTTTCATGTTATTTTTTTTGTTCTTGGTTCGAGCACGTCAACAATGGCTTCGAATTCTTGATTTGGTTTATTGATCGAGCACGTCAACAACGGCTTCGATATTTGGTATTATATTGGTTGGTTGGTTAGAACTATTGGTTTGGTCGGAGGTGTACCTCGACGCCGTATCCCTTTAAATGTGTTTACTTACCGCTCTTATGTGTTTTCTATACAAGCGATTGATGGTCACAATTTCCAACTGGTATGGGACGGTTGGCAATCGTTGAGCCTCTCGTTAGTATAGGGTTGGTTGCCTTTATGTGCTCCTACATGTTTACTTTTCTGCTATATTGTTATGCATAATGCCATGCCATATAGTCACATGTACTAACTTGTCGATTAATGATTAAGCTAAAATTGTTACCAGGATTAGTGCATTTAGAGTCTTGGTTTAATGTTGTATTCATACTCATGGCACCCAATACATTATAGTATCTTACGGAGTCTTTTAGACTCACCCAACAACCTTCTCAGTTGCAGGTTAAGTTCCAGCGCAGTGAGTCTTGAAGCTTGGAGTTAGCAAGATGTATTTGTATTGTTATTTTCTTCTTATTCCTTGTATTGTGAGATCGTGAGGTTCACTAAGTTATGTAATCTTAGTATATGGGTAGAAATATTTGTATTCATTAGATTTATATTTTGAGGCTGACTTGAGAGGTTGTGCCAGTTGTAGTACTTTATTATTTTGGATTACCGACTCGTGGTTTTGGTGTGGCCTTGTGCCGTTGATATTTTATTAGTAGTTTTCCCGAGCGTGTTAGCTCGTGGTGTTTAGTACTGTTGTTCTCCGGCATTTGTTGTAGCCGTGGAGATTGTTTTACTAGTGAGTTGTATTTTGAGTTTTTGAAACTCACATTTTGACTTGTATTCTGCTGCATAGTTTAGTTTTGAGCTTTTGTAACTCGCTCTTTTCGGTTGTTCTTGCTAGTTTGGCGCACCGAGTTGGGGTTCAACATCGAACCCCGGACTCCGGTCGTCTACTGTTCTTTTTTGATAACATATATCTTCTTTTCATTTAGAAAATGGTAAAAAGCTCGAGCGGTGGACTTTCAAATATCAGGTCTAGTTGCAGCAACAAATGCATATATAACTTTAGCCATGATCATAGTTGAGTTAGTATAATTTTGTTTATGTTATGCTCTCTGTCAAACATCCATTGTCAGGTCTTATGTTCTAGATTATCTGGTTCTTGTAGGTCGAGCCGAGGCTCTACTCATTGTTGCTTATGGTAAAGGCCTAAAATTGAGTTCCGATTCTTCACTTGTCTCAGAAGAATTTGTAAAAAATAATCCTGGGCTTTTGATTCTTTTAGTTTTATGCACTTTTTTGTAACCAGTAATTTTCTATAAACTGATAGAGAAGCTCATTTGAGATTGCTTTTACACATACACATACACATGAATCAGTAAGTCACAAGTAAGGAAGAGGGATAAGATTATTATCACTAAGTAGTTGAGACAAGGCATTACTGAGATTTATATTACCCTGATGTGGCTACAGGTGTAGGGGATGACTTACTAGTATGGTTCTAAGTTTTGAGTTATTCAATCTCCCAATTCTATTACATGCTGATTTGTGTGTTTTATCTATATCAAAATCTTATTTGTAATCCTGCAATATCTATGGTAACCATGTAATCCTTGTTGCTGATGTTGTCCATCGTTTTCCTCTAGCTGGTGGTTTTGAAATGTACATTTCATTCTTTGGATGCCAACATTTTGTTTCCAGTTGTGATAGGAGTTTTTTAAACATTTTTTGTAATTTTTTCTTGTGACGAAAGATGCAGAAACGTAGTGGATAAACATACATTTTTTGTTTAATGGAGTCATCTTTTCTATTTTTCATTTAGTCTTTAGTGGGATTGGGGTGATGTAGGAGGAAAAGAATACTTATGAACTCATTATTCAGGAATCATAACCTTGCATGGAAGTTAGCTTTGATGGTGTAAGGTATTGCTCTAGTATCAATTCTTGACACTAATGATACGGAACGTAGGCCGGTACTGGTTTGTTTGCTTAATACTTTTTTGTTTCTTAGACTAGTTACTCTTTTATAGGAGTTGTGAATTATACTCTATTTTTGATTTTCAGATTGTTCACTCCAATATATACAACTTTGAGTGTCCACAATTTTAAAGCATCCATGGCAGTTCCTGCTTCACTTGGCCTTGATCCAACCATTGCAAATTCAGGTAAGAGTGTTTGAGTTTTTACCTTTGAGGTCCGAGTCTTTTGTCTTTCTTGTTTTGATTCATTTGTTGAGAAATTTGTCATTGGCTTGAGCTTATGTTTTATGTTTACTTCTTGTAATCAATGAACCTTTTATACTACTTTTCCTTACAAATTTCTAGAAGTTGCTATTGAGGCATTTTGGTCTTTGGGGATTCATATTTGGTCCTGGAACTGATGAGCTCAAGATTTCCACGAATTTTCCCCTTTTTTTTCCTTTTATTTTGTGCTACTTTTATGTTAAATATTCTTGGAAATATTATTATTTGTGTATTTGTGCTTCATTGTAGGTTTCCTATGTATTTATGAGCTTTCATGGATTTTAGCACAAGGTTTTAGGCAATTTTGGGCTTCAAGGTTGAGCTACAAAATATTCCGTCAAAGTCCGTCAAGTGTTGCTAGGCAAAATGAACTAACGGTGGGCTAACGGAGCTAACAGAGGACTAAAATGAGAAGCCTGGAGGGGGAAGGACTTCGGGAGACAATCTGAGGAAGGCAGGGGCACCAGAGCAAATGTTGAAACCTTTCATTAATGCGGTGGCAGCCTGCTGTGCTGCCACGTCGCCCCTGACCCAATAAGCCTTCAACCCGCGAGTTCTCCCATGTGGATCCTGTTGATCCGGCCCATATACCCGCTTTCCCAACCCGCTTTCACTCACATCCTCAGCCCACCAGCCATCCTTTAGCCCACTTCATCTCACACTCTCACCCATTTACCCGCTCCACCAGCCATTTGCCCAAATCCAGCCATCCTCCATTCACCCATCGCCCATCCATCAGCAATTCCGCCCCCAGCAATTCCTCTGCTCTGTTCAGCCCCTAAAACTTCAAATTAATTTCCATTTTGCCACAAGCTTCCTTGATACTCTTCTATCCTCATTTAAATATCTCCAAGCAGCCCAAATGAAGAGAGAAGTCCCCTGTTGGGGCAAAAACGCCCCTTTGGGGCAGCAGCTCTCTCCCCCATTTTCTCTCCTTCCTCCATTGCTTGATCACCATTGAAGGTTTGGAGCTTCAAATCAAGGGCCAACGAAGCTTCTACAAGTGATTTCAACCCCGGATCTCGGCATTGCTCGTGGCTTTGTCGGTTAAAATTCTTCCAATTTATATTTTAGATATTTTCTTGGGTTGAATGATTTTGTAATTGTGGAATTGGTTTTGTGCTTTAATTGATTTATGAAATGCAATTTTTTTTTCTATGTCGTTGTAGTGATTTAATTTTATCTCTCTCTCTATTTAGTACACAAGCATGCTAGGTTATTAATTTGTGGGCTTAATGCTTTTAATTAATTGGCCACTAATTAAATGATTTTAGAAATGTTTGGATCCGCGAGAGCTACCTTGCATTTCGGACCGAACAAATTAGTAGTTGGTGTTTGACACACACCGATAGCCATGGGAGTACTTGTTTTGTGAAGCGATCACTCCAGAGAGGTAGGAAATTAGGATTTTTAACCACTTTCGATGTCCCGGCTACCGGCATAACTTGTAGAAAAATAGAGAGATTATCTCTCTACCCATTATTACCCATTATCTTGGTTATTATTGTGTGTTCTTAATGCTTCCGATGGGTTCGCCACCCATTAGATGATCACTAGACTTATAGGATAGTAGCGAGAGCCCGTCCTATTAACTCCGAAAACACAATAATTGTCTATGTGACGCCAGACCGAGAGGTAACGAGTGTTCATAGATAGCCAATTGAGGACTTGTTTTGACACGCGATCAATCCACCTTAGCCTTTCGCGAGGTAGGGGAGATTCGGGTTGCTATAAGATGCGAGAGCCCGTAGTTAACCAATTTAGTGTCCTCGGCTACCAAGACTTGAGTTAAAGAAAAGTAGAGAGAGGATTAAACTAATCACGAGCTAGACTAGAAAATATTGCACTCCTATAAATCCTATCTTTTATCTTGATTTGTTGTTGCCAAACCATTTTGTGACATTTGTAAATATTAATTGCTTTCTTTTATTTTTATTTTTAGTTTTTATTCTCATTTTATTTTCGCTCAAATATAATTAGCTAGCTCAATTTCGGTACTTAGTAGGAGTGAAAATTACGTGCATTCCCTGTGGGATCGATACTTGTGCTTACGCACTATATTACTTGATACGGCAAGGTACTCTTGCCCTAGTTGTTGCAATTTAAGTTGCAGCACATCAAGTTTTTGGCGCCGTTGCCGGGGAATGATTTAATTTTCGCTCCTATATGCTAATATCGATACTAAGCGAAGCTAATTGTAATTTGAGCATTTTTTTTAGTTTACTTGCTTTTGTATTTATATGCTTGTGTCGCTTTTCGAAGCCTTCCCGAGTTTTGTGGGTTTGTAGGGAGGTGTACATAGTGTCCCCACACAAAAATATTTTCTTTTTATTTTTATTTTGTATATATTTATTTCCATAATTGCTTTCATGTCTTTTTCTTTTGAGCTTGATTTGATACAGGGGTTGAGCATTCAAGGTCGGGGTTTGCTTGAGGAAATCTTTGGAGTAGGCTTACTCTCGAGCCCGGACTTCATTAGAAATCATCTTTGAGGGAGTTTTCTTTCCTTCCCTTCTCCGTTTACTTTAAGTTTGGGGGTTGGGTTTTGGATTGTTTAGCTTTGAAAATTCTGAAAGTCTTGAGCTTGAAATTCCTCATTTTTAATGCTTTGAATTTTGGGCGCTTGTGAGAGTTACATGTGCATTATTTTCTTGGATTCTTTCTTGAGTTTATTATATGCATAGTCGAGGATATGTGTGTGCTTTTAATGCTATCTCCACCTCATTCATGATCAATAATGCCCATGTTTGGAATTTGAGTTGAATTGTTATGCTATGCTCTAGCTTTGATAGTGCATGTCGGATGAGTATCATATTGTGAGTTTTGATGACCGTGAGATGATCTTGAAAATTGTTGATTAAAGTAGCTTGGTTTGGACTTGTGTGCATGACAAGAGCATGATATAGGCCATCTTTGGATCTTTTGTGCCAAATTATCCTACCCATTTTACATTAATCCCTTGTGTCCCCTTTTGAGCTTATGTATAGAATGGCGTGTGCCTAGAGTACACAATGACCCCCATTCGATTTCATTTTCTTATACCCACGTCATCCTATCCCATGAGCCTATACACTTTTGCCGGCACCCTTCAAGAGAAGCATGATTTGGAATGAATTGTTTTATTTATGAATTCTTGTTGGGAAGTGTGTGCTTCATGGATGTATTGTGCTTTATTGTTGATGATATTGGTGTTTGAAAAGTGTTGAATGGTGGAAAAAGAGCCCCCTTGGCAAGCAAAAGAAAAGGAAAAGGAAAAAATCAAAAGAAAAGAAAAAGTCAAGGGAGGCAAGAAAAAAAAAGAAAAAGAAAAGAAATTGCCATTGTTCTTCAATTGCTCAAGGAGACATAAGGGTGGAGCTTAATTGTTATGGTAGAGTGCACTTTCTTCAACCCACTGTTTAAAGTTTAAGGGGTTGTTGAAGTGAGGTGGTGGTTATTTGAAGAGTTGTGCTTTCATAAAGCAAGTTATTGTGTGAAGACTTCAAATTCTTTGCTCTCTTGACTTGTTATCCTATCCTTCAATTGTAGCCCAAACCTTGGCCAACATTACAAGCTTATAAAGTCCTATTGATATTGTCATGCCATGAGTTCTCCCTTGTGGATCCTGCTGATCCGGCCCATATACCCGCTTTCCCAGCCCGCTTTCACTCACATCCTCAGCCCACCAGCCATCCTTTAGCCCATTTCATCTCACACTTTCACCCATTTACCCATTCCACCAGCCATTTGCCCAGATATAGCCATCCTCCATTCACCCATCGCCCATCCATCAGCCAAATCCACCCAGATCAGCAGTTTCCCTTTCAGCAATTCCGCCCCCAGCAATTCCTCTGCTCTGTTCAGCCCCTAAAACTTCAAATTAATTTCCATTTTGCCACAAGCTTCCTTGATACTCTTCTATCCTCATTTAAATATCTCCAAGCAGCCCAAATGAAGAGAGAAGTCCCCTGTTGGGGCAAAAACGCCCCTTTGGGCAGCAGCTCTCTCCCTCATTTTCTCTCCTTCCTCCATTGCTTGATCACCATTGAAGGTTTCGAGATTCAAATCAAGGGCCAACGAAGCTTCTACAAGTGATTTCAACCCCGGATCTCGGCATTACTCGCGGCTTTGTCGGTTAAAATTCTTCCAATTTATATTTTAGATATTTTCTTGGGTTGAATGATTTTGTAATTGTGGAATTGGTTTTGTGCTTTAATTGATTTATGAAATGCAATTATTTTTTCTATGTCGTTGTAGTGATTTAATTTTATCTCTCTCTCTATTTAGTACACAAGCATGCTAGGTTATTAATTTATGGGCTTAATACTTTTAATTAATTGGCCACTAATTAAATGATTTTAGAAATGTTTGGATCCGCGAGAGCTACCTTGCATTTCGGACCGAACAAATTAGTAGTTGGTGTTTGACACACACCGATAGCCATGGGAGTACTTGTTTTGTGAAGCGATCACTCCACCGAGAGGTAGGAAATTAGGGTTTTTAACCACTTTCGATGTCCCGGCTACCGGCATAACTTGTAGAAAAATAGAGAGATTATCTCTCTACCCATTATTACCCATTATCTTGGTTATTATTGTGTGTTCTTAATGCTTCCGATGGGTTCGCCACCCATTAGATGATCACTAGAATTATAGGATAGTAGCGAGAGCCCGTCCTATTAACTCCGAAAACACAATAATTGTCTATGTGACGCCAGACCGAGAGGTAACGAGTATTCATAGATAGCCAATTGAGGACTTGTTTTGACACGCGATCAATCCACCTTAGCCATTCGCGAGGTAGGGGAGATTCGGGTTGCTATAAGATGCGAGAGCCCGTAGTTAACCAATTTAGTGTCCTCGGCTACCAAGACTTGAGTTAAAGAAAAGTAGAGAGAGGATTAAATTAATCACGAGCTAGACTAGAAAATATTGCACTCCTATAAATCCTATCTTTTATCTTGATTTGTTGTTGCCAAACCATTTTGTGACATTTGTAAATATTAATTGCTTTCTTTTATTTTTATTTTTAGTTTTTATTCTCATTTTATTTTCGCTCAAATATAATTAGCTAGCTCAATTTCGGTACTTAGTAGGAGTGAAAATTACGTGCATTCCCTGTGGGATCGATACTTGTGCTTACGCACTATATTACTTGATACGACAGGGTACTCTTGCCCTAGTTGTTGCAATTTAAGTTGCAGCACATCAGGAACACACACACACACACACATTTTTTGCTTATGTTGCTGTGCCAAGCAGCTCCCCTGGACCAAACAGGCAATAGGTAACTAATTTCCTAAGTGGGTGTAACCCCTATATCCATGGTCCACCATTCATTTAGTGAAGGGGCGTTGCCAAATAACTGGAACTAGTTGCACCTTAACATTAAGGCTTTTAGTTCAAATAGAACTATCCTAGTAGTTGATATATGGTACATGATTCAACTGAAGCATCTCAATCAAATCTTTTTTTTTTTTTGTTTAATCTATTATCTCCCTTTATTTGCTTTCTTTTTTCCAGAGTGTTCCCCCTGTTCATTATTTAATAATGTTGATAATTGTAATGAAAAATATTTCTTGGGTAGCTTAGTAGTGCATTTTCATCAATTATGTATGTAGTTTTGCCTTCTATGTTTTCTCTACTTCGCGGGATACTTGTTTTACCCTTGATTTGGGTAATTATTGAATCTTGGGCCAATGATCAAGTCTTAAGTTGATTTATGGAACTTACTTCATTTTTATGATTTGTGTCAAGAAAATTCTATAGTGAAACATAAGTATCCACTCGATCATTTCAGGATAACTAAATGTAATTAACGAAGGAGGATGTATAAGTTCTCTCTCTCTCTCTCTCTCTCTCTCTCTCTCTCTCTCTCTCTCTCTCTCTCTCTCTCTCTCTCTCTCTCTCTCTCTTTCTCTCTTTCTCTCTCTCTCACTCTCCATGTGTGTGTGTATGTCAACTACTAACTTTGAACTTCTCTATTTTATTTTTGGAACATGGTCATTGATATTCCATTATAAGGTCGATGTCTCACATAATCTCGACAAATGTATCTTCAATTAAAAGGTAAATCATTCACATGGTTGATAAAAAGAGAAGACGAGGCTCTTCAGCTTTATCCTAAAGGTGATTCTCCTTTTACCTACATTTATATCCTCAAGTCGTTGTTACTGGATTTTTCTTTTATTATGGTTACAAAGTCATTGTGAATAAATAAAGGTAAAATAATCTTCTCGTCCCTTTTTTTGGTCAAAAGAAAAAAAATAATTCTAGGTCTTCTTCCTTTTGCTGCATTCACAAGTTAACCAACTTTTTGTTTATGTTGCAGAGGACTGCTGCTGACTTTATATTACAGGAGTTGCAAAAGAATCCAGATACGTGGCTTCAAGTGGTTCACAGTTTATCAAACACACTGAACTTAATAACTGTCTTTGCTTCGCAGGTGATCGTCTATCCTCTAGCAATTATAGCTTTTGTATATTGAATTGCATGCTTAATGTTGGGCAATGGCTATGTTTAAATTTAAAGATGACTAAATTCGACTTGCTAGGCTTTGATATATTGGTGTTTGTAATGTATGATTGGACCTTCAATATACTGTTGTCTTCATTGTAGGATTGCATTTTAAATAAACTGTTGTCCTTATCGTAGGATTTGGATGGAGTGTAGATCTGCACTTTATCCTTAGACATGGTATGTGGCTACCTTATTGAAAGAAGTCATTGTTAATTACCTTATACTGGTTCAGGTGAGCTATTATTTACTACCTTTAGCTTTTAACTGTTTAAAGCTGCATTATGAGACTTTGTTCCATGGATTGCCCTACGTAGATTTTGAAGCATGAGTGACCTGCAAGGTGGAGAAGCTTTATCCCTGATCTTGTTGCTGCAGTAAAAACTAGTGAAACAATTTGTGAGAATTTCATGGCCATATTGAAAGTATGTGTAATATCCCCCCCCCATTTACTCTCTTTATTGGTTTATTGCAATTGCAAAGTTAATTTATCAGAAGATATCATCACACTAATTCTGTTTTCTCCAAGAAAAAAAATGTAAGACCACTGCATATAGTTTTCTCCCAATGCAATTAATAACCATGTTATTATATATTTTTGCGCAACATTTCTGTCCAACTGCTGTCTGGAATATTTTTTAGGCCTTATACATTTCATAAAATCAAGTGATACTTTTGAAACTAATATACAACTACTTTTTATATATTGTAGGGCACAAAAGGCGTGCAGATATGAATGGCGTTGCATACTCGGAGTTATGTTAGTGAAGAGTAATCATTTTTCCATGTAGTTCGTTGTCTCGTCAATTCTGAATGATGGCTTTGATTTAGATACATTGATTTAGAAACATGTTTATGGATTTATGACTTGAAGTTGTGGATCTATGTAAGATGATATTGAAATGAGATTTATGATAATATTTTTAATTATAATGTGCATGCAATTTGTTTCCCTTGATTTTTGTATGGTGATATTCAGATTGATTTATTATAATGTGATATCCATAAGAAATACATTTAGGAAAGTGGAAAAAAAATGCCAAATGTATCTGTGAGCGCAAAAACAAAATGTCCCAAATGTATTTAGGAGGGCGTAAACAACCATGTCAAAGCAAACCGTGGCAAATACTATTTTGGGAAAGCAAACCAACCGTGCCAAATACTATTTGAGAAGGCAACAAAACCGTGCCAAATACTATTGGGACGGCTCACAAAAAATCGTGCCAAATAGTATTTGGGACAGTTGTAAAAAATGTGCCAAATAGTATTTGGGAGGGCTGTCAAAACCGTACCAAAATCGTATTTGGGACGGCTGCCAAAACCGTGCCAAATGCCCTATTTGGGACGGTATTTACAAAACCGTCCCAAATACATGACAAGTGGCACACTCACACACAACCGTCGCATTTGCCGTGCCAAATACCTTTTGGGATGGTTTTTAGCCGTGCCAAATGTATTTGGCACCCTCGTGTTTGGGAGGGAGCCAAAACCGTCCCAAATATTATTTGGCACGATTTTGGCAATATTTGGGACGGTTTTTTGCCTTCCTAAATACCTCTTTTTCATGTAGTGATTGCAAATTGGAAGTGTCTAAGAATTCTATGTTTGCGAGAATGCACAATTCTTATTCAATGAATTATGTTGGTGCATGTCGCAATTTGGGTAATGTTTCTCGTGATGATATTTTCTTCTATAGAGATTCTGAAATGCATATCCAACACAAGATGGTCAGAATTTTGTCATCTTTGTTGTGTGTTGAGCCCAAGGAATTATTGGATTCTTGGTTTGCATTGGAAGTGCATAAGGTTTAGCTATGTGTGTTTGTGAATGCAAATGAGTTTGCAAAATGGTTTGTCATATTTCAAGTCACAAATTAGATAATCTTGTCCATGTTGCATTGTTCTTTCATAAAATTTATGGATTGCATGACACATTAAGAACTGAATCGTCTTCATTTAAAGCATTTCTTCTTAGGCTTGCTGAATCATAGGGAATTTGTTTGTGTCGTGTTCAAATGATACAAGAGATTGCATTGCTTTGTAATGGCTTGAGAATTAGAAGTGTTGATCGTAATAATTCTGTTGAGCATATTGAATATTTCTTTTTGAGGATACATGATAAGTTATGTGATAAACCCAGGATCTTATCACAAGTGTTTTGTTCTTTGAGTTGTAACTATGATCTTGTTGTGATGGATGGTGCTAATGTGTTGATCATGGTTATGCAAAAGAGAGAATTTGTTAGATTAATATTCAAACCTGGAGACTGTAAAGGGATTGATGTTTTCCATACACTTTCTCACAAGTTTGTCTTACTTTCTTCGATGGAATCTAAGTTATTGTGTTTTGAGAAAGGTGATGACTTGCATAATGATTCCCATAACTTTAGGGGAGAATTTGGTGTCTATGGAGAGTTTGGATGTATTAAAATCCCAAAGGATGTAGGGGATTTGGTTTTGAGAAATAATGTGTCCTTACAACGTATGATTGTTAACTTGTTGTGTATGGATCGTTTTGATTATCTTGTTTGGCATATCTTTGTGGAAATTCTTACACAGGTTAAAACAAGAATCATTGTGGAGCGAATGGTTGATGATAATTTCAAAATGACCTTGAATGGTAAAGTGTATGTTGGTGCATATTTTTTTTCAATGTTGCTGAATTGTCCTTTTTTTTTTTTGACATAGGTGTTGACTCGAGGTCGAATCCTTTTGAAGAGGGAGGGAATGATAAGAATCAAGGCAAGCATGGTTCGGGTCAAGCCAATCACGTTCGTGAGCCATTAAGTATAAACGAAGGCCCAACGATTCGTGCACGTGCAAAGGAGATTCGAGCGGCTTTAACTTCACTTGTGGAAGAGATTAGAGGCCGAATTGAAGTCGAGAATGATCAAGGCCATCAAGGGAGATTTATTTGCATGTTGGAGGGCCAAATCAGAAGACTACTCCGTGTTAGGCGCGATCACGCCTATTCTCACTTAGTCTTCTGCGATCCCAACAAATTCAGAAGACTATTCCGTGTTAGGCGTGATCACGCCTAGTGTCACTTAGTCTTTTGCGATCCCACGAAATAGAGCTACTATAAAACATTTTTGGTAGAAGTTGGATGGTTTTTTTCTTGAGACCTTTGTGTAACTTCGTTGGTTACTTTTTCTTTTGTTATTTTCAACCTTGGAGACATATAAAAGGCATTCTCAAACACTTGTAATGGGGAATCTTGGATCATTGATGTATGCTAAATTGCATTTTGAGAGTTTATCTCTTGTTTTCACAGCAGAGTTGTGAGTTTATCGGGTTTCTTGGACTAGGAATCCACCTTGAACTTATCAATCTTCAAGAGTCGGATGATTGTGGCGTTCCGTGGTCGTGAGTCGTTGGCAATCGCGTCGACGGTTCTCAATCGCACCCCGAGGTTCCTAATCATTGTGATTAGCGGGTCGAGGGAGACTCCTTATCAAACTATCATTTTCGTTTCTTCATTGGTATTTGCTGCGTTTTTCCTTTGTTCGAGTGTTTGAGTTCATATTCCGCGTTCGTTATTGGGTGCGTATTCTTCGATCCAATCTTGGAGCGAATTCACCCTAATCAATCGGGCGAATTCACATCAGGCAGTGGATAATACATTTGTTGTCCTACCATCGTACTGTATTGTTCTTTTTCCTGCAAGAATGTCATGGTTTTTTCGTTAATATTTTTTCTTTGTCACCTCTTGTTTGAAAACTTACTGTGATTTACTTAATCTAGTATGTTTTTTTGTTAAAGTTATGTGCCATGTTGATAATCAATTTCCTGTAATCCTACAAATAGACTGATTATCATGAATGGTCTTTGGGCTGAAATTATTGGTCCTCTGTCCCCCAGATGAAATTAAATGCCATAATGAGAAAGGGGTCAATGTCCTTAAGAGTAGTTCTATGGACAGAGAACTGGATGTTCGTAACAAGTTTTGATCTATAAAGGGAGCTTAACAAAATCAGAAGCAAGTTTAATGAAGTGATGCCTCTCGTTCTTGTAGGGGTATCGATCTATTGCGAAGCTGCTACTTGGGAAACAAAGAGGTTCATCTAATGCATGCCTCATGAATTTGGGTCGCTATAGCAAAGCTCCTACTTGCTATATTTGGTAGAGCGGATCAGTAATTATAGTACCTTCTTTAATGTCCTTGCCTGTCTGACGACTCAATTTCTGAACTTGTTATGGCATCAAATAGGGTTTGTTGCTCAATCTAGCGTTGAAGTGCTGATATATGATTAGTTGAGGCGGACTGGCAAATTAATAGTTTTATATATTGATTGATTTGAAGTACCCATTTTTTAAATGAACTACCAACATTGTTATTGTACTGTGCTGCTTGCAGTTAACGTTTGGAGTTGGTACCCATTTTAATTAAAATCCATAAAGTTTCAACATGCTTATTTGTGTCAATTTTATATAGATATGGACATTGACTCTATGCATGACAATGATCATGAGGAAGAGGTAGCTATAATGATAATTGTTGAAAACGTGACACCGAGATTCATTTCATGTTAAAACTAATTCACACAGTTGTTAACTTCACGATAGAAAGTTTTTTAAAATCTAGAAGAAAGAATGCTACCAAATATAGCATGCATGTGAGGATACCTTTTTAGGTCGATAATCTTTCTAGGTTAGTTGGTAATAATGACATGTGAGGATACCTTTTTAGGTTGATAATCTTTCTAGGTTAGTTGGTAATAATGAAAAGGTATGCTTTTAAAATCTAGAAGAAAGAATGCTACCAAATATAGCATGCATGTGAGGATACCTTCTCTTCTGAGGTTGATAATCTTTCTAGGTTAGTTGGAAATAATGAAACGGTATGCACTGACGAGTTGCGTAAGAATATGAGAACATTTAATATATTGTACGAGATGATTCATAATGTTGGGGGGCAACTCATTCTAATTATGTTAGCCTAGAAGAAAAAGTAGCTATTTTTCTACCCATTACATAAAAACCGTTTACTTAAATACATAATGCAAAGGTTAGGAGAAACAATCGGTCACTAATTTCATGAGATACTTGGTGTTGTGTTGATGCTACACAATTAGTTGTTATAGTGATGTGACTTTTTATTTTTTGGTCATTAGCTAATAACTATACCTATAATAATAATAGGTTTGACAATATGTATTACTATTAGGTAATATCTAATACCTTCTTCTAATTAACAGTTCTAATTGTAATAGGAGACGAATTTTAAGTATTGACAAATAAATGAAAAGCATGGAAAACAAAACAAAATAATGTTGTTAATAGGATTTGAAACCATGCCCTTTTAAATATAAATATACATCTTAAACAAACTCAACCAATTATATTATATGTAAATATTTTTAAAAAAATATTGAATTATTCTATAAATTAATTTATAATATAAACCAACTAATTTTGATTTTTATAAATGTTATTACTCTCTCCATGTCAAATTATGGGTCTCATATTCTTATTTAAAACATCCTAAAATAATGTCTATAATATGTGATACACATCAACAAAAAATTTAAATTACTTCATTCAAAATTGATGCTCTTTTTTTTTGGATAAATGTGTAAATTTTTTTTTTCACACTGACAGTGTATCAAAAATATGTAAATATAATCCAACTAAACCTTTTCTAATCATTGAATTATCTTCAAAAATTATTTCTTTGAAATATAATTATATTCGATCTTTAAACGATTCTCCTTTGTTCAGAAAAAAATTATCTTTCTTCAATATGTCTCAAAGTAAATATTTTATTTTTAATTTTGTAAAAATTCTTCAAATATATGTCTAAAATATCTTTATTAAGTGCAAGATGGAAAAAAAAAAAAAGAAACACAACAATTTGATATCATTAAAGGATACTTAAAAAATAAAAAAAATGTATAGAAACGAAAATACGTATATTGACCACCAAGAAAAAAATACTTATTCTAAAATGAAAATATTATAATAAACGACCACCAATTTGCATATATTGACAACACTTAACTTTTGTCAGACATTAAGTCAACAAACGCCTATTCAATAATGATAATTTTTTTCAAAAATATATCTAAAATGTATCAATTAATCTCAAAACCAAATTAAACTCGTGCGAAGCATGGACTCTATAACTAGTACTACCTCCATCCCTAAATTATTGTCTTGTTTTCCTTTTTTGTCTGTTCCAAAGTAATTGTCTTGTTTGAAAATTTCCTTTTTAGGACAACACTTTTACCAATTTACCCTTACTTTTTCTTCCTACTTTAATTATGGGCCACATGCACATGGGCATTAAAGAAACATACACACTATATCAATATTAATAATCAAGTCAATTATTTTTTCTTAATCCGTGTGCTGGGTCAAACAAGACAATAACTTAGAGACGGAGGGAGTATTATTTAAAAGTATGGCCCTAGTGAATAAAGGACTAAACTTGTTATTATTAGAAAATAGGAATAATTGCGGGCCGATACCTTTTGTGAAATTTGAATTCGCTTAAGTCCACTATATTTGTTTTCATTCACTAAAGTCCACTTTAAGTCATAAATTTGTTATTTGTTCTAAAACTGCCCCCGTATCAATATATTACACTTTTTAAATATATTTTGTGCATCGTCATTGTGAAATGTTCATCGTCAATGTATTTTTGTGTGTAAAAAATTGTGTATCGTTTGCCACATTAAGTATAAGTGTACATCGTTAAATTTATCTTTTATTTTTATTTTTTTTGGTGTAAGCAATGTACATCGTCAAGTATTTTGTGTTTTTGTGTGTAAAAAAATGTGCATCGTCAAATGTATAAGTGTGCATCGTCAAATGTATCTTTATTATTATTATTATTTTTTTTGTGTGTAAGTAATGCGCATCGTCAAGTATTTTTGTATAACGTGCATCGTTTGACATGTCAAGTATAATGTGCATCGTCAAATGTATTCTTATGTTTTTTTGTGTAAGCAATGTTCATCATCAAGTATAATTCTGTGCATCGTTAATTACAATAATACTATTTTTATTATATTTGTGCATCGTGAGGTTGGTTATTACGTTTTTTTTTTTTCAAGGAAACAGGGGCGGCACCCTGCTAGATTTTATTAATAATAGAAAAAAAGAGGTTGGTTATTACGTGCATCGTCAAATGTGCTAACTGTATTTATATTTTTTGTTTTCAAACTGCCCCTGTTACAATCTATCACAAGTTGCCCCTGTTATAAATTAGTATTGAAACACCATAAAATGTATGCATTCAAATATTTACATGTATTCAAGTATAAAGTGTATTTTTATGATTTTTTGTGTGTAAGAAATGTGCATCGTCAAGTATAATTTTGTGCATCGCCAATTATAATATTCATGTATTTTGTGCATCATGAAGTGAGTTATTATGTGCATCGTCAAATTTAAAAACACAGTTTTTTTCAACTTAAAAAACAAATACCAAAGCAGTTCAATATCAAATACACATTACACCACAAATGTATCTAAAAAGTTTAATAACTAAGAAACACAACTAATCAATAACTATTGTCGTTCCATTAGACTCTTTGCACTTCCTCTTCCATGTATTCAACTTTGTCCTTTCTGACTTCTTGATTTTTTGTGGTGTTTGACTCACACCTTCTGGTTGATTTCTTTGTTATTGTGTTTAAGTGACACATTCAACTGTAGCATATTGTTGATCATCCACAGAGGCCTCATCAAGATTTTCTATGTCATTGTTTATATTTGCCCGAATTAGGTCCTTTTTTTTTATTTGCAAAAAACCATGAAAAAAATGATAAACAATGTTAAAATTGTGCATCGGAAATAATACTAATGTTCCATTTTTTTAACACCACTCACCTGATTTGTCATGATTGTTACAGCCATGGATTCATCAAATACCCTTGACAATGCCCTTAAATCTCACTTCACAAACCTTGGGATATAAGCTTCGCGAGTCGGTTGGATAACGCCAGTCTTCTCGCACAACCAATACTTCATAGAGAAATTCAACAAATTTAATATGATCAAATCAACATGCATCACATCACAAAAATTGCTACAATAATACCAAATGAATTAAAGTTACCGGCAGTATCATCATGCATCTCTCTAGGTTGTCATCAAATGTATTTTCCAAGCTGTCCAACAACAAATCAACCATATGTTTTGACCAGTTGTACGTTGATATTGTGTTCAAATCAATACAAAGTTTGTGTATACCCACGGTATATAGGATGTTTTGGTTGCAACCAGCAAGGTTGCGATAACAAGCAGGGTTGTCAAGCTAGCAATGCATTTGATATCTACTTGATCCGGACTCTCTATCATTTCATTGATTCTATCAAAAACCAACTTTGGCGACAATCTTATGTTCTTTGATTACTTTGACATTTTTTTCAGGAAGCACCTTTGGAAGAAATCGGTGCGATCAAATTTGTAGACCGATATGTTGATATCCTCCTCTCCATCTTGTATGCCAAATATTACCTTTGCATCTATTGGGTGAAACTCCAGCCTGTTCCTCCCAATCTGGAAACACTGTTGCCCTTTGACGTAGAAATTGGTAATAGTCCTTATTATCGAAGCGTCCTTCTTACAATGATCGCGGACGACATTACTAGCAATTATGCTCATTATGAGGTACCAAAAAGGTATTTTTTTTAGTGTTGTTTTATGCTCATCCCTGAAGTTGATATTATTAATCTAAGATATGAGGGACTCCATAGTTGATCTGTTTACAATCATGGAAGGATTTTTAGTCATAGCAATTGCATAACACGTATGTTGAGGTTACATTCATATAATTGAAGAATTACATGAAGAAGTAAAAACAGGATTTTTGTGAATTGTCATGCACAAAATTGATGCATCGGCATGTTCAAATTTGTAAAACCCTAGAAATCGATGAAACATTTTTTCAGTGAACGCGATGCAGCATTTTTTTGACAATAACACCATGTTTTTGTTCAAATAATGAATCGCAATGCATGAAACATAGTTTTTTTTTTTATGCAAATGTATACAAATTTCACTTTATTCAAGAAGTTGGAAACAAAAAGTACGTACCTGCAACTTCTTCAACTTTGGGGTTTTGTGTTTTCCTTGTTCTGGTCTTATGTTCTGGTTTCGTAGACATTTTTGCTTGCTTTTTTTCAAATCGTCCGATGTTTCTTTTGATGTTGCTTTTGGTTTTTAGAATCGCCTGACGTTTTAAGTTTTTTGGAAGGTTTTAAGGTTTTGTGATGCGTCATTTTTTTGTGTGTTTGAAAGTTGTGCATCGTAAGTTTTAAAAAGGTAATTTGTGCATCGTCTTAGGTTGCGATGCACACTTTTTTGTTTGTGATGCAGAGTTTCCTTCCGTGTTTTTATATGTATTTTGTGATGCATTGTTTGTTGTTTGCGATGCACAACGTGCAATGTTCCGTGTTTTTAAAGGGCATAGATGACATTTCACACTAAAAATATCCTTTAGTGATTGAAAACAATTATTGTGGCCCTTAGCGCATTCAAATTATCTAAAAGGACTGGCTCGAATTTCACCCTAGAAAATACAGGAAATTGCTGGCCGCTCCACTTTCTGAAACTTTTTTTCTCTCTGCAGTACACCCCTTTTTTTTAACCGCTAAAAGGCACTTTGAGAATTTTCTTCCTAAAATGCCCTCAACAACATCGTTGCTTCAGATTTGAGGTTCGAATTGATATATAAATGATTTCATGTTGTTAATACAGTTTTTCCTCATATTTGGGTATCAATTTCCATGCATAGAACACGAATTTGATCACAATTTGATCAAATTCGAATTTTTTGAGTTCATCCCGTTTTTCTTTGTTCTTAGACTGTTTTGGCCACTTTAATCTATGTTTTAAGGTTCGAATTTGTTTAAAATCAATCCCATATTATTATCCTAACTTAATACTACATTTGTGCACAATTTTTCTACCAAAAAAAATACTACTTTCGAGATCAAAATCGAGTTTGGCAGTGTGCTGTCCGAAAACAGAGGGAGATGTACTTGGACTGATTTTTGAACTTTAATCAATGATTTGAGTTTGAATTTTGTATAATATTTTGTATAATATCAATACCAAACTGTTATAGGAAGTCAATACCATGTTTGTATGTAAATTTTCCAACCAAAAACAACAATTTTGATCGATTTTAATATTATATTAAAATGGGCATCGGGGTGCCTTAAATTCGCCAATCGCAGTATGCTGGGCAACGAAACGAAAATCAAGTTCTCTCCAGCGGTTGAAATTCAAATGATGCCTTGGTTGCTCATCGCGATGCCTTGGTTGCTCATCGCGATGCCTTGGTTACTCATCGCGATGCCTTTGTTGCTCATCGCGATGCCTTTGTTGCTCATCGCGATTAACCCATGCTATGCCTTGGATTAAACATCTTTTCGCTCCAAAAATGCCTTTTTTCCAGTTTTAAAAAAAGATGAGTGGACTGGAGCAATTACAAATGTTTAAAAAGGAACCGGCCTATAATTCACCCTAGAAAATATTACAACATGATACATGTCATTAAGTGGACTAGGCCTTTAACCTAAGGTTGAACAATAGTAGTACAAGCTTTAAGTGACTATCTAGAGAGAATTACGCCTTTATCTTAGCTCTTAAAGTACATAGCACTAATATTCACACTATACAAATTAAAGGGTTCATGATCGTCTTAGGTAGCACGTTATGGGTTATGTGCTAATCCCTTTTAGTGAGTACTCTCACAAGTTTTACCGGAAGTAGGGAACGCCCCTAACCCTCCTACTGGCAAAGGCAGACTTATCAAAGAGTGTCCACAACCACTATATCACCCCACATAAGCTATAAATTATGTTAAAGACACAGAGTTCGACCTATTTATTGTGGATAACAGTGCATATGCTAGATACGAGACTTTAATTTGGAATAATTTAGCACCCCCTCTAAGTAATGCATTGTAAATGCTTCAATTGGAGCCATTTCTTGTATAATTCATGACTAATTACCCTTGAACTTTGAGCATTATGATTACAACAAAATGAATATGGGTGACCACGTCGATCCACGTGTGTAGCTAGTCTTCAGGTAGGATGCCCAGGCTCTTAAAAGGCTGGTGTGGTGGGGACTCGACCATCGGATGGTGCTTGTGATATCAAAGGAAATACCGTTAGGGGAGTCGGACCGTGGTCCGACTCAAGCCCTCTGGTGTAATAATCAGTATCTCATTACATAATAGAGAGAAAGTGTGTGCTGAACATATACATGAAGGGAGAGAGATTATGGAGAGAGAAAGAAGCCATCTTTTTTTTGTAGGTGAGCCCCCTATTTATAGGGGGTGTTGCTTCCTGGGCACACTTCGTGTGTGTGGGCTTGGCCTGTACATCTTTTAAGATATTTGGGAGTATACTTTTGGGGGTATATATTTTTGGGTATTTCAGTAGCCCCCTACTCCTTATTCCTCGAGATTCATCTCGAGGGTGAAGAGTATTATTTGCCCCCGATTCTCTTCTGTTGTGTCGAGAGTTCGCGTTTTTCGTCTTGAACTTGAAGACGTGTCTTTGGTATTCAATTTTGGTAGGGAATACTCACATAAATGCTCGGGTTGTTCGAGGTTACAGATGACCTCATTTTGTGAGGTTTGTTTACTTACTTGGGGATACCGAGGCTTTAATTTCTCGAAAATATCAAGACTTTAATGCTCGAACTTATCGAGACTTTAATGCTCGCTGAAGCAAGTCTGATTGCTCGAACATATCGAGGCTTTAACGCTCGCTGAAGTGAGTCTGATTGCTCGAACATATCGAGGTTTTAATGCTCGCTGAAGCGAGTCTGATTGCTCGAACATATCGAGGCTTTAATGCTCGCTGAAGCGAGACTAATTGCTCGAACATATCGAGGCTTTAATGCTCACTGAAGCGAGTCTGATTGCTCGAACATATCGAGGCTTTAATGCTCGAACTTATCGAGACTTTAATGCTCGTTGAAGCGAGACTGATTGCTCGAACATATCGAGGCTTTAATGCTCGCTGAAGCGAGACTAATTGCTCAAACATATCGAGGCTTTAATGCTCGCTGAAGCGAGACTTATTACTTGAACATATCGAGGTATTTATGCTCGAACTTATCGAGACTTTAATGCTCGCTGAAGCGAGTCTGATTGCTCGAACATATTGAGCCTTTAATGCTCGCTGAAGCGAGACTAATTGCTCGAACATATCGAGGGTTTAATGCTCGAACTTATCAAGACTTTAATGCTCGCTGAAATGAGTCTGATTGCTCGAACATATCGAGGCTTTAATGCTCAAACTTGTCGAGACTTTTATGCTCGAACTTTGTCGAGACTTTTTATGGCCGTCTTGAGTGGCGATAGCTGACCTCGAGCCGCGATTTGATTGTACGTCTCGAGTGGCTACTGCCGACCTCAAATGACAATTTGATTATACACCTCGAGTGGCGAATTCTGACCTCAAATGACAATTGGATTATCGACCTCGAGAAGCATTTTGATTATTGACCTCAAGTGGCCATAGCCGACCTCGGGGAGAGATTTGATTATCGACCTCGAGTGGCCATAGCCGACCTCGAGGAGAGATTTGATTATCAACCTCGAGTGGCTATTGCCGACCTCAAATGGCAATTTAATTATATGCTTCAAGTGGCGACTGCCGACCTCGAACAATGATTTGACTAAACGCCTCAAGTGGCTATTGTCGACCTCAAATGACGATTTGATTACATGCTTCGAGTGGTGGCTACCGACCTCGAACAATGATTTGACTAAACGCCTCGAGTGGCTATTGCCGACCTCAAATGACAATTTGATTACATGCTTCAAGTGGCGGCTGCCGACCTCGAACAATGATTTGACTAAACGCCTCGAGTGGCTATTGCCAACCTCAAATGGCGATTTGATTACATGCTTCGAGTGGCGGCTGCCGACCTCGTACAATGATTTGACTAAACGCCTTGGGTGGCTATTGCTAACCTCGAATGTCGATTTAATTTGAACGTCTCGAGTGGCGAATGCCGACCACAAATGGCGATTTGATTATCGACCTCGAGGAGCGGTTTGTTTATCGATGTCACGTCATGTAATTCATGAATTGTTGAATTGACTGCATTTAAAGTGTGACATAATGTGTACATCCTATATGCTAATATATTTTTACGGGACTAAGCGCAGTAATCCGAGTTAATGGCAATATACGAACCATTTACATGTTTTATACGATCAAAATTAGAGTTACATGGTGAGTTCATTCGCAGTTGAAGCATAGCGATAAATAGAGTTTAACTCATTTTTATTTGCGAAGTCGGTGCGTAACATTGCAACTATTTGATGTATTTGAGCAAATAAATAAATGGCCTTATAGCACTTTAACTGGATTAATCACACCATATTCGTAGTAATCGGGTAAGCCCGAGTCACGTGGCATTAAATGCATCAAAGTATATATATATATTTTATAACGAGCATATTAAAAGTAATGAATACTATTATTTAAGCTCAAAATTTTAATTTTAATCATGGTGTTGCTTTCATGAGCATAGCATGTTAATTATTAGTGATTTGCACTAATTATAAACAATTAATAAGCATATGAATAGCATATTAATCCTTAATTTAGGATGTAATGGCTCATGATTTTCTATTTTAAATGCTTGCTATATCAAAAACATGGACATAAGAGCAACATACGTGTAAATTGAGGGCAAAAATGGAAATAAATTACCTTAAAACATGGTGGAGGGACCATAGTGGCATTTTTATAATTGAAGGGGCCTGTTTGCATATACCCAGTACTTTAGGCACCTTTCTGAACTTCTTTCAAGATGAGGGATCTTTCTGCAATTTCTAGAAGATGAGGGACCCATATGTAATTTCTAGAAGTAGAGGGTCATTAATATAATTTCTAAAAGTAGAGGGACCTTTTTATAATTTCTAGATGATGAAGGACCTCTATGACAATTTTATAAGAGCAGGGACCTTTTTGTAATTTCTAGAAAAAGAGGGACCTCTCAGCAATTTATAAAAGATTAGGGACCTCTTAGCGATTTCCAGAAGGTTAGGGACGCGTGGCGCGATGAGAGCGCGTCAGATCTGCTCCTCCGGCACGTGGGAATGGCGAAAATGCCGGTAGGTTGTTCAGGCGGTGCGTGAAGGCGCGTGAGACCTCCGTTGGCGAAGATTTTGGTGGCCTTGGACTCGCCTTTTCAAGACGAAGCTCCCAGTACCCTTGTTTTTCTGTTTTGACGCCGGAGGGGAATGCATCTGCCCTGCCGGAGTTCTGCCGGCATTTGATTCAGTGGTACTACCTCCGGCAGCCTTTGGGTGGCGCATGTGGTGGCGTGTGAGCTCCGATGGCTTCATCGACTGGTGGTGTTTGTTTGTTGATCCGTGCTCTCTAGCTTTGACCCAGCTCATGCATGCCATCTTTTTTCCCATTTTTTCCGGTGAAGTTCTTCCCGCTTCAATGGTGTTTTCTCCCCTATTTTTTGACGAAAATGGAAGCTTCATTTGGTGATGATACCAAGCTGCTAGTAGCAAATCAGCCATGGTTGAGCGTCGTAGCATCGTGTCCCGGCAACGGAACCAAAGTGATCACGCCAAAATGAATATGGGTGACCACGTCGATCCACGTGTGTAGCTAGTCTTTAGGTAGGATGCCCCGACTCTCAAAAGACTGGTGTGGTGGGGACTCAACCGTCAGATGGTGCCTATGATATCAAAGGAAATACCGTTAGGGGAGTCGGATCGTGGTCCGACTCAAGCCCTCTGGTGTAATAATCAGTATCTCATTTGCATAATAGAGAGAAAGTGTGTGCTGAACATATATGTAAAGGGAGAGAGAAAGAAGCCATCCTTTTCTTTGTAGGTGAGCCCCCTATTTATAGGGGGTGTTGCTTTCTGGGCACACTTCGTGTGTGTAGGCTTGGCCCGTACATCTTTTGAAATATTTGGGAGTATACTTTTGGGGGTATATATTTCTGGGTATTTCAGCAGGCATCACCAAGATAGAGTAGGCTCCAATCAAGTTATCTCAAACAATAGGTAATAACCTCATATTTCCCATGGATTTATTGATCTTGGTGTTTTTAATGGTTTAGTTTGCAGACGCAAGTATTTGATCAGTAACATTCTTACCTTTCTTCACCAGTCTTCTTGTATGTACCTCATAAAATATGTTTACTATTGCTAGACAATCTTTTATTTTTAGTAATGTGAATCACAACCTAATTATCACAATATGAATTAAATTGTCATTTCTGAGCATTTATAAAAGGTATGCACGTCATGAAATTTTGTCATCTATATCAAATATTTTCTTGCCAATGACATAACAATATCTTCATATTCCATGGATGATAGAGCCACACAAGTTTGCTTCTTGGAAGCCCAAGCATAGAATTAGTTCTATCAGAAGCCCAATTCGCATTATTATAGTATTCTAAAATGAGTAATGGTACATGCACCTAATAAGTATCTAGCTTTGTGTACAAAATGCATGGTCTGGCATCCTATGCGTAATCTGATTTGGCATTTTATGGGCTCCACTGAGTTAAAAAGTGAAGCAAATTAGATGATACATAAGATACCACATCATTTTGTGCACAAAATTAGGTACTCAGTAGATGGCTCTAGCATTACTCTTCTAAAATCGGAACAACGCAATTGTAATACAAACCATAATTCATAGCAGATTTCAAATATGTCAAAACCCTACTAAGCTCTTTTCAATGTTCTTGACTAGGATTACTAGTAAACCTGCCTAACATTCCAACTGCACACGCAATATCAGGTCTAGTATAATTCACGACATACATCAAGCTTCCAATGATCATAACATACTCTTTTGATTAATAGGTGTACTAGTATTTTGTACTAATTTAACTTTGACACTTTTTAGAATATTGCTGGGACGAAAATTATATATATATATTTGACCAGCGTACTATTTGAGAATTACTGATTTGACCAACGTACTCTCAATATCCAAAATGTAACCGTGGTACTGACAATTTATGTGCGATGTGGTCCGTGTCATTAGCACTCCATCCAATTTTGTTAACGGAGTGTTGATGTGGACTATGTGTAGATCTTTCTAACGGTAAAAAAAATTATGTTAACGGTAAAGGGTCCAAAATGATACTTGTGGGAAATGGGGGGGCCCTATGTCACTCTACCAAGGGTACATGGATACTTCTGTAACTACATATTATATTTTATTTATGAATAATTTTTCTTCTCTCTCTATCTCTCAAAGTTTACCCAAATTAATTTTCTTCTCTCTATCTCTCTATCTGTCTCCATTCTCCCATCAAATTCGACCAACGATCTCCATTTCCGGCGACGACAAGGAATTGGATGGAGCTCATTTTAAGCAAATTCATTAAGGAGGTCTTTGCCCTTGTCTCGGAGAACACTCCGATGTGCACATGCACACTACGACCTTAGTGTTCCACCTTATTTGTCTCCGCAAAATCTTGAAGTTCATGCTTTGACGTGATAGGGCAGGTTCTTCGTGCACTATGTGGTGGCTTCTCCATATTAACTCGGCCTTTATCAGCTCCAAAAGAAGGTGGGGAAGGCAAAAACCCACTGCCAGGGGTGGGGAGATCATGAGTTTAAACGGATGCACTCGCCGACTTCTGGCCAAGCTCGGAACGACGGTCATCCCCTCAACAAAAAGGGCGCCTTTTTTGATGAGTCACGATCGTTTTGCGTGGAGCCACGTGAACTCACAGTGTCTCCCCGCACCATGACTGCGGGTTTTCGCTCTTCCCCATGTCCTGAAACTGACGCTATGCGAAACTAAGTTCGAACCCTAGACCTCCAGGTTATAGTCTTTGGGCAAGGGACATGAGTACCACTTGGGCTAGAAACTGACCACGCAAATTTGGATATGATGACCACGTCAGATCCACGTGTATAGCCAGTTCACGATCAGGATGCCTCGGCTCTCTAAAGGCACTTCTTGTTGGGTCTACGTTGTCTCGGGATGATGGGCCTACAACAGTTTGACAAAGAAAAGAATCGTTAGAGGTGTCGGGGGTTTGACCCAACTATTGCCCTCCGGTGTGAGAGTTAGTTTAAGTGTATTGAATATATGGAATGCGGTTGGCAAGCTGCCGTCTCTAATTCTCACTCAAAGCAATGAATGCAAGTTGTAGGCAAGTGAATAAATGCAAGCTTTACTGGACTTGTCTTTTTTCTTTTGGAGTAAATGTTACCTTAGTCATAAATGGAATTGGTTCCTAGTATTTATAGCCAGAGGTGGCGTGTGTAGTGAGACAAGTTGAGCCATCTGCTTGCTGAGAGATGAATGCACATTAAGGGGGGCCATGCTGCTGTCAGATTTAAGTTGACAAATAGAGACTTCCTTCCTGGGAAAATGGGAAGCTAATAAACACCGACAAAGCTTCACGCTGAAGGAATGTCTTCTTCCAATAAGAATGTCTGGACTCTGCTAGGTTAGGTACTGGTAGGCAGTCAGCATTTAATGCTTTGGTGTCGATTTTTACCTAGGTAGTGCACTGTTCGCCCCAGAGTCGACCTCGTCGGTGGCAAGGTAGATAATGGTCGGTGCCGAGGATGGCTTTAGGTTAGTATTCTGTGATCATTAAGGATGGCCAGATGCGCATGTTGAGCCTGGGCTGTTTGCACTACTCAGTTAATCCTTCCTATCTCGCAATGAATGAGAGATTCTCAATTCATTTGGTTATTGTAATTTATCATCCTCATCCTCGCTTCAAGCCTCCTTTCATCGAGTTGATCTAGGTCAAGCCCCCGAGCTTCTCTGTTCGCTTCTTCGTTGAAGTAAGTAACTCGGAGGGTCGGAAGGGCCATTTCTACTGGTGCCCTAGCTTCTGAGCCATAAGCCAAGGCGAATGGGGTTTCTCCCGTTGGTCCTCGGACCGAGGTGCGAACACTCCACAATACTGTGGGGAGCTCGTCGTACCATCTCCCTTTCTTCTCATCCAGGCTTCTTTTCAAGGCATGTAGGATTTTCTTGTTTCCTGCTTCTGCCTGACCGTTTCCTTGAAGGTGGGCCACCGAGGACATTCAGTGTTTGACATTCATATGCTCGCAGTGAATTTGGTTGAGAATTGAGTTCCATGGTCCGAGACGATCACCCGAGGTAGTCCAAACCGGCACCAGATGTTATCATGAACGAAACTGATGGCCTTGTCCTTGGCAATGCTAGCCAACAGCTTTGCCTCTACCCATTCGGTAAAGTAGTCGACTGCGACAATCACGAACTCGCAATTTCCTTTAGCCTTGGGGAAAGGACCAATGAGATCTATTCCCCACATGTCGAATGGCCATGCCACTACCACTGGAGTCTGGGGAACTGCTGGTAGGCAAGGAATGTCAGCAAACCTCTGGCATTTATCACATTTTCTCAGGTACGCCTCTGCGTCCTTTCGTAAGCTCGGCCAATAGTATCCGTGGAAGATGATCCTATCTGCCAGTGTCCTTGCTCCAGGGTGTCCTCCGCAAACGCCTTCATGTACCTCGGCGAGGAGGTCCTCTACTACCTCCGGCCGTACACACCGAAGTAGTGGCTTGGTGAATGATTTTCTGTAGAGGGTGTCTCCGATCACCGTATATCGGGCATCTCATTTTCTCAAAACCTGGGCCAAGTTGCTGTCGTCGGGCTGTGTGCCTAGCTCGATGTATTCTTGGATCTCATCGATCCAACATTTGTCGGTGGCGACGATTGGTAAGACGGCTTCTCGATTAATGGAGGGGATTTCAAGGAACTCCACCAGTACTCCTCCGGGAAGATCCTCGAGCTCACCAGAAGCTATTTTTGACAAATAATCTGCCCGAGTGTTATTTTCATGGTCGGTCTGTTCCAGCTCCCAATATTTGAGTCCGCCCAGTAACTTCCTCGCCAGCTCGCAGTATTTCAATAATGTGGGGTGAATAGCACCATACTCCCTCGAAATTTTCTTTACGACGAGCTGTGAGTCACTGAAAATAATGAGGTGCTCCACGCCGATTTCTTTGGCTAGTTCAATTCCGGCGATCAGGGCTTCGCATTCAGACTGGTTGTTCGACGCGGGAAATTTGAAGCGGATAGCTTTGCTGATCTTTGCTCCTTCCGGGGATATCAAGGATAACCCCGCACCGCTGCCATTTTTGCTGGCTGAGCCATCGACGTGTACTGTCTAGTGGACTTCTGGTCTTGCCGAGGATTTGGATTTTGTCCCCCATTTCGGCGAGTTTGATAATTTTGTTGACGTGCTCGTCCCTTTGTGCTCGCTTGGGATCGTATCATCGCTTACAAACGATGTTTCGACAATGAAGTCGGCCAAGAACTGCGCTTTGATCGCTTTTCGTCGTTTGTAAGTGATGTCATAACCCAACAGTTCGACAGGTCTGTCATCTCGTGACAAAGTAGTCCCAACAAGAAGTCCTTTAGAGAGTCGAGGCATCCTGATCGTGAGCTAGCTATATACGAGGACCTGATGTGGTCACCATATCCATTTTCGCGTGATCAGAAGGGGATCGAAGAAAGAAAGAAGATCATGCTTTCCTTAATCTCAAAAGCATAAGAGTGGTAAGGATTCATACTCATTTCGGATCTTCAAAGAAGGGCTAGGGCGTATTGCTTCAAATCTTTCTTTCAATTTTCAATTAATTAAGCTGTAAAGCATGGGAGATGGTCTTTCTTTGAGAATTGCAACAACTTTCTTCTATTCAAATGATGAAACCACCAGTGAATACTTGGAATGGCCGGGCTAGACTGCAAGTACGTAGGAGCTAGGCTTTCTCGCCGACGAAGATGAATGGGAATTATTAGCATTTTCTTTAATTGCTGACTTGAAGAGGAAATTGGGAGAGCTCCTAACCGACGACATTGAGTCCGAAATGAAGGGCATTCTTCTTCTTATTCATGGGGAAAAAATAATCAACCGAATGGAAATGAAACCATAATTCAATCAAGTGAAGCCTTAACTTAAACCCTCTTTTAGGGTTGAAGGGTTAATCTATAGCGACAAATCTAGTGATTGAGTAGAGTGTAAATGTGTGTGTGTGTATGTGTGTGTGTGTGTGTGTGAGAGAGAGAGAGAGAGAGAGAGAGAGAGAGAGAGAGAGAGAGAGAGAGGAGACTAACATTTGATTGCAATTAATGAAGGATTATACATCTACTGTGTGTGTTAGAAAGAAAGAGATAGTGAGAGAAATTTTATTTGAAGGGTGAGACACAACCCCTCGTTTTCTAAAAGTATTATTTTGGGCCCTTTACCGTTAACGTAAATTTATTACCATTAAAAGATTCATGCATTGTCCATGTCATCGTTCCGTTAACAAAATTGGATGGAGTGATAAAGACATGGACCACATTGCACACAAATTGTCAGTACAATGGTTACATTTTGGATATTGAGAGTACATTGGTAAAATCAGTTATTTCGAAATAGTACGCTGGTGAAAGATATAATTTGTCTGAATATTGCTAGGCTTACAATTAAACTCACATCGACTGGGCCAAGGTCTTTTATATCAAAAGTCGAGGTTAGGAAGCTCTTCGTTTCGTTAGCACAATTCATATCAGAACCAAAAATTAACAAAACATCAACATAAAGTGTGATAACTATATGTAATGTTCCGTGGTTTTGTAAATACACAACTTTTCACTTTAGAATTTTTGAAACGAACTTTTTAATCTTTGATTTGAACCTCTCGTACCATTGTCTAGGAGCTTATTTAAGACCATATAGAGACCAATTTAATTTACACACTTTTTATTTAATTTACAAACTAAGTTTGCAAACTTAGTTCGGGTTGGCTCATTCGACTCGGACCCCTTTGTTGAGAAAACAAGCCGCGCTCAAGCCAAGCTAAGTTTGGTGGCTCCTTTATAAATTATTAGGAATAAAATATTATATTTATATAGAATACAAGAAAATTTATATGAAAATTATGAAATATTTAGTTTTTTAATCTAAATATTTAATTTTAATTCCATATAATATATTTATTTGATCATTTTATGACATCAAATGTCCTTAATAAGTGGTGTCCAGTGGTAGAGTTGGTGCTTTACAAAGTGTGAGGTTTCAGGTTCGGTCTCTTCCCACACTCCTTTAAAACACACAAAAAAGACATTAAATATTTAATTTTATTACATATTTATGCAAAAAAAGTATTAACTTTCTTAAAACCTTAGTAATATTTAGATAATTTCAAAACTAAACGAGCTAAGCTCTTTAACTCGAGAAAAAGCTTGGTTTGTTTCAAGCTCGGGTTGGAGGTTCGTTTGTTTAGCTAACGAGCCAAACTCAAGCGTTTTTGAAAGCTCTTTGATTAAATGAGCTGAAACTAAGCTTGTTAAAACTCAGTTCGACTCGTTCATAGCCCTAAATAGAGTAGACCCTTTCATAAATATGTTCTTCAAAAGAATGAAACACATGAGCTTGATCTTGTGTACTAAATATACAACGAGCAAATTATAGTACGACACATGTATTATTTTGTCCTACAAGACACACAATATTTGTTGCATTCAAAATTTGATTGAAAAAAATGATGTGCTTGTCATGCAAGATCTGCATATAAAAAACAAACAAATTTTTTGGCAAATAAAAGAGAAGTTACAAAACTCGTTTAATACAAATAAAATCAACCAACCCCTCTCCACTCATCGTATATTCTGTGAACTAATTCATCCCTCCATGTTGTCCACTCATTGATTGTCTCAAGTACGTCGACATACTCATTTCTTCATTTTGTTCAGTAATGAGTTGAATATTTTGTTAAATATTTTGTTGTTCTAATTATTCTTCATATTCGGCTTATACGGGATCAACATGCATCTCTTGACAAATTAATTGTGGATATAGGCACATGCCATAATTACTATCCTACTATGTTTCTTGACAGAGTAATGGGATGCATGGTCCTATAAGTATTGCCCACCTCATCTTCGTTATCCCAAAGCATCTCTCAACTATGTTACGTGCTTGTGCATGCCTCAAATTCAAATATTCTTCATGATTTTGCGGGTTGATTGACTCCACCATGAACGTTGCGAGATGATACCTTTGCCCTTAATTTATATGGTACTAAAAACCCTGGGCCATTGGTGTGCCATGCATCATCGGCCGAGTAGTATTGACCCAATTGATATAAATTATGGTTAGTTTGAATTATTTAGTAATAATACTTTGATTTACATATTATGAAATGTGAAATTAAATCTTACCCGTTGGAATCTTAAATCCATCCACCCTAGTTATGACATCACATAAAACTCTACCATCTACTTTTGATCCATCCCACCCAGACAATATATATAAAAGTAATGTTCATGTTTCTATTGACCACTCCCAATACATTGATGGCTATCTCCCCCTTCCGTGATTTATACCTAACCTTGTCTTCATCGCCTACACAAACTGGTATATATGTACAATCTATAATAACGGGTTTAGTCTTTTATTCACCTGGGACATACACTTTTAAATTATGTTTTTCAATAAAGCCCATGCATACAAAGGTTCTTGAAACTTATAATAATTTTTTGGAGGGAAATGAAATTTTCATTTTTTCTCTGACACTTTTCATCTATAAAAATTTCTTGATTCCCACATAGATTTCGGTTACCGAACTTGAAAAAACAAATGAAAGGTCATTCTTATTTATAAGAGGAAGAGAAGACCAAAAAGGAAGTGGAATTTAAATTTTGGTATTATCTGCTTAGTAATATAATGATTGAACTCCAACATTTTTCCAAAATAGACTCGATCGCTATCCAAAGATCGACCAATAAATTATTTTTTTAAAAAAATAATTCTCAAAATATATTTGTTTTAAAACTAGTAGTAGTAACTCTGAACAATTCACTTTTAAATTCACTTCTCTTAATAATAATTTTTAAAGTTGTTATTGTCGGTGACAACTTGAAGTGAGGTCTTGGAAGCTGTTACTAGATGCAACAACTTTAGATATTTTGTCAAGCTAGAATTTTTAAAATAAAGGTATATTTTTTAAAATAACTTTGCAAACTAGAATATTTACAAAAATATTCAGTTTCAGGGAGCAGACTTACTCTGTAATATGAAATAATGTTTGTTTGGTTATGAGATTAAAGTAGGTCAATAGTAGATGATAAACTGGAGCTTGTGGAAGAGAGAGTCATTAATAATTGGGATTAAGTGCACGAGTGGTCCATGTACTATCAAAAAGTATAATATTAATCGTTGTACAACACAAATGCGTGTCATTTACTAAAATAAGCTCATTTTGCATGTCGAAAGTCCCTATGTTGGATGCCGTTAGAGTTTTGCTACTAAGTGAGATTAAATGGATGAAGTTGTACAAATTAAAATTTTGAGGTATTAATTACAAGTTTAAGGTATGTAAAATAAATATTTTTAGAAAAACACTCATGATTTTCACTATTTTTTTAGAAATTAGTAATTTAAGAAAATAAATACTTTTTAAATTACTAATTTCTAAAAAGAAAATTGGGGAGCTGAAGAGTGTAATTAGGGGAAAAGGTGAGGGGACCAATGGCAATGTTTAAAATTAGAAATAGAAAGCCCTAACCTAAGCCCAGCCGGTACGCAGTCGCCATGTCAAGGTAGCTTCCCTTCACTTTCTTTGTGGTAGAAGTAGAAGGGCAATTGAAGAAAAAGCCGGGAAAATTTCAAAATCAAGAACTATCACCGCAAAGCAATGGCGAGCGGGAATTTCAAAATTCACCGCCATATCAAAGTCAACCTCCAACGGTCGGATCAAACACCTTGCACAACCCTGGTAATTTCTCTATCGCTATCTCTCTCCCTCAATATATATCTTGCCATCGTCCCAATTCCCTCTCCCTATCTGTCATCATCGTCCCAATTCCCTCGCACAACTTTATCACTCACTGAATTTCGTTATTATGGAGAAACGTTTTCGTCTTGGCATTCGATTTTGCCCCGAACCCCATGAGTGTATCGAGTATCTGACTTGCAAGGTCACCTCTCGGCCGTTGCCTGTGGATGGTGTTATTTTCGATCTCGACCCCTACAACGCCAAACAACTTCCGGACATCTTCTTGTCTGCTGAAAACAGGGGTGAATTGTTCTTGTTCACCAAATTGCATAGAAAGGGCAAAATAGGTCACACCAACGTCAATCGCACCGTCGGCAATGCAACTTGGCACGGTGATCATACCCTTGATGTCACTGATCCCCAAGGTAGACTGATTGGCAAGGCCACTAAATTGAGTTATCGCGAAAAGGGGTCTTATTCCAAATACAATCGCCGGTTTCTCATGACCGAATACACCCTACTCGAGGGAACTTCTCTCCAATACGATTCTTTGAAAGACTATGTTCTTTGTCACATTGTCAAGAACGATCGGTGGTGTAATGGCATGAAAGTTCGTAAGTCCAACAACATGTCTACTAGGAATCAAGTTCCTGTTTTCGAACAATCGGATCCCCTAGTTACCATGTCTCCCCCAAATTCCATGGAATTCTCCTCTCCTTCTGCTGCTGCTCACACTTCTTTTCATTCACGTGAAGTCAAAACACCAATCCATGATGTTCTGCCACTTGCCACGGCTACCGTTTCCCAACCCTTTCATACGCCAGCCATTGCTCCTCAAGATGGCCAACAAAACTTACTTGAAGTTTTCATGTTGACGGACTATCAAACTGAAATCCCACCCCTCGATAACATGTGGGACGATTGCTTCGAGGTCTTCAATGATGAAGGATTGGTGAACTTCTAGAAGATGAATTGTCTAGTTTCACTTGTTTGTAGATTGAGTATGTAATTAGTTACTTAGTTTTATAAACATCAGCTATGGGAAAATTGTAAAAATCCCTTCTTTATGATGATTGAGTATACACTATTCTTTGATTGATTCAATATACATTTGGATTTTAATTTCCAATTTGAGCCTTTGTCTTTTACTTTCTTTTTTCATGCATAATGCTTGGACAATGGATATTATGTTTATCTCTCTGTGTATATAAGCATAGATTTCTGTTATTAGGTCTTCTTGCTTTTCTGTTGGCTTGGGGTGTTGATTTGGTCTAGTCAAAGGAATGAAAATTAAACCTACCATCTTGTTAACAAATTTATGAAAGTTTGAGGGAATGAATAGAAAGAAACTGAACTGAGAAAGAAATAGATGTCAGCTTTGCAAGCAATAATTTTCTTGACTCTTTTTTTTGATAAGAAGTTTCTTGACTTTTTGAGTTCCCCTAGGAGAGATGGGAAGAAAAGTGAAGTTGGATAATTTTGTCGGGTTTCTATAGAGTTGAAGTCTGGGGAGTGTCTGGTTTGAGTAAATGTTTTCCTATTTGTTCATTAAAACTTTCATAAATTAGTTATATATTTTTTCTTTCTTTTTAATTGGTTTTCTTTTCTGTTTATTTTGGTTTTTGGTGTCTTTCCCAATCATGGTAAGAGGCTTTGTTGTAGTTCGTCTTTGAACACTCCAGGTATGCTTCTTCTGTTAACTAACAAATTGATTTTGGCTGTTCACATAAAGCTTCTCTTTCAAACACCAATCAGTAAATAAGGTAGCATTCGTTCATCCAGTTACAGAAAATATTACGAGATCATGGGTGTTACATATTTCAGTGAATCCTTCATAGTGCACTTGTTGTAATAGCTAACGTGTAACTCTCCTATCGTTTCAATGTATCATTAACATCACTATGCGCTTCCCTTGAGCATAGCATGGTTGGTCTAGTTAAGCATAGACATACTGTAATGAGCGTGGAAAATGTACCAGATTAGCCTATTTGACTTGAATTACATGACTGTTTAATAAAGCAAGAATTTATTAATTGCTAGTGCTTAACAAACTTTGCGAGCTCTACTACTTAATTGACATTATTTAGTCAATTAGACTAAAAACCTAAACCTCAAATGGTAAAATAACTATTCAATTGCAACAACTAGTGCCAATTGGGAATTCAAGCCCTAATTTGTTACACTCTGCCAACCATCCGAGTCTTCATTTGTCTTGCCGGGACAATGCGTTCAGGTGAGACTTTATAAAGGGCTTCAAGAGTAAAGCCTACCTTTATCCAAGTTTGATCTTAGATAATCATGTCAAACCCCATCTAAGGTTTTCACAGGCAAAATATTTGTTTCGTAAAAACCTTTTCGATCCATGATCAAGCACAGATATATTACGAACTAGAAAAGAGTAATGAGGTCACCTTATTCTCTTTTCTATTCTCTCCAGATTTGACATATACTTGGACTCTATTAGTATTCACACAAGGGCAATCATGTGTTATAAGTTGGATCTATCTTGCCTATAAAACCTTAGCTTCAACTGAGGCTTATAGTTACTTTGCAGCTATTAATTTTACATATCTAAAGGAGGCAAATTCTTACTTCGTTCAGATAAAAAAAAAAAAGAATCCAAGAAAAAAAAGAAAGACCTTTTTACCCATGTCATTCATCTGAAGTTGAGTCACCAATTCATGTTCTGCCACTTTCCACTGCAGCTGAATCCCAACCCTTTCATACCCGAGCCTCTGCTACTCAAGATGACCAAGACTATTTACTTGAAATTCTCATGTCGCTTGAAGAAATCCCACTCCACTATATATAACAGCTGGGACAACTGCTTTATGCTCTTCAATGATGAAGGAATGATCAGTTTCTAGAAGTGGAACTATTTAGTTTCATTTGTTTGTAGATTGCTTAGCTAGTTAGTTATACAAGTGTCATCTATGGGCAGATTGTTAAAAACCCTTCTTTATAATGATTACGTTTATGGTATTCTTTTTGATTCATCCAATATATATTATTTACTATATTTTAATTTCCAATTTTAGCCTTTATCACTGTGTGCATATGTACTTCCTTTTTTCTCTTTCTTCACTCTTACTACTTTTGTTCGGAGATCCATCATTTGTTCTTTTCTAGGTCAGTTTCATTCCAACGTGGCTATACCTGAGTTTGAAGTTTGGTAACAATTCAAAATAAATGAGTGCGCGTGTGTGCATTGTAGCTAAGAATTTCTTTTTATATTTATATGTAAATGAAAGTGAGACAAATATATACAGAATAAGAGGAAAATATGTCCATTTTTCTCTGATTCATGTGATGTGGGTTGTGTTTTGTTAGCAGTTGAAATTAGTAGGAAAGGAAATACATCCACAATTCGAGGGTTTGAAGCCCCGAGGAAAGAGAAAAAAAGAAATTGAAAGAAAAATAGGAATTCTATCCTATTTCTAATTATTACATTTGTGTCATATTTTCCAAAATGAAAAAGACATAAATGAAATAATGAATGTACAAATGAATCATTGGCATCAATGCCCGAATAAATGTACAAATAATGAATGAACGAATTTGTACATGCAGGGCTTAGTATAAATAGAGTATGTACATAATAAAATAATTACGTACCGAAAACATATACACAAAACATTTATATGCTACACAAATAAACACATAACACTTTAATCATGTTATAAAAAAATAAAACAAACTTGCAATATTTAAATATGTGAACATGCAATCATGTATAAAAAATGAGTCTACCCCTCTTTTATTTTTTAAGAAAAATAATTTTTTCAGTAGAGTCGCCACTGTGAGCACTCCGATCCGCAGATCCTTCTAAGTATACATGCTTTATTTATTGTAAAATACACAAATATATATAATATAATATATATTTATATTTAACGGAAATAACTAAAATAAAATTTTAGTTAAAAGTATCTATTATGTATATATATTTATATTTATCAATAGATATACATATAATATCAGTTATATAAATAAGAACGGATACTTCGAAACTCAAATTTAATGAATATAATACATGTATTTACATATCAAATATACCGAAATTAATTTATATATACATTCACAATTTATCCAACATATTTACACATCAAAATAAAGGGGAATAACGAGCCGAATGATTTTACCTTCAGTCATTTTACAGAATCGTTTTGGGCCACGTTCTAGGCCGTTGTGTTATATTTGATCAAGCAAGCTCGTAGCTTGATCGTTGTGGTCCCACTGCTATCGATTCAAGGAAAGGAAGACGTATGTTTTTGTGTTTTGGGTGTGTTATGAGGACACAGTGTGTTTGTGTTTGTGTTTGTGTTTGTGTTTGTGTTTGTGTATATTTTGTATGTGTGTATGTACGTGTGAGAGAGAAAGTGTCTCTGTGTGTGAGTGTGTCTGTCTATTGTGTTGTTGTGTTTCTGAGAGAGAGAGAAAGATCGATCGATTGATTTTTCTTCTCTTTCTTTTCTTTCTTCTCAGCCTAGAGAGTGTGTCCTTTTGAGAGAGAGGGAGTGATGGTGTATATATAGGAGGGATTAAGAGAGATATTTGTGTTACTCTCTGACCCAAGACATCCACGAAGCTTCCTTTCAGTCACGTTTGCCACCAAAATCCACAACCACGGCTGTTTGCAGAGCTGCCAGGGCGGCTTGACTTGTGAGGCTGCATGGTTTGGTGTGCGGTGCACTAGGCTTGGCGTCCGCGCACCAAACTGTGTTCTTGGTGTCGCGGCGCACCAGGTTGGACAGCCGCGCACCAAGGCTGTTTTTTGTCTTTATCAGGCTTTGGTGTCTTTGAACTTTAGCCCCTTCAAGCTTTGTATATTCAGTTTTGGCCCTTTATGTTGATTTAACTGAAGTTGTTGTGTTTGTTAGACGTCGTTAGTCCTGTTGGATATGTTGTTTCCTGAAATGATCATAGAAACAAGTGTTAGTCCATTTATAAATAAACAATTATTTATAGGACAATTCGTATAATGTAGGTGTATGAATTCGGGGTGTCTACAGTATGTTTGATCATAAGCGAAGAGTTAATCCTTCGGCCAAATAAAAACTTGATGACAAGTTTTTCCGGGGGAGGACTTACAAGAGTTTGAATGAATTTACAAAGAAGAGTATCCCTATGCCATAATCGAGAGAATTAATCAGTCAGTGAAGATTCATCAGAAGAAGTTTAGACTTAAGAGCTAGTTGATTGTATCAGCTGAGTTGACTCAACTGAAGATTGTGACTGATAGAAAGAAATATTATTCAATCAGAGAAAAATCAGTTTTGAATGTTAGTAGCGACTCAGGAAGGAATAAGGAAATGGTTTTGTCGCAACTGAAGTTTTAGAAACTAACTATTGACTGATGATAACATCTGTCAACATGTCACTGAAGATATTAAACTGAAATTTGACAACTAACTGATATACAATCAATTATCCTCAAAATTGATTTATCAGTTGGCTAATCTACTTGGACCGACTGATCTCCTTCAGCTATCCTTGTGACAGATGAATTTTGATATTTTAAGAAAGTGACATTTTGAGTAAAACGTTTTAAGAAGTCACTTAGGTAAAGTATCAAATGGTTAGATAAAATCTCATAGAAATTAATAGTGCCGGAAGTAAAAAGATTACTTACTTGATGATGGAAATTTTATTGTATCAACAGATATTGAGGTTATCAGCAGTGTTTGATGACTGTTGATACACATACATACCTTGACATGTTAACATTTTGAAGAATGACTGATAGACGACGACTAACTGATGTCTTCAGTCAGTGACTGTTGAAGTTTTTCGGCAGCAGTCTTTCTTCAGGGTCTGTTTAAGAACTTCTCCTCAACTTAAGCGTATCTTTGCATAAGTGTATCTCTTTTCATGAAGTGTTTGATTGAACTTGATTCATTCTACTTTGCCAACAGCAGAGTCAACATTCTGCTTTGCTATCAGCAGAGTCAACATTCTGCTTTGCCATTAGCACAGTTAAGTTGTCTTTGTAAAAATCTTTAATAATGTCTTCCAGTAAGTCATGAGATACCTGCCACGTATAATGAACTTACAGGATAATGGTTAAGTCATAATTAATGATTAGATAGAGATAAGAAGATCCGTCTAATTTTGACAAGAGAATATACGTTTATTGAAGAAAATCTTGAGAGCTCGTTAATGTTGATATAACAGAGAATTATGAGTTTAAGAATGCAAGTACTACTAGTTAGAAAGCTGCACCTTTCCATTAACATAGTACCCCGGGTTTATATAATTCTTGTACGGATACCACCACTACTACACAAGTTTTACGTGACTACATGTCGCATAATGGTTCTAATACACACATAAGAATATTGTACAAACACCACCACCGCTACACAAGTTTTACGTGACTACATGCTGCACAACAATTCTAATACGTACCCAAGTATGTATCTCTTTGCGGAAATAAATCAAGATCTCAAGAATATCTTTAATATATATATTAACATGTCAAATTTAGTGGTTCTAGTCAAGTCTATCTATATAATAAGGGACAATATGACTTAGCATTTTAGACACTTTAGCAGCTATTTCTACTTTGTAGTGTTCTGAAGAACTAATCACATAGAAACCAAATGAAGGGGATAAAAAAAAAATTCAAAACGTTTTCCTTCATTGACTGCTGATAATTGATGGCACAGTAAGTCAGCAGACTTACTTCAATTATTAAGAGATAGAAACCAATTTTAACGAGAATTCATTTAGCGACGAAAATTAGTGACGGAATTTAAAAGCCCGCTAATTTAGCTACAGTTTCCGTCGCTAATTTAATGATTCAGTGACTAAAATTTCCGTCACTAATACCTGTGTTTCTAGTAATGGAAGACAGTTTCTTGATTAATAATATACAACCTTTACGAACAGTTAAGACCTTCTTTTGTAATAGATAGATTTGTTAAGAAGGGTCTAATAATAACACACTGAAATTGATCAAATCTTAATAAAAGAATGACTGTTGGCGATAGAATGATAAAACAGCTAAAGCTTGCCAAAACAGTTAAGTTAATAAAGTAGAGTTTTGCAAATCAGAATTACGATTAATCAGTGATCTCAAACAAGATATGATCTTATCTTGTGAGCATGTGCTGTGTTGTGATGATTGATTGCAACTTAACAAATAGACAATTTGATTATTGTTTGAACAACGTAATATCAAAATAGTTAAGCACAAGTACGAATAAGCATTCAATGTAACAGTAAACGATAAGTAAAAAGTAAGGGTTAGAGAAATTGACACAATGATTTAAAGTGGTTCAGATCTAATTATCTCACATCCACTCCTCGCAACTCTCTGAGGCAATAATCCATTATAATTCTTTTAATTACACAGATTATTGAGGTCGAGGGAAATATCTCAATTCATTCTCAACTTGTTGGCCCCCCAACGAGGTTCTCTACATAGTACACAAGATACATAAAATGGGGTTTGGTTCTTGATATAAATACTCTGAATAGTCGAGTGAAGCTGCTGTAATAGGCTCTATGTCACTGGGTGACTACTGCTTGAGTTGTAGCTTTTTGAGAAAACAGTTAAGCTGATGCGTTGCTTGATCTGGGCAGTTTACTTGATGGGTGATCTGGATCTTGGTGGGATGACCGATGCTTTAATTAAGATAATCAAAATATCTCAATTTACTCTCTTATTGAACAATGATATCTGTTTTGCAGAACTCTTGCAGATCTCTCTCTTGTCTTTGTATATTGCACAGGCGTACTATGCGGCTACTTGTCTTGAAGCTCAAACTCTTCAAACTTGACTTTTCAGACCCCTAAACTCTTTACAAACATCCCCCAAACCTTTGGACTTGCCCTTGAAGTTCCAATCTTTACCTGAAACCCCTCCGATGCATGGAAACACTGACAAGCCCCTCAAGATCATATCATTCCCTCCCTCGGGACAAGGATTTGTCATCAAATCCACATTAGGAACTCGATGATCCACCCGTGACGTGATATCCAACCAATCCGCCATTGGGTTGAAAATAAGTGTTCATCAATCATCTGCTTGATGAACCAAGAACAAGATATAGTAGGAACTTCGAAGTCAAAAGGATCTTCATAGTTGACCGTAGGAGCATCCTTGGAAACAACAAGATCAAATCTCCCCTCAATCTCATCTTCTCCCACAATATTTTCCTCTAAATTTCCACTTGAATCTTTTCGTTCTCGTTCTTCCACTCATCCAATTTATTTTGCGAATATAATAGATCCTCGTGAACTTGGTTTGTTGGCAAAGGTACAAGAGCAATTTTCCCTTGATTATACATAAATGAGTATTTATTGAAGATGCTATCGTGTTGGGCATTTTAGTGAACTTTCCACGGTCGACCTGGTAATAGATGCCCATATGGCATTGGAATCACATTACACAAGACCTTATCTTTAATTATAATTTCAAATGCAGAATGCAATTGTCACCTGTTCATTCACTTCGACCCCACCACTAGAATTGATACCTTGCAATTTATATGGCTGTGGATGCATCATTTTTGGCAGCCCTAACTTTTCAACCAAATAAGAACTAGCAACATTAGAAGAGTTATTTCCATCAATAATCAAATTGAATATTTCGCCTTGAACACAACATCACGATCGAAAGGCTTCCTCTGACATTTTTGTTTGTTTAATGAAAGCACTCCCTTATGTATATCGCTCCGTTTGACTCAATCTCACCGAACAAGAAAGCTCAGGAAACAACAAACAAACCCCACTCCCCCCCCCCTTTAAGAAGAAACAAGAATACAAAGAATTGAAAACAACGATGAAGAAAACAAAGATACTAGGACAACGAAGAAGGCGAGATTTTCAAGAAGAAAACACAAGAGTTGAACGAATAAAAAATGACAATTTTTTTCAACCAACCCTAGCAAAATTAGGGTTTACAAACTAAAATTCAACAAGACTAGAAATTAAGATAGTATGGAAACTAACCGTAACTAGGATTGCTCTGATACCAATTGATGCGAATTTGCGTCGCACCCCCTCATAGAAAGGTTTGATGTGGATAACACCTTGATCCGACGTTGTTGAAGCAACATGAACCTAGGTATTATGAAAGATGCCATAACTGAGATGTATCTCCAATTGATAAGTCTAGGATTTGATTCAATCATTGACACACAACTGATTGGATCAAAGGGTTTACTCAAGAACGATATACGTACTTGAAAGTGAAAAATTAACTCAGGTTTATTCAATCCATTAACTAACTAACAAAACAATGTTTAAAAGGCCTTTAAATAGACTTACAAACCCTAGGAAAGCTGTAAAAATAATCCTAAAATGACAAGGAGGCGAAATACTATAAATAAGGTAAGTAATAAAAGCATTAAATATCAAAAGTAGGGAAAATCTAGACAAAACTCTAAGCTGGCGATGCAGCGCTGTCACCCTTTATAGGTGGCGCGAGCGCGCCACTTCGTAAGAAGTTGTTGTATTTTGCGCAGGCGCACTATGCGGCCGCCTCCCTTGAAGCTCAAACTTTTCAAACTAGACTTTTAGACCCCCGAACTCTTTACAAACATCCCCCAAATCTTTGGACTCGCCCTTGAACTTTCAATATTCACCCGAAACCCCTCCGACGCATGAAAAGACTGACAAGCCCATCGAGATCATATCATTTTTTCCCATAAATAGGAAATTATCTGGAATAACCCCGTTGCCGAAATGAAAAGACTATTCACTCCCGAAATGAGTATCTTTCTTTTTTTCTTTCAAAGAATGAAGGATGTTGGCTTGAAATAAAGGGGGTTACTTTTTTAAATAAAGTTTTAAAATTGAATTACATGTTTTTTCAAACTATATTACACGATGCATGATTCATTGTATTTTTTACTTTCTATAAAACTACAAATATATGCAGTATTTTGTTTTATAATTAAATAAAATATGTCAAATATCCATTTAAAATAGAAATTAAATCTATTTTAAAAACTTAAACCAAAACTCTTTTTCTTCTTATTTTGAAAAATAATTCTCAAAATATATTTTTCTTAAAACTAGCAGTAATAACTCACAATGCACTTTTAAAGTCGTTACTCTTAATAACAACTTTTAAGGTCATTATTGTCGGTGACAACTTTGAGTGAGGTCTTCAAAGCTATTTCTAGCTGCAACAACTTTAGATATTTTCTCAAGCTAGTAGTACGATTTACAAAATAAATGGTATATTTTTTAAAATTACTATGCAAAATAGAAATATTTACGAAAATACTCAGTTACAGGGAGTAGGTTTACTCATAAGATTACTTTGTTGTTTGGTTATGTGATATAAGTTTAGGGACTAAATAATCGTAATATATGAAATAAAGTTGTTTGGTTATGAGATTAAAGTAGGTCAATAGTAGGTAAGTTGAAGCTGAAATTTGTTGGTGTTGGAGAGTCATTTATAATTACATACTTCCTTCTTTCCACCCAATAGTTCAAGTTTGAAAAGTTTAATTATTAAAAGATATATTAGTATCATTGGAGTTCGTCCTAATTATAAAAATATTTAAGCTCAATCAAGATGATTACAACAAATGGAGGGTAAATATGAAAGATTATGAAAATTGTAAGCATAATTTTTAAAAGTAGACTCTTTATGTGAAACACCCCAAAATTATTTAATGTACTCATTGCATGGAACGGAGGGAGTGCTATGAAGTATATGAACTTTGAGTTCGGCAAAGAGTGTAATTAGGGAAAAATGTGAGGGGGCTAATGACAATGTTTAAAAGTAGAAACAGAATGCCCTAACTTAAGCTCAGCCGGTACACCGTCACCTTGTCAAGCCGGTGGAAGGGAAATTGAAGAAAAAGCCGGGAAAATTTCAAAATCAAGAACCATCACCGCAAAGCAATGGCGAGCGGGAATTTCAAAATTCACCGCCATATTAAAGTCAACCTCCAACGGTCGGATCAAACACCTCGCACAACCCTGGTAATTACTCTATCTCTATCTTCCTCCCTCAATATATATCTTGCCATCGTCCCAATTCCCTCTCCCGATCTGTCATCATCTATCCCTAATTTTGCCCTCTACTCTCTGTTAACCCTACCAATCACTCACTCGCACAACTTCATCACTCACTGAGTTTCGTTATTATGGAGAAACGTTTTCGTCTTGGCTTTCGATTTTGCCCCGAACCCCATGAGTGTATCGAGTATCTGACTTGCAAGGTCACCTCTCGGCCGTTGCCTGTGGATGGTGTTATTTTCGATCTCGACCCCTACAACGCCAAACAACTTCCGGACATCTTATTGTCTGCTGAAAACAGGGGTGAGTTGTTCTTGTTCACCAAATTGCATAGAAAGGGCAAAATAGGTCACACCAACGTCAATCGCACTGTCGGCAATGCAACTTGGCACGGTGATCATACCCTTGATGTCACTGATCCCCAAGGTAGACTGATTGGCAAGGCCACTAAATTGAGTTATCGCGAAAAGGGGTCTTATTCCAAATACAATCGCCGGTTTCTCATGACCGAATACACCCTACTCGAGGGAACTTCTCTCCAATATGATTCTTTGAAAGACTATGTTCTTTGTCACATTGTCAAGAACGATCGGTGGTGTAATCGCATGAAAGTTCGTAAGTCCAACAACATGTCTACTAGGAATCAAGTTCCTGTTTTCGAACAATCGGATCCCCTAGTTACCGTGTCTCCCCCAAATTCCATGGAATTCTCCTCTCCTTCTGCTGCTGCTCACACTTCTTTTCATTCACGTGAAGTCAAAACACCAATCCATGATGTTCTGCCACTTGCCACGGCTACCGTTTTCCAACCCTTTCATACGCCAGCCATTGCTCCTCAAGATGGCCAAGAAAACTTACTTGAAGTTTTCATGTTGACGGACTATCAAACTGAAATCCCACCCCTCGATAACATGTGGGACGATTGCTTCGAGCTCTTCAATGATGAAGGATTGGTGAACTTCTAGAAGATGAATTGTCTAGTTTCACTTGTTTGTAGATTGAGTATCTAGTAAGATTTATAAACATCAGCTATGGGAAAATTGTAAAAATCCCTTCTTTATGATGATTGAGTATACACTATTCTTTGATTGATTCATTATATATCATTCGGATTTTAATTTCCAATTTGAGCCATTGTCTTTTACTTTCTTTTTTCATGCATAATGCTTGGACAATGTATATTATGTTTATCTCTCTCTGCATATAAGCATAGATTTCTGTTATTGGGTCTTCTTGCTTTTCTGTTGGCTTGGGGGGTTGATTTGGTCTAGTCAAAGAAATGAAAAATAAACCTACCATCTTGTTAACAAATTTATGAAAGTTTGAGGGAATGAATAGAAAGAAACTGAACTGAGAAAGAAATATATGTCAGCTTTGCAAGCAAGAATTTTCTTGACTCTTTTTTTTTTGATAAGAGTTTTCTTGACTTTTTGACTTAGCTCTAGCAGAGAAGGGAAGAAAAGTGATGTTGGAGAATTTTGTTGGGTGTCTATAGAGTTGAAGTCTGGGGAGTGTCTGGCTTGAGTAAATGTTTTCCTATTTATTCATTAAAACTTACATAAATTAGTTATATTTTTTTTCTTTCTTTTTAATTGGTTTTCTTTTCTGTTTGTTTTGGTTTTTGGTGTCTTTCCCAATCATGGGAAGATGCTTTGTTAGTTCCTCTTTGTACATTCCAGGTGTGCTTTTTCAGTTTACTAACAAATTGATTTTGGCTGTTCACATAAAGCTTCTCTTTAAAAAGGCAAGCAACAAATAAGGGAGCAGTCCTGATACATGTTTTTCAGCAGCATTAACCTTCCTGTCTTTTGTGCTTTGGTTTGTCCTTTTTGACCACATGCATTATGGTCAACTTGCACAACTATTAGAGGTTGAGCCAATTATAAAAAATATTACTAGGACATGGGTGTTGCATATTTCACTGAATCCTTTATATTGCACTTGTCGCAATAGCAAACGTGTATTTGTCCTATCATTTCAATGTATCATTAACATCACTTTGGTGGTGCGCTTCCCTTCAACATAGCATGGTTGGTCCAGTTAAGCATAGACACACTCTAATGAGGATGGAAAATGTAACAGATTAGCGTATTTGAGCATAGCATGGTTGGTCTAGTAACACATTCCCAATTACATAACTGTTTAATTAAAGCAAGTTACAAGCTCTTAACAAGTTTTGCGAGCTCTACTACTTAAGTGACATTATTTAGCCAATTGGACTCCAAAACCTAAACCCGAAATGGTAACATTTTTATTGAAAATAACTATTCAATTGCAACATCTAGTGCCAATTGGGAATTCAAGCCCTAATTTGTTACACTCCACCAACCAGCCAAGTCTTCATTTGTCTTTCCCGCACAAAGCCTTCAGGTGAGACTCTATAAAGGGCTTAGAGTTGAGCCTACCTTTATCCAAGCTTGGTTTTAGATAATCATGTTGTCAAACCCTCTGTAAGATTTTCACAGAGAGAATATTTGTTTTGTAAAAACCTTTTCGATCCATGATCAAGCACAGACAAATACTTTTTGATCCATGATCAAGCAGAGACAACATACATTTACGGACTAGAAAAGGGTAACGAGGTTACCTTATTCTCTTTTCTATTAGCTCCAAAATGCACAAATACTTGGACTCTATTATGCATTCAGACGAGTGCAATCATGTGTTATAAGTTGGATCTATCTTGCTTGTAGAACCTTAGCTTTGACTGAGGCTTATAGTTAGTTTGCAGCTATTAATTTTACATTCTAAAGGAGGCAAATTCTTACTTCTTTCAGATAAAAAAAAAAAGAAAAAAAAAAGAATCCAAGAAAAAAGAAAAGGGAAAGACCTTTTTACCCTTGTCATTCTTCTGAAATTGAAACACCAATTCCCACTCCTTCAGCTGGCCACAATTCTTGTCATTCATCTGAAGTTGAAACACCAATTGGTGTTCTGCCACTTTCTACAGCAGCTGAATCCCAACCCTTTATAGACTCTATTAGTTCCAGAATGAACAAGCACCCAAATATTTACACGAGTGCAATCACGTATTAGGAGATCCTTATCATTCTTCCTTGATCTACTGCTGGATCTATCTTGACTGTAGACCCTCCTTTATGATGATTGTTTATATACATTCTTTGATTTATTCAATTTATACCATTCAGATTTCAAATTTCAGTTTGAGTCTTTCTTTTACTTTCTTTGCTCATGCGTAATACTTGGGCAGTGTATATTGCATTTGTTGCTCTGTCCATCATTTTGTTCTTTTTTCGACAAGAATGGTATTGTTTTTTCCTCAAATCTTTCATTGTCACCTCCTGTTTACTAACTGACTGCGATTTACTAGATCTAGTATGTTTTTGTGTTGAAGTTATGCCCCATGTTGATAATCGATTTCCTGTAATCCTACAAATAGACGGATTATCACAAATGGCGTGTGTGCTGAACGAATTATTGGTTGTGTCCCCCAGGTGAAACTAAATGCCATAAAGAGAAAGCGTTTAAAGTCCTTAGGAGAAAGAAAAAGATGACAACTTTGCAAGCAAGAAAGAACTTTGAAGAGGTTTCTGTTAATTAACGAATAGATTTTTGCTGTTCACATAAAACTTCTCTTTAGAAAGCCAATTTCACAGTAAATAAGGTAGCAGTTCTTCTGATGCATGTTGTTTTGCACAACTCTTAGAGGTTGATCCAACTGTGAAAAATATTACTACGACATGAGATCTAGTTGTTTATTTCACTTGAATCCACTTTCAACAGAAAATAAAACTAAAGTCACAATCTAGGCATGGGTTGAAGTAGTCTTGGGGAGTCCACTTTCAACAGGTTGGTGGGGAGGTCCCCCATATTTAAACCATGGAGGAAGTTTAGGATGGATGAGAGGTTGACCACCGGCGGGACTGGGTGGTGCTAAAAATGGAGGATATGGGAACCCATTGCGGAACCACTTCCATGGGAAGTGAAATTTAGGATATTTGGCCAATGATTCCGACAAAGGATCTTTTGAAGAATCGGTAGCTAGAACATTAATGGAAAGAAACAAGCAAAGGAGGAAAAATGACAGTAAATAGAGCTTCAGTCACACAAAATTTTCCAGGAATGTGACAAATATTACCTTCCAGCTTTGCCTTAATTCTCATCCCTTCTTTATAATATCCCCATCCCCCCCTCCCCCACCTTCCCCTTTGAAAGTAACGCTCTAATTAAGTGCTATTTGGTTTGCTATACTAAAACTGAAGGTATGGCATGATCAATGAAAATTTATTTCCATTGAATTTGAAATGGAAATAAAACCGATCAACGTGCGCACTCGTTTCACATGGATTATAATTGAACAAAATTTATTTCCCCCCAGGGTGTTCGACACCCCAATCGAACACAAAAATGGTGCATTAAACGACGTTCGGTAGGGGTGCCGAACACTCTGGACGGTGTACTTAGTAATTTGCTGGGTGCAAATAAAAATCCTCTTAGCTAATTGGTATCAATTTCTCAAACTTTAGCTAACTGGTACAAAAAATCTCAAACATAACTTTTTATTGAAAATAACTATTCAATTGCAGCAACTAGTGACAAATTTGAAATTTAAGTCCTAATTTTTAACACTCTGCTAGTTAGCATGCAGAGTCTTCAGAATTTACAATCTCAAAAATGATTGTCTAGCCCAAGATGTGTAAAGATAAAATAAGGGTGAATTACGGGCCGGTCCCTTTTTAAACATTTGTAATCGCTCCAGTCCAGTCATCTTTTTTTAAAACAGAAAAAAGGCATTTTTTGGGCGAAAAGACGATTATGTCATTAATGAAAGAAAAACACGCGCGCATTAGTAACCCAAGGCATCGCGATGAGTAATCTAAGGCATCGCGTGGGTTAATCATCGTGATGAGCAACCAAGGCATCGCGATGAGCAACAAAGGCATCACGATGAGCAACCAAGTCATCGCGATGAGCAACAAAGGCATCGTAATGAGTAACCAAGGTATCGCGATGAGCAACCAAGGCATCGCGATGAGTAACCAAGGCATCGCGATGAGCAACCAAGGCATCGCGATGAGTAACAAAGTCATCGCGATGAGAAACCAAGGCATCACGATGAGCAACCAAGGCACCATTTGAATTTCAACCGCTAGAGGGAACTTGATTTTCATTTAGCTTTCGGGGGCGTTGCCCCCGAATCCCCACAAGGGACGCTATCCCCTTGACCCTTGCGACCTGACCGGGCAGGTCGATCCCCGTTGCGTTGCCCAGCATACTGCGATTGGCGAATTAAAGGCATCCCGATGCCTAATTTAATATAATATCAAAATCGATCAAAATGGTTGGTTTTGGTTGGAAAATTTACATACAAATATGGTATTGACTTCCTATAACAGTATGATATTGATATTATACAAAATTCAAACTCAAATCATTGATTAACGTCCCAAAATCAGTCCAAGAACATCTCCTTCTGTTTTCAGACAGCACACTGTCAAGCTCGATTTTGATCTCAAAAATAATATTTTTTGGTAGAAAAATTGTGTACAAATATAGTACTAAGTTAGGATAACAATAAGTGATTGATTTTAAACAAATTCGAAGCATAAAACAGATATTAAAGTGACCAAAACAGCCCAAGAACAAAGAAAAACGGGATGAACTCAAAAAATTCAAATTTGATCAAATTCATGTTTTATGCATGGAAATTGATACCCAAACATGAGGAAAGATAATATTAACAATATGAAATTATTTATACATCAATTCGAATCTCAAATCTGAAGCAACGATCTTGTTGATGGCATTTTAGGAAGAAATTTATCAAAGTGCCTTTTAGCGGTTAAAAAAAAGGGTGGATTGGAGAGAAAAAAAGTTTCAAAAAGTGGACCGGCTAGCAATTTCCTGATAAAATAAACTGCTTAAAGTCAGATTATTCGGTCAACTTTAACGGGACACCCAGGGTGTTCTACAACTCAAAAACTAGTGTATATTATAAGGTTGGAAAGCCCTGAAAGATAAATAAATAAATAAAACCCTGAAAGTCTAGTTTTTAAAAAGTCAAATGGGTCTCAATCTAGAATTTTTTGTAAGAAGTTAAGCCCAAAATAATATAGGGTGGTCAGAATGGACGAAAATGTTAAATTTTTTGCTCTAGATTCTTCTAGATAGTATGAACACTTTCTAGATCAGCCCCTTTTTTCCTTTTCATATTTCTCACATTGGATAAAAGGTGTGAACACATTCTTAAGGCTTATCATCACATTTATTATGATGTTATCATTTTTTATATTGAACACTATATAAATTCAAGTGCTCCATCATTTGTAAGCAACCAAGTTTCAAGTAATATATAAGTGATTCTCTTTGTTCTTATTGAACTACCTTGAACTCCTCAAGATTGTGAGTCTTGTACGTTCAAGTCCGACTTATCAAACGGTTCACCACCACCGTTTGTAGCAGCATTCACTTAAGTCCAAGGTTGCCATTACAATAGGTAGCCGAGGTCTTGGTTTTCTATATTCCACCTCAATTGTACTAAAGTCTTGGTTTGCTTCATTCAGGGGCGTTGGGTCAAGGTATCCACCAAATTCATCAACGTATATTTCACTTAGAACGACCTTGGGTTCCAAATCAGATTGTTGGGTCTTGTCGATTCTAACCAGGTTCACATCAAATGTTCACATGGAGTAGAAATCTTTGCCATTAGACAAACAAGTCATTAAGAAAATCTTGCCGAAAGTTGCACAATTTCCTTCACTCTAATCACCATTTTCCTACAATCCCCCACATGAAGGAAATTGATGAAGATATGTAGATTTGGTGATAACGTCATGCAGTTGAAGTAATTACAAATAATTCCCTCCCCTCTCATCATTTATCCCAAATTTTGCCTTATACTCTCCTCTCTATTTTTCTTGCCAATCAGAACCCTACCAACTTAATCAATCATTCATACTCTACTTCATCACTCACTCTTTCACTGAGAGTTCATTATTATTATGGAGAAACCATTTAATTCAATTTCCTCTTGGTGTTCGATTTTGCCCCGAACGCCATGAGTGTATTGAGTATTTGGATTGCAAGGTCACCTCTTAGCCCTTGCCTTGCTATGGCGTTATATTCGATCTCAACCCCTACAACGTCAAACAACTTTTGGAAATCTTCTTGTTTGTCGACAACAAGGGTGAATTGCTTTTGTTCATCAAATTGCAAAGAAAGGGCAAAATTGGTCACACCAACGCCAATCGCACTGTTAGCAATGCAACTTGGCACTGTGATCAAAGCCATAAAGTCACTGTTGGGTAATGGAGTCCTCCAAATGAGAAAAGTCAAAAGTGAGGGTTCATTTACATTACTCTTGGTGGTGCATGTTCCAAAGGTGCATTGTAATTGGTGGTGAATGTACTAAGGGGTACAATGTATGTGATGATACATGTATATGAGGCAATGAATCTAGCTTTTTTGGGTATGTGAATGGTTCATTTTGAAGTATAAAAGGGTGACTGGGTCATTGTTGGAAAACAAGAAAAGGAGCCTAGATTGTGGGTAAGAGCAAAATAGTCCAGTTAGAGAGAGAGGGCAATAGAGGGGTGAGAGTATAGAATTTTACTTGGTTTGAGAGTGGGTGTATAAAGGGCTTATCCTGGTGGGTAAGGGATTTTTGTGTTAGGTATAAACACGAGTAAACTTTGTACTTGTATTTCTCTCAATTAGTGAAATCGGTGGCTCTCCGTGGATGTAGGCGGGTTTTTCCGAACCACGTAAATTCTTGTGTTCTCTCTTCTCTCTTGCTATTTTTGGCCTTAAACATTCTCTCTTTTGCCATCGGTTGTCGTGGTGTTATCTTGTACGAATAAGTGCTTGTGACTTTTGTTTCCACTGCGCCCTTTTTCGAACAAGTGATATCAGAGCCGAAGGTTTGCTCGGGTAGTTAATTTCGTTCAAGATTTGTGGCAGACGATCTCAATAACTTTAGAGTGCAGAGGTTTGATGGCATTGGGAGCTTTACTCTTTAACAAAGAAGGCTAAAGGACATCCTAGTTCAACAAGGCTTGGCAAGAGCGTTGAAGGGAAGGGATGGGGAGCCAGAAAAAATGGCGGATAAAGACTGGGAAGATATCGAGTCAAGGTGTGTAAGTACTATCCGACTCTGTATTGCTGATAAAATTATTAATAATGTTATGGATGCAGATTCTGCACCAAGTTTGTGTCAAAAGTTAGAGAAGTTGTATCTCGGCAAAAGCCTAAGCACAAAGTTAAATCTGAAGCTGGTTTTGTATCGGCTGAAGATGGAAGAATGTGGGAATCTCATGGACCACATGAACGTGTTCAATGTGCTCCTTGATCAACTTGCAAAGGTTGATGTGAAAATTGAGGAAGAAGATAAGGCCTTTTTACTTCTTACCTCACTTCCCGATTCGTATGATAATTTGGTCACCACAATTCTGTATGGCAAAGATACAGTAACTATAGAGGATGTGGAGTCAACTCATATATCGAACAATAAAAGGAAGCGCGACCAAATGGTGGAGATAACCAAAATTCAGTTTTGGCTTCTCAAGGAGGGAATCAAAGGGGAAGGTCGAATGCTAAGGGATTTGGTGGTAAGTAGGTCCAAATCTAAGGACAGTGGAAAGGGTGCATGGTGCAACAAATGTAGGAAATGGGGTCACGTAAGGAGAAATTGTCCGACTTTGAAAAAGGACGGTGGTGACTCTGAAAATTCCGTGGCGATTGTGTTTAATAATGGAGATATTCTCACAGTCTCCAAAATTGACAACTCTTCGCAAAGTGAATGCATATTGGATTTGGGGTCATCTTATCATTTGTGCTCCAATAATAAATATTTTGATACGTCCCAAGAAAGAATGACAAGTTTGGTGTTCTTGCCTAATGGTTACCGATATTAGCGGCGGAAGTCTGTCGGAAAAAAATGGTTGTTTCTTTTAGACGGGGCCTTTTCATCAAAAATTAGCGACGAAAATTAGTTACGGTCAAAAAGCGTCGTTGAATATTTATGTTGCTAATTAGACACAGAAATTAGCGACAGAATTATCCGTCTCTAATTAGCGACGAAATATTCCATGTCTTAATTCCACGGAATATTCCATGTCTTAATTCCGTCACTAATTTAGAGTGAATATTTCGTTGCTAATTACAGACGGAAAGTTATGTTGCTAATTTTCGTCTCTAATTAGCAACGGAAATTGGTTAATCGTGTTAGCGACGGAAATATTAGTGACGGGCAATTCCGTCGCTAAACATAAAAATATATATATTTAAAAAAATTTATTTTGATTTTTTTGTACTTGATTTCAGCAAATAACATGATATTAATAAAAACACTCCAAAAATTAAAACATACCACAAATTAATTACAAAATTACCAAAAATTAATTACAAAATTATTTACATAAATTAAAATTGTTAAAACAAGTGTCAACAAATAATTTGTTCAAACTAAGTATCAGGAAATAAATTTCGGGGTTGGAAATGATCAGGCGATGAGTGATCAGACGGGAATGACTCTCAAAAAATCGGTCTAGGGTGGCTTGCATCTAGGCTACGGTTTGTTGGGTTTGAGCGAGTTCGGTCTCCAACCTCGAAATGACGTGCTCCTGGTCAATGTTCGGATGGGCCTCAGTTCGTGTTGTCGAATTAGAAGCAAGTGAGGCCATGGTTGGCAGGTGCGAGGATCCCCCGTGTGCGCCCATCCCGTAGACTCTATCGCCCCTTTTCGCCCGTCCTGTGAAGGTGATCTGCTCCCATAATGGTTGGCTCCACTCATTTCCATTAGGATCGGTCCTTTCCAACTCACCCGCAGCCAACTGCGCCCTAATATGACTCTCGTACTCAACCTATCATAAAAAAAGATAAATATTAAAACGCCGTCATATCAATTTAATTGTAAACAATAATTTTAATACTTACATACGCAGCCTCTGCCCGAAAATTAACCCACTGACTGGATCCATCCAGCCTGATGTGCGTACTCACAAACACAAAAGGGAATCGCACATGAGCACCATGTGTACGCACCTATATCAGCATGTATTACTATTAATTTTTTATATTTCTAAGAAATAAGAAATGAAATAGTTGTATAGATTCTAAGTGTTTACACTTAACCCCTTCCCCTTATCTTTCTTAACCCAAATGTAATTATACTTTGAACTAAAGTACTACCATAGATTTTATAGTATCAACATGGCTTCCCCGCTACTTTTAATATATATAAAACAATAAACTGAATAAGCATTAAAAATATGCACTAACACCCCTATAGATTCTAAGTGTTTATAGTTAACCCCCCAATTATATTTCTTAACCCAAATCTAATTATACTTTGAATTAAAGTATTACCATGGATTTCATAGCATCAATATGGCTTCACAACTACTTTTAATATATATAGAGCAATAAACTGAATAAATATTGAAAATATACACTAACACCCCCTATAGATTCTAAGTTTTTACAGTTAACCCCCTTTTTTATCTTTCTTAACCTAAATGTAATTATACTTTGAATTAAAGTATTACCATGGATTTTATAGCATTAACATGGCTTCATAACTACTTTTAACATATATAGAGCAATAAACATTTAAAATATACACTAATACCCCCTATAGATTCTAAGTGTTTGCACTTAACCCCCTTATCTTTCTTAATCCAAATCTGATTATACTTTGAATTAAAGTACTACCATGTATTTCATAGCACCAATATGGCTGGAATATTCCGTTAATAATTAGAGACGGACAATTCTATGTCTAATTTCTGTCACTAATTAGTTACAAAATTTAGCCATGAAATATTTCGTTACTAATTAGAGACGGACAATTCCGTCTCAAATTTTTGTCACTAATTAGAGAAGGAATTTAAACACGAGATATTTCGTCACTAATTAGAGGCAGTATATTCTCTGTCTAATTTTCGTCACTAATCAGCGACGAAATTTAGCCATGAAATATTCTGTCACTAATAGAGCCGGCAAAATTAGCCCAGCCCAATGGGCCGGCCCAACCAACCCGATATTATGGGGGGCTTGGGCTTCAATTTATAAGGCCTGAAAAAATTTGGGCATTTTTGGCCCGGTCCAATAGGCCCGTGGGCTAATTGGTCTCGGGCCAAAAAAGCCCGATTTTTTCGGGCCAGCCCAGCCCAGCCCGATACACTTTTATTAAGTTTTCAATCAAATAATTTTTGCTGCTTTAAGTGATCTTTTAGTGTTGTACATGCTGTGTACAAAACAAGTTTATGTGCATTGCTTTTAAAAATAAAGGGAACGGACAGGAGTGTAAATTATTTGGAACGGACAGGAGTGTATCTTCGAAGTCCAAGACTTGGTTATTTGAAGTCATGAAGTTTATGTTCAATGTTTCCAAGATTAATAAAGGGAACGGACAGGAGTGTAAATTATTTTTTTAATTAATATAAAAATATCTCTTATGTTTATGTGCAATGCTTTTAAAAATAATTAGAAAAATGTTTGATTGAGGTTAATGCAAATTTTTAGTCAATTGTTTCTCCTCCTGTCTACAAACAATTTATGTAGTTGTATTTTAATCATCAAGATACGACTTATTATTTAGAGATTTTATTTGATAAATTGTAGACTTGTAATGAGTTGTGAATTTTTTTTATGTGATAACTTGTAAATTTTGTAAAAAATATGTTTTGGTAGAAATTTGGGCCGATTTGGCCCGAAAGCCCGATGACTTATAACTGGGTTGGGCTGAGCTAGAGGTTTGAGGCCCGATGTAGTTTTTGCCCGGCCCGATTTTATGTATTGGCCCGATGGGCTGGGGCTGGCCTGGCCCAGCCCAGCCCATTGCCAGCTCTAGTCACTAATTAGAGACGGAGAATTTCGTCTCTAATTTCCGTCACTAATTAGAGATAGAATTTAGACACAAAATATTCCATCACTAATTACAGATGAAATATTCCGTGTCTAATTTTCGTCACTAATTAGCCACAAAATTTAGCCGCAGAATATTTCGTCGCTAATTAGAGACGGACAACTCCGTCTCTAATTTTCATCACTAATTAGCGATAGAATTTTAACATATATTGGACAATAAATTGAATAAACAATAATTTTAAACTACTACCATGACTTTCATAGCATTAATATGGCTTCCCAACTACTTTTAACATATATAGAGCAATAAATTGAATAAACATCTGTTTTAAACTATTATCATGGATTTCATAGCATTAACATGGCTTTCCAAATACTTTTAACATATATAGAGCAATAAATGGAATTGTTAGGTCCAAGGTTGCTCTATATAGGCTAGAAGGGGGTTGAATAGCCTATGTCCAATTTTTGAAATTGATTTAAAAATCTTACTTCACTAGGGTTTTATAAATTTTGCGGGCGGAAGACTTGTGAAGCACGGGACAAGTTGAGAATGGCCGATCTTGGCGGGACAAGATCAGCTTTAACAGAAATCTGGAAATTTAAAGCAACACAATCAAATCACAATCACACACAAATAGACAGAATATTTAATATGGTTCACACTTATAAATAAGTGCTACATCCACAACCAAAGTGGTCAACTTTGGATTTGAAAATCGTGTACTAAGTTTTTCCACTAGATATTTTACAAACTAAATCTCTAATGGATTGTGTACAAAAATTTTGTTGACCAAGTGTTTGTGTGGGAGAATTGATATCAATAAGATACAATTCTCGTGAGCTATGAAAAGCTAGGTGTTTGCAATCAATGAAGAGCTTTAATGGACTGATCGTCTAGAGAGAAGCTCTTCAAAGAAGGAAGTACGATAGGACGTTTAAGCTTTTAATGCACTTGAAGAAGATGAAGAAGATTCGAGTTGTAGTTGTTGAAGTGTGTTGAATGCAGAATGGAGTCTCCTTTTATATGTAGGAGGAAGCTTGGAGCCGTTGGTAGTCTTCTAATTTGAATTTAAGAGCAATTAATGCTCTAATCTGTTGTTGACTCGATAGGCCGGCTCGTAGCTTGCAGCCTGTCTCCGACACTTTGCTAAAAATAGGCGGTCTGTGCTTGTAGGAGGAATGTCCTTTTCGAGTGTATGCTAAGAATGGAAACCTTCATTGAATGTGATTTGCAGTTAACGTTGCATCGAAGTTAATGAAAGCCTCAAATCAGACATGTCTTCGCTTCTCTTATCGACGTTCTTGAGGTTCTTCAACATTGCTGATGAGGCTTGGCTGATATGAGCTTGTCCGATATCCGAAAGGAAGACTGCTGATGCATAAATTGCCTATTGTGCAGAGGACGTCCGATGTCCTATAGGCTATCTTCTTCAAGGCAATATACAATAAGCAATCCTAAACTATTCAAGCTATGCCTAAGTTCAAGTTGCCACTCTAATGTACACGCAGCCCATTAGTCACCTTGACTTAGACTTAGGTTATGGATTCAAGCAAATCTAGGCTAATTATGCAACAATCTCCTCCTATTTGCTTGAGTCCATGACCCTACGAATACAATATCACCGACCATGTTCAAGTCTAGTAATAACATGCTTGTAAGATTGATATATTAAATAAGCATGCCCTAGATGAACTTACATAAAGGTCATTGTATTCAAGAATTACAAAGTGTTTACAAACAGGAAATTAAGCATCAGACACTTGTAATGAGACTAAATTTAAAGACATGCAGATAGGCGTAATAGGCAATATAGGACATGTCTTTAAACCAAGGGTTTAAATTTCATGCAATCACATAATAAGCAGCTCATAATAAACATGAAAGTTTTAAAACATAGACATTGTTAATTAAACAAGTTGTTTAATTACAAAGTTTAGTAAAAGATTATACAAAATATTATCTACCGGTTCTAGAAGATGACCGAGATGATGCACGACCTTTGCCTTTGCTCGATGAAGATTGCCCATAGCTTGATGCCCATTTAGAGTCAACAGCACCTTAAGTCTTGCAATCTCTTCGTTTGCCGCCGCTAGCTCTTCTTTAGTATCGGCCAATTCGGAGGAGAGCTCTTTGTTCTTCCGCTGAGCGAGCATTATGCTCAATGAGCTTGGTCTGCGATCATTGTTGAGTCCGGCCATCTCCTCCTTCATGGACGCAAGCGAGGCATCAATAAAGCCGAGGCGGTGCTCGCAGTTCGCGCTCCTTGCGATAGTAAGCCAAGTGCTTGGTCGTGAGGTTACGCGTCGCTCGCACGGAGGAGTGAACAGAGCGATTTGCCGGGCGTTGAGAGTGAAGCACAAGCTTGTAGCCGCTTCAATCATGTCGACGACCCGCATCATCTTAGTGGCGAGGTTGTCCCGCTTGGTTTCGAAGATGGCGACGTCTTGGAGGAAGAGGCCGAGATCCCGGCAAGGCGCCTTGGCCGGCCGAGATGGATCGTAGGCGTGCATCAAAGCGGCCTTTGCACCCTTGAAATTTCCATCACTGGGTCATACAATACCGCACATGGGTGATGTGAGACCGATCGCAGAGAGTTGGTGCAGGCCTTGGTTAGGTCAACAGAGATGACCTCAAAATCCTTCAAAAATTTATGGACGCCTCGCAGATAGGTATCGACGAGTCGATGACTCGGCGATGGTCCCGCCGAGGGGAGGATGGCGGTGGCTTGGGTAGGTGAGGGTGGAGGATGGCCGGTGGGAGACAGGATTGGCTAGAGGATGAGGGAGAATGGATGGTGGAGGAAATATCAACAGAGGGTGAAGGAAGGCTAGGAAAGATGCGAGGAACAGGAAGAGCCTTTCTATGTAGATGACATAGGAAAGGGGTGAATGAAGAAAGGGGAGGAGAAAAGAAAGGGAAAGGCTAGGAGAAAGGAAGAGAAGAGGGATGAGAGGGTTGAAGCCAAGGAAAGTGGTGACTACATCAATGAAGCCGTAGACCACGGGGTGAAAAAGGATGGAAGGATGGCCGATAATGGTGAAGACGGGGTTTAGGCAGAGAGAGGAAGGGGAGATGTCCGATTTGGTTGGAAGGGAAGGCCTAGGTCTTTATGGATTGCAACCCATTGGTTGAAGATCATAAGATCTTGAACCGAGTTGTGGGAGAAGAAGAGTTGTGACCAGCAGAGGAAGAGGGTCATAGAAGGCACCCCATTGAAAGATAATTTCACCGCGACATAGGCCGACAGGAAATCTCTTGGGGTAGTCAAGGGTGGCTAAGAAAGGGTCGAGTCGGCAGGTTTGGTTTAGGCCCGTCTCCGAAGGACAGCAGAGCTCGCACCTCGTGGTGTAGGTGGTTATAGGGATTGGTTTTTAGGCGTTTGGGAGGAGGCAGTCGAAGAAGGAGAGATAGGTCGTTTGGAGGATGGTGGTTGAGAAGAGGTGGCAGTGAGAAAGAAGGCTCTTGTGTGGTGGTTGTTTGGATGGGAGCAGAGGGAGGAGGTGAGAAAGTAGGTGAGGTGGTAGAGGTAGTAGGCGGTGGTGAAGGTGGAGAAGGTGGAGAAGGTGGAGAAGGTGGAGGAGAAGAGTTTCATCGGCAGCTCCCACAAAATGTACCTTCTTCTTTGCACTCTTTTAAAACGCTTGCCATGCTTGGACTTAGTAGGAGTGGAAGAGGCGTGTTGGTGATTGAGATGTTGTGGTGGGAACTGGTGGAGGAACAAACGAGGAGGAACTGGTGTGGATGAGACCTTAGGAAGGCCAAATGATTCGTCCGTGGGTAGAGGGTTTGTTTGGTTTTGGGTTTGGAGGAATGGGAGGTAGGTTTAGAGGTTTTGGAGAGGTCACCGGTTGGAAGGTTGATGGGTCCTTCTCAACTACGCCTTTGAGCGTGTTTCCGGTTTGTTTGAGTTTTGGGGTGAGAGAGGAGAGTGTTTAGGCTTTTGGTAGGGGCTCAAGAGCTCATATGGGTCATGATCTAGCCGCCGAGGTCAAAATGTTCAGCGGCTCACCCGATGGGTGTAGGCTCCTCCTCCTCACCGGTAACCCAGCGGCACAGTAGGTGACCTTCCTCTTACCCTTGCGGCTTGGGTAGAGGGCCACCAAGAGCGATAAGAAAGGAAGCAGAAGAAGCAGAGCAAGAGCGGAAGAAGCAGCAGCAAAGACTACCGCGTTGGTTGTCCTTTGGCCATATCATCCCTATAGCGGGTGATGTTGTTGACCGTGAAGACGTAGGTGTTGGACACCTTGATGAGGTCGTCAAGCGACCAGCTCATCAATCTCCTCATAACGGCGGAGGATGACATTGATAACCCCGACAAAGGGCCTCTTCATGGACGGGTGAGCTTGGACTTCAAAGAACGCCGGGACAAAGATTGAAAAGATGATCTTTGCCCGTTGAGTTGCTTGCGAAGGACCACGCCTTGGTCCACATCACCGTTGGGAGGTGAAGATGTCCTCGAGCCATTTTTGAACAAAATGCTCTTGTCGAGCAAATGGCCGATATGATAGGGGTTCTCGGGAAGAGGTTCCTAGACATCTCGGAAAACCTCTGGTTACCCTCATCATCTCCCTGCAAGTGCCGATTCGGCATCGGTCAAGTCCAATTTGCCTTCAAGGCCCAAGGATTTCTCCAACATCCTTGTAGGTCAACTTGATGTAGTGGCCTCGATGTAGCCCTTGATATAGCTTAAGTTGACGGCTCGAGGCACTAGCCGGAGGAGGGGCGTAATCATCCTCGTATAGAACTCCTCAGAAGATAGTTGTAGTGGGTGTCGTTGAGTTGGAACAGGGGAGGAGTCCACACTCGCCTAAATCTTTTAGCAAGGCATCACTAGCGGATGTGCAAATGATGGAGTCTATGTCGATAGTCATCCCGGGTGATAGCTTGACCTGGGAAGGGTCCTTATAGGAGTTCAGCCCAATGCACTGGTTGGCTTAGCAGAGGCAGAGGATGAAGTGGTAGTACTTTGAGGATTTAGATTTTCCCTACATGATCGGCAGTGAGAATAGCATATATAGAAATCGCAGATATGCAAGAAACAGCAGATAAATATGTAATCAGCAGATATTTATCAAAAACAAGTACTGTTCAGATCAAGACCCAAAACATAAACAATTTAAGAACAGTTCATGAACTCGGGTTTTAAAATGTGATCGATTTTGTCATTTTCAAGCAAACAAAGTAGCATAAACCGAATATATAGTGTCACATAAAGTATTAAAACACATTTTACACCACATAAACACGATTCAAGCAACAATTGTGAGAATCCAAAATTCTTCAATGGCGCTTGAACAACTCGAATTAGGTCAAAACCAGACCTAAACATAGAATTTAAATGAATAGAAAAGATGTAGAAATTCTTACCATTGATGATTTTAGCTAGAAAACGTAAAGATTTTGGAAAGTTTGAAGGCTTTTGGAGAGATTGTAGATTGGAAGTCCGAGGGTTTTTGAAAGTTTAAAATGGCGGTTGTTGAGAATTGTGAAGAGACACCGTACATTTTGCCCTTTTATACCTCCGACAGCCAATAAATGACATTTGATAAAATTTGAAGTCCGCATTTATTACCCGATGAGTTACGTACGTATGGCGCCCTTAAGTCTTCCTATATTATCGAGTCTCGCCTATTTTATCGAAGATCGCCGATGTGGAGATAGACACTTACCCAAGGTTGTCTATTTACTCTAGCAGAGTTGAGATCGGCCGATCACATAGCGCTTTAATAACGCAGCTTATGAAATAACTTAAAGAATTTAGCTAGAAAGGATTAAGGATCGAGGTCAAGCATACCAAGCTCTCCTCTTAAATATGCAAACCTGGTTGAATCAAGTGGTTTTGTGAAGATGTCGCTACCCGATTCTCTGTAGGCACATATTGCATGCCGATGTTACCTTTTTCAACATGATCTTTAAGAAAGTGATATCTCACATCAATGTGCTTTGTTTTGGAGTGCATGACAGATTTTGAGATCGAAATTGCCGATGTGTTGTCACACATTATAGGACAATCATCGCTTTGATCTCATAGTCCACTAGTTCGTTTGATCCACAGCAGGAGAGCTAGCCGCCAGCCTATGTATTCGCTTCGCTTGTTGAAGTTGAAACAGAGGTTTGCTTTGTGGCCCATGAGACAAGTCTATTTCCTAAGAATTGACATGTCCCACTTGTGCTTTTCCGTCAACTTTACATGCAGCAAAATCAGCATCGAATAGCCTATAAGATTAAAAGATGAATCTCTAGGATACCGATTCCCAAATTGGGAGTATCTATCGATATCCGATGATTCTTTGACTGCTTGTAGGTGAGACTCCTTTGGATCGCTTGAAACCTAGCACAAACACAAACAAAGAAACATGATATCGCCTACTAGCGCTAAGTATAAAAGTGAACCAATCATGCCTCAGAGAGTCATGTCCACTTTCTTGCCCTTCTCATCTTTGTCAAGATGGCGCTTAGTAGCCATAGGAGGCCAAGCTGTTTGCATTCTCAAGACCAAATTTCTTGATGACATCCTTTGCATATTTGGCTTGATTGATGAAGATACCATTTGAACTTTGTTGAATTTGAAGACCAAGGAAAAATTGAGCTCTCCCATCATGCTCATCTCAAATTTACTCGCATAAGCTTTTCAAACCTTTTGCAAAGATTTTCATTAGTAGAACCAAAGATAATATCATCAACATATATTTGAACAAGTAAGGAATGACCTTTATGCTTCATAATGAAAAGAGTAGTGTCAATTTGACCTCTTACAAAGCCTTGAGATATCAAGAACTTTGAAAGGGTCTCATACCGTGCTCTTGGAGCTTGTTTAAGTCCATAAAGGGCTTTCCTCGGCTTGTAGACATCTTCTCTCCTTGAAGTCTATGAACCCGGTGGTTGCTCAACATAGACTTCTTCTTGAAGTTCTCCATTCGAAATGCACTCTTTACATCCATTTGATAAACTTTGAAGTCCTTGTAGAGGCATAGGCCAAGAATAATCGATAGCCTCTAATCTTGCAACAGGGCAAATGTCTCATCATAGTCAATACCCTCCTCCCGTCGTATCCTTGGGCTACCAGCCTTGCCTTGTTTCTTGTAATGTTGCCGTTTTCATCCATTTTGTTTCTAAAACCCACTTTGTGCCAATAACGCTTGTCCTTTAGGCCTAGGTACTAGTGACCGGACTTGGCATCCGTCAAATTGGTTTAGCTCTTCTTGCATAGCTTCCACCCACTTGGATCTTCCGAGCTTCATCAATCTTTTGGGTTCAATGTTAGATACAAATGCAGTAGAATACATGCATTCGTTTCTTGAAGCTTGTCTAGTTTGAACACCAAAGATTAAGATCTCCAATGATTTGAGTGATAGGATGATCTTTTACTTCCCTAACTTCGCAGTTGAACTTGTCCTATTGTATCGGCAGAGTTGGATTCTTGAGAAGTAGAAGTAACCAAGCTTGGTTTTCTAAAGGGTAGGTTAATTCCAAGGTAGGTTGTATGACTTCGGTGTGGAAGGCAAAGGGGATTCAGGTTTTCGAGTGTTCATTTGATGGTTCGTTTGAGGATTCTAACAGTTGACTCTTGGAAGCTCTTGTGAAGAAGGAGGATCACAGATGGGATTAGGCCGTTTCGCACTGCCTCATATTCATCGAATCATTAGTAACCTTAGGAGCCAAATGTGGCCCAATGAAATCAAATTCATCAAAAGAAACATGTACGATTCAACAACTTTAAGTGAAGTTTTATTGTAAACTCGTATGCTTTTGAAAACTTGGCATATCCCAAAAATTCCTTCATCACTTTTGGATTCAAACTTACCTCTATGTTCTCTACCATTGTAAAGAACATAGCATTTACAACCAAATATTTTAAAGAATCCAATGTTGGGAGTTTCGCTCTCCATATTTCATATGGAGTTTTGTTATGAAATTTATTTATGATGGACTGTTTTGTGTGAAGCAGCGCACACCGCCAAATACATAGGCGCTTGGCTTCAGAATCATTGTCTTTCCGCTTCAATGAGAGTTCTGTTCTTCCTTTCAAAGAACTCCATTTTGTTGAGGTGTGCCAACCGCAGAGAAATTGTGACCAATTCCATGGTCATCACAATATTTGGCAATACCATTGTTCTTGAACTCGTTCCATTGTCCGATCCGACATCGAAATATCATCCAGCCTTCCGAGTTTGTAGTCTTCAAGAGTTCGAATGATGTCATATGCTTCATCTTTGGAGGACATCATTTCTACCCAAGTAAATCTTGAGTAATCATCAACTACTACAGAGTATACTTGCCGCCACCAAGACTTGTAGTAGTTACAGTCCAAACAGATCCATGTGCAAGAGCCGTAGAGGTCGGTTGTTGATGGCAAGGCTTGCTTTTGAAGGAAGATTTATGTAGTTTGCCCAGCTTGACATGCTCGCAGACGTGTGATTCACTGATATTTTAGGCAAACCGACAACTAGATTGTCTTTTGATAGCTTCTCCAGGTATTTGAAATTGAGATGACTAAGCCTTTGTGCCACAACCACTGTTGTCGGTTGATGACCTAGCAACCAAGCAAAGATTTGATTTTCTTCCAACAAAGATTTAGGTCAACAAAGATAGACATTTCCTTTTCGAACCCTGTCAGATAGTTGAACATGTCTCATTGTCCTTTATGAGACATTGACTTGAGGAAAACCGACATGTTAGCCCTTTATCACGTAATTGTGATATGCTTAGCAGATTGTGCTTTAAACCTTCAACTAGAGAGACTTTGTTGATGGAGAGATTGCCTCGATTATACTTCCATAACCAATGGTCTTCCCTTTGAGTTATCTCCAAATATGACCGAGGGACCTTTGCTTCAACAATGCTTGAAAGAAGATTTGGATCACCATCATATGCTTTGAGCATCCACTGTCTAGATACCATAGATCTTTCTCTTCTTCATTGATGACCATAAAGCATTCCGAAATATAGACATTTAAGAATATGGTCCCCTTTTATTTTTGGGTCCTCAAGGTTAGCAACTTTTGGGATCCACACTTGTTTAACCTTTGGAGGAGTAAATCCTCTAGATTTAGGTGTGAATCTCGAAGGCATTCATGAATCTCATGACCATGGCATTTGCAGAAAGAGCATTTGTGAAATCCTTCAACATGAGTAATGATTTCTTTTGAGGCTTCTTAATATCGCAGCTTTGAATGATCTTTTCTCGATAATTGGCCTATAGGACTTAGGCCGATAATGCCTTTTCTTGTTGATGTTAGGTTTACCATAGGTAGACCTCTTATCAAAAGATTTTGTATTTACAGCACATGTCCTTTAAGCTTTTTATCTCGAATTCACTTCTTTTACCCTTTTATAGGCAAGTGTTGGGATCAGCAGCCTTGCCTTTGACAAATTTAATAGGTTTGAGCCGAGAATTTCTAGACTTGCTATTAGTCATCCCTGTTTTCTTAGGGTGACTAATGGCGTTTTAGTTGCTCGACTCACTATTAGCAGAGTCATTCGATTGCTTTCTTTTGGACTTGTCTTTTGTGTTTTGGGATAAACAAAAGGAACTTTGTTAAAGCCAAGTCCTTGCCTTTGGGAGACGCTGGTCATAAGAAACTCCTACAACCAATTCTTCAAAGAATCACTTCGGATGTCTCATCCTTTTGAGAACCGAAGAACTACCTACTTTGAACTCACTTTGGAAACCAATACCGCTTTGTCATCTAAAGTTTTCGGTTTGAGAGAATGGTATCAAAGTTTCCTTTAGAGTTATTCCAAGTATTGACAACCTTTTGAAGGTCATCTTTCTCGAATTTATCTTCTTGATGTGTTCAAGTAGAAATCCACTTTTTCATCAAGGCTTTGTTCTCTTTTTGCAATTTGATACTTTCACTTGTTGTCTATCAAGATCTTTGATCTTAGACATCAAGGTTGATTTCTCGAGACACTAGTTCATGCTTCTTGGCTAATTTCACATAGGCACTTTGAATTTTGAAAATTCTTCCAAAGATGTCTTTGTTAGCTTTGATGAGCTCTCCTTTGATGGTTCATTGAGCTCATCATCATCATCATGTCATCTTGTTGAAATGGTAGTGACCTCACCGAATCATGTGGTGACTCCCGGCCATAAGGCATATGTTGGCTTCTTCAAAGAAAGTCACAAGAGTCATCCTCATCGTTGTCGTGTCACACCATGTAGGCGATTGCTTTCATCAATGTCTTCACCACCATCCCTTTTTGTTTTTGAAATTTAGTTTCGGACGTTTCTTATAAAATTCATATTTTGGCTTTGGACATTTAGAGGCAAAATGGCCTGGTTTCCTACAATTAAAACAAACTAGCTCATTATCCTTTTGATGGTCTCCGATTTATAAGGAGCAGAATTTTTGGTTGAGCGCTTGTTTTATAAGGAACGGCAGCTTTGTGAGAAGACTGCCTATGTGATGATGGTTTATTAAACCTTTTGAAACGTTGATATTTCTTTACAAACATAGCAAAGGCTTCGTCGAAAGAATATCATCATCTTCACCGGAAGTAGAAGGTGTTTCATCGGGTTTTGAACAGAAGGTTCAGACATGGCCGGTAAGGACAAGTTTTTAAAACTCTTTTCCATTTCTTGAGCTTGTTGGATCTCAAGCTCATAAACCGAAAGACTAGCATAAAGGTTTCTAAGAGTCAATTTGTTTAAATCTTTTGACTCTTTCATGGCGTGATTTTAACATGCCATAGACCGCCTAGTGCATTTAGAAATCTCATGTTTATTTCTTTCTTTTCATACTTCTTTCCTAATGAATAGCAAGAGTTGACTACCTCATAGAATCTCATAGGCACTTCGCGAGACTCTTTGGGATCCTTTTGAAGGAGTCAAACTTCGGATGCAGTATATAATTTGTTGTTCTTTGTCTCGCCATCACCTTCAAGATATTCAAGGATGGCTTCCCACATCTCCTTTGTCGTGTCCAAGTTGATAATCACGATAAGTACTTATATCAACACGTGGTAATGATGTTGATGGCCTTTCCATCCGAGCATCATTCTTTCGTCTTCATCATCCCACTCTTCTTCCGGCTTTGGTACTTCAGTGCAGCTTGGATCTACCGCGCTGTATTAGGCTTCATTGGAATTCGGGTCCATCCGTGACACATTTCCACAAACGTTTGTCAATTGAGTTCATATGTCTTTTAACTTTATCTTTCCAGATGTCAAAGTGAACTTCATCCAAGACAGACAATGGTTCACGTTTGAGGTTTCCAACATTTGGTGAGCAGCCATGATCTTTAATCTCTCAAGAGGTTAATCTCGGAAAAACTAGTTTTCAAAGAGTTAAGCTCTGATACCAATTGTTAGGTCCAAGGTTGCTCTATATAGGCTAGAAGGGGGGGTTGAATAGCCTATGTCCAATTTTTGAAATTGATTCAAAAATCTTACTTCACTAGGGTTTTATAAATTTTGCAGGCGGAAGACTTGTGAAGCACAGACAAGTTGAGAATGGCCGATCTTGGCGGGACAAGATCGCAGCTTCTTAACGATTGGAAACTGAAATTTAAAGCAACACAATCAAATCACAATCACACACAAATAGACAGAATATTTAATATGGTTCACACTTATAAATAAGTGCTACGTCCACAACCAAAGTGGTCAACTTTGGATTTGAAAATCGTGTACTAAGTTTTTCCACTAGATATTTTACAAACTAAATCTCTAATGGATTGTGTACAAAAATTTTGTTGACCAAGTGTTTGTGTGGGAGAATTGATATCAATAAGATACAATTCTCGTGAGCTATGAAAAGCTAGGTGTTTGCAATCAATGAAGAGCTTTAATGGACTGATCGTCTTAGAGAGAAGCTCTTCAAAGAAGGAAGTACAGATAGGACGTTTAAGCTTTTAATGCACTTGAAGAAGATGAAGAAGATTCAGAGTTGTAGTTGTTGAAGTGTGTTGAATGCAGCAATGGAGTCTCCTTTTATATGTAGGAGGAAGCTTGGAGCCGTTGGTAGTCTTCTAATTTGAATTTAAGAGCAATTAATGCTCTAATCTGGTTGTTGACTCCTGATAGGCTGGCCTGTAGCTTGCCTGTCTCCGACACTTTGCTAAAAATAGGCGGCTTGCTAGGAGGAATGTCCTTTTCGAGTGTATGCCAAGAATGGAAACCTTCATTGAATGTGATTTGCAGGTTAACGTTGCATCGAAGTCAATGAAAGCCTCAAATCAGGACATGTCTTCGGCAGTTCTCTTATCGGACGTTCTTGAGGTTCTTCAACATTGCTGATGAGGCTTGGCTGATATGAGCTTGTCCGATATCCGAAAGGAAGACTGCTGATGCATAAATTGCCTATTGTGCAGAGGACGTCCGATGTCCTATAGGCTATCTTCTTCAAGGCAATATACAATAAGCAATCCTAAACTATTCAAGCTATGCCTAAGTTCAAGTTGCCACTCTAACAGACACGCAGGCCCATTAGTCACCTTGACTTAGACTTAGGTTATGGATTCAAGCAAATCTAGGCTAATTATGCAACAGAATAAACATTGAATTATGTTAATCTTTATTTAAACTAAGTTACTTACCATACTCGTCTGATGCTCAGCGATTCTGATGGACCCCGTCATGTGCTTCGTTCCAGATCCCGACCCTTTAGCCCTATTCTTCTTTGCCCTCTCCAAGGTCTCCTTGGCGGCAGACCAGACCATTAGGTTTCGTACTGAGCCCAAACCTCCTTGATCATGTTGGGGAGCTGCCTCTTCAAGTCGACAAAGAACTTCGACTTCGTCTTGTAAATGAAGTCCTTGTACCGACTGGTAGCCATATCCTCACCGCTTTGGCCTCATCATCCGAATACCCGGGCTAAGAATACTTTCTCTACAAAAAATTGCATGATTAAATAACGATATAATAAATAAACATTTCAAACAAAGTAATTATATTACTGTTGCACATTAAATTCTTGCCACCATTCTTCTTTTTTTGCCGCTGAGACATTTCTATATTGCGGCCAGAAGTCGACGTGCTGAGAGGAACGAAGAAGATCTTCGGACCAACGTGAGGGCTGAGGGGTGGCTCCTATAAATCTAATAAAAATTCAATTTTCAGTTCTTATATATGAAAATACAACAAATTAACTATGAAATAAAATAACATAAGAAAAAAGTGTAAATAGGTAGAAACTTACTATCTGAAGCGAGGATCAATGGACGTTATAATCCTTCCCTCCGAGTCTAAAGGGCTGCTCCTCGGTAGAGGTCGGTACTGTAGATAAGGGTGTGGTAGGAGAGCCCTACATGAAATCCACATCTTCTAGAGATGTAGACGGTGCTGGCTGTGCGCCAGTAATAGAAGTAACTAGGGACCGCACCTTCCCTAGTCTACTCCTACTGCTAGCTCCTCGGGCAGAAGACATATCTAAATACAATAACAATAATAAATGAACTCAAACCAAAATAGCATACATAAATAATAATAAATGAACTAATCATAAGATAAAGTATACAATCGTATTACATGAATTGAAACATGCAAAGATGTCTGAAATAAAGTACATTATTATTTTAAATTTTAAATGACTGTCTATGTAACGCCCGCGCCATTTGCATCATTTGCATTCTTTCTATGTTATGTCCTTCATATTGACATCGTCATTTCATGTGCGAATTTCATCCGAATATGTTGGCATTTGAGTTTATTGTACACTTTTTGAGTATATTAATATGTGTTAGAAGTTTCGTAGTTGTTCGCATTCGATTTGGTGTGCATTCGTAGCTTCATTTTATGTAGTTTAGATTGTGTTTCGGATGTTGTTTGGACTTGGTTTGGGTTTGGGATCACCTTAGAATCATGTGAGAACTTTTAGACATCATTTTGAACAACCTTGGAAAGGCCCAGCGCGCCCTAGCGCACCAAACCCGCGCCCTAGCGCGCCTGTTCTCTGAACTTTGCAAAAATCAGACTGAAACTTCAGCCAGGTGCCGCGCCCTAGTGCACCAGACATACGCCCTAGCGCGCTCCTGCGCCCTAGCGCGCCTGCTGCGACCATTTTTGTAATTTTTTTTGACTTTGACTTATTGACTCTAATCCAAGGGCTAGGATTGACCACGACCTTTGACCACTTAAACCAGATATCCTTAGACATTAAGTGACCTTAGGGGTCTCCTATTTCACTCCATTTCCATCTTCTTCCACCTTGAGTTCTAGAGAGAGAGAAAAGAGTGTTCTTGAGAAAGAAAGTAGCACAACTTTGCCATTTGGTACCGGATTGACGATCCGACTTCGCCATCGCGAAGCTCTTGCCTAGGAGAACATTTTACCTGGGTTGCATGTGGGAAATCTTGGTTTAATTCTCAAAGTTGTAAGCTACTATCCCTTGTTCTTCTTCAATTATGAGTTGTTTTACATGTTAGACTTATTATTTGGTGATGTATGTTAGAAATCATCAATTTTGAGTATGTTTGACTATGTTAACTTTTCAAATTCGTGGTTGACTTTTTGGTTGTGTTTAGAGACTCATGTTTACATGTTAGAAATGTGGAATATGTTTAGTAATTGTTAAGTTTACGGTATGATTAATTCGCGTAAACTCGAACTCATTAGAAACCGAAAATGACTCTAACGGAGTTCGTTAGGATTTCATAATCGATGAGACCACGTGTGTGACTTGGGAATTCTTGAATGATTCGAGTGATTCGTTAGAAAATTTGGTTACACCGATTGTGTGTTTAATATTACATAAATTGTCGTAATTATTGTAAGTTGGTTATTTGTGGTGTGAGATGATTATAACTCACTTGTGACATTCATATCATTGTCAATTGTTGTTGTTGTGGTATACTCCCTACTTTGGAGTATGACCTTTTATATTTAAATGTCGAGTAAACATCTACTTTTGCATTTAGTTAAGTCCATGGCATATTTGTTGGTGGTGTATTGACGCTCGATTATTGCGTGAGCTGGGGCTACGTAATAGTCGAAGGCCAATACATCGGGCCTCGCCCTACCGTTGGCCACGGTAGGGGTATAGCGCCATTTGTTGTATGGAATAAACGCAACCATGGTAAGCTATATCCGTGGTAGATTCTTGGGTTGTAGGGACCGAGATCACCCGTCGACGTGAATACAGAAGATGGTTCACATGTGTTTTGGTTATAATTGGTTGGTTTTCTTGTTCGAGCACGTCAACAACAGCTCTACACTTGGTATATTATTGGTTGGTTGGTTGGAAGTATTGGTTTGGTCGGAGGTGTACCTCGACGCCGTATCCCTTTTAATGTGTTTACTTATAGTTCTTATGTGCTTCCTATATGAACGAATGTTGGTCATGGTTTCCAACCGGTATGGGACGGTTGGCGATCGTCGAGCCTCTCGTGTAGTATGGGGTTGTTTGGCTATGTGCAATACATGTTATTTCCGTTTAGTATTGAAATGATATTGTGATGACATGAATACTTGTTACATTTATTGTCTTGCATCTAGCATGCCATATTGTTGCATTAGTAGCTTATTGAGTTTTCAACTCACCCTGTTTGTTTTCATTTGTTTTCCTTAGATCAAGCAACGGCGAGGAATCCCTAGTGTTCGTGTTTCGGTTCATTTGGGACGACATCTTTTGGTAGTGCACCTTGTGCCTAAGTATTTTCTTTTGGTGAGGCCGAGGGTGTACTTGTTACTTAAACAATGTATTTGTTGGGTAGATGTCCTGATTGTTATAGGTTATATTCTTTTGTTGTGCCGGCATGGTTGCCGTGCTGTTGTACATATTGTTAACTTTTATTCCGCGTACTCTGATATGTTTATATATGTACCGAGCATGTTAGCTCGAGTTTGTTGTTGCTAGCTAACGTGTTGTTTCTCCGGCTTGTTTCGCCGTCGAGGTTTAGTATTGTTTAAAAGGTTTGGTGGTTTAAAGAAAACTTGCACGTGCATTACAGGGTTTTCTCATGACTTTGCATTCTTTTAAATGAAATTTTTGAGATGCTATTTTCGTGTTTTCCGCATTGTCTCGCGGTCCGAACGAGATTCACATCGGATCTCGGGTCGGGTCGCGACAGTCTATCTTCCTCGCCACTAGTTTCTTCTAAGTCTTCCTTTTCATCATCAGACTCTGCATCACTATTAGAAAACTTAAGCTATTCTTCATTCTCGTCCTCAGATGCCGATGAAATCTCAACTTTTCATCTAATGAATCAACTTCAAATAATGCGAGTTGACCTGGTGGTCGAGGGGGAAGAGGTGGCAAATCAACCGGTAAAATTTCATCGTCTTCCTCTCCATCTCTAACCAGATATGTAGCATCATCCAAGGCATGATCAACTGATGAACCATTCGGAGGGATAGGCATTTCATCCTCTTGGTAACATGCCTCGAGTGATGACTCAATAATGGTATCCACTTGGTATGGTATGTCAATCGTGCTTCTAGCCTTGGTCTTCGAAACAGCCCACAATCGGCTGGACTCAGCACACCGACGAGGGTAAGGTGTCATGTATACCTACTGAGGTTATGATGCTAAGATGAAAACGTCATCACCCGAATATCAAGACGTCTTCTTTATATCAACGAGGTCAAATACTTCATGCTTTTTAATACCTCGTTCAGCATCTCGCCAGTCACAATTAAATAGGGCAACATGTTTCCCCCTAAATACCTCAACTCGATGACTTCTTTGAGGACACCATAATACTCAAGATTTTCTTTAAGGTTAACATCACTATTCCACGATAGTTTTGTCTCCCCGTAAGTATTAGTATGGAAGACATATCCATTCACAAAATATCTATTGTACAAATTAACTTTCATGTACGGAGGAGAAGCTAATTCTTTTAGCCTCGCAGCTTTGGCATCATTAGGATGCTCCAAGACCTATAAAACATTCATAGATTCATTCATCTATAATATTTTAAGAATGAAATTTTAAAAGAAATTATACAAACTTAACATAAGAGTGAGATGAATTTTTATATATTTATTTAGCCAGGAAGGAAACTCTTTGTCTGTCTTGATTTGTATTAGATCTTCAGACATATCTCGAGCTTCAGCTTCAAACATTCTGCATTAGTAGCAGACAAGGACGATTTTAAGAAATTTTAACACAACCTAATACCTATTTGTAATATTGCTGACTTAAAGGAATTTCTGACTTACACAAAATGATCCTCAACCTTGGGACAATCAAGGAGAACATATAGTTTGGCAGCATCAAACTCTTTGGGGGTTAGCATTCGCTGACCAACCCGTTTGCCCAGGAATCGCCAAGGGGAAGCAAAGCCAGAGATGCCTCCATAAGAGTCAAACTCTCCACCGTCATAATTGCGGCTAACCCTAGTCAATCTTGTCTCAATATCAGGATGAAAATATGTGGCGGCAAAGGCAATACTTTCATCTATAATAACAGCCTCTGCAATTGAGTCCTCAACCTTGGCCCTGTTGCTCATCTTCCTTTTCAATTGAGTCCTCAACCTTGGTAACTTCACACAATAGAAGCCTAGGATGTCATATGAGACATAAATCAAGAAAAATAGGGGGTAGTACCTTACCTCTTGTCGAAAAATATGAGAGAAAACAAAATTTATTCTGTGGGAAAGCTTCCTCTAGCCAAGACCTTCGCAACGGCGTGCTCATCTAGATGATAGCAGTATCTCCAATACTATCATCTAGTTTTTCTTATGTGACATACTTAAACAAGAAGACCTCTTTCGTATGTAACAAAAAAATTATTAAATAGAGACTCATCTTTCTAAACGTGCTCCAATATAAGACTCCTTTTAAAATATTCTTTCAGACACTACAATTTTTTATAATTAATTATAAAAACTAAAAAATAAAAATTATTTCATACAGCAACTGCGTGTGTAAATTTTTTTACTAAATGGATGATTGTATTAGGGAAGCACAAATTAGGATAAAAGAAGGGGGGGCCAATGACAATGTTTAAAAGTAGAATCAGAAAGCCCTAACTTCAGCTCAGCCGGTACACCGTCACCATGTCAAGCCGGTGGAAGGGAAATTGAAGAAAAAGCCGGGAAAATTTCAAAATCAAGACCTATCACCGTAAAGCAATGGCGAGCGGGAATTTCAAAATTGACCGCCATATCAAAGTCAACCTCCAACGGTCGGATCAAACACCTCGCACAACCCTGGTAATTTCTCTATCGCTATCTCCCTCCCTCAATATATATCTTGCCATCGTCCCAATTCCCTCTCCCTATCTGTCATCATCGTCCCAATTCCCACGCACAACTTCATCACTCACTGAGTTTCGTTATTATGGAGAAACGTTTTCGTCTTGGCTTTCGATTCTGCCCCGAACCCCATGAGTGTATCGAGTATCTCATTTGCAAGGTCACCTCTCGGCCGTTGCCTGTGGATGGTGTTATTTTCGATCTCGACCCCTACAACGCCAAACAAATTCCCGACATCTTCTTGTCTGCTGAAAACAGAGGTGAATTGTTCTTATTCACCAAATTGCATAGAAAGGGCAAAATAGGTCACAAAAACGCCAATCGCACCGTCGGCAATGCAACTTGGCACAGTGATTATACCCTTGATGTCACTGATCCCCAAGATAGACTGATTGGCAAGGCCACTAAATTGAGTTATCGCGAAAAAGGGTCTTATTCCAAATACAATCGCCGATTTCTCATGACCGAGTACACCCTACTCGAGGGAACTTCTCTCCAATACGATTCTTTGAAAGACTATGTTCTTTGTCACATTGTCAAGAACGATCGGTGGTGTAATGGTAAGAAAGTTCGCAAGTCCAACTGCATTTCTACTAGGAATCTAGTTCCTGTTTTCGAACAATCGGATCCCCTAGTTGCCGTGTCTCCTCCAAATTCCATGGAATTCCCCTCTCCTGATGATGCTGCTCACACTTCTTTTCATTCATGTGAAGTTGAAACACCAGTTCAAGATGTTCTGCCACTTGCTACGGAAACCGTTTCCCAACACTTTCATACCCCAGTCGTTGCTCCTCAAGATGGCCAAGTTCTCATGTTGACAGACTATCAAACTGAAATCCCACTCCTCGATAACATGTGGGACGATTGCTTCGAGTTCTTTAATGATGAAGGATTGATCAACTTCTAGAAGATGAATTGTCTAGTTTCGCTTGTTTGTAGATTGATATCTAGTTAGTTTTATGAACATCACTTATGGGCAAATTGTGAAAATCCCTTCTTTTTGATGATTGAGTATATACTATTCTTTGATTGATTCAATATATTTCATTCAGATTTTAATTTCCAATTTGATCCTTTGTCTTTTACTTCTTTGTTCATGCATAATGCTTGGACAATGGATATTATGTTTATCTCTCTGTGCATTTATACTTGAACGAACAGTGGATATTTACTTTCAGTACTTTTGTTCATGTGCTCCGTTGCGCCATCAAATTGTTCTTACTGGTTGAATATATTATTTTGTTAAATTTTTTTGCCATGTTGAAAATTTCAATTTCCTGTAATCCTACGATAGATGGACTGTCATTTGAATGGCCTATAGACTGAGTAAGAGTGTTCCCGTGTTACCTCTTTGTACAGTTTATGTTTGGAGGCTCTGACTGCAATTATCACTGTTTAAAACTAATTGGATTGAGTGGTTCCAAGTTCTGGTGTGTCGTTATGTGGTTATGTTGTCTATCTTGAAGGAGATCTGAAAATTGTTGTATGTTTTCAAACAGAAGTAAAGCTGTTGTCCTCCTATGCGCCTCTGTGGGGGTGAACTAAACGTTCCTTTGCTCTTCTTAGGAGTTGTGCAGACAAGTAAATGGATGTTTGTAGGAAGTATTAGACTTACTGAGTTAAACAAAAGTGCTTCCTCTCCTCTTGCATCGAGGTTTATCCTTGATTTTCTCTTCGTTATGAGCTACCTGAGGAATTCATTTCCGTGAAGCTAATTATTGCTTGCAGGGTTTCAAGCTCTTGTCAAAGATGAGTACTCCTTCAGCAATTTTTCTTTGTCAAAGGTTGGGGCTAAAGGGTCATGCACATAATGTCAAGTTAATAGTCGTATGTTTTTAAAACTCTAGTTTTCTTTCCCCTCATCTCTACTACCAGTAAGCAGTTTCAAGGAAATAAATGATATGCTGCTAAACTTGGTTTCTCAATTTATACGACGTTCGTGCTAGGATTCTGTCTTCGTTGCTATTAAGTGGACTCGTAAATGTAGCAGCTGAAAACTTTAATTGAGATTTGTTTGTTGTCTCATAGAAAGGGAGCTTAGAGACCTTTGTTTTGCTGTTTGAACATAATGTTTGCTTGAACCTTAAGATTATTACTCCCTCCGTTCCACTCAAAGAGTCCACGTTTGAAAAATCTAATAATTACGGGATATATAAGTAGTATTGAAGTTGATCATAATTACAAAAATATTTTAGCATAGTTAACATGTTTGCACCACATGTAGAGGGTAAAGTTGAAAATTTTATGGAGATTGTAAACTCTTTAAGTGAAATATTCCAAAATAGTATAATGGATTCTTTGCCTGGAACGGAGGGAGTATCTCTTTCAACCAATTGAGAAGACAACTAGTGATCATGGCTACACTGCCACCTCCTCAACCAGGACAGATGAGTTTAAACTTTGTCAAACATGATAAGATGTTCTCATCGAAAGGGAGCATAGAGACCTTAGTTTTGCAGTTTTGAGTATCAAGTCCGCTTGAACGTTTGGATTATCATCTCTTTTTCAACCAATTCAAAAGGCCACTACTGATCATGGAATACTGCGACTCTGCCATTCCTTCTAGGGAGAATTCTTATGCATAATCTTTCATCATTTGGATCCTTAAAAAGTACCCTAAGTGTGCTTATTAACATTTTTCAATCAATAAAGCAAAAGTAAACATAGCTCAAAGATTGAGTAGCCAACATTTTAAGTTGGTCGACATAGATATGATATCTATATGGCGATAAGGCAACACCATAGACACCCACCTCGTCCAACTTTTATGCAAACTCACTTTTCTGTCAAGGTGACAAAACCCCATATTTTTTGGGCTTTAAATAACACTAAAGTGTATCATCTATAATAGGTCTAATGGCAAACCAAACCAACATTCGCACACTCCAATTTGAAAAATGCTAACGTCCTTCACTTATCCGACAATATAATCAACTTAAGACCACGTACAATGGAGTAGCTAGTGGGTAGCAATCGGGTAGCTACTCTTCCAACGGAGTATCTTCACGGGAACTAAATTGAGAAAAGTGCATTTGAGTAGCCAAATAAGCTACTCAAATTCTTCCAAGGGTGTCCAAGAAAACGCCACCGTTTGGCCCAAAAAACATACAAAATGGTACCGTTTTGTTTTGAAACGAATCTTTTAAAAAATCGAAGACAGCATGCGTGCACAGTGGGTTGCCGCGCCTTTCCACGTGTCGCTTAAATAATGGCTCTGTTTAATTTTTTTCCCCTTTACTTTTCACGGCCAATTTTCAGCCAAATAAAATGTTTTTTTTTTTGAATTAAAGTACACAATTTTAGCTATAAAAAGAGACTTGTTTTGTTGAATTTGGACATCCAAGCAATTTTCTACAAATTTTCAAAGTTTCTTCCTCTTTTCCTTCATTCTCTCTCTTCAAATCAGATTTTAAAGCCATTTTAAGGTATTTAAGCTTAATTTATTGCTAATATTATTATTTTTAGTTAAATATTATAATTATCAATATTGCTATTATTTTGTTAATTTTTAATTATTAATATTATAATTATCAATATTGCTATTAAATATTATAATTTATTGCTAATATCATTATTGTTATTATTTTAAAGCCATTTTAAGGTATTTAAGCTTAAATACTATGATCAAACTGACATCACAGATGGTAGTTTAGCATGGCAATATTTTAACGAGCGTATTCCCGAGCACGAGAGGTATCTCCAAAGAAGGTGTCTTGTTCGAGATAGGGAAACACATCGCCGCCTGATTCATGATTTGATTGAAAATATTTGGAGATTTTTTAGTAATCAACATGTCGGTGGTTGAATAATCTTAGATTTTATTGTTTTTGTATTTTCTTCGCTTTTATTGTTGTATTTTTCTCAAATTTTTCCTTTTAATTGTTGTAATTGTATTTTTATTTTTAAATGAATTAATTAATATTAAGAAAATAGTAGTAGTTTATGGAGTTTTTATACAATTAAATAACAAATAATAATTAAATTATTTTTTAATTAAATAATGAATACTAATTAAAGTATTTTTCAATAAAAAATAATAAAAATATACGAAATTTATTATTATTAAAAATTAATATGAGTTCGAAAATATTAATTTAACAAATATCAAATTAAAATTGCATAAACAAAATAATAAACAAGAATAAAGATATTAAATTAATGGAGATAAAGATGGTGGGGTATGTAAAAATATTAGAGTTTGTGCCACCATTGAAAGGAGGTTTTTGATTGAGTAGCTAATGGGTAGCTTTAAGGGTATTTTTCTAATAAAATTGATTGAAAATGGTGGGAAGCTCCCTTAAGCTCCCCACCCATTGTACATGCTCTAATTTCATCGTAGTTTATACCGACTCACGTCACTCTCCAATCCAAAAGCTTTAGTGAAGGGTTGAGTTGGCCTTATTATTTATTATTTTTTTCTTTTCATTGTCACTTATTGACTTAATTCTCAATATGGTAACCCTATTATTCAAAAGGTCCGATAAATTCACTCTATAAATATTTTTCAAACTTTAATAACTATACTTAAGCAAAAGTGTCAATTTGGTCACCCAAAGTGAATGACGTTAGTTTTGTTGGACGAAAATCTTTAAAAAGACTAAAATGCCCATTACCTTTGAAACTTAAATAAGAAAAAGACTTAAATGTCCTTTTGAGAACACGTGACGTCCATTTGAGCTCAAATGCACAATTCAATATTTAAAATATAACGCGTAACCGAAGCAGCCGGCGGATGATACAATGTCGTCTCTAAATGTGAAAATGTTAATTTTTTGTATTGGAAGTATGCCGGACCACCTTCATTAACGGTGGTGGCTGGAGGCATGAAAGGAACGAGACTTTTGCAGTTGTGCGTAGTAAAGGAGAGAAACAACGAGAGAAAAGTAATTGTTATTTAATGTTTTCTAACACTACTATTACAAAAGAAACAAAACATTTCTATCTAAGGCCTAAATGGGCTTACAAATAACAAATAAATCAAATGGGCCTTTTGGGCCTAAAAGGATAATATCTTCTGTTAGATCTATGTTGATGTGCTCAGAGTATAGGTTAGAGGAGGGGGGTGAATAGCCTAAATGACCTTTATTAAAAATTTTATCTGATTTAAAGATTATGTTGAAAAACAGTGATGAAATAATTAATTGGATGGGTCATCTTTCAGATTTAAGCAACATATCTGATTATTGAGAAATAAGCTTGTGACGACCCGAGTCCGAGATTCGATGTTGAACCCCAACTCGGAGCACCAAACGGAAGAAGAACTAAATAAAGCAAGCCACAAAAGCTCAAAACCAAAAACAAGCAGCGGAATTCTAAATAAAATAGGAGTTTCAAAAACTCGAATAACAAAGTCCCAACAGCAATACAAAACCTCCACGGCCATACGCGGGCCGGAGAAAGAACAATACTAAAAACTCACAAGCTAAATGCTCGGGAAGACAACTAAAGATAAACGGCTCAAAGTCTCAACGAAAGTAAATAAAATTTGCTGTTGATACAATAAAGTACAATGGGTCGACTCCACGAGTCGCCACCAAAATACAACTAAATAAAATATAACATTTCTACCCGACATACTAAGTTTACATAACTTAGCTTAAATCCACGATCTCACAGAATACGAGATAAATACAAAATGCTAGCTAAATACAACTAGATGAACTTCTAACTAAAGCATCACTACGCTGGTACTCAAAACCTGCAAACTAAGGAAAACAAATATAGAAGGGATGAGTCGAATACTCAGTAAGTTATTAATTGAACAATATGACATGACATTATGCACATAATATAGCAGGATAATAAACAGGTTCTAGCACATAAGACAACCAACCCTGTATTCACGAGAGGCTCAGTAGCCGCCAACCGTCATTGTCACGACCCAACCCAAGATCCTATGTGGATCTTCGTCCGGTTCGAGAGACGAGAACACAAAAATGCATATTTCAAAAATAATTTTCGTGCTAAAACCCTGTAATGCAAGTGTATGATTTTTAAAAGTGAACAAAACTTCACGACAACATAACAAGCCGGAGAAAAACACATTAGCTAGCCAACAAACCCACGAGCTAGAGAGCTCGGGATAAATATTCATTCATCACAGAGTGCGCGGAATAAAAGTTAACAGTATATACAAGGTCTGACAACCATGTCGGCACTAGAAAAGAATATCAACCAATTATCAAGTGCGGGACATTTACCCAACTTTACATTGTTTAGTTAACAAGTATACATTCGACCTCACCAAAAGAGAAATACAGAGGCTCAAGGAGAATCTACGTACCCAAAGGAATGTCTGACAAGTTCACAGAAGACGACAAAAGCTTACTGGGGGTTTCTCGCCGGATCGGGATCTAAGGAAAACAAATAAACAATGGACGGGGTGAGTTTAAAACTCAATAAGCTACTAATGCAACAATATGGCATGCGGAATGTGAACATTAATAAGAATCAGGTATAACAATGTTTGCTATAACAGGATAAGTCTCGAAGCATCATAGATAACAAGTACCTCACAGCACATGTCACATAGCATGCATCTCATATAAGGGCGATATGTAAACACATATAAAAGGATACCGTCGAGGTAAAACTTCCAACCAACCAACCAATAATACCAAAGTAAAAACCGTTGATGTCGTTCTCGATCATCGAACTCATAACCAAGTATCATAGTGAACCGTTTTTCGTATTCATATCGACATGAAGGCTCGGTCCCCACGACCCGAGAAACAATCACAGTATAGCTTACTAAGGTCGCGTTTATTTCGTATAACACTTAGCGCTATAACTCCTACTGTGGCCAACGGTAGGGCAAGGCCCAGTGTATTGGCCTTCGGCTATTACGTAGTCCCGGCTCACGCAATAACCGAGCGTCAATACATCTCCAACAAATATGCCATAGACTTAACAAATGCTCAAGTAAATGTTTACTCGACACATTAAACCAAATAAACCAAATGTTCAAGTAGATGTTTACCCAACAATAAATATGTCATACTCCAAAGTAGGGAGTATAACGACGATAACAACAACATGTTCATGTGTGCCAAGAGATTCTACTACACATTGCCATTCAAACACCAACATTTCCGAAGAAAGATATAATATCATTTATCGTATATCGTATAACCAATAACCCAACGGGTATCACAAATCCTCAAGGGCTCACAACACACACGTGGTCACATTCATTATCAAACCCTAACCAACTCTGTTAGAGTCATTTTTAGTTACTAGTGATGTCGAGTTACGAAAGTGGTCTTGCACTTTAAACCTCACATATTAACGCCCGAATTTGAGTTCCCAACATCATATAGCAAGCACTAACATATTACACAAGTCCATAATGATATTTCATGGAAAGAATCATGTATTCGCAAATCTAGTATGGTAACTTCACACAATAGAAGCCTAGGATGTCATATGAGACATAAATCAAGAAAAAGAGGGGGTAGTAGCTTACCTCTTGTCGAAAAATATGAGAGAAAACAAAATTTATTCTGTGGGAAAGCTTCCTCTAGCCAAGACCTTCGCAATGGCGTGCTCATCTAGATGATAGCAGTATCTCCAATACTATCATCTAGTTTTTCTTATGTGACATTCTTAAACAAGAAGACTTCTTTCGTATGTAACAAAAAAATTATTAAATAGAGACTTATCTTTCTAAACGTGCTCCAATATAAGACTCCTTTTAAAACATTCTTTCAGACACTACAATTTTTTATAATTAATTATAAAAACTAAAAATTAAAAATTATTTCATACAGCAACAGTTGCGTGTGTAAATTTTTTTACTAAATGGATGATTGTATTAGGGAAGCTCAAATTAGGATAAAAGAAGGGGGGCCAATGACAATGTTTAAAAGTAGAATCAGAAAGCCCTAACTTCATCTCAGCCGGTACACCGTCACCATGTCAAGCCGGTGGAAGGGAAATTGAAGAAAAAGCCGGGAAAATTTCAAAATCAAGAACTATCACCGTAAAGCAATGGCGAGCGGGAATTTCAAAATTCACCGCCATATCAAAGTCAACCTCCAACGGTCGGATCAAACACCTCGCACAACCCTGGTAATTTCTCTATCGCTATCTCCCTCCCTCAATATATATCTTGCCATCGTCCCAATTCCCTCTCCCTATCTGTCATCATCGTCCCAATTCCCACGCACAACTTCATCACTCACTGAGTTTCGTTATTATGGAGAAACGTTTTCGTCTTGGCTTTCGATTTTGCCCCGAACCCCATGAGTGTATCGAGTATCTCACTTGCAAGGTCACCTCTCGGCCGTTGCCTGTGGATGGTGTTATTTTCGATCTCGACCCCTACAACGCCAAACAACTTCCCGACATCTTATTGTCTGCTGAAAACAGGGGTGAATTGTTCTTGTTCACCAAATTGCATAGAAAGGGCAAAATAGGTCACACCAACGTCAATCGCACTGTTGGCAATGCAACTTGGCACGGTGATCATACCCTTGATGTCACTGATCCCCAAGGTAGACTGATTGGCAAGGCCACTAAATTGAGTTATCGCGAAAAGGGGTCTTATTCCAAATACAATTGCCGCTCGAGGGAACTTCTCTCCAATACGATTCTTTGAAAGACTATGTTCTTTGTCACATTGTCAAGAACGATCGGTGGTGTAATGGCCAGAAAGTTCGCAAGGCCAACTGCATATCTACTAGGAATCAAGTTCCTGTTTTCGAACAATCGGATCACCTAGTTACTGTGTCTCCCCCAAATTCCATGGAATTCTCCTCTCCTTCTGCTGCTGCTCACACTTCTTTTCATTCATGTGAAGTCGTAACACCAATCCATGATGTTCTGCCACTTGCCACGGCTACTGTTTCCCAACCCTTTCATACCCCAGCCGTTGCTCCTCAAGATGGCCAAGAAAACTTACTTGAAGTTTTCATGTTGACGGACTATCAAACTGAAATCCCACCCCTCGATAACATGTGGGACGATTGCTTCGAGCTCTTCAATGATGAAGGATTGGTGAACTTCTAGAAGATGAATTGTCTAGTTTCACTTGTTTGTAGATTGAGTATCTAGTTAGATTTATAAACATCAGCTATGGGCAAATTGTAAAAATCCCTTCTTTATGATGATTGAGTATACACTATTCTTTGATTGATTCGATATATATCATTCGGATTTTAATTTCCAATTTGAGCCTTTGTCTTTTACTTTCTTTTTTCATGCATGCATAATGCTTGGACAATGGATATTATGTTTATCTCTCTGTGCATATAAGCATAGATTTCTGTTATTGGGTCTTCTTGCTTTTCTGTTGGCTTGGGGTGTTGATTTGGTCTAGTCAAAGAAATAAAAAAATAAACCTACCATCTTGTTAACAAATTTATGAAAGTTTGAGGGAATGTATAGAAAGAAACTGAACTGAAAGAAATATATGTCAGCTTTGCAAGCAAGAATTTTCTTGACTTTTTTTTTTTATCAGAGTCTTCTTGACTTTTTGACTTACCTCTAGGAGAGAAGGGAAGAAAAGTGATGTTGGAGAATTTTGTCGGGTTTCTATAGAGTTGAAGTCTGGGGAGTGTCTGGCTTGAGTAAATGTTTTCCTATTTATTCATTAAAACTTACATAAATTAGTTATATTTTTTTTCTTTCTTTTTAATTGGTTTTCTTTTCTATTTGTATTGGTTTTTGGTGTCTTTCCCAATCATGGGAAGATGCTTTGTTGTAGTTCCTCTTTGTACACTCCAGGTGTGCTTCTTCAGTTTACTAACAAATTGATTTTGGCTGTCCACATAAAGCTTCTCTTTAAAAAGCCAAGCAACAAATAAGGTAGCAGTCCTGATACATGTTTTTCAGCAGCATTAACCTTCCTGTCTTTTGTGCTTCGGTTTGTCCTTTTTGACCACATGCATTATAGTCAACTTGCACAACTATTAGAGGTTGAGCCAATTATAAAAAGTATTACTAGGACATGGGTGTTGCATATTTCACCGAATCCTTCATATTGCACTTGTCGAATAGCTAACGTGTATTTGTCCTATCATTTCAATGTATCATTAACATATCTTTGGTGGTGCGCTTCCCTTCAACATAGCATGGTTGGTCCAGTTAAGCATTGACATACTCTAATGAGCATGGAAAATATAACACATTCCCAATTACATAACTGTTTAATTAAAGCAAGTTACAAGCTCTTAACAAGTTTTGCGAGCTCTACTACTTAAGTGACATTATTTAGCCAATTGGACTCCAAAACCTAAACCCGAAATGCTAACATTAGTATTGAAAATAACTATTCAATTGCAACATCTAGTGCCAATTGGGAATTCAAGCCCTAAGTATTTGTTACACTCCACCAACCAGCCAAGTCTTCATTTGTCTTTCCTGCACAGAGCCTTCAGGTGAGACTCTATAAAGGGCTTAAAGAGTTGAGCCTACCTTTATCCAAGCTTGGTTTTAGATAATCATGTTGTCAAACCCTCTGTAAGATTTTCACAGACAATATCTGATTTGTAAAAACCTTTTCGATCCATGATCAAGCACAGACAAATACTTTTCGATCCATGATCAAGCAGAGACAACATACATTTACGGACTAGAAAAGGGTAACGAGGTTACCTTATTCTCTTTTCTATTAGCTCCAAAATGCACAAATACTTGGACTCTATTATGCATTCAGACGAGTGCAATCATGTGTTATAAGTTGGATCTATCTTGCTTGTAGAACCTTAGCTTTGACTGAGGCTTATAGTTAGTTTGCAGCTATTAATTTTACTTTCTAAAGGAGGCAAATTCTTACTTCTTTCAGATATAAAAAAAAAAAAGAAAAAAGAAAAAAGAAAAAAAAAAGAATCCAAGAAAAAAGAAAAGGGAAAGACCTTTTTACCCTTGTCATTCTTCTGAAATTGAAACACCAATTCCCACTCCTTCAACAGCTGGCCACAATTCTTGTCATTCATCTGAAGTTGAAACACCAATTGGTGTTCTGCCACTTTCTACAGCAGCTGAATCCCAACCCTTTATAGACTCTATTAGTTCCAGAATGAACAAGCACCCAAATATTTACACGAGTGCAATCACGTATTAGGAGATCCTTATCATTCTTCCTTGATCTACTGCTGGATCTATCTTGACTGTAGACCCTCCTTTATGATGATTGTTTATATACATTCTTTGATTTATTCAATTTATACCATTCAGATTTCAAATTTCAGTTTGAGTCTTTCTTTTACTTTCTTTGCTCATGCGTAATACTTGGGCAGTGTATATTGCATTTGTTGCTCTGTCCATCATTTTGTTCTTTTTTCGACAAGAATGGTATTGTTTTTTCCTCAAATCTTTCATTGTCACCTCCTGTTTACTAACTGACTGCGATTTACTAGATCTAGTATGTTTTTGTTATGTTTTTGTGTTGAAGTTATGCCCCATGTTGATAATCGATTTCCTGTAATCCTACAAATAGACGGATTATCACAAATGGCGTGTGTGCTGAACGAATTATTGGTTGTGTCCCCCAGGTGAAACTAAATGCCATAAAGAGAAAGCGTTTAGAGTCCTTAGGAGAAAGAAAAAGATGACAACTTTGCAAGCAAGAAAGAACTTTGAAGAGGTTTCTGTTAATTAACGAATAGATTTTTTCTGTTCACATAAAACTTCTCTTTACAAAGCCAATTTCACAGTAAATAAGGTAGCAGTTCTTCTGATGCATGTTGTTTTGCACAACTCTGTTGATCCAATTGTGAAAAATATTACTACGACATGAGAGTTGTTTATTTCACTTGAATCCACTTTCAACAGAAAATAAAACTAAAGTCACAATCTAGGCATGGGTTGAAGTAGTCTTGGGGAGTCCACTTTCAACAGGTTGGTGGGGAGGTCCCCCATATTTAAACCATGGAGGAAGTTTAGGATGGATGAGAGGTTGACCACCGGCGGGACTGGGTGGTGCTAAAAATGGAGGATATGGGAACCCATTGCGGAACCACTTCCATGGGAAGTGAAATTTAGGAAATTTGGCCAATGATTCCGACAAAGGATCTTTTGAAGAATCGGTAGCTAGAACATTAATGGAAAGAAACAAGCAAAGGAGGAAAAATGACAGGAATGTTGCTAAGGGTTTCCCCATTGTTATCTTTGTTACAGTAAATAGAGCTTCAGTCACACAAAATTTTCCAGGAATGTGACAAATATTACCTTCCAGCTTTGCCTTAATTCTCATCCCTTCTTTATAATATCCCCATCTCCCCCCACCTTCCCCTTTGAAAGTAACGCTCTAATTAAGTGCTATTTGGTTTGCTATACTAAAACTGAAGGTATGGCATGATCAATGAAAATTTATTTCCATTGAATTTGGAATGGAAATAAAACCGATCAACGTGCGCACTCATTTCACATGGATTATAATTGAACAAAATATATTAATGTTTGATACGTAGGAACATTGACGAGAATAGAATGAATAAAGAAATAAAAAAAATATACGTCAAATTTGCAAAACATCACCAAAAAAAAGTCAAATAGGACGATCATTTAGAAAGGTAGGGAGTGCCATATTAGCTTATTGGACTTGAAATACATAACCGTTTAGTTAAAGAAAGAATTTGTTTATAATAAACTGCAACAACTTTTGATAGCTCTATTAGCTAATTGGTATCAATTTCTCAAACTTTAGCTAACTGGTACAAAAAATCTCAAACATAACTTTTTATTGAAAATAACTATTCAATTGCAACAACTAGTGACAAATTTGAAATTTAAATCCTAATTTTTAACACTCTGCTAGTTAGCAGAGTCTTCAGAATTTACAATCTCAAAAATGATTGTCCAGCCCAAGATGTGTAAAGATAAAATAAGGGTGAATTACGGGCCGGTCCCTTTTTAAACATTTGTAATCGCTCCAATCCAGTCATCTTTTTTTAAAACCGAAAAAAGGCATTTTTGGGCGAAAAGACAATTATGCCATTAATGAAAGAAAAACACGCGCGCATTAGTAACCCAAGGCATCGCGATGAGTAATCTAAGGCATCGCGTGGGTTAATCATCGTGATGAGCAACCAAGGCATCGCGATGACTACAAAGGCATTACGATAAGCAACCAAGTCATCGCGATGAGCAACAAAGGCATCGTAATGAGCAACCAAGGCATCGCGATGAGCAACCAAGGCATCGCGTTGAGCAACAAAGGCATCGCGATGAGAAACCAAGGCATCGCGATGAGCAACCAAGGCACCGTTTGAATTTCAACCGCTAGAGGGAACTTGATTTTCATTTACCTTTCGGGTGCGTTTCTCCCGAATCCCCATAAGGGACGTTATCCCCTTGACCCTTGCGACCTGACCGGGCAGGTCGATCCCCGTTGCGTTGTCCAGCATACTGCGATTGGCGAATTAAAGGCATCCTGATACCTAATTTAATATAATATCAAAATCGATCAAAATTGTTGGTTTTGGTTGGAAAATTTACATACAAATATGGTATTGACTTCCTATAACAGTATGATATTGATATTATACAAAATTTAAACTTAAATCATTGATTAACGTCCCAAAATCAGTCCAAGAACATCTCCTTCTGTTTTCGGACAACACACTGTCAAGCTCGATTTTGATCTCAAAAAAAATATTTTTTGGTAGAAAAATTGTGTACAAATATAGTACTAAGTTAGGATAACAATATGTGATTGATTTTAAACAAATTCGAAGCATAAAACAGATATTAAGTGGCCAAAACAGCCCAAGAACAAAGAAAAACGGGATGAACTCAAAAAATTCAAATTTGATCAAATTCATGTTTTATGCATGGAAATTGATACCCAAACATGAGGAAAGACAATATTAACAATATGAAATCATTTATACATCAATTCGAATCTCAAATCTGAAGCAACGATCTTGTTGAGGGCATTTTAGAAAGAAATTTATCAAAGTGCCTTTTAGCGGTTAAAAAAAAGGGTGGATTGGAGAGAAAAAAAGTTTCAAAAAGTGGACCAACTAGCAATTTCTTGATAAAATAAACTGCTTAAAGTCAGATTATTTGGTTAACTTTAACGAGACACCCAGGGTGTTCTACAACTCAAAAACTAGTGTATGTTATAAGGTTGGAAAGCCCTGAAAGATAAATAAATAAATAAAACCCTGAAAGTCTAGTTTTTAAGAAGTCAAATGGGTCTCAATCTAGAATTTTTTGTAAGAAGTTAAGCCCAAAATAATATAGGGTGGTCAGAATGGACGAAAATGTTAAATTTTTTGCTCTAGATTCTTCTAGCTAGTATGAACACTTTCTAGATCAGCCCCCTTTTTCCTTTTCATATTTCTCACATTGGATAAAAGGTGTGAACACATTCTTAAGGATTATCATCACATTTATTATGATGTTATCATTTTCTATATTGAACACTATATAAATTCAAGTGCTCCATCATTTGTAAGCAACCAAGTTTACAAGTAATATATAAGTGATTCTCTTTGTTCTTATTGAACTACCTTGAACTCCTCAAGATTGTGAGTACGTTCAAGTCCGACTTATCAAACGGTTCACCACCACCATTTGTAGCAGCATTCACTTAAGTCCAAGGTTGCCATTACAATAGGTAGCCGAGGTCTTGGTTTTCTATATTCCACCTCAATTGTACTAAAGTCTTGGTTTGCTTCATTCAGGGGCGTTGGGTCAAGGTATCCACCAAATTCATCAACGTATATTTCACTTAGAACGACCTTGGGTTCCAAATCAGATTGTTGGGTCTTGTCGATTCTAACCAGGTTCACATCAAATGTTCACATGGAGTAGAAATCTTTGCCATTAGACAAACAAGTCATTAAGAAAATCTTGCCGAAAGTTGCACAATTTCCTTCACTCTAATCACCATTTTCCTACAATCCCCCACATGAAGGAAATTGATGAAGATATGAAGATTTGGTGATAACGTCATGCAGTTGAAGTAATTACAAATAATTCCCTCCCCTCTCATCATTTATCCCAAATTTTTCCTTATACTCTCCTCTCTATTTTTCTTGCCAATCAGAACCCTACCAACTTAATCAATCATTCATACTCTACTTCATCACTCACTCTTTCACTGAGAATTCATTATTATTATGGAGAAACCATTTAATTCAATTTCCTCTTGGTGTTCGATTTTGCCCCGAACGCCACGAGTGTATTGAGTATTTGGATTGCAAGGTCACCTCTTAGCCCTTGCCTTGCTATGGCGTTATATTTGATCTCGACCCCTACAACGTCAAACAACTTTCGGAAATCTTCTTGTTTGTCGAGAACAAGGGTGAATTGCTTTTGTTCATCAAATTGCAAAGAAAGGGCAAAATTGGTCACACCAACGCCAATCGCACTGTTAGCAATGCAACTTGGCACTGTGATCAAAGCCATAAAGTCACTGTTGGGTAATGGAGTCCTCCAAATGAGAAAAGTCAAAAGTGAGGGTTCATTTACATTGCTCTTGGTGGTGCATGTTCCAAACGTGCATTGTAATTGGTGGTGAATGTACTAAGGGGTACAATGTATGTGATGATACATGTATATGAGGCAATGAATCTAGCTTCTTTGGGTATGTGAATGGTTCATTTTGAAGTATAAAAGGGTGACTGGGTCATTGTTGGAAAAAAGAAAAGGGGCCTAGATTGTGGGTAAGAGCAAAATAGTCCAGTTAGAGAGAGAGAGAGAGAGAGAGAGAGAGAGAGAGAGAGAGAGAGAGAGAGAGAGAGAAAGAGAGAGAGCAATAGAGGGGTGAGAGTATTGAATTTTACTTGGTTTGAGAGTGGGTGTATAAAGGGCTTATCCTGGTGGGTAAGGGATTTTCGTGTTAGGTATAAACACGAGTAAACTTTGTACTTGTATTTCTCTCAATTAGTGAAATCGGTGGCTCTCTGTGGATGTAGGCGGGTTTTTCCGAACCACGTAAATTCTTGTGTTCTCTCTTCTCTCTTGCTATTTTCGGCCTTAAACATTCTCTCTTTTGCCATCGGTTGTCGTGGTGTTATCTTGTACGAAGAAGTGCTTGTGACTTTTGTTTCCACTGCGCCCTTTTTCGAACAAGTGATATCAGAGCCGAAGGTTTGCTCGGGTAGTTAATTTTGTTCAAGATCCGTGGCAGACGATCTCAATAACTTTAGAGTGCAGAGGTTTGATGGCATTGGGAGCTTTACTCTTTAACAAAGAAGGGTAAAGGACATCCTAGTTCAACGAGGCTTGGCAAGAGCGTTAAAGGGAAGGGATGGGGAGCTAGAAAAAATGGCGGATAAAGACTGGGAAGATATCGAGTCAAGGTGTGTAAGTACTATCCGACTCTGTATTGCTGATAAAATTATTAATAATGTTATGGATGCAGATTCTGCACCAAGTTTGTGGCAAAAGTTAGAGAAGCTATATCTCGGCAAAAGCCTAAGCACAAAGTTAAATCTGAAGCTGGTTTTGTATCGGCTGAAGATGGAAGAATGTAGGAATCTCATGGACCACATGAACGTGTTCAATGTGCTCCTTGATCAACTTGCAAAGGTTGATGTGAAAATTGAGGAAGAAGATAAGGCCTTTTTACTTCTTACCTCACTTCCCGATTCGTATGATAATTTGGTCACCACAATTCTGTATTGCAAAGATACAGTAACTATAGAGGATGTGGAGTCAACTCATATATCGAACAATAAAAGGAAGCGACCAAATGGTGGAGATAACCAAAATTCAGTTTTGGCTTCTCATGGAGGGAATCAAAGGGGAAGGTCGAATGCCAAGGCATTTGGTGGTAAGCATGTCCAAATCTAAGGACAGTGGAAAGGGTGCATGGTGCAACAAATGTAAGAAATGGGGTCACGTAAGGAGAAATTGTCCGACTTTGAAAAAGAAGGACGGTGGTGACTCTGAAAATTCTGTGGCGGTTGTGTTTAATAATGGAGATATTCTCACAGTCTCCAAAATTGACAACTCTTCGCAAAGTGAATGCATATTGGATTCGGGGTCATCTTATCATTTGTGCTCCAATAATAAATATTTTTATACGTCCCAAGAAAGAATGACAAGTTCGGTGTTCTTGCCTAATGGTTACCGATATGCACTCAACGATGTTGGGACGGTAAAGATCAAAATGTTTGATGGGGTAGTGCGTACTTTGTGTGGTGTGATTTATGTCCCAAAGTTGTGCAAGAATTTAATATCCTTAAGCCAATTAGACTCCAAGGGCTGCACATGTTTTATTGCAGGAAGAGTTCTAAAAATCACACTCGTCAAAATGGTCCTACTAAAGGGAGAAGAATATGACAGTTTGTATCGTCTAGGGGAGTACTGTGACTAGTACTCTGACTTCGATAGGTTGTTGGAAATGGCGTGCACAAGAAATGAAGGCCATTAAGCATGAATTGGTTGCGAGTATTGTAGATTCACAAGTGACATGTTTCCAAGCAGACGATGCTGAGAAGGAAAATCCTGCTAGTGAAGGGGTCGCATCGAAGTCTCTCTTCAGAGCAGACAAGTGATATCGACTCGGTTTCAGCTGCACATAGCATTGGCTGAAATATCATGAATTAAGTGGTGTAGGACCTTATTTTTTGATTCAAAATGATGTGTATCTCGTACAAGAAAGGAAAGGCCGATGGTTTATTTGTTGTTACTTACAAACGGGAAAACTCTACGAACTCTCTCATGGTTAGCACAAGCTAAGTAACTGGAGAGTGTTTTTTTTGCTTCTCATTTGGTCGCGGGGGGTGGGGGGTGGAGACATTACTGGAAAAACGTATATTAGCGACGAAAATTTTCGTCGTTAATTTCATGATTCCATTGCTAATTCCATATTAGCAACAGAAGTCTGTCAAAAAAAAATGGTTGTTTCTTTTAGACGGGGCCTTTTCATCAAAAATTAGTGACGAAAATTAGTTACGGTCAAAAACCGTCGTTGAATATTTATATTGCTAATTAGACACAGAAATTAGCGACAGAATTATCCGTCTCTAATTAGCGACGAAATATTCCATGTCTTAATTCCACGAAATATTCCATGTCTTGATTCTGTCACTAATTTAGACTGAATATTTCGTTGCTAATTACAGACGGAAAGTTATGTTGCTAATTTTCGTCTCTAATTAGCAACGAAAATTGGTTAATCGTGTTAGCGACGGAAATATTAGTGACGGGCAATTCCGTCGCTAAAAATAAAAATATATATATTTAAAAATTGTTTTATTTTGATTTTTTTGTACTTGATTTCAGCAAATAACATGATATTAATAAAAACACTCCAAAAATTAAAACATACCACAAATTAATTACAAAATTACCAAAAATTAATTACGAAATTATTTACATAAATTAAAATTGTTAAAACAAGTGTCAACAAATAATTTGTTCAAACTAAGTATCAGGAAATAAATTTCGGGGTTGGAAATGATCAGGAGATGAGTGATCAGACGGGAATGACTCTCAAAAAATCGTTCTAGGGTGGCTTGCATCTAGGCTACGGTTTGTTGGGTTTGAGCGAGTTCGGTCTCCAACCTCGAAACGACGTGCTCCTGGTCAACGTTCGGATGGGCCTCAGTTCGTGTTGTCGAATTAGAAGCAAGTGAGGCCATGGTTGGCACGTGCGAGGATCCCCGGTGCGCCCATCCCATAGACTCTATTGCCCCTTTTCGCCTGTCCTGTGAAGGTGATCTGCTCCCATAATGGTTGGCTCTACTCATTCCCATTAGGATCGGTCCTTTCCAACTCACCCGCAGCCAACTGCGCCCTAATATGACTCTCGTACTCAACCTATCATAAAAAAAGATAAATATTAAAACGCTGTCATATCAATTTAATTGTAAACAATAATTTTAATACTTACATACGCAGCCTCTGCCCGAAAATTAACCCACTGACTGGATCCATCCTGCCTGATGTGCGTACTCACAAACACAAAAGGGAATCGCACAAGAGCACCATGTGTACGCACCTACAATCAGTATGTATTACTATTAATTTTTTATATTTCTAAGAAATAAGAAATGAAATAGTTGTATAGATTCTAAGTGCTTACACTTAACCCCTTCCCCTTATCTTTCTTAACCCAAATGTAATTATACTTTGAACTAAAGTACTACCATAGATTTTATAGTATCAACATGGCTTCCCCGCTACTTTTAATATATATAAAACAATAAACTGAATAAGCATTAAAAATATGCACTAACACCCCTATAGATTCTAAGTGTTTATAGTTAACCCCCCAATTATATTTCTTAACCCAAATCTAATTATACTTTGAATTAAAGTATTACCATGGATTTCATAGCATCAATATGGCTTCACAACTACTTTTAATATATATAGAGTAATAAACTGAATAAATATTGAAAATATACACTAACACCCCCTATAGATTCTAAGTTTTTACAGTTAACCCCCTTTTTATCTTTCTTAACCTAAATGTAATTATACTTTGAATTAAAGTATTACCATGGATTTTATAGCATTAACATGACTTCACAACTACTTTTAACATATATAGAGCAATAAACTGAATAAACATTTAAAATATACACTAATACCCCCTATAGATTCTAAGTGTTTGCACTTAACCCCCTTATCTTTCTTAATCCAAATCTGATTATACTTTGAATTAAAGTACTACCATGTATTTCATAGCACCAATATGGCTAGAATATTCCGTTAATAATTAGAGACGAACAATTCCATGTCTAATTTCTGTCACTAATTAGTGACGAAATTTAGCCACGAAATATTTCGTTACTAATTACAGACGGACAATTCCGTCTCAAATTTTTGTCACTAATTAGAGAAGGAATTTAAACACGAGATATTTCGTCACTAATTAAAGGCAGTATATTCTCTGTCTAATTTCCGTCACTAATCAGCGACGAAATTTAGCCATGAAATATTCTGTCACTAATTAGAGACAGAGAATTTCATCTCTAATTTCCGTCACTAATTAGAGACAGAATTTAGACACAAAATATTCCATCACTAATTACAGATTGAATATTCCGTGTCTAATTTTCGTCACTAATTAGCCACAAAATTTAGCCGCGGAATATTTCGTCGCTAATTAGAGACGGACAACTCTGTCTCTAATTTTCATCACTAATTAGCAATAGAATTTTAACATATATTGGACAATAAATTGAATAAACAATAATTTTAAACTACTACCATGGCTTTCATAGTATTAATATGGCTTCCCAACTACTTTTAACATATATAGAGCAATAAATTGAATAAACATCTGTTTTAAACTACTATCATGGATTTCATAGCATTAACATGGCTTCCCAACTACTTTTAACATATATAGAGCAATAAATGGAATAAACATTGAATTATGTTAATCTTTATTTAAACTAAGTTACTTACCATACTCGTCTGATGCTCAGCGATTCTGATGGACCCCGTCATGTGCTTCGTTCCAGATCCCGACCCTCTAGCCCTATTCTTCTTTGCCCTCTCCGAGGTCTCCTTGGCGGCAGACCCAGACCATTAGGTTTCGTACTGAGCCCAAACCTCCTTGATCATGTTGGGGAGCTGCCTCTTCAAGTCGACAAAGAACTTCGACTTCGTCTTGTAAATGAAGTCCTTGTACCGACTGGCAGCCATATCCTTGAACACCGCTTTGGCCTCATCATCCGAATACCCGGGCTAAGAATACTTTCTCTACAAAAAATTGCATGATTAAATAACGATATAATAAATAAACATTTCAAACAAAGTAATTATATTACTATTGCACCTTAAATTCTTGCCACCATTCTTCTTTTTTTGCTGCTGAGACATTTCTATATTGCGGCCAGAAGTCGACGTGCTGAGAGGAACGAAGAAGATCTTCGGACCAACGTGAGGGCTGAGGGGTGGCTCCTATAAATCTAATAAAAATTCAATTTTCAGTTCTTATATATGAAAATACAACAAATTAACTATGAAATAAAATAACATAAGAAAAAAGTGTAAATAGGTAGAAACTTACTGTCTGAAGCAAGGATCAATGGACGTTATAATCCTTCCCTCCGAGTCTAAAGGGCTGCTCCTCGGTAGAGGTCGGTACTGTAGATAAGGGTGTGGTAGGAGAGCCCTGCATGAAATCCACATCCTCTAGAGATGTAGACGGTGCTAGCTGTGCGCCAGTAATAGAAGTAACTAGGGACCGCACCTTCCCTAGTCTACTCCTACTGCTAGCTCCTCGGGCAGAAGACATATCTAAATACAATAACAATAATAAATGAACTCAAACCAAAATAGCATACATAAATAATAATAAATGAACTAATCATAAGATAAAGTATACAATCGTATTACATGAATTAAAATAATGCAAAGATGTCTGAAATAAAGTACATTATTATTTTAAATTTTAAATGACTGTCTATCTTCCTCGCCACTAGTTTCTTCTAAGTCTTCCTCTTCATCATCAGACTCTGCATCACTATTAGAAAACCTAAGCTATTCTTCATTCTCATCCACAGATGCCGATGAAATCTCAACTTTTCATCTAATGAATCAACTTCAAATAATGCGAGTTGACCTGGTGGTCGAGGGGGAAGAGGTGGCAAATCAACCGGTAAAATTTCATCGTCTTCCTCTCCATTTCTAACCAGATATGTAGCATCATCCAAGGCATGATCAACTGATGAACCATTCGGAGGGATAGGCATTTCATCCTCTTGGTAACATCCCTCCAGTGATGACTCAATAATGGTATCCACTTGGTATGGTATGTCAATCGTGCTTCTAGCCTTGGTCTTTGAAACAGCCCACAATCGGCTGGACTCAGCACACCGACGGGGTAAGGTGTCATGTATACCTACTGAGGTTATGATGCTAAGATGAAAACGTCATCACCCAAATATCAAGACGTCTTCTTTATATCAACGAGGTCAAATACTTCATGCTTTTTAATACCTCGTTCAGCATCTCGCCAGTCACAATAAAATAGGGCAACATGTTTCCCCCTAAATACCTCAACTCGATGACTTCTTTGAGGACACCATAATACTCAAGATTTCCTTTAAGGTTAACACCACTATTACACGATAGTTTTGTCTCCCCGTAAGTATTAGTATGGAAGACATATCCATTCACAAAATATCTATTGTACAAATTAACTTTCATGTACGGAGGAGAAGCTAATTCTTTTAGCCTCGCAGCTTTGGCATCATTAGGATGCTCCAAGACCTATAAAACATTCATAGATTCATTCATCTATAATATTTTAAGAATGAAATTTTAAAAGGAATTATACAAACTTAACATAAGAGTGAGATGAATTTTTATATATTTATTTAGCCAGGAAGGAAACTCTTTGTCTGTCTTGATTTGTATTAGATCTTCAGACATATCTCGAGCTTCAGCTTCAAACATTCTGCATTAGTAGCAGACAAGGACGATTTTAAGAAATTTTAACACAACCTAATACCTATTTATAATATTGCTGACTTAAAGGAATTTCTGACTTACACAAAATGATCCTCAACCTTGGGACAATCAAGGAGAACATATAGTTTGGCAGCATCAAACTCTTTGGGGGTTAGCATTCGCTGACCAACCCGTTTGCCCAGGAATCGCCAAGGAGAAGCAAAGCCAGAGATGCCTCCATAAGAGTTGAACTCTCCACCGTCATAATTGCGGCTAACCCTAGTCAATCTTGTCTCAATATCAGGATGAAAATATGTGGCGGCAAAGGCAATACTTTCATCTATAATAACAGCCTCTGCAATTGAGTCCTCAACCTTGGCCTTGTTGCTCATCTTCCTTTTCAATGCACCAAGATACCTGTTTGCAGATAATAACATCAAGATTGATCACCTTAAAGCATTTAATAGAATATTATAAATAACTCTTAAACCAATTAGCTCTCAAATGGATACATCCATCTGTATTGAACTGAACCCCCAACCCTGGCTTCGTAGGCCAAATGCACCGGTAAATGCTCCATTGAATCGAAGAACGAAGGAGGAAATATCTTCTCAAACTTGCATAATGTCACTACAATGCTATCCTCGAGCTTTTTCATGTCATCAACACACAGAGTGGAATGTCATCAACCCACAGAGTGTAAGATGATAACGCTCTGAAAGACTCGCTCAACTCTGTTAACGCAACCTGATGAGACCCAAGCTACAACGGGTTCGGTCCAAACCATTGTTCGTGATCCGTTAAACATTTCGGGTGGACCAATGACTCGGGCACGTACTAAACAGGTTCAAGAGGCTTTGATGATGTTCGTGGGGGATATTAGAGACCAAGTCAAAACCACGAATGATCTGGAGCATCGAGGGATGATCATGTGCACAATTGGAGAGGTTGAGCATTCTTCCCGCACGCCCCAGCGCGCACCCTTCCAGTTTTTTCATGAAAATTACACTTTTCAGCCCAAAACTTCAGCAAGTTGCCGCGCCTTAGCGCATGCTCCCGCGCCCCAGCGCGCCTAAGAACGCGCCCTAGCGCGTCTATGCCCAGAAGTTTAGAATTTCAGGCCAAACTTCAGCCCGCTATCGCGCCCTAGCGCGCCGCTTGCGACCTTTGGACTTTCTGACCTTTTTTTTGGTTTGTAATCATGAATTTGGCTGTCTTGCTGGGTCTATTCGTGTCTAAGACTAGGAGGAGTATATATAGTTTTGTTCTTCCATTTGTAAACAACTTTTGAATAACTTTTATGCAAAATTACTTGAGATTATCATCTCTTTCCTTCACAACTTGAGAGTTTGTGAGATTATTTCTGGTTTCTTGGACTAGAAACCATACCTTGAACTTATCAATGTCTACGAGTTGAGAGGTTGTGGCGTTCCGTGGTTCGTGGGTCATTGACAAACACATCAACGGTTCTCAATCGCAACCCAAGGTTCCTAGTCAATCGTGACTAGCGGGTCGAGGGAGGCTCAAACTATCGTTCCTTATTTCCATTGTTTGCTGCTGCATTTTCTGTCATTTTGAGGTATTCGAGTCATAATTCCGCGTTCTTGATTGGGTGCGTAATCTTCGATCGATCTTGGAGCGAATTTACCCCTATCAAACGGCGAATCCACATCACAACCCAGATATGGTCAGGCAGAAGGTCTCTAAGCGCAATAAGAAGTAGCCTATCATGTAACACATGACAAACCTGTACCTTACCCTCTTTGCGATTCCCACAATTACCAATGTTAGATGCGTAACCATCTGGAAGCCTCAAACCCTGCAGCCACTTCAAGACAACATGTTTGTCTCCTTGGTAAAGAAGTATGCAGCCAGCGGTTTAAGTACTTTACCATTAACCTTAGTCAAACTCTAAAGTAGTTCGCTTACAGATGTTCTTAAGGTCCATTCGAGCTTTGGTCGTATCTTTGGTAGTGGTCTTGGAATCTATCACAGTGTTAAAGATATTGTCAAACACATTCTTCTCGATGTGCAAACGTCAAGGTTATGGCGTATCAAATTTGTCTTCCAGTACGGCAACTTCCAAAAGAAACTCTTCTTAGTCTAGTTATGAGAAGTACCGTATCCTTGAACTCTATCATTTTTAAATTTCTTTCCCCACCTAGTTTCAGGCAATTTAGATACCAGACGAAAAATAGCTTTATCGCTCAACCGAATAGGCGGCTCATCACGTTCGAGCCTCTTATTAGTGAACTGTATTTTTTGACTCCTGAACAGATGATCCATTGGAAGAAACTCTCTGTGGCAATCAAACCAACACAGTTTTCTAGAGTGCTGGAGTGTGAACGACTTCGTGTCACCCATACAGTACGGACACGTTAATTTCTTGTGCGTGCTCTAGCCCGAAAAAATATAGTGTAGCAAAAAATTGGGTTTGGGCAAATTTGATCATCCTTGTTCCTTTGCTATTGAGAAATTTTCTGGAATTTTTTTTATTTTATTGAAAATCATCATTTCATATCAAATTCATTGTGTTTTTGTTCTTTTCTTGTTATCGAGTGGAATTGTTTCTCACTTTGAGTTGTTACCCAAAGAATCTTCGAGAACTTAGATTGTGTTTGCTTAGAATTCACTCCCGGAACGTATAACATACTTGAACTCTTATTGTTGGTAGTTTCAAGGGTAGGTACTATCCAAGAAATCTAGAGTGTGAGTGTGTGAGGTGAGTGTATACATGAGCGAAACATTCTGTGAGGTTGTGTGATAATCTTTTAAAAAAAGAAAAAAAAAACATGTCACAAGACGGTAATAACAATGAAGCACCGAGGAATAATGAAGGATTAGGTAGGGAGGATCCTATAGAACGTTTGACAAGAATGGTAGAGGATCTTACACATAGGATGACGAGGATAGAGGTCGCTAATACACCACCCCCAAGGAATCCACCTCGATTCCAAGCTAGGAGAGGAGTGTACCGTGAAGATAGACATCAACCTAGGGAAGGAGATGATGAGGACCTAGATGATGAGTGGTTGGAGAGGGAGTATGAGGACTAACGGAGGAATGATCGGAGGGGAGGACATAGAGCTAATTACCCACGTCGGGAAGGGGATATTAAGAATATCAAAATGAAGGTGCCAACCTTTAGGGGTAAGGCTGAACCGGAAGAGTACCTTGAGTAGGTTAGGAAGGTGGAAGTGCTCTTTAGTTGCAACCATTTCATGGAAGCGCAAAAGGTGAAACTAGCCTCTCTAGAGTTCACCGAATATGCGAGTATTTGGTGGGAGCAACTTATTCTCAGCCGTAGGAGGATAGGTAAAGGGAATATCACCAATTTGGAAGAGATGAAGAGAGCGATGCATATAAAGTTTGTACCTAACTACTATCACCGAGACTTGTTAAGGAAACTTTAATCCTTAACTCAAGGAACTAAATCGGTCGAAAAGTATAGTAGGGAGTTAGAATTAGCTCTTGCTCGAGCTAATGTGGAGGAGGATATTGATGTAACCATTTCTCGATTCATTAATGGGTTGAATAGGGAGATAGCCAATATGGTCGAGTTGCGTGAGTATGAGGACTTGGAAGTTGTTGTCCATGCTGCCATTAAGGTAGAAAGGCAACTCAAGGGGAGGGGTACCTATACACGTAACCAAAACACTTCATCTTCTCCTTACCCGCATTTTACTAAGTCAATTGCCGAGAGAAACAAGGGTTCTAGTACCACACCGACCAAGCCATTTGGGGAGTCTTCTAGAGTTAGTGTGGGAGACAAAGGGAAGGGTGTAGTACCAACCCGAACAAGGGCAAGAGAAACTGTGTGTTTCAAATGTAATGGGAGAGGGCATATCGTATCTCAATGCCCGAACAAAAGGGTAGTATACTTGGAGGGTAATGATTACTTTTCGGAGGGTCTAGTAGAGGAAGGAGAGGAAGAAGAAAGTGAGGAGGAAGATTCGCTCACACTTGAGGCTTTAGTTGTGAAAAAGGTCTTGAGTACACAAGTGAAGGAGCCTAGTGACCAACAGAGGGATCATATATTCCATACCCGTTGTAACATAAAGGGTAAAGGGTGTGATTTGCTCATAGATAGTGGGAGTTGTACTAATGTTGTTAGTACGGAGGTGATAGAGAAACTGAATATTCCGATCATTAGGCATCCACAACCCTATAAGCTTCAATGGCTTAATAATTGTGGAGAGTTGAAGGTGACAAAATAGGCATTGATTACCTTGTCGATTGGGAAGTATAAGGATGAAATCATGTGTGATGTGGTCCCTATGCAAGTGGGACATGTGCTTTTGGGAAGGCCGTGGCAATTCAATCGCCATGTGATTCACGATGGTTCTTGAACCATTACACTTTACAACACAAGGGAAGGTCCCACACTCTTGTTTCTTTGACACCACAACAAATTTTTGAACTCCAATCTCAAAAGGAAAAAAGAGGTGAGGTTAGTGAGGTTGAGAGGAAAAAGGAAAAGAGTGGGATGGTGGTAGTGAGTGAAAATAAGTGTGGTGAGGAAAAAAAGAGTGAAGATGAAAATAAAATGAGGGCGAATACACGAGAGCATGAGGAAGGAAAAAAGCTAGTTAAAAAGGCCAAAGGCCAAGGGAGAGTGAAACAAAACTTCTTCATCAAATCCAGTGAGGTATTGAGGGAGTTGGGGGAAAAAAAAGAGGTTTTAATAATGGTTTTTAAAACTACCTTGGTTTTTGCTAACGATATTCCGAGAACTGTGCCATCTTTTGTTTCAACTTTGTTACAAGAATTCAGCGATGTGTTTCCCGAGGACGAACCAAGCGGTTTGCCCCCTTTTCGAGGAGTCAAGCACCAAATAGATTTCATCCCTGGTGCTACCTTGCCAAACAGGCCAGCTTACCGAGCCAATCCCGAGAAAACCAAAGAAATTCAAAGGCAAGTTAAAGAGTTACTGAAAAATGGTAAGGTTCGTGAGTCTTTGAGTCCTTGTGCTGTACCAGTTATTGCTGTCCCTAAGAAAAATGGGGAATGGAAAATGTGTACTGATTGTAGGGCCATTAACCAGATTACTATTAAGTATCGTTATCCTATTCCACGATTGGATGATATGCTTGATGAGTTGAATGGCGCTATAATTTACAGCCGAATGGATTTAAAAAGTGGTTATCATCAGATTAGAATTAAAGAAGGTGATGAGTGGAAAACCGCTTTTAAAACCAAATTTGGGCTGTATGAGTGGTTAGTTATGCCCTTTGGATTGACTAATGCTCCGAGTACATTCATGAGGTTAATGAATTAGGTTCTTAGGGAGTTTATAGGTAAATTTGTAGTTGTATATTTTGATGACATTTTGATTTATAGTAAAAGCATGAAAGAGCATATGATACATCTTCGTTCTGTTTTAAACACTTTGAGAGAGCATTCTTTATATGCTAACTTTAAAAAATGTGATTTTTGCTTGGATAGAATTGTGTTTCTTGGTTTTGTTGTGAGTGCCGCAGGTGTAGAAGTGGATGAATCCAAGATTGAAGCAATCAAGGAGTGGCCTACTCCTAAGAGTCCAAGTGATGTTCGAAGCTTTCATGGTTAGCAAGTTTTTACCAGAGGTTCATGAAGAATTTCAGCACGATCGCTGCTTCGCTGAATAAGTTAGTCAAGAAGGAGGTAAAATTCCAATTGGGTGAAAAACAGCAGGTTGCTTTTGATCTTTTAAAAGAAAAACTCATTTTTGCCCCCATTCTTGCTTTATCAAATTTTGATAAGATGTTTGAACTTGAGTGTGATGCTTCGGGTGTTGGTGTTAGAGGTGTTTTGACACAAGAGGGTAGACCCGTAGCCTACTTTAGTGAAAAGTTGAGTGGAGCATCCTTGAATTACTCCACTTATGACAAAGAATCGTATGCCTTAGTGAGGTGCCTTAGAACATGGGAATATTACCTTAGACCTAGGGAATTTGTGATTCACACGGATCACGAGTCAATAAAGTACCTAAAAAGTCAAGGTAGGTTGAACAAAAGGCATGTTAGGTGGGTTGAGTTTGTTGAGTCTTTTCCCTATGTGATTAAGTACAAAAAGGGTAAAGATAATGTAGTCGCCGATGCTTTATCGCATAGACATTCTTTGATTACTACATTACATTCTCGATTGCTTGGGTTTTCTTTCATAAAAGATTTGTATGCCACTGATGATGATTTTGCATCCATATTTCAAGCATGCGAGAATATGACTTTTGGTAAATATTATAAGCATGATGGTTATTTGTTTAAAGAGAATCAACTTTGCATACTAAGAGGGTCAATTCGTGAGTTGCTCGTGCGTGAAGCACATGGTGGTGGCCTTATGGGTCATTTTGGTGTTTTTAATACCCTTGAGACGCTAAAAGAACATTTCTTTTGGCCAAAAATAAAAGTTGATGTTGTGCGTGAGTTCTGGTTGCATTACATGTAAGCATGCCAAGTCCCGAGTGGAACCGCATGGGATGTACATTCCGTTGACTATTCTGGATTGTCCTTGGACTGACCTTTCTATGGATTTTGTACTCGGTTTGCCTAGGTCTAGGCGTGGTCATGATTCAGTTTTTGTGATAGTTGACCATTTTTCAAAAATGGCACATTTCATCGCGTGTCATAAAGCCGATGATGCAAGCTACATAGCTGACTTGTTTTTCAAGGAAATTGTACGTTTGTATGGCATACTAAAAACAATTGTGAGTGATCGGGATACTAAATTTGTGAGTCATTTCTGGCGAGTTTTGTGGAATAAGTTGGGAACTAAGCTATTGTTTTCTACTTCGTATCATCCTCAAAAGGATGGTCAAACCAAAGTTATGAATAGGGTTTTATCGCAATTGCTTAGGACTGTTTTAAATAAAACCTTGAAAAGTTGGGAAGAAAGTCTTCCATTTGTTGAGTTTGCATACAATCGTTTTGTTCATACTGCTACAAATTATTCTCCATTTGAAATTGTATATGGATTTAACCCTTGTAGTCCATTAGATCTTGTTCCTATTCCAGTGAAGGAGCATGCTAGCTTGGATGGAAAACGCAATGCGGAGGTGATCAAAAAGTTGCATGAACAGGTTCGGTTAAACATCGAGAAAAGGATGACCCAATATGTCAAGCAAGCAAATAAAGGCCGAAAGCAGGTTGTGTTCGAACCCGAGGATTGGGTATGGGTACATTTACGAAAGGAACAATTTCCAATGAAACGCCATTCTAAATTGCAACCTAGGGGTGATGGACCATTTCAGGTTCTTGAGAGGCTTAATGACAATGCTTACCGACTTGATCTCCCAAGTGAGTATAATGTATCTGCAACATTTAATGTGTCTGACTTATCTCCTTTCGACGCAGGTGATGATTCGAGGTCGAATCCTCTCGAAGAGGGAGGCAATGATGAGACCCAAGCTGCAACGGGTTCGGGCCAATCCATTGCTCGTGATCCGTTAAACATTTCGGGTGGACCAATGACTCGGGCACGTACCAAACAGGTTCAAGTGGATTTAATGATGCTCGTGGGAGATATTAGAAACCAAGTCAAAACCACGGATGGTCTGGAGCATCGGGGGATGATCATGTGCACAATTGGAGAGGTTGAGCATTCTTCCCGCACGCCCTAGCGCGCATAAGCCACGTCCCAGCACGCACCCTTCCAGCTTTTTCATGAAAATCAGACTTTTCAGCCCAAAACTTCAGCAAGTTGCCGCGCCCTAGCGCCCAATCTGCGCGCCCTAACGCATGCTCCCGCACCCAAGACCGCGCCCTAATGCGCCTATGCCCAGAAGTTTAGAATTTCAGGCCAAACTTCAGCCCGCTACCGCACCCTAGCGCGCCATCACCGCGCCCTAGCGCGCCGCTTGCGACCTTTGGACTTTCTGACCTTTTTTTTTTATTTACAAGCACGAATTTGGCTGTCTTGCTGGGTCTATTCGTGTCTAAGACTAGGAGGAGTATATATAGTTTTGTTTTTCCATTTGTAAACAACTTTTGAATAACTTTTATGCAAAATTACTTGAGATTATCATCTCTTTCCTTCACAACTTGAGAGTTTGTGAGATTATTTCTGGTTTCTTGGACTAGAAATGTAACGCCCGCGCCATTTGCATCATTTGCATTCTTCCTATGTTATGTCCTTCGTATTGACATCGTCATTTCATGTGCGAATTTCATCCGAATATGTTGGCATTCGAGTTTATTGTACACTTCTTGAGTATATTAATATGTGTTAGAAGTTTCGTAGTTGTTCGCATTCGATTTGGTGTGCATTCGTAGCTTCATTTTATGGAGTTTAGATTGTGTTTCGGATGTTTTTTGGACTTGGTTTGGGTTTGGGATCAACTTAGAATCATATGAGAACTTTTAGACATCATTTTGAACATCCTTGGATAGCCCCAGCGCGCCCTAGCGCACAAAACCCGCGCCCTAGCGCGCCTATTCCCTGAAGTTTGCAAAAATCAGAACAAAACATCAGCCAGGAGCCGCGCCTTAGGGCGCCGTACACGCGCCCTAGCGCGCTCGCGCGCCCTAGCGCGACCTGCTATGACCAATTTTTGTGATTTTTTGACTTTGACTCTTTGACTCTAATCCAAGGGCTAGGATTGAGCACGACCCTTGACCACTTAAACCTGGTCTCCTTAGACACTAAGTGACCTTAGGGGTTTTCTAACTCACCCCATTTCCATCATCTTCAACCTTAAGTTCTAGAGAGAGAGTAAAGAGTGTTCTTGAGAGAGAAGTGGCATAACTTGGCCATTTTGTACCCGATCGACGATCCGACTTCGCCATCACGAAGCTCTTGCCTAGGAGAACATTTTACCTGGGTTGCATGTGGAAAATCTTGGTTTAATTCTCAAAGTTGTAAGCTACTATCCCTTGTTTTCTTCAATTATGAGTTGTATTACATGTTAGACTTGTTATTTGGTGATGCATGTTAGAAATTATCAAAATTGAGTATATTTGATTATGTTGACTTTTCAAATTTGTGGTTGACTTTTTGGTTGTGTTTAAAGACTCATGTTTACATGTTAAAAATGTGAAATATGTTTAGTAATTGTTAAGTTTACGGTATGATTAATTCGCGTAAACTCGAACTCATTAGAAACTGAAAATGACTCTAACGGAGTTCGTTAGGATTTCATAATCAATGAGACCACGTGTGTGATTTGGGAATTTTTGGATGATTCGAGCGATTCGTTAGAAAATTTGATTACACCGATTGTGTGTTTAATATTACGTAAATTGTCGTAATTATTGTAAGTTGGTTATTTGTGGTGTGAGATTATTATAACTCACTTGTGACATTCATATCATTGTCAATTGTTGTTGTTGTGGTGTACTCCCTACTTTGGAGTATGACCTTTTATATTTAAATGTCGAGTAAACATCTACTTGTGCATTTAGTTAAGTCCATGGCATATTTGTTGGCGGTGTATTGACGCTCGATTATTGCGTGAGCTGGGGCTACGTAATAGTTGAAGGCCAATACATCGGGCCTCGCCCTACCGTTGGCCGCGGTAGGGGTATAGCGCCATTTGTTGTATGGAATAAACGCAACCATGGTAAGCTATATCCGTGGTAGATTCTTGGATTGTAGGGACCGAGATCACCCGTCGACGTGAATACAGAAAATGGTTCACATGTGTTTTGGTTATTGGTTTTCTTGTTCGAGCACGTCAACAACGGCTCTACACTTGGTATATTATTGGTTGGTTGGTTGGAAGTATTGGTTTGGTCGGAGGTGTACCTCGACACCGTATCCTTTGTAACATGTTTACTTATAGTTCTTATGTGCTTCCTATATGAACGAATGTTGGTCATGGTTTCCAACCGTTATGGGACAGTTGGCGATCGTCGAGCCTCTCTCGTGTAGTATGGGGTTGTTTGGTTATGTGCGATACATGCTATTCCTGTTTAGTATTGAATGATATTGTGATGACATGAATATTTGTTATCTTTAATGTCTTGCATCTAGCATGCCATATTGTTGCATTAGTAGCTTATTGAGTTTTCAACTCACCCCGTTTGTTTTCATTTGTTTTTCCTTAGATCAAGCGCCGGCGAGAAATCCCTAGTGTTCGTGTTCGGTTCATTTGGGACGACATCTTTTGGGTAGTGCACCTTGTGCCTAAGTATTTCTTTTGGTGAGGCCGAGGGTGTACTTGTTACTTAAACAATGTATTTGTTGGGTAGATGTCTTGATTGTTATATGATGTATTCTTTTGTTGTGCCGGCATGGTTGCCGTGCGGTTGTATGTATATTTGTTAACTTTAATTCCGCGTACTCTGATGTGATTATATATGTACCGAGCATGATAGCTCGAGTTTGTTGTTGCTAGCTAACGTGTTGTTTCTCCGGCTTGTTTCGCCGTCGAGGTTTAGTATCGTTTAAACGATTTTGTTGTTTTAAGAAAACTTGCACGTGCATTACAGGGTTTTCTCATGACTTTGCATTCTTTTAAATGGAATTTTTGAGATGCTATTTTCGTGTTTTCCGCATTGTCTCGCGGCTCGAACGTGATTCACATCGGATCTCGGGTCGGGTCGCGACAAGAAACCATACCTTGAACTTATCAATCTCTACGAGTCGAGAGATTGTGGCGTTCCGTGGTTCGTGGGTCGTTGACAAACACATCAACGGTTCTCAATCGCAACCCAAGGTTCCTAGTCAATCGCGACTAGCGGGTCGAGGGAGGCTCAATCTATCGTTCCTTATTTCCCTTGTTTGCTGCTACATTCTCTGTCATTTTGAGCTATTCGAGTCATAATTTCGCGTTCTTGATTAGGTGCGTAATCTTCGATCGATCTTGGAGCGAATTCACCCCTATCAAACGGCGAATCCACATCACAACCCAGATATGGTCAGGCAGAAGGTCTCTAAGCGCAATAAGAAGTAGCCTATCAAGTAACACATGACAATCCTGTACCTTACCCTCTTTGAGATTCCCACAATTACCAATGTTAGATGGGTAACCATCTGGAAGCCTCAAACCCTGTAGCCACTTCAAGACAACCTGTTTGTCTCCTTGGTAAAGAAGTATGCAGCCATCGGTTTAACTACTTTACCATTAACCTCAGTCAAACTCTAAGGTAGTTCGCTTACAGATGTTCTTAAGGTCCATTCGAGCTTTGGCTGTATCGTTGGTAGTGGTCTTGAAATCTATCACAGTGTTAAAGATATTGTCAAACACATTCTTCTCGATGTGCAAACGTTAAGGTTATGGCGTATCAAATTTGTCTTCCAGTACGGCAACTTCCAAAAGAAACTCTTCTTAGTCTAGTTATGGGAAGTACCGTATCCTTGAACTCTATCCTTTTTAAATTTCTTTCCCCACCTGGTTTCGGGCAATTTAGATACCAGACGAAAAATAGCTTCATCGCTCAACCGAATAGGCGGCTCATCACATTCGAGCCTCTTATTAGTGAACTGTGTTTTTTGACTCCTAAACGGATGATCCATTGGAAGAAACTCTCTGTGGCAATCAAACCAACACAGTTTCTATAGTGCTGGAGTGTGAACTACTTCGTGTCACCCATACAGTACGAACACGTCAATTTTCTATGCGTGCTCTAGCTCGACAACACACTATATGCAAGGAAGTCATTAACTGTCCACATCAATGCATCTCTCATGTTAAATTTTTCTTGTTTAAATGCATCCCAGGTTTCAACCCCATCTTCCCAAAGCCTTTTTAACTCGTCCATCAAAGGTCCGAGATAGACGTTAATGTTCCTGACAGGGCTGTTCGGTTTGGGGATGAAAATCGACAAGAACATGTAAGGATCACTCATACACAACCACGAAGGAAGATTGTACACGGTGGCTATAACGGGCCAACAAGAGTAAGACTTTGACCTAGGCCCATAAGGAGTAAAACCATCGGCGCATATGCACAATCTTATATTCCTAACTTCGACAGTAAATTTAGGATAAGTTGTATCAAAGTGTTTCCATGCTTCCTGTCAGACGGATGAATCAACATGCCATGTTCATACGGACTTTCCTTATGCCAACGCATAGCTTCTGAATTAGTTTTGGACACATAGAGTCGTTGCAATCTCAGAATCAAAGACAAGAAACGTAACTGTTTGTATGGTACATTTTTCTTGCGTTTCGAACTTCCCCTACGCATTGGCCTATATATGTTTTCCCCACACACTTTACACGCATTCAAGTTCAAATTTTCCTTGTAAAAAGCACGCAGTCATTCTTACATGCATCGATCTTCTCGTACCCTAGCCCGATATGCCCCACCAACTTCTTTGTCTCGTAAAAGTTCTTGACTAGCTTATTACCCTTGGGCAACCATCCCTTAACAACTTTCATGATACGATTATATGCAGACTGACGAATATTAAAATTAGCCTTGATGTTTAACATCTCAGCAACAGCCTCCAACACCATCTTCTCTAAACCAGGATAAAGTTTTTCCTTTGTAAAGTCTATAGCAACAATAAACCTCTTGGCTGTAGGATTTGGTTCCTGTCGAGTGTTCTCTGACCAGTCAAACTCAGGACCGATACATCCCTAACCATATCTTTCATACCCTGCATTGGTTCTTCGTCAACATTCATATGATCGGGTTCAGCTGCTGCTTCTACTTCGACTACAGGATCACGATTCCTTTGCCCTCCACTAGAGCCGACTTTTGTCTGTGCTACGACTATCTCGCCGTGAGCAATCCATCACTTGTACCCTTCCAGAAATCCCCTCTGCAAAAGGTATTTCTCGGTAACTACTACATGCAAGAACTTCCTATTTCGACATTTAACACACGGACACCGAATTTTGTCACCACTCATATATCGGAGTTGTGATGTAGCAAACTCAACAAAAGACTTCAAACCTCTTACGAACTCATCCGTAATACCCTCTCGGTTTGGCAACCTCTGATTATCCATCCAATTACGATCGTCAATAGACATCACTCCTGCATTTATAACTATATATTAAACACAGGCTTCCCAAATTTTTATCCTACCTGACTTCATCTGACCCATTGTCAATGATACATCAAAGACAAATTATGTACACGTATGAACGATGTTTTGACGAAATTGGCAAGTGATCATTTGATTTTGGGTTAGGCTTCTATCCCATTCAAAAACCCACGATTTTATATCTTGTCATCCCATTATTGTCTACATGCTTTGTATTCAATACCTGAAAATATTTCGGCAACACCTCCCCATGGCTCTCCAAGTGCACGACCTAGATAGTTGGGTCATTACAACCCACATCTAGTATACACCCAGAGGACAATAGGAAATGCAACAAAAATATCTCAAATATCAAATGCATTGCCACACACCGCACACACCGTGAGTTTCTAAACTGTCCAAACAGATAATTCGAAGTACCAATAGTACATGTTGACCGTAACACGAACAAAAAGTTCGTGTTGACCACAAACAACACCTACTAAATGTTCTCGAACAGGTTTCTAAGTTTATTTCCTAAAACTACATATAAAGGAGAGTGTCACATAGATAGAAATGCTTGACGTCAAGTATTTAAAAAGAATAATTGAATAAAGGGCCAAATCTAAACACATATCGACTCCTCCCCCTCTTTGGCCCCTTTTATTCAAGAACGACTCCGTCCACGACACCCCGTTAAAGTTTTAAGTATTAAAACCATACATAAAAAACTGCTACTTTCTTATACTTTATCTCAATCGAGACTAACTCAATTATAAGCTACAAATTATGTTTCAAATACTGACATATCTCCTATGTTTGAGGATAACTAGAAGGAACAATGATTTATACTTTTGTTACGGAGGAATTCAGTGTCGTTGCTCATGTATTGAAAAAGTTTTGGATTCAAGACTAGGAGATCCATCAATTGAAGTACCTCTTCCATTCATCGTCGAGCAATTGCTTGATGAAATTTTTGTACGTCATTTATCTCTGCCGTCGAAGATTGCTGAAAAAAGAAGAATTCTTGAAAGCATCCAAGGACAGCGTAGTTTTCTGAAAGAGGAATTCTTGATGTCATTGATATATGTCCATCCTTCATTATTGCCTGCAAATATTATTGAAAAAGAAGAGTTCTCAGCACTTGGGAGTGAGCTCAAAAGGATTGCAAAGGATCCTTATGCTGGAGTTAAGACTAAGCTATTTTGCAATCCTTTTGAGCTTACTCCCAAGTGCTGAGAACTCTTCTTTTTCAGAAATATTTGCAGGCAACAATGAAGGATGGACAAATATCAATGACATCAAGAATTCCTTTTTCAGAAAACTACGTTGTCCCTGGATGCTTTAAAAAATTCCTCTTTTCAGCAATCTTCAGTGGTAGAGATAAATGACGTACACAGATTTTATCAAGCAATTGTTCGACGACGAATAGAAGAGGTACTTCAATTGAAGGATCTCCCATCTTGAATCCAAAACTTTCTCAAGTGGCGTTCACTTTTTCACTTGGATGATCGATCTTTTGAGAAAGTTCAGTTCTGTTTTTGTATTTCCCGCTCAGATATTCCATTCTTGGTAAAGGTGCGTCTATCTATATTTAGGGTTTAGGGCTTAGGGTTTAGGGTATAGGGTATAAGGGTATATGGTATAGGGTATAAGGTATAGGGTATAAGGGTATAGGGTATAGGGTATATGGTATAGGGTATAGGATATAGGGTTAGGGTATGGAGTATAGGGTATAGGGTTAGGTTTAGAATTAATTAGGATTTAGAGTTAATTAGGGTTTATAGTTAATTAGGGTTTAGATACGGTTACAGTTATTGTTTAGGGTTTAGGTTTTAAAGTTTAGGGTATACAATTTAGGGTTACAAATTAATTAGTGTTTAGTATTTTAGTTTAAGGTTTAGTTTTATGGCTCAGTGTTTGGTGTTTATGGGTTATAAGAAAATAACGAGACATAATTAATATTATTATTCATTATTAGTTACAAAAATAAACTCAACTTAATTGCCTTACAAGACTTTACTCTTTTTTTTTTTTTTTTTTTTCAAATCTAATACCATACATCATTATGCTAACACAACTTAACAATCTTGATCACTATGCAACTAATGAATTCCATACATAATTGAACTAACCTAGTAGTGTTAGTCTTATTTATTCACAAGTCCAAGTCTTCTCACTATTTTGTTCGCATACGCGCTTCTTTTGATCATTTTATTTTCTTAGGATATGCTAAGGCACCCAACATCCCTAGTAAACAAAAATTACATACAAATCTAATACATAAAGGCCTTTATAACATAAAACTAGTATACAAATTACAAAAATAACATAAATAACCCAACTAAATCATAACTAGCATAAATATCCCAACTAAATCCTTTGAAACATAAAATAACATGCAAATAACATAAAATAACATAGAAATTACAAGTTCATCAAAATTGAGCACAAATACTCCAACCACCACTAATTAAAACCCCCTATACACAGTACACACATTAAATACAGATTATTTACAAAAAAGTTTCAAAAAGAAAAAAAATCAAATTAATTACAAAAAATATCTAGAAATTAAAACAGAATAATTACGTAAAAAATAGCAAAAAATTTATATACAAAAATTACAAATAATACAGATTATTTAATACAGAATATTTACAAATAAATCAAAAATAGATTATTTAATACAGATTATTTACAAATAATACAAATTATTTACAAATAATACAAATTATTTTGTATACAATAATATATACAATATTAATACACATTATTTATAAATAAATCAAAAACAGAAGAAAAAATACAATAAAATAGTCAAATTACCTAGAAATTGGAAGAAGCAGTGGTGGCAGTGGTGGTGGCGGCAGTGGTGGTTCTGGCGGACTATTAACAATAAAATAAAATAAAATAAAATAAATAGACTAAAAAGGGAAAGCAAATTTAAAAGAAAATGGTTAAAAACAAGTACCGTAGGTGATGGAGGAAGGCGTGTGCGGCGCTGGTGGTGGTGGTGCTTCTGGCAAAGAAGAGAGGCTGAGAAAGAGAAGAGAGTGAGAGAGGGAGACGACAAGAGAGAGAGAGAGAGAGAGAGAGAGAGAGAGAGCGAAAGAGAGATGGCGAGAGAGAGAGAAAGAAAAGGCAGCGGCAGTGGCGGTGGAGATCAGCGGTGTGGGCAGTGGCGATGGTGGTTGGCGATTGGCGGTTATTTCTATGGTGGTCGGAGGATAGAGAGGGAAAGAGGAGTAGATCGAGGGTGAGAGAGAGAGAAAGAGAGAAAACTGAGAGGGTAAGAGAGAGGGTAGACATGCTGTCGCGATCCAACCCAAAATTCGATGTAGAATCTCGTTCGGTCCGCGATGACGGGAACATGAAAATAGCATTTCAAAAAAAATTCGTTTCTTAAATAGAATGCAAAGTCATGAGAAAACCCTGTAATGCACGTGCAAGTTTTCTTTCAAAACCACAAGATCTTAAAAACCAAAACAAAACTTCAACGACAACACAACAAGCCGGAGAAACTACACATTAGCTAGCCACAAATACCACGAGTTAACAGGCGCGGTATATACATAAACTATTTCAGAGTGCGCAGAATTAAAAGATAATATTTACAAAAGCACGGCAACCATGCCGGTATAACAACATAATATAACAAGTAACAAACAAGACTACTACCCAACAATACATTGTTTATATAACATGTATACCCTCGGCCTCACCAAAAGAAAATACAAGGCACAAGGTGCAACTACTAAAAGAACGGACGATCAGCTGGAACTGAACACGAGCAACTATGGATTCCTCGTCGACCCTTGATCTAAGGAAAACAAATAAACATGGAACTGGGTGAGTCGAAACTCAATAAGCTACTAATGCAACAATATAACATGCTAGATGCAAGACAACAATAATAACAAGTATTCATGGTATTGCATCATAGATCACAAGACAAGTATAACCAAGTACAACAAGTAACCAAACAACCCGTATTACACGAGAGACTCAACGATCGCCAACCGTCCCATACCAGTTGGAAATCGTGACCAACATTCGCTTATATCGGAAGCATATAAAAGCGACAATTAAACAAGTTACAAAGGATACGGCATCGAGGTACACCTCCGACCAAACCAATACTTCCAACCAACCAACCAATATAATACTAAATGTAGAGCCGTTGTTGACGTGCTCGAACAAGAATTCCAATTTAACTCAACACTGTGTGAACCATTTTCTGTATCCACGTCGACGGGTGATCTTGGTCCCTACAACCCAAGAATCGACCACGGATATAGCTTACCAAGGTTGCGTTTATTTCGTACAACAAATGGCGCTATACCCCTACCGTGGCCAACGGTAGGGCGAGGCCCGATATATTGGCCTTCGACTATTACGTAGCCCCGGCTCCCGTAATAATCGAGCGTCAATACACCGCCAACACAAATGCTATGGACTTAACTAAATGCACAAGTAGATGTTTACTCAACATTTAAAATAAACGGTCACACTCCAAAGTAGGGAGTATACCACAACAATAACATTCAATAACAATACGAATGTTTCCAAGTATGTTATAAAAATCCTACACACAAAATTTACCATCTCATAATATTTACGAGAATTAAACAACAACATCTAACACAAATTGGGTAACAAATCTTGCCCAACCAAAACTCTTAATTCTCAACGAATTCCCCAAAATCACACACGTGGTCTCATCAATTATGAAAACCTATACAACTCCGTAAGAGTCATTATTTGTTTATAATGAGTTCGAATCGAAGAACTTATAATGAGTTCGAATCGAAGAACAACCAGTTATACTCCAATATGAACAAATAATACCATATCTATGTGTATCAACCAAGACAAAACAAGTCTCTCAACATATAAACAAGTCATCCACGAAATTGCATGGCTCATATATCACAACATACCCAAACATGTTGATTTCAACATATTAACACCATTTATAAGGCTAGAATGTCATACAAGACATAAATAGAGGAGAAAAAGGGGTAGTAGCTTACCTCTTTGAAGATTTATGCTAAGGGAACTAACATGCTAGCCAAGGGATGTTTACCCCTAGCTAAGTGCTTCACAAAGCTGAAGTTGGATTGCAATTTGGTCTCCAATTGCTCAAGATACAAAGATTTCTCTCTTACAACTCTTCTCACTCTCTCTCAACATTCCAAGGATGAAGATGATCAAATGAGGTGTGAAATGAGACTCCCTTAGTGTTTTGGAGACTTAGCAAGGCTGGTAAAAGGGGTCAAATGTCGTGTTTAATCTCAGCCATCGGATGAAGATCAAATGGTCAAACAACTTAAAAATTTGTCAAACAAAATAACAGAGTACGACCTTATGCAGCCGCACTACGCATAGCTCCTATGCGAGCTCCTTAAGCGGCCGCATAGATTCCAGTAACATTGTGATTCTAAGCCAGCTAGCACCATACGGACGCATAGCTCTTATGCGAACGCCTAAGGCGGCCGCATAGAATCCAGAAAATTGGGGGTTTTGGGCAAGCTCCCACAATGCGGCTGCATAGGGGCTGGTTCAGGACAAAAAGGGCTTCTAAACACATCAAAGTGTTTCCAAAACACCTCCCAAGTCACCCTAAGGTGAAACTAACCTCAATTTAAGTTTAAGAAACAACTACAACACAATCCAAACCACATATGAAGAAGCTATGAATGCTCACCAATGCAAATACGAACAATTATGAAACTTCAAGTACATATCAATATACATGTGAAAAGTACAACTAACTCAAATGCAAACATATTTGATTTATATATGCACATGAAATGACAATGTCAATATAAGAGGTTTAGGAATTAGGTGAATGCAAATAATACAAATGGTGCGGGTGTTACACATGCCCAAACCGTTTCCGGTTCCAAACCGACGGTTCCACAAACCGTGACAAGGCGAACCGAAATCGAACCGTGGAGTTCCAGTTTCGGTTTCTCGGTTCCGGTTTCACGGTTTATAATTTTTTGAATTATTTTTAAATTTTTTTAACATTTGTTTTTATTTTAAAATTTTAAAATCTATTATAAATTGTAAAAAAAAAGGTGTTATAATATGTTATTAATTATCAAAATACAAACTTAAAAAAAAATACTTAGGTGTTATAGTAGATTGATTTTAACATTCAAAATTTACTATACTAGACTCATCCATCCTTTTATCAAGTCTCCTCCAATCTTTTATCAAATTTAATGTCCAAGGAGGTCAATGTAAGTGCAAGTAGACATGCCCATTCGGTTCTAAAAATCGGACCCGAATCGACTTTGGAACCAGCCAAATCGTGAACCGCCCAAACCGTGAACCATCATGGACCGAAACGGATTAAAATGGTTCGGTTCCGGTTTGCATTTCTCAGGAACCGTAAGCACCGTCGGTTCCAAATCAGTTCCAAACCGCCATAAAACCGTTCAAAAACCACCAAATTCAAATTTTAAACGTTTTACTTTGACCGCCTTCGACATTAGATTTGATGAAAGATTTGAGAGACTTGTTAAAAGGATGGATGAGTCTAGTATAGTAAATTTTGAATGTCAAAATCAATCTAATATATTACGATGCCTAACACACCCTAAGCATTTTTTAAGTTTGTATTTTGATAATTAATAACATATTATAACACCTTTTTTACACTTTATAATAGATTTAAAAAATTAAAAATAAAAAAATGTTAAAAAATTAAAAATAATTAAAATAATTCAAAAAATTATAAACCGTGAAACCGGCAAACCGGAACCCGAACCGGAACCGAAACTCCACGGTTCAGTTTCGATTTGCTTTGTCACGGTTTGTGAAATCGTCTGTTCCGCCGGAACCGGTTTGGGCATGTCTTGGTGCAGGCGTGGAGCATGTAACAACATATAGTTTCAAAATTTAAAGTTTCAAACGTTTAAAATTTGGATTTGGCAATTTTGAATGGTTTTATGGCGGTTTAGAACCAAAAATTTACGGTTCCTAAAAAATGCAAACCGGAACCGAACCGTCTTAATCCCATTTCGGTTCACAACGGTTCACAGTTTGGGCAATTTCAAAGCCGCTCGATTCCGATTTTTGGAACCAAATGGGCACGTCTATGCCTAGATTGTGCCTTTAGTTTTATTTTCTCAAAAATTTTTGTTTTTGATTGACTATGTAGACATGTGAAAGAAATGTCACAATTGTTTGGTCTTATCAAATGAATAATTAAAGGTGTTCTCTATGCCTATTGGCTAGGGTTTTCATCGTCTACTAAATTTCTACGGTTAAGTTGTAATCTCACTCTCACATATATAAAGGTAGGGGTGGCAATTTGAGGCACGACACGAATAAACAAAATGAACACGACACGAAATTATAGGGTCAGGCCGAGCTTTATTGGGTTCGGGCTATTATTGGGCCGGCCCGATAACAGCCCGCCAAAATCGGGCCGTGTTTGTGCCGTGTTCGGGCTAGCCCAATAAGATGGTCATCCGTGTGATATTATCCCTGGACAAATCTTGGTCATTGATTAAACTTAATTTTAGTAAGTCTTGGTCGTTGATATTATCGAGTTCGTGTCGTGTTCGGGCTAGCCCGATAAGAATTAATGTTTTTTGGGCCTGACGGGCTTGCCTGAACTAGTATGACGATCGAGATTATTGTGTCTAACGGGCCGTGCTGAGATTTTCGTGCTTTAATCGTGTCATGTTCGGGTTTTCACTATAGGCCCGTTAAGCTTAACGGGTCGTGTTCATGTTTGGTCTTAACGTTCCGTGCTCTTATCGTGTCAGCCCATTAACGGCCCAGCACGACCGAATTGCCACCCTTGTATAAAGGTGGTTATCTATCTTTTGCTCCCTCTTTTTTTTTCTCTATAAGTTAAGTTACTCCTGATAACACTCATTTCTCTCTCCTCACCTCTATGACCTATCCCCCATTCGACTCCACTCCAATTTTTCAACTCAAAATCATACAACTCATTTTTCAATTTTTTTTTCTTTTTTATTTTTTATTTCCCTTTTTGGTTTTTAAATCAAACACAAAACAACTAAATTTTTTAAATTTAAATAAACATAGTCTATTATTAATATATGATCAGGGTTTTGTAGGCGTTGCATTCAAGTAATATTCTAAGCAATCACCTCCTATAAAATCTCAAGATATATTGATCCGGTCACCGAAACGATGGAATAGACACACGGTAGCTCTTACCACAAGTGCAATACAAAGGATTCAAGTGAAATAAACAAAGTCTCATGTCGTAGTAATATTTTTCACAATTGGATCCACCTCTAAGAGTTGGGCAAAACAACATGCATCAGAAGAACTGCTACCTTATTAACTGTGAAATTGGCTTTGTAAAGAGAAGTTTTATGTGAACAGCAAAAATCTATTTGTTAATTAACAGAAGCCTCTTCAAAGTTCTTGCTTGCAAAGCTGTCATCTTTTTCTTTCTCATACAAAGGAGAGACTTGGTCTACCTAAACGAGCATGTTGTTTCTTCGTAATGCAACTTCATGTTATTGTGGTGTACTTTGTTTATCCATCTCGGTCATCTCGCCTAAGAATAGACCAAATATAACGATTGTTGTCTACCTATGTTGCACGGACACGCCTCAAAGCCGGCGTATCGCGTGTCGGATACGTGTCAGACACGGATACGGCTCGGATACGCGGGATACGGCTAGAAATACGTACCAGGGCCGAATTTGGATTTTCAAAAAGTTCGGACACGGGAATTGGATACGTATCACTTACCGATTTGCCTTATACGATCGATCCCTTCTTCGTCTGTCGATTCTTCTCAAAGACCCACAACTCCTTAAAACGAACCCTAGCGGACTTCAAACAGCCTCCGCCACCGTCAATCGGCATCCTTCGTCAAAGCACGGTCCATTCGGCACTCCCCCGCGAACCCTAGCCGCTGCTGAAAGTCTATTTACTCTGTGCCTCTGTAAATTTGTGAAGCTTCATTGAAGTCGATCTGATGAAAGCCGCTATCGAACCTTGGCGTCTTATATTTTGTTATATTTACATTTTGGTCCTTATATTTTTTATTTATATTTTGATACTTATATTTTTAATATTTACATATTACCCCCGTACCCGTATCCTTTATTTTTCAAAAATCTCGTATCCCCGTATCCCATATCCGCGTATTCGTATTCACGTATCCGTATCCATCAACTTAGTTGTCTACTTTTCTCTCTCTACGCAGATAACTGCTTAATGCATGTCAAAATCTACCAAAAATCCCAACAAATCTCTACATTAGACATGCCAGTCCTCCTCAACTAATCATACCACTTCAACGCCAGATCGAGCAAGAAACCCTGTTTGCTGCATAACAAGTTCTGAAACTGAGTCGTCAGACAGGCCAGAGAAATTAAAGGAAGGTACTATAATCACTGATCTGCTCTACCATATATTGCATTTTAGCAATGATCCAAATTCATGAGGCATGCATCAGATGATCCTATTTGTTTTGCATTAAGACAAAATTGCTCAAGGAGCACCTTCGCTATAGATCGAAACCCCTGTAAGCAAGAACTAGATTTGAAGCAAAACTACATACGAAACTCCTCAGGTAGTTGATAACCGGGACGAACACAAAAGGATAACTCTTGCTACAAGACGAGAGGCGTCACTTCATTAAACTTGCTTCTGATCTTGTTAAGCTCAATTTATTGATCAATACTTGTTATGAACATCCAGTTCTCTGTCCATAGAAGCACTCCTAAGGACTTTGCCCGCTTTCTCTTTATGGCATTTAATTTCACCTGGGACAACCAATAATTCGTTCAGCCCACAGGCCATTCATTATCCGTCTATTTGTAGGATTACAGGAAATTGATTATCAACATGGGGCATAACTTTAACACAAACATACTAGATCTAGTAAATCGCAGTCAGTTAGCAAACAGGAGGTGACAACGAAAAAAGATTTGAGGAAAAAACAATAACATTCTTGTAAGAAAAAGAACAAAATGATGGATAGAGCAACAAATGCTATATCCATTGCCCAAGTATTACACATGAACAAAGAAAGTAAACGACAGACTCAAACTGGAATTTGACATCTGAATGATATAAATTGAATAAATCAAAGAATGTATATAAACAATCATCATAAAGGAGGGTCTACAGTCAAGATAGATCCAGCAGCAGATCAAGGAAGAATGAGAAGGATCTCCTAATACGTGATTGCACTTGTGTAAATATTTGGGTGCTTGTTTATTCTGGAACTAATAGAAAAGAGAATAAGGTAACCTCTCTTCTAGTTTGTAAATTCACCTTTGTCTACATTTGATCATGGATCGAAAAGGTTGTCACAAAAACTAATATTTTGCCCGTGAGAATCTTACATATGGTGTGACAACGTGCTTATCTAGGACCTAGGTGGACCAATGGCTGTTTGTTTCTTCATCAGAGGAATGGAAGCTGTCATCTAAGCCAATAAACCAACACCATCACAAACTGGTGCAATCATGGTCATGCTGTGCAGATTTTTGTACCAAGTCAGTTTCAAGTGTCTTAAAGCTCAGATCATTCTTAGGTGACTGCATACTCGCCCTTTGATGTTTGATCATTTTTCATGTAATTTCCGTTAACTTCATGTACTTTCCGTTCACTACACCTTTAGGCCGATATAGCAAAACTTCCATAAGCAGTAAAGCACATGATTGTCAATACCTAAGAAACAGAATTTTCGTTCAACCAGCTTAACTTTCAGAGGAAAGTAGGATCAGCTCAGTAGAGTGGGATGATACAAACCTGTAAACGCTTTCTCCTTAATACCTCAAAAGGCTAAGAAATGTCATTGTTAGAATGCTTATCTGCCTGCTTTAGGCACCTCCGCAGCAAATACAAACAACATAGCCTACAATGAAGAAGAACAAATAGCCATCAAAAAGTAAAAACTTATCTTACGATTTTGAATTGACGCTCAACATGAAATAACTAACTAGCCACTCCAATAACACTAAAAGCCTTCAATGGCACCAACATTTTTATTCTTTGCATTGCAAAAAATTTGTCAGTCTTACCAGTATATGAGCTTGCATATATGGATGAGGCACACTTTGTGCTACTGAAAACAACATAACAAAATAAGAAAAAATACAAAAATGAAGCAATTCTAAATGAAATTAGGGACGAAAATCTCAGTCAGAAGTTGCCTAAGTCTATCCTGTGGCCGCTCAATAAATGAATCAAAAAACAGTTAACGAGGACAGTTTATCCTCATCTGACCTGGTTAAGGCGGTAGACTAGTACTCTAACCATGATCACTAGTAGCCTTCTAAATTGGTTGAAAGAGAGATAATAATCTTAACGCTCAAGCAAAGATGACGTTCAAACTGCCTTTCTATGAGAACAACAAACAACATTTCTCAATTAAAGTTTTCAGTTGCTGCATTTACGAGTCCATTTAATAGCAACGGAGACAGAATCCGAACACAACTGATATTAAGTAAGCTACCAAGTTTAGCAGCATATCATATATTCCCTTGTATCAGAATGCACACTCAAGTCACACAAAGAACAAAAGAAAGGGACAGCAAACGCAGAAGAGAGGAATAGAAAACAGCCTACAGACAGAAAGAGACAAAAAAGGAAGGAACCCAACTTAATTCGGATACTTGCATTTGAATCTTTTATAGAGACAGTACAAGAATAAAGGAAAGCTACAGTTGACCAAATCCTAGAGATTTTCGTGCTATCAATCTGTACAGAATAAAAGCTTTCCTAAACTAATATATACACATGGTAAAAGGATTACAAAATACAGACAGCTATGATACAGGAAATACAACCGTAAATTACTCACTAATTTACAAAATATAGCAACTATCAATCTGTAGGATTATAGGAAATTGATTATTAACATGGTGCATAATTTCAACAAAGAATATAGTAGAACCAGTAAATCGCAGCCAGTTTGCACTCAGGAGGTGACAATGAAAGTAGATTGAGGAAGAAACAGTAACATTCTTGTTGTCAAAAGAACAACGTGATGGAGCTTCGGAGCATCTGAACATAAGTAGTAGAAGTGAAGGAAGAGATAAAAGGTAGTACATATGCACAGAGTAATAAAGGCAATATCCACTGTCCAAGTGTTATGCAGGAAAAAGAAAGGCTCAAATTGGAAATTAAAATCTAAGTGATATATATTGGATAAATGTCAAAGAATAGTATAAACACTATCATCATAAAGAAGGGTTTTTTGCAATCTGCCCATAGATGACACTTATATAACTAATAGCTAAGCAATCTACAAACAAATGAGACTAAATAGTTCCACTTCTAGAAGCTGATCATCCCTTCATCATTGAAAAGCTTGAAGCTGTTGTCCCAGCTGTTATTGTGGAGTGGGATTTCTTCATCTTGAGTAGCAGAGGCTCGGGTATGAAAGGGTTGGGATTCAGCTGCTGTGGAAAGTGGCAGAACACCAATTGGTGTTTCAACTTCAGATGAATGACAAGAATTGTGGCCAGCTGTTGAAGGAGTGGGAATTGGTGTTTCAACTTCAGAAGAATGACAAGGGTAAAAAGGTCTTTCACTTTTTTTTAAATTTTTCTTGGATTCTTTTTTTTTTTTTTCCTATTTTCCTTTTTCTTTTTTTTTATCTGAAAGAAGTAAGAATTTGCCTCCTTTAGAATGTAAAATTAATAGCTGCAAACTAACTATAAGCCTCAATCAAAGCTAAGGTTCTACAAGCAAGATAGATCCAACTTATAACACATGATTGCACTTGTCTGAATACATAATAGAGTCCAAGTATTTGTGCATTCTGGAGCTAATAGAAAAGAGAATAAGGTAACCCCGTTACTCTTTTCTAGTTCGTAAATGTACTTTGTCTGTGCTTGATCATGGATCGAAAAGTATTTGTCTGTGCTTGATCATGGATCGAAAAGGTTTTTACAAAACAAATATTCTGTCTGTGAAAATCTTACAGAGGGTTTGACAACATGATTATCTAAAACCAAGCTTGGATAAAGGTAGGCTCAACTCTTTAAGCCCTTTATAGAGAGCACCTGAAGGCTTTGTGCGGGAAAGACAAATGAAGACTTGGCTGGTTGGTGGAGTGTAACAAATTAGGGCTTGAATTCCCAATTGGCACTAGATGTTGCAATTGAATAGTTATTTTCAATAAAAATGTTAGCATTTCGGGTTTAGGTTTTGGAGTCCAATTGGCTAAATAATGTCACTTTAGTAGTAGAGCTCACAAAACTTGTTAAGAGCTTGGAACTTGCTTTAATTAAACAGTTATGTAATTGGGAATGTGTTACTAGACCAACCATGCTATTCTCAAATACGATAATCTGTTACATTTTCCATCCTCCTTAGAGTATGTCTATGCTTAACTGGACCAACCATGCTATGTTGAAGGGAAGCGCACCACCAAAGTGATGTTAATGATACATTGAAATGATAGGACAAATACACGTTAGCTATTACGACAAGTGCAATATGATGGATTCGGTGAAATATGCAACACCCATGTCCTAGTAATATTTTTTATAATTGGCTCAACCTCTAATAGTTGTGCAAGTTGACCATAATGCATGTGGTCAAAAAGGACAAACCGAAGCACAAAAGACAGGAAGGTTAATGCTGCTGAAAAACATGTATCAGAACTGCTACCTTATTTGTTGCTTGGCTTTTAAAGAGAAGCTTTATGTGGACAGCCAAAATCAATTTGTTAGTAAACTGAAGAAGCACACCTGGAGTGTACAAAGAGGAACTACAACAAAGCATCTTCCCATGATTGGGAAAGACACCAAAAACCAATACAAACAGAAAAGAAAACCAACTAAAAAGAAAGAAAAAAAATATAACTAATTTATGTAAGTTTCAATGAATAAATAGGAAAACATTTACTCAAGCCAGACACTCCCCAGACATCAACTCTATAGAAACCCAACAAAATTCTCCAACTTCACTTTTCTTCCCTTCTCTCCTAGAGGTAAGTCAAAAAGTCAAGAAAACTCTTATAAAAAAAAAAGTCAAGAAAATTCTTGCTTGCAAAGCTGACATATATTTCTTTCTCAGTTCAGTTTCTTTCTATACATTCCCTCAAACTTTCATAAATTTGTTAACAAGATGGTAGGTTTATTTTTCATTTCTTTGACTAGACCAAATCAACACCCCAAGCCAACAGAAAAGCAAGAAGACCCCATAACAGAAATCTATGCTTATATGCACAGAGAGATAAACATAATATCCATTGTCCAAGCATTATGCATGAAAAAAGAAAGTAAAAGACAAAGGCTCAAATTGGAAATTAAAATCCGAATGATATATATTGAATCAATCAAAGAATAGTGTATACACAATCATCATAAAGAAGGGATTTTTACAATTTGCCCATAGCTGATGTTTATAAATCTAACTAGATACTCAATCTACAAACAAGTGAAACTAGACAATTCATCTTCTAGAAGTTCACCAATCCTTCATCATTGAAGAGCTCGAAGCAATCGTCCCACATGTTCTTGAGGGGTGGGATTTCAGTTTGATAGTCCGTCAACATGAAAACTTCAAGTAAGTTTTCTTGGCCATCTTGAGGAGCAACGGCTGGGGTATGAAAGGGTTGGGAAACAGTAGCCGTGGCAAGTGGCAGAACATCATGGATTGGTGTTACGACTTCACATGAATGAAAAGAAGTGTGAGCAGCAGCGGAAGGAGAGGAGAATTCCATGGAATTTGGGGGAGACACGGTAACTAGGTGATCCGATTGTTCGAAAACAGGAACTTGATTCCTAGTAGATATGCAGTTGGACTTGCGAACTTTCTGGCCATTACACCACCGATCGTTCTTGACAATGTGACAAAGAACATAGTCTTTCAAAGAATCGTATTGGAGAGAAGTTCCCTCGAGTAGGGTGTACTCGGTCATGAGAAACCGGCGATTGTATTTGGAATAAGACCCCTTTTCGCGATAACTCAATTTAGTGGCCTTGCCAATCAGTTTACCTTGGGGATCAGTGACATCAAGGGTATGATCACCGTGCCAAGTTGCATTGCCAACAGTGCGATTGACGTTGGTGTGACCTATTTTGCCCTTTCTATGTAATTTGGTGAACAAGAACAATTCACCCCTGTTTTCAGCAGACAATAAGATGTCGGGAAGTTGTTTGGCGTTGTAGGGGTCGAGATCGAAAATAACACCATCCACAGGCAACGGCCGAGAGGTGACCTTGCAAGTGAGATACTCGATACACTCATGGGGTTCGGGGCAAAATCGACAGCCAAGACGAAAACGTTGCTCCATAATAACGAAACTCAGTGAGTGCTGAAGTTGTGCGAGGGAATTGGGACGATGATGACAGATAGGGAGAGGGAATTGGGACGATGGCAAGATATATATTGAGGGAGGGAGATAGCGATAGAGAAATTACCAGGGTTGTGCGAGGTGTTTGATCCGACCGTTGGAGGTTGACTTTGATATGGCGGTGAATTTTGAAATTCCCGCTTGCCATTGCTTTGCGGTGACAGTTCTTGATTTTGAAATTTTCCCGGCTTTTTCTTCAATCGCCCTTCCACCGGCTTGACACGATGACGGTGTACCGGCTGAGCTTAAGTTAGGGCTTTCTGTTTCTACTTTTAAACATTGTCATTAGCCCCCTCAAATTTTCCCCTAATTACACTCTTTGTCCTTGAACTCAAAGTTCATATACTCCATAGCACTCCCTCCGTTCCATGCAACGAGTACATTAAATAATTTAGGATGTTTCACTTAAAGAGTTCACTTTTAAAAATTATGCTTATAATTTTCATAATTTTTCATCTTTACTCTCCACTTGTGTTATAATTATTTTGGTTATACTTAAATATTTTTGTAATTAGGACGAACTTGATACTAATATATTTTTTAATAATTAGACTTTTCAATTGTGAATTAATGGATGGAACGGAGGGAGTATGTAATTATAAATGACTCTCCAACACCAACAAATTTCAGCTTCAACTTACCTACTATTGACCTACTTTAATCTCATAACCAAACAACATTATTTCATATCACGATTATTTAGTCCCAAAACTTATATCTCATAACCAAACAACAAAGTAATCTTATGAGTAAACCTACTCCCTGTAACTGAGTATTTTTGTAAATATTTCTATTTTGTAATGTAATTTTAAAAAATATACCTTTTATTTTGTAAATCGTACTGCTAGCTTGAGAAAATATCAAAACTTGTTGCAGTTAGTAACAGCTTTAAAGACCACACTTCAAAGTTGTCACTGACAATAATGACCTTAAAAGTTGTTATTAAGAGTAACGACTTTAAAAGTGCATTGTGAGTTATTACTGCTAGTTTTAAGAAAAATATATTTTGAGAATTATTTTTCAAAATAAGAAGAAAAAGAGTTTTGGTTTAAGTTTTCAAAATCGATTTAATTTCTATTTTAAATGGATATTTGACATATATTTATTTAGAGCCCGTTTGGTCATGTGTTTTGACCAAAATGCAGGGATAAAACGCAGCTTATTTATAAAAATTGTGTTTTAATGCTGCGGTAGAAAAAATAGCATTTCAAAACGCAACTGCGTTTTAAAACGCTGAAATTCTCAGCTTTTTTCCAAAACGGTTATTTTAAAATGCTGCTAAGAAAAAAAACTGCGCGTTAAAGTGATATCTCAAACGCATTAATAAGAAAAGACCTATGTTTTTAAAACATTGCGTTTTTAAAACACTGTGTTTTGTAATCACTGCACCAAACGTGCTCTTAATTATAAAACAAAATACTACATATATTTGTAGTTTTATAGAAAGTAAAAAGTACAATGAATCATGCTTCGTGTAATATAGTTTGAAAAAACATGAAATTCAATTTTAAAACTTTATTTAAAAAAGTAACCCCCTTTATTTCAATCCAACATCCTTCATTCTTTGAAAGAAAAAAAGAAAGATACTCATTTCGGGAGTTAATAGTCTTTTCATTTAAACAACGAGGTTATTCCAAATAATTTCCTATTTATGGGAAAAAATTGATATGATTTCGAGGGGCTTGTCAGTCTTTTCATGCATCGGAGGGATTTCGGGTGAATATTGCAAGTTAAAGGGCGAGTCCAAAGGTTTGGGGGATGTTTGTAAAGAGTTCGGGGGTCTAAAAGTCTAGTTTGAAAAGTTTGAGCTTCAGGGGAGGCAACCGCATAGTGCGCCCGCGCAAAATGCAGCAACTTCTTATGAAGTGGCGCGCTTGTGCCACCTATAAAGTGTGACTGCGCCGCATCGCCAGCTTAGAGTTTTGTCCGAATTTTCCCTATTTTTGATATTTAATGATTTTATTACTTACCTTATTTATAGTATTTCGCCTCCTAGTCGTTTTAGGGTTATTTATACAACTTTCCTAGGGTTTGTAAGTCTGTTTAAAGGCCTTTTAAACATTGTTTTGTTAGTTAGTTGATGGATTGAATAAACTTGAGTTTTTCACTTTCAAGTACGTGTGTCGTTCTTGAGTAAACCCTTTGATCCAATCAGTTGTGTGTCAGTGATTGAATCAAATCCTAGACTTATCAATTAGAGATACATCCCAGTTGGGCGTCTTTCATAATACCTAGGTTCGTGTTGCTTCAACAACGTCGGATCAAGGTGTTATCCACATCAAACCTTTCTATGCTACAACAAAAAAAGGCTTTTAACAACATTTTAAAAACGTTGTAGTAGGGAAAAAAACAACGTTTTCCAAAACGTTGTATAATCCAACGTTATCGTAGGGTCCAGTTTTAGACAACATTGCAAAAAAATGTTGCAAAAAAACGTTGTTGAATACCCTTCCAAGTTGAAATTTCATTCTTTGAAGCTTCATTAGAAAACATTTAAAAAACGTTGTATTAGACTTAAGACAACGTTTTTTAAATGTTGTCTTAGATCTAAGACAAAGTTTTTTTTTAAAAAAAATGTTGTATTAGACCTAAGACAACGTTTTTAAAAAAATGGTTTGTTAGGTCTAACACAACGTTTCTTAAAAAATGTTGTCTTAGGTCTAATATAACGTTTTTTTAAAAACGTTGTCTTAGGTCTAACACAGCATTTTTTTTTAAATGTTGTCTTAGGTCTAATACAACGTTTTTAAAAAACGTTGTCAATGTTTTTTTTTTTTTTAATTCCTGGGTAACCTATCATGTTCTTCCCATTCCCGTCCACGCACCTCCACATCCACATCACAGCCACAAAATTACAAAATTGAAGTTTGCAAAAGAAGTTTTTGTATTTAAGATGCAAAAATTCATCACTAGTCCAAAATTTTTTATAAATACAGAGAAAGTTTTCAATATACGATAATGTCATAACAACCAAACAACTCTGGTGGTCCAAAACTTAGTAGTGAACAACAAAATTGAACAATAATATATCTAGCAACAACAGACCCAACTTGATTAACCAATTAGAACCTGTTTTGGTCCCAAGCCTCACCTGAACAATAATAAATCTAGCAATCTGTAAATGCTTCACTGCACCCTTGTAGTAGTCATTATGAACACTCCCTTGCATATACATGAAATCCTCCTCTTGATCTGTTTGGGGAAATCTCAAAGGCAATAACCAAGGTTCTAGATCTGTAGGAATGAAATGAAAATATCACTGTATTTACGATATGCTTGTTATCAGAATAAGTACAGAAATGGGACACATTGAAGGGGAAGTTCTATCTTAAAACAAGTAGGAATCACGAGTGAACGCATGCATTTATTTCTGATGAAATAGTGAAACCAAAACGTAGAATAAGTTAGAGAGATTCTATGCGCGGATACTTCCAATATGTTTCTAGTGGGGAGCAGGGAGGAAATATGCTAGATTGCTAATAGAAACAGCAGAAGGAAAAATCTGCTAACACATTAATTACTGGCTTTTTAAAAATTAAATGCAGTTCCAAAACCATTTACTCCTCAAAATGGATGCTATAAGTGATAGATTAAAAGCCTAAACATGCTTTAAAAAACAGCCTACGCATTGTGTCTCAATAGAATAGCATCAGATAAACTTCAGCAAAAAATAAAATAAAAAATCAAAGGACCCACCACAGCCTATAGTTCAGAATCATAAACTAGCATGACGTACAAAAAGTTATCTATCACATACGAATGAGACATACAAAAAGTGCAGTCATGAACTAGAATGACGTATATTTCTCTCATATGATCGAACCACAGAATTTAGCAGGCATATAATCGGCAAATTACACCAAACAAGCAACTGATAAGCACAATGTACATTTTGGCAATCCATATGCCTACCTAATGAACATTTGAACCAAATCAATATATTTGAGGTGGAAAATAAAAGAAAACTCAACATACATGCAAGACAGCACTCCAAATAGAGCCAATCCTCTAGCAGCACTTTCATCTTCATCCTGTCTATATTCTGCCAAAATTTGAACAAAATACAATCAAATGAATGGAAGTAACCAGTTAGAAAATAAGCATCAATCAAAGACATAGCACGCAGGATCAATAGTTATCTAATCTCATCCTTTATTTCTTTGCCTGATTTCTAATGTTCAGTCATGATTCACGTCAACTAAATATAACTAATTCTCCTAGTGGTTCTTTTTTGCTATGGGCACATACCACAGGGGTGAGTCAAAGCAAACCAAGTGGGGCTAAGTCAGCGGGGGCCAGGTTGGTCCAAGGCATCAACTTGATAGAAACTGTTGTGGTCGAGTTGACGTAGGTCATGCTTGGCGCTGGCCAGGAGGTATAGACTTCTATACATGCATTGAATTGTGAAATTGTTGGGACTAAAAATGTGTATAAAGATATAAAGTTGCTCTTATGCAAAGTCGTAAGCTTTTCTTCAGCGGATTTGATATCATGGTAGGTCATGGTTTGATTCCTGGAAGTGTTGGGTGGGAGATACTTGGACTTCTGTTTTGAGATGTCTGCATCTTGCCTAGGCTGCAAGTCAGGGGAAAAGTCAGGACACACAAGTGTGGCCAATTTGGTTGAGGCTGTGAATGGTTGAGTTTGAGCAGGTGGTGCGAGTACGACCAAGTTGATGCAGCCAGGGAATCTACTGTCTATCCCAAGTTGAAGCCCTTGTCTGGGCTAAATATGTTAGAAGGAAATAGAGTTGTACCTCTGCTAAAATCTTAAGCTTTAAGGACAGTGATTTGATCCTAAAAGCTGAACTTTAAATAAGGCAATCTGTTTCAAGTGTGAATTTTAAGATCATATTGATAAGCATGCTCATGCTCTCTTAGCGAAGATTGAGAAAGGGAAATCAATTGAGTAGCTGAAAGCATCCCAAAAGAAGCTTTTTTCATTTGTTATTATCTTTCATACCTTTTACTTTTAAATGTAGTCATATGATACTTACCGCACATCTTTGTGAGGGTAAACTGGATGGGCTCATACCCCTCAACTGGAATAGCAACTTGAACTTCATATGGGTGTATCACAGGCCTTCTCACTTGAAATTTATGGTTCAGTTTCTACAGATCAATTTGTTGAATATATATATATACATACATATATATATATATATATATATATATATACACACACACACACACACACACAGAGAAATAGTAGTCATACATCTCCAATCCACACTCAACATTGTGGGTGACAAAGTTGTTGGTGGGCTCCCAGTTGATCTTGAGCCCGACAATGTAACTACTAAGCCATGCTCCGGCAAAACCTGGATAAAAAAGATATATAACAGGTTGTGACAATAATAAGAATTCAATTAAAAGATACAATATATATATATATATATATATATATATATATATATATAGAGTGACAGAAACTACCTTAACAATTGGTTGACACACTAAACCTGAAAGGGAATTGAAGAGATTGCAGTCACGTAAAGCGCTACATGAGTTTGTTCAGTTTTAAAGCTGCAATACACTAACAGTAAAACTACCACGATGACTTGGGGAAAATAATGGTATAAATATAAACAGTTAAATGTTTCTAAGTAACTGAATGCATTATCTTTGTACAATGACAAATATTGTATAGAAATGACTTTGAAGTCATTACAGATGAAAAGTGTAAACTTATATAGAGAGGAAATAACTTGAAAAATCATCAATACACATCCTGACCTGAATTTATCATTAGCCTTTTCAAATCCCAGCTGAGTCTTGTAAACCTTCAAAACGTAACAACAGAGTGTATCATACAAAACTTGGCAAAATCACCCACATAGCCTAATTTCTCAATTGAAATCCCTAATTCAGATGTTGGGATTCTTTCTTATTTTTGTTGACCAATCAAAATTGTCATACTAAGTTTAATCATTTCTTACTCTCCTTATAAACTATATACAGTCAGAATATCACCAATTTGATGAACAAAAAGAGGCATAACCGCAAGAAACTGGAAAAAAAAAATCAAGATAAAAAAAAAAACACAAAAAATAACTTCAGCACAAAATGAGAAAATACAAAAAAATAAAGAAAAAAACAAATGTTTCTTTTTGCTTAATTGTTTTCATATTTCCCTGTCCAAACAATCATCAAACTGTTTACTTGTTGCAATCAATCATCACAACACATTACACACACAAAATAAGTTCATAACTTGTCTTGAGATCACTGGTTAATCCCAGTTCTGCTGTGCAGTTTAATCATCCTAACTATTTTGGCAAACCTTAGTTGATTTACCATTCTATCGCCAAGAGTCATTCATTTATCAAGAGTTGATCAATCTCAGTGATTATATCTAAGTGTGATATTACTAGATATTTGCTTAACAAAACCCAACTATCCCAAGAAGGCCTTAGCTGTTCTTATAGGGTTGATATCATTTATCAAGAAACTATCTTCTTTCAATTGTCATTAAAACAATTAATTGTGTATAGGAACCTGAATCTCTCAATTGGTATCAAAAGCTTAGCTTTTGGTTAAGCTTAGTGATTCATCTGTGAAAAGCTCCACTGTGTCTTGAACTTTCAATTGGTATCAATGCCGAGTAACAACTAAGATATCATTTGTCATTATAATTTGCGTCATATAGAAACCTGATTATTTTTAAACCCATCAGTAATAACTGTTTGGGATTGAACTCTCAATTGGTTTCCATACTTAATTGTTGTAATCACATAATTAGGGATACTGATTTGAGAGTGATCTTTCAAAAACTTTCTTTAAAAATGCCTCAAGTTGACAATAAAAAGTCGAAGAAATAATGGTGAGGTACGTGACAAATTACATTACATGCATTTCATTAATTTCTGGCAAACAATTTTTTTTCTTATTAGGATGCGCAACTTCTTAACATGAATTTAATGAAGGATAGTTTCCCCATCCGCGAGTGATGAAAATCCAAACAATTAAGAAAAAAGCATGTTTAGGCAAATTTTAGCCATCAAAATCATATCGATGGTCAAAGAATATCCAATATTTCTATCCTTGCTCTGATCAATTCATATCCTTCCTTTAGTACTACTCCCTCCGTTCCAGGCAAAGAGTTCACGTTTGACTTTTTTTGGTCAACTAAGCTAAAGTTTGACCAATAATTAACATAAATCTAGTGGCTTTTACAAAGTTATTAAAGTTGTAATCCATAGTATTATTAAGATAGTTTTTAATTAATAAAATTTTATTTCTTAAAACATAAGTAAAGTATATAAATTTTTTATTTGATTTAATCTTATGTTGACTTCTATAAAAAGAAAGTGGACTCTTTACCTGGAACGGAGGAAGTACAAAACTTGGCTTTCCACTCCATAAACATCAACTTTAATGCAAATTTTTCTGTCAAAGTAACCATGAGAACAACTATGATTGCCAAAATTAGTAACAGATTACAGAAAATAATGGTGAGGCATAAATGTATGTAACAGATTACATGCATTTCATTAATTTATGACGGATAGTTTCACCATTCATGAGTGATAAAAATCCAAACAATTAAAAAAAAATCTGCTTAGGCAAATTCTGGCAATCACAATCATAATGTATTCTATCCTTGCTAGATCTAATCAATTCATATCCTTGCTTTTCTTACTATAAATGGTGTCTTTCCTCTCCATAAACATCAACTTCATGCACATTTCTCTCATTTCTCTGTCAAAGCAACCATGAGAACAAGTGTGAGAAGTGCGACAATATTACATTCATTTACCTCAATTGCATTTACAATAACGCTATCCATCCTATCTAATTACTCTAGATTAACTTTTATCGAAGCAAATGATCATAGCGGTTTTAGTGTTGATCTCATACATCGAGATTCACCGATATCTCCCTTCTATAATCCTCCCTCAAATCCCTCACATCGCATGATTGGTGCTTTACAACGTTCATTCAACCGTGCCAATCATTTGAAATCAAAGTTTTATTCAAATGGTACCGAAAACTTCCAAACAGAAGTAATCCCCGATCATGGAGAGTTTCTCATGAAAATATCCATTGGCACGCCTCCATTTGAAGTGCTAGCAATCACCGATACTGCTAGCGATCTCATATGGATACAATGTCAACCTTGTACTCCTTGTTACAAACAAATGGGTCCTATCTTTGATCCACATACGTCTTCAACTTACAAATTGCTTCCTTGTAATTCACCCCGATGTAGAGCTGTTCCAAAATATTCTTGCTCTAACACTAATGAAGCTTGTCAATACCATGAGAAGTATGGAGATGGATCATATAGCGGTGGTGATGTCGCGTATGAAATGGTCACGTTGGGCTCAAAGCATATTCCAAACATTATTTTTGGTTGTGGAAGTAGCAATGGTGGTATCTTTAGTCCAACAGGTAGTGGCATAGTGGGTCTTGGCGGGGGGAAGCTTTCGCTTATCTCACAAATGAGTTCTTTGATTCATCGTAAGTTCTCTTATTGCTTTGTGCCAAACCCAGTTCTCAATGATATCACAACCAATTCTAGTAAATTGTACTTTGGGGATGTAGCTTCTGGCCCGGGGCCGGGGGTGGTTTCCACCCCAATTATTCCAAGGAAATTGCCAAAGACCTACTATTACCTATCATTGGAAGGAATGAGTATTGGCAACAAAAGGTTTAACCTTTTCAAATCGTCATCAATGTCCTCGAGTGCTCTCGAGGGTAATATCATTATTGACTCGGGAACAACCTTGACATTCCTTCCATCAAATTTCTACAACAAAATAGAATCTGCAGTGAAAAGTGCAATAAAACTAAAACCTATACCAGATCCACAAGGTATCATGAATTTGTGCTATCTTTCATCACAACTTTCAAACGTACCAAACATAACTGTACATTTCAAAGGGGGGGCAGATGTGAAGTTGGCTCGATTGAACACCATTGTTGAAACTAGCGAAAATTCTTCATGTCTAGCTTTTACTCCTACTACAGAAATTCCAATTTATGGAAATTTGGCTCAGATGAACTTCTTGGTAACTTATGATCTAGCAAAGAAGAAAATCTTTTTTAAGCCTAGTGATTGTGCCAAACAATGAAACAAGTACACATTCGTTTTGCTTTCTTACTTATCTATCTACCATACATCAAGCCCATGTTTCTAACAATTAGCGAATGAATTTCTTGTTATGTCTTTCATATTTTGCCTTGGTGATATATTTACAAGTTGCATCTTTAGAAAGTTTCATGTGAACTATATATTGCAATGGTTTTTTACGTTTTGACCATTTGTATTCTTAAGATTTCAAGCATGATCTTAGGCTCTAAGCACTAATACTTCGATTGCAATATATAACCAAAATCGAACGATCCTTTATTATTAGATGTGGACCCTTATAAACACTAAATCCTAACACTACAGAGGTCAAATTTGTAAGTTTAAAAAGTATGATGGTCACACCGATGAACCTTATCGTACGATGGTCAAAAAAAAAAAAAGTAGAAAACTCTATTACGATGATGAGGTAACATGGTGAAAATTGACTTACAAACCAAGTGGTGAAGATTTGCAAATTTAAATATTTGTGTATTGTGACAAAAAGAGTTGGTAGAATTCAACTTCCCCTTGTTTTTCTTCATTATGAATTATGAGAAAAACCAAAAAGAGCAACATTTAAAATTTGAATTATTTTGTTTTTCTTCATCATGAATCTTGAGAAAAACCAAAAAGAACAACATTTTGAATTATTTTCCCGAATCCTCTTCTTCTTCTTCTTCTTCTTCTTGACAACAATGCTTTTTGTTTTAGTAATAGATAATAATAATAATAATAATATATATATATATATATATACTAATTAAAATGTTATCCTATTATTTCCACTTAAAGGTTGCTCGTATGAAAATCTAACTTTTAAAATTTTTTTATATAAATATCTTTAATTTTTATATTAGATATTTTTTTGTATTTTTAAATTAGAATTACTAGGCCAAACAAACCCTAACTAAAGTATTTGTTTTCCTCTCTCTTCCATTTTCGCGTCTCCCCTACCTCTTCAATTAGTACTTCTTCCTTCGCCGCTTCTTGCAATCTCAATCTTGTACTCTTAGGGTTTGTTTAAAATTCCCAAATTGAACTTTCACGGCACCATTTAAAGGTAACACTTTGGCTGATCACTATTTGGAAATGGAATAAGGTTATATTTGGATGCTTAATTCCAGAGCTCAGAATTGAAATTGGAAGAACAATTTAAATTTTATGGAACTTAAATTATTCATTCAACTTCAATTCTAAAATTTGGCATTGATTAGTCAAACATAACCTAAAGATAATTTGCCTATTCATTCATTTCCTCATGATCATTGTATTCCTGCTTCCATCATTTCTACAAGTTGTCCTAATCATGCCAACCCTAATAGTAGTTTCAATGACTTTAGCTGATGCCAAGATTTTGTTGAATTGTCGGATGTGGGTTCCATAAGTTGGATCAGAGCCGCCCTCTTCCCCACATCTGACAATTCAATAAAATCTTGGCTTCAATTTCAAAGATGAAGTATTATTCCGCTCCCATTTTCCTGATTCGAAAATTCTTCCTATTGGGATTCAATCCTTTGGTCAGGCCTTACAGTTATACGTTTTGGAATCACAAATAACTGATTTTGCCTCCTGAAGAGGGTGGATTTCACTTTCTCCCTGTTGGGAAAATCATGAAATTTGGTTATGAACTAGATTCTGCAACATTCAATGCTATCATCAGGAACTTTACTCAATTCATAACTTCGGTCGGGCCAGTAAGTTAATGAAATTTTGGACCTTGAGTTGCGCGAATTTTCTGACACTTTCGTTGCATCGAGAGATGGAAGACTATGAGACTTGCAAACCTAACATAGTGCTATACAACACAATCATTGACAGCCTTTGCAAGGACAAACGGGCTACTGACACTATAGAGCTCTTTTCAAAAATGATTTGAAAGGGAACCTATCTAATGTTGTTACCTACAGCTCCATGATTCAAGGTGTATGTAATATTGGTCGGTGGGAAGAAGTTAAGAGGCTCTTGCGAAGGGTTGGCCACAGAAGCACACGATGTGCTTGAGCTTGTGAGGAGCTATATACAGTCACTTACAATTCACTAATGGATGGATACTGTCTCATCGGCTAAGTTGATAATGCTGCAAAGCTACTTGATGTGATGATTGCCCAAGGTGTTGCACCTTATGTTATCAGTTAGAACATCTTAATCAATGGGAGGGGATAGAGAGGGCTTCAAATCTCTTACATGTGAAATTTGAAATCTAGTTTTCTTTCTAATTCTAACCTTAATACATGGTAAATTACTAGAACAACTTGAGACCGATCAAAATCTATTCGTAGTGATTGTCACCCTCTTAGGTGACTGGAAAAAAATTCTTACCTTTTTACAAGTAATTTTATATGTTCATTCCGTTTTTTGGTAATTAAGCCTATTAAAAATGCCACAGATACTATGGGGTCTTGTAAAATGGGGTTCAAGGTATTCTTTACCAATTTTGGATATCATAGGCCCTAAGGGAATTCCCCCAAATGAATGGTACAAGAGTTTTGTCAAAACAAGTGTACTTTGTGCGCTCCGAGTTCAGGACACGCTCCAGTTGGTTTTCAGGAACCATTGTTTACTCTGAAGCCGTATAGAGACAGGTACCATCTCTCTCTCTCTCTCTCTCTCTCTCTCTCTCTCTCTCTCTCTCTCTCTCTCTCCTCTCTCTGGGTGATATATGCATGCTTTCTTCCTCATTTATTTACGGCATATTATTTACTGCTAATGTTTTTTCTGATTTGATTTTTTTCACATAGCTAAGTATCTTTTTTGCTGTACTCCAACAATTATGGTTATACCTTTGACAGAGCTAATAACAAAGATCAAAAGGAATGTGCAGATATTAGAGTCCAGTTATTTGGGAATTCTTCAATTTATTCATAAGGTAGGTAGTCACTCATTTCCATGTTCATGCGAGTGTTTGGATTTTGGTTGAGCATAATTAAATATCTAATGCTATGGTATGTGTTTATCTATTCATAATTCTGCTCCATCTAAACTCCTTATCCACCATGCCATTCCTGTATTTGATATCTTTCCAAATTTTCTTTGTATAGCTGCAATTAAAGACTAGATGCTCAATGGTTTCTTCAGCATTATTGCACAAACCACATTTATGATCCCGCAGTCCCCATTTGAATATTCTGTTTCTGGTATTCAGTCTGTTCAAGCAAGCTAGCCATTGTATCATAGCAATAAAAGAATGCATCTTTCACCGCTATATTATTGGGTTTCATGAAAGTAGGATTTTTGATTAATTTCTTTTATGGGGTTTTAGTTCAATAAATATAATGCATGCATCTTTAACTTGTCAGGTCTGATGAAAATATTTAATCATTATCGAAGAAAATGTAATATTAGAGCTCCCTTCAGTGATGAGATTTTTTATCGTCAATAATGAAGCTGCATTACTATTATTGAAATTTCTTTTCTCCTTTATCTGTTTCGCTCAATAATCTTATATGTGAATCTCAGTTTTGTTCTTAGTTATTATTTTCTAATTAAATCTTCTTCTTGCTCTTGCAGGGTGAAAGAGAACGGCAGATGCAACTAATTGACTTTGAGTAATCTACCTGGATATTTGGTAAGTGATGCACGCGCATTGACTGTTAGACATATCTTTTTACCTATAAATACGTCCCCAAGGTAGCCATGCTTGTCTAAACCATTTTAGTTGAGCCATTACAATTCTTAGCTGCTGCTCGTATATGCTGCTTGTGTTTTTTTGGACAGTTCAAAATGCATCAATTAGTATGAAAAACTCATTCCCTTTTCTCATATTGTAGCTCTTTCTTCACTTCTTGTAAACTTCTCTCCTTTCTTAAACTTAACCCCAAGAATTTTAATGCCTTATGATTTGCTCATTTTTGCAACTTCGTATGGTAGTGCATCAGGAGATGGAATAGATAACTGGCAATCATGGATCCAAGAAACTAGTCATGATTCCAGCTATATATATTGTGTAAGAATGATGTTCACCGTGTGTAATCCATTACTGTAATTGTGTACATATACTTTGAATAAGAGAGATCTCAGCCTAATGATTTGCCAATGGTTTCTATGCTATAAGTTAGGCTATAAGGATGGAAGCTAACTATTTCTATATTTACATTCATAACATGTGCGCTATTACTCCCCTACAGTCGAAATGGGAGGTGGATGAACGCTGAGACTGTCTCGAAAATCGTCGAAAAGGAGCAGTGGTAGACCTTTGGTGAAGATATCTGCGATTTGATGGCGGGATGGGACATGCATGTAAGACATGAACCTGTCCGCGAGCAACCTTTTCTCTAACAAAATGAATGTCGAGCTCGATATGTTTAGTTCTTTGGTGCTGGACTAGATTGTCGGATAGGTAAATGGCGCTGATATTATCGCAATAGACTAACATTACCTTGGAGATGGGAAAATGTAATTCAAGCAACAGATTACGCAACCAACAAGATTCTGAGACGACGTTGGCAACTCCCCTATACTCGGCTTCAGCTCTGGACCGAGATAGTGTAGCTTGCTGTTTTAAAGACCACGACAGGAGATTGTCACCAAGGAAGACGCAGTAGCCGGACGTAGAGCGTCTTGTGTCGGGGCACCCACCCCAATCTGCGTCTGTATAGGAGACCAAGGTGGTTGTCGAGGAAGAATACAAGTGTAAGCCATGAGTAAGAGTGCCCTGAATGTAGCGTATAATACGTTTGAGAGCATGCATGTGCACGTCCATCGGGTTGTGCATGAACAAACATATCTGCTGGATGGCATATGAGATGTCCGGCCTTGTGAATGTTAGATACTGTAATGCACCGGCAAGGCTTCGATAATGAGAGGGGTCGGCATAAGGTGTGCTGGAGGAGGCACTTAACTTGGGTTTGGTGTCGACTGGGGTAGAGGAAGGCTTGCAGGATGTCATGCCGGCTCGGTTGATGATGTCCTCGGCATATTTCTTTTGAGATAAAAACAGGCCACTTGAATGACGAGTGATAGCGATTCCCAAAAAGAAATGAAGGGGGCCCAAATCTTTCATAGCAAATTCGGAGCTGAGAAGAGTCATGATAGATTGGCGTAGATGATCTAAAGAAGCAGTGAGAATAATATCATCAACGTAGAGTAGAATGTAAGCTAGATCATTACCTTTCCGGTAAATAAAGAGAGAGTGATCGGACTTGCTATTGGAGAAGCCAATATGAGAAACATAGTCCGCAAATCTATTGTACTAAGCCCAAGGGGCTTGCTTGAGTCCATATAAGGACTTCTTCAACAAACAGACATGATCAGGAAAAGATTTATCTCGGAAACCCAGCGGTTGATGCATATAAATAGTTTTCTTGAGGTCCCCATGCAGAAAAGCATTTTTGACATCAAGTTGGTGGATAGGCAAATCTTTGGAAATGACTAAACTAAACATGGTGCGAATAGTGGCTGGCTTGACAACTGGACTAAAAGTTTCCCCACAATCCACGCCAACCTGTTGAGTTTTGCCATCACCTACAAGAGGAGCTTTATGCCTTTCAAAAGAGCTATCGGAATGTTCTTTGTGTCTGAAAATCCACATGGAACGTATGACATTAATATTGGGGGGGCGGGGTACCAACTCCCATGTTTTATTTTTAATAAGAGCATTATATTCGTCGTCCATGGCCATTTTCCAATTCGGGTCATGAAGAGCAGACACAAGGTTGCGAGGGAGAGGGGACTTAGTAACCTGAGAGAGAAGACTATATTTAGGGTTCGGTTTAACAATGCCATGTTGACTTCTAGTGGTTGGTCGTTGGGCTGGAAGGTTGGGAGGTTGGTCTGGAGATGAGATTGGTGTGGGTGGAGATGGGAGTATAGGCTAAGTAGGAGAACTTGGAAGAGAGGGGGGTTCGCTAGGAGGTGGACTAAGAGGAACTGGGCTGATCGGTGATGGGCCTAGGGGTTGCTGGGCCGCTAGTGGAAGTAGCAGGTAGGGGTGTTTGGGCTGACTGAAGGGGAGACTGTGTTAGGCTTTGCGGAGAGAGCAAATGATGAACAACAAGAGGAGAAAGTCCATTGTCCAAGAACTAGAAGGAGTGTGTATTTTAGCAAAAGGAAATTGAGTTTCGTCAAAAAGAACATGACGACTAATGATGATTTTGTTTGAGGATAAATCAAAACATTTGTAGCCACGATGATAAGGGGGATAGCTCACATAGGGTAGAACGAGCTTGAAGCTTGTGAATGGTAGTGGAGGGGAAAAGTGGGTAGCATAAGCAACCGAATACTCGAAGATGAGAGTAAGAAGGATTCTTGTGATAAAGGGTTTGAAAAGGAGATTGATATGAAAGCTGTTTGCTGGGAAGGATGTTAAGGAGATTAGTGGCCAATTGTAAGGCATGAGGCCAGAAAGTGGAAGGAATTGAGGCATGAGCAAGTAAAGTGCGAACAACGTTATTTATGGTGCGTATTTTCCGTTTGGCCTTCCCATTTTTCTAGGATGTGTGGGGACAAGAAAAACGAAAAGAAAGCCCATTGGCTTTGCAAAATTCCCAGAAATGGCTATTATCAAATTCCCAACCATTATCACATTGAAATGTTTTTATTTCCCATTCAAATTGAGTACGAATAAAAACTCGAAATGTCGAAAAAGTGGAGAAAACTTATGATTTTTTGGAAAGAGGAAAGGTCCATAAAAAATTGGTGTAAACATCTAACAAAATGAGATAATATCTATGTCCCGAAGAGCTTAGTACGGGAGACGTCCAAACATCACTATGAATTATATCAAATGGCATAAATGAGCGGGAAGCAGACGAAACAAAAGGCAATTTAATATGTTTACCAAGAGAGCAAGAATGACAAATAGCAGTTTGACGAGTTCCATTACATTCAATAATCTTATTTTTCCTAAGGGAGTCAAAAACAGGTGCTCCCGGATGACCCAAACGGGCATGCCATAATGAAGGTGAGAAAGCAGTAAAAGATGCAGCAAGAGAAGAGAGGAGAGGGTTGGTGATGGGATATAGGTCGCCTTGGCTATCACACCTCATGAGAGGAGTCCCCGTCTGTAAATCCTTCACAGAAAAACCAAAAGGGTCAAATTCAACCGTAATGGAATTATCAGTGGTGAATTTGCGAACAGAAATTAAGTTCTTAACAATTTTGGGTGTATGAAGGACATTTGTTAAAGAGAAAGGGGGGTGAGGAGGGGATAATTGGGTATGACCATAACCTTGAATTGGAATAAAATGACCATTGCCAACTAATATGCCACGATTAATGCTCGAATTAAAATAATTAGAGAGTGTACCCTGCTCAGATGTCATGTGTGAAGTTGCTCCAGTATCCATGTGCCAAGGTGTAGGAGGAGGAGTGAGCCCTAGTGTGTGCATTGCAACTTCGATATCGGTGGGAGAAGGCTGTGTGGATGCGGAATAAGCCTACTGTGGACGTGAGCCGAGAAGACCGAGCTATAGAGAAACAGAGAAATAGCAACACGGAAAAAAAAATAACCCTATGGCTCTGATACCATGTAAGAATGATGTTCACCGTGTGTAATCCATTACTGTAATTGTGTACATATACTTTGAATAAGAGAGATCTCAGCCTAATGATTTGCCAACGGTTTCTATGTTATAAGTTAGGCTATAAGTTAGGAAGCTAACTATTTCTATATTTACATACATAACATGTGCGCTATTATATACCAAAAGGCCTTCTACTATAGTTCTTGAATGGTATGGGCTCGCAGTATATATACTCATAGGTAATGCATGCGTATCACGATAGACATCACTTCCTTTGTGGAAACAGGACAGCTGCCCTCCTCACGTAGTGCTCTCTCTCTCTCTCTCTCTCAAAGGTTCCTGCCCCCACAGACCGAGCCCAAGAATATTTTCTCTTTCTCCATCTACCTAAACTCTGTCTCCCTTTCTGTCTATCCTCTCTTCCCTCATTTCATTTTCTGTAATGAGTTTGATCAGTGATTTTCTTCTGACATGAACAGGTAATGGCTCCTGGTCACTATTATGTTATTTTTCCTGGTAATACTCTCCTCTCAGTCTTTCTTTTGTGTTGATTCTTTCTAATTAGCTACCAGCATTCGTCATACACTTTAACGTAGGCCACTGGGCTTCGGCGCATTGGTCGGCACTGGTAATTATGTCCTCTTTCTACTTTGCACACTTCTCCCTTTGATTCCAATATCCCTAATCCAAGTGAATTTCCATGTGCTGTTATCTTTCCACTCTAGGTGTTTGTGTAAATGCCCATTTATAAGTCAATATTTGGGAATTCCTTTCAGCTTGCACAATTTTAATTCTTTGATTGCATGTTGATTTTTAGATGTCATTCCTAAAATTTACTTAGCTAACCGCGTTCACTACCTATCGTTCTTTTGTTGTTTTATTTTGGTTTCCAGATCTTCCTATCAATACAAAGCTCAAACCTTGCTAATTGTGTCGAGGAAAGGTGTGTCGAGGAAAGGTAACTGCATACATCAGAATTACTTTTCCCTGTGAATCCTTTTTTTACGAGTGTTTGCTATTGGCTTTCTATTGTTCTTTTTTCCACATGCATGTAAATGTAAGAATTAACTTAAGGGTTTCGTTGTGCGAGGTCAGATTGGTCTCAAAACAAAAATAATAATAATAACAATAATAAAACCAGAAAATATGGGAACAAGGATGAGCTCTTTCTTCACTTCCTGTCTCTACCAATGCCAAAGCAGGTACCTCATCTTCATTTTAGGTATTCTCATATAGTAAATTCTAGGTTTTGCAGCAGTCATTGTACTCACACACTCTAGACTCAACGACCTTTTATCAGTTAGAAAACAATTGGACTTTGAATGTGATTGATATAGTATTTGATAATAATTGAACTTGTTTTCACATTCAAATCTAAGTTTTCTCTGAAAATTATATTTGTATGGGTTTAAGGGAATTTGAATAGACTTTGATATAGTTTGACTCTGAGGGTTGTGCATGCCTCCATATTTGAATGTACCATCTGTTGGTATTCATTCCACACTGTCCTTGTGAAAGTAGGACACGGTTTGTGGAAAGTTTTTCCTGTCTCTTCTCATTCAATAGATTAACCATATATACAATATACAAAGACTTTGGCTCCAAGAAAATACCAAAACTAAACTATACCAAACTTAGCTACCTATAATTAAGCCGAAAATAACTAATACTAAAATAATCTATACCAAAGATACAGATTACAGTTACAATGTGTACGCAACACGCTAACACCCCCCCCTCAAGTTGGAGCATGGAGATCCGTAGTGCCCAACTTGCCGAGTAAGAGATCAAAATGTTGCTTGCCAAGAGCCTTAGTAGGAATAACAGCGAGTTGATATGAAGTTGGGACGTAGGTGGTCAAGATGTTATTGCGACGAATCTCATCATGAACAAAATGACAATCTACCTCGATGTGTTTGGTACGCTCATGAAACACCGGATTTCGTGCAATGTGTAGTGCCGATTGACTATCATATAGGATCCGCATTGGTGTAATATGAGGAACACCGAGAGTAAGTAACAATCCTTTGAGCCATTTCAGCTCACAAGTAGTTGCAACCAGAGAGCGATATTCAGCTTCGGCCGAAGAACGAGTAACGGTAGGTTGCTTCTTAGTTTTCCAAGAGATTGGAGAAGTACCAAGAAACACAAAATAAGCTGTTAAAGAGCGTCGAGTTAAAGGGCAACTCGCCCAATCTGCATCACAATAAACTGTTAACTGCAAAGTCGAATCTGACCTGAGCAAAATACCTTGACCCGGAATAGATTTCAAATAACGAACCACACGCAAAGCTGCCTCCCAATGTTCATCTCGGGGGTGCTACATAAACTGAGCAAGAATATGCACAGAATAAGAAAGCTCCGGACGAGTGATGGTCAAATAAATGAGACGACCAATAAGTCGACGATATTGCTCTGAAGAATCCATGGCATGGCCGTCGGCAAAAGCCAAATGGTGATTTTGCTCAATGGGCATGCCAGCTGGCTTGGCACCCAATAAACCTATTTTCGATAAAATATCGAGTGTATATTTGCGTTGGCATAAAAAAATACCAGTGGAATTCTGAGCAACTTCAAGACCCAAAAAAAACTTTAGGCGGCCAAGATCTTTTATGTGAAAACAGGTTTGCTAGTAGGATTTAAAACGGTGAATAACAGCAGAATCATTACCACCAATAACCAAGTCGTCAACATAAATTAATGTGACAAGCTGAACGTCACCTTGCATAAAAGTGAATAAGGAATAATCGGACGTAGCTTGTTGAAAACCATAGCTGGTAAGAGCCGCAGCCAACTTGGCAAACCAACAACGTGAAGCTTGGCGTAAACCATAAAGAGATTTGCATAAGTGATAAACGGTACCAGCCCCATATATGTCCCCTAAAATCGGGAGGAAACTTCATATAGACCTCTTCATCAAGGTCCCCTTGGAGAAATGCATTGTGAACATCCATCTGATGCAATTCCCAGTTCTTCACAACTGCTACAGCTAGAAAAGTCCGAACAGTAACTAGTTTGGCCGTTGGAGCAAAAGTCTCATTGAAGTCCAAACCCATAACTTGATGGTTCCTAAAAATCACTAACCGTGCTTTACAGCGCTCAATGGAGCCATCGGCATTGTACTTTATCTTATAAACCCATTTGCTCCTAAGGGCCTTCTTTCCCGGAGGCAATGTCGTGACAGACCAAGTCCCATTATCCTCTAAAGCATGAACCTCCTTAGCCATTGCGTCGCGCCAATGACGAGATCGCATGGCCTCAGCAAAGTGAGATGGTTTGGTATCGGCAGTAACTGCAGCCAAAAACTTGCGATGCGAGGAGGAATATAGATCATAGTTCACATAGTATGCTATAGGTTAGGGCGTACCTGAAGATGCCAAGGGACATGGGTGAATAAGCAAGGGACCGTGATGGACTGTATGTATAATATGATCCTGTAAGCAAACCGACGAAAACTTTTGTCGTTGTCCACGACCAAGAGCTGCTGTAGTGGGGTTGTTGTCTTCATTGTGAGCAGAAACCATAGGAACCTCAGCAATCGGTTCTTCATCAATCGCAGAAGTAGGGGCGGAAGAAGGTATTGGAACTGAACCGTCTTCGACCTCATCAAAAACAAGGGGGAGCCATGTTGCATCTTCCAAAACTGGACTAGTGATGGGAGAGAAGGATGACGCAATGGTTAGAGTGGGAGCCAAACTAGCAAAGGGAAACTGGTTTTCAATAAACGTCACATCCCGTGAATCAAAAAAATTGCCTGTTTCAATGTCATATAATCGCCAACCCTTTTTTCCATAAGGATAGCCTACAAAAACGCATTTCTTTCTACGACTGGTGAATTTGTCTTTGGCACGGTTGAGACTTTTAGCATAGCATAGGCAGCCAAAAACCCAGAGATGAGTAAAAGATGGTGAGTGACCAAACAACATTTCATAAGGTATCTTCCCTTTCAAAACTGTAGAGGGAGTGCGATTGATAAGATACCCTGCGGTAAGAATACATTCTCGCCAAAATTGGATGGGTAAATGTGCTTGAAAACGAAGAGCCCGTCCTACGTTTAAAATGTGCCTATGTTTACACTCTACACGCCCATTCTGTTGTGCGCCAACCATAGAAGTTTCATGCATAATCCCAAGTTCATTAAAATAAGATGTCAAACGAAGTAAATTCTGTACCATTGTCACTATGGATGGTTTTTACTTGTTTATTAAATTGTCGGTCAATGAAAGCCAAGAAATTTTTAAGGATTTGAGGCACCTCATCTTTCCCTCGCAACAAGTAAACCCAAACAGCACGTGAGTAGTCATCTACAATAGTTAAGAAAGATTTTGCCCCACAAAAAGTTGGTTTTCTATAGGCACCCAATAAGTCACAATGGATCAATTCAAAAATATCATTTGCTTTATTCATACTAGAAATAAAAGGAACCCGTGTTTGTTTTGCCCGCAAACAAACATCACAATGCTCATGTGCGTTGCTATAAACATTAGCATTACAATTTATTCTAGAAGATTTCTCTACAACTCTCATAGAGGGGTGCCCTAACCTTCTGTGCCATAACTCTGCATCATGTAACCCACTTAGCTTGTTTACTTGAACCGGTAACTCATCCTTTGCAATATACAGGCCCTCACGTTCCTCACCCACTCCAATCAGCATCCTCGAAGTGCGGTCCTGTATAACACACAAACGATCAATGAATTTCAGGATATATTTCTTTTCACGAACAAGTTGTGACACAGAAATTAAATTGCAGTTTAATTGAGGCACAAATAAAACTGCTGTAAGAAACAATTTTCCCAAAATCACTGTTCCCTCCTTTGTAGCAATAATTTGTTCCCCATTTGGCAACCAAACAGGACATGGAGAAATGTCTTGCAAACTAGAGAAAGATTCAATTGCACCAGTCATGTGATGCGTAGCACCCATGTAAAAAATCCATTTTAATTTTGCCTTACCGGATAAGCGTGCACTGGTGGTGGACTTGTGCGAATTCCAAAGGGACTGTAAGGTTGTCCAATCTTCAGAACTAAGATTCTCTAATCCCACCTTGTCTGAAGCCCCAAGCCTACCTACAACAATGCTAGTCCCTGTGGCTTGAGCCACATTAACGCGTGCTGAGCCTCCCTTACCACGACCTTCTCCAGTGCGACCTCGACCTCGATTCTGTTGGCCAGTGCCCCACCATTTTGGATAGCCATGCAAGCGATAGGAAGTTTCAATCCCATGGCCTGGTTTTTGACAATGGGAGCATAAAGCCGCTGTATCTTCTTTGCGGTCCCCTCCTATTGCTGAAAAACGTGGTCCAGAGGTTTTAACAGCAAAACTCATGGGAACTCGAGCACTGCGATCTGAAGTTGCTTTGGGATTGATCATTTTTTGTACTTGATCTTGCTCCGTTACCTGCGAGTATACACGATACATGTTTGGTAGAGGGTCTGTGGCGATGATGTTCGAACAAACTGTTATAAGGTGTGTCGTCAAGCCCTATTAAAAACTGATGTACACGTTCCTCCTCATTCCTCTTTTCCAGCTTTGCATTCAAGTTGCACTTACAGCCATTACACGAACACATGGGCATCTGATCATAATCGATGAGATCATCCCAAATCTTCTTAATCCTAGCATAATAACCCATAATGTTGTCACCATTCTGTTTGCAATTAGATACCTCCGTTTTCAATTGATGCACACGTGCACCATTACGAACGAAGAATCGTTGTTGGATATCATCCCATAATTCCTTGGCCGTGTCCTTGTAGGAAATTGTGGATCGCAGGCTTGGTTCAATCGTGTTAACAATCCATGAAATAATCATGGAGTTCATAGTTCCCCAATCCTCAATCTCCTCTGAATCTGCAGCGGGTTCATTGATAGTACCGTCAATGAATCCCTTCTTCTTCTTTCCCCTCAACGAAGTCCGTATTGCCTTCGCCCATTCTTCATAGTTTGGTCCTTTCAACTGGGTATGGGTAATTAAAATTCCAGGATGATCATTGGCCGAGAGTGCAAACGGTGAGATGGCTTTCTTCCCATCCTTAACGCCGCTGCCACTCGTAGGCTCCGTCATGGAATTTTAGGTATAAGGTATTTGTGCTGGCTCTGATATCATGTGAAAGTAGGACACGGTTTGTGGAAAGTTTTTCCTGTCTCTTCTCATTCAATAGATTAACCATATATACAATATACAAAGACTTTGGCTCCAAGCAAATACCAAAACTAAACTATACCAAACTTAGCTACCTATAATTAAGCCGAAAATAACTAATACTAAAACAATCTATACCAAAGATACAGATTACAGTTTACAATGTGTACGCAACACGCTAACAGTCCTCCTTGGTATTGTCCATTGGGTGATTGATCAACAGGGGAATGCAATTCTTTGTGGCTCCATGAAAATGTATCAGAATGCTAACATTTTGAACTAGAAAGTGATGTTAGCAGAAAGAAAGGAAATTTGTGGTCTCTCATATTCTAATGTTGCTCCTGCTATGTGCTATAAACAGTTTGCAATAATCTTGCCCTCAAACTCTGCTTGCTGGAGAGGCAGGCAGGCAAGCACTAGGCCATGAATGAGTGGATCTAGCTCACTCGCTTCGCATTTGCCGTCAAAGCTGCCACCATTTTTGCATTGGACTTTTCAAGGCTGTCGTTTACGGGATATTATTCATGAATTAGAGCAAGAAATCATTGTAAATATTTAAATTTATTAAGTATTTATTGTAAATCTATCTCAACACAGCACGGCGGGGCAACTCCGACTTCATTACCACTACGATGTATAGCATCTTTCTTTTCAACACTTGGATCAAGAAGCTTAAACTTCACAAGTAACAATGGAAATTATTTTGAGTTGCTTTATCCTTTGTCCCAAAAAAGTAGTCTCAAATAACAAATCAAAAACTTTTAATATTCTAGTGTTACTTGTTTGTGACCGAGAGAGTATACTATAACTGTAGCAAAAATCTTAAGTTTATTTTCATCATCTTCAAATGATCTTCGCGTCAAGTTTAAACACAAAGAAAAGAAGAGATCATAAAAAGGGCACTATTGGATTCTTACGGAAAAAAGAGAATTAAGTCGAGATACAAGTAACTAGCCCAGACGAACCTCGCTTGCAAATCTGCAAATACAATTTCGATTTGTGAAGAAAAGAAATCTGCAAACAAGACTTGCGAAAAGACGGGTTTTACAACTTCAATTGCCCTCAACTGAGGCACGTGCAAGGACACACCCTAGCGAAACGTGGTTATTGGATCCTTCAGCTCACTACTATATAATTAGCTTGTAATAACTATTCCAGGAAACATGGTAATTGGAAGACCATGGCAACGGCAAATGTGAATTTTCAGCTGCCAAATCAAAATATCCTCAAGTATGTACTGTAATCTTTACATGGTTTTCTAATCGCCCTGGCTGATGCACACTTTACACCAAAGAGGGTAAAGCAGGTCCGCCTATGATGCCATAAATTGACCAAACTCACTAAACAAGAAGTGAAGAAGATCCACCCAAAAAAAAAAGATGATAACCAGCACATACCAAATTACTAAAAGTACAAGCCATTGCCTTCTTAAAAGCCAATTGAATGAAATATGTTTCAACAAAGATTTCTGCCGTCACACAGTACATCAAACGAACCCGTAATTAGGAAAGTATATAGAGTACGAGCTCATAAAGTAGATTTTCCTAACAAGGTAACATCAGGACCTTGTTTAAAGATTGCCACCCCTCAGTGCAAGAACAAGATGAAGTACGGAGCCCCCCTCAATGTTGTAGTCTTTCGCTGTTTTGTCATCTCCTAGCTGCTTGCCAGCATAAATCAGCCTGCAAGAAATAGGTGCATAAGATGTGAAATTACAAAGACTATGGCAGCATGCCAACAGATATCATTAACTCGCACATGTTTACAAAGAACATGCTCCAAGGAAAGAGATGACCAATTTTCATCCAAGAAAGACATCTACTTGAAGTTGTTTCTTGTTTTTCTTTTTTCCCTCTCTCCGATGCTTTACAAAGTCAGCAACTGATATTGAGTACAAGCAACCAACCACAAAAGTTGGGTGCTACTCGTGCGGAAGGGGAAAATAAAATGGCAAACATGGTTTCACTTTGGTTCCGAGACACTATGCAGCTCACAAAATCACCATGAAGCCCTAAGTTTAATCGAAAACTTCCACAATTTTCTAATTCCATACATCAAACCATCCTTCCCAGCCTTTTGCCTAAAGGACCATACCTCAGCAAGTTTTTATACTTATATCTTCCGTCAGTCTCTCACATTCCTTCAAATTGACAAATGAATTTAGGTCAGAGCATGGATAACAGAGGGAAAAAGCATCCTTCTCTCTATCCTTTCAGACCATTTTCTCACCTGGCAAATAAAACAATTTCTTTCTGATCATTAGCAGGCCCAAAAAGAAAACTTCTTAGAGAAGGCTGATCAGAGGAAGCTCCTGGTAATGCATACCACTGCAACTGCCATGACATGATGCACACACACACAGGGAGAGGAGGCAATTATCTAGTTTAATTTGCAGTTTTGAGACATTTTCTATCTGATATAGACAGGTGAAAAACTGAAACAGTTACTTTTAGGGGGGGGGGGGAGGAAATCGGGGGAAGGGCCTGTAATGCATTCAGTTTGAAAAGGTATTGAGAAGAACGATGTAACATATTTAACCAAAGAATAACTGGATACAATATGGCAAGAAACACGAGTGGCATTGACTACTTTAATTCCTACCCCAGCCTAAAAAACTTGGTACCAAATGGAAAGAAGAGACAGGCATTGCCGACATCAGTTCCAATTCAGGAAAGAGTTGAGGGAAACATCAAACAAATTGGGAAAACTTGGTCCAATCAGAAACAGACAAAACATTTCGATCATATCTAACACCACCGATAATAAAAGGCCAGCATTTTCACCTTTTTTTTTTCCTTTTGATAAGAAGCACTTTTACTTTAATATCTTTAATTAATTCAGTCCAATCAGTAAGATGGGGGAAAATCACAAACCTTTGTTGCACTGGAGGGATTCCCTCCTTCTCCTCAACCCTCTCCTTGATCCGGTCAATGGTATCAGTAGGCTCAATATCAATTTCAATTTCTTTTCCAGTGAGAGTCTTCACCTTGATCATAGTTCCTCCTCTAAGTCTCAGAACCAGATGAAGAGTGGACTCTTTCTGAATGTTGTAATCTGCAAGAGTTCGGCCATCCTCTAGTTGCTTACCAGCAAAAATCAACCTCTGCTGGTCTGGAGGGATACCTTCCTTATCCTTTAAAACAAACATAAACTGTCAGTTAAACATCACAGCACGCATGATTCTTGAAAAAAAAAAAGATCAAAACAGCAGGTCTGTGGTTTGCACACCAAAGAAATTAATATGACATGGGTGGAGGATCCAAGATATTATCATTGCCAAGCCAATGTAGGCTGTTACTGTTTGATGTTAATTTTGCAGACATGGTGATATATCTAAACATTCAAGTAAATGGACATTTCTAACAATAAATTACAATTATTGCATCATTATAGCATAATATTTTGGTGATATGGTCTAATACCTTAAGCAGATCTTCTAAAGAATTACTTCAGCTTATGGACAGTAAGTAGTGTCTTCATTTTGGAATTATATTTCGACCATCATATTTTTGTTGAGAATAGTTTAAAAGGTGAATACATACATTCATACATACATATATATATATATATATATATATATATATATATATTAAGAAAATAAGTTGGGGGAATGGTTTATTCAATGATTCTTGATATATTATTACCAATGTTGTTGAGTATGGCTCCCTCAATTAAATTTCTCTTTCAGTAGTGTTTTTAGATTATATTTTCTTATCCCTCCCTCCTATCCACCCACATCAAAATGAGAAGCTCTCAAACTAGGCAAATGGACTAATTTGAGATTTGTCCAAGTAAATATAAAGTGGAATAGTTCACCGATTCTACGAATTAATAAAATAAAAAAGGGAAAATTGATAGTCAGTCCAATCTGCTACCTACATCCAATTTGGAACAGTATAACACAAAGCTACATTAAGGGGACAAACGTGTTAATACTTACAACTAGCAAATGAGCTACTTGCCCGATCACCAAAATAAATCATTGCTCTAAACTTACACGCACACAAACTACAACTATGAAACATTACTGTGCCTTGTTATTAAATTTTCATAAATTTCTTTTGTTTATTACCTGCTTTGGAAAGCTATAGAAAAAGTTATACTCCCCCAATAAAATGACTAGATGCAATGTTTTGAATGCCAAAAAGAATCTTTCATTGAACTACATATCATCCTCTACCAATATAAATGACAACGTCCACTTAAGTCCTATGATCTATATTCAATACAGCAATAAGAGAGGAATACTGATCTTCCTCCCATAAACAGAACAAGAAAAAGAGTTAACGAAACAAATGTGTAAAAATTACGTTTAACTACCAAGGGAAAATCATCAAAAATCAGTTCTTATTACATTCATCCTCGACCAATATTGATAAAAGTATCCATCACAATTCCATATAAACAAAACCTAATTAACAAAAAGTATAAGGTACATATAAAAATTAGCAAGGAAATAAAGGAACAAAAAAATATCACTCAAGTTACATCTACGTGATAATCAAGCAAACAGAATATTCATAAAAACACAATCGGAGTCATCTGCTCCATCAAACTCTAACTTTATATCAATTAATCCATTCATTTCATATCAAAAACACGCGATGGGAGGAAGATCAATACAAGGAAACAAACAAACCCTAGGTTTATCACGAACGGCAGTGGGAAAAACCAAATCGAATCAAAGACGGAGAACACGATATATCTGCTTTCATAGAAAAATAATAAAACAAGCAGATATAGGAAGGCAATAATCATTTTATAGACCTAATAATTCGATTGACGCATAGAATTGAGAGTCCCAAGGTTTGAAAATTAGACCTGAATCTTGGCTTTGACATTGTCGATGGTGTCGCTGCTCTCGACTTCGAGCGTAATCGTCTTCCCGGTTAGGGTTTTCACGAAAATCTGCATCTCTCCCTGCTGAAGAGGATGACGGAGAGAGAGAAGTACTCCGCTTGGACTTGGAACGCCTGTGGAGAAAAAAAAAAAAAGTTTAAATGCACCGGTGGTCCCTGTACTTTACAACTTTCTACCATTAACCTCTGTACTCAAAAAATACAAATTTGGGTCCGAAGAACGCTGTTTTTGCTCGCCAATCGTTCCTCCGTTGGATGCCGTTAAGATTTCAGCCGGTAATTCAACATGTGTTGCGCACGTGAGTTTTTTGAGGGCAAAGTAGTAACTTTCAATTTTTAATTTTATTCTTTTCTCTCTCCGCTCTTAAATCTTATTCACGCGAAGGCCGACTTCCCGTTCTCAGCTCCAATCTCAACAATTTTGTTCTCTATTACCCCATTCCCGGAACTGAAGGTACGTGTTTTTCACAAATTTAATAATTGGGGTTTGGGAATTGCAGCTCTATCTCCATGGGAAACGATTGAATCATTGGGGGTGCGAAACTTTATGCTGTGCAAGAAGCCGGCAACGGAGAAGGTGATTGACAAGGGAAAGGCACCGACGGTGGGGATATTGAGAAAGGGTTCCGGCAGTAGGAAGGCATGGTTCAATAAATCCCTTAATCTTAAGGTTTCTTCTCACTGAATTTGGCCTGAATTGTGTGAAAACATTGCTTTCTCTGCACAACTGAAGATTTGGAGACTTTTTTTTACTTATTGCAATTTCTTTTTCGCTATTTCCTCTGTCACCTTTTTTTGGATCATTAATAAAAATAGGCCTTTTCTCGGCTTTTTCTTCTTTACTGTTGAAATTGTAGAGTAGAGAAGAATTTTTATTTCTTGAATTTGTTTGTTGGCTTAATCTACAATGATTGTTTGGTGGGTTGAATGTTGTGGGGCAATGCTATTTTCAGAGGACATGGGAACTTTGGGAATTTCTAAGAATAGTCATTTCCTAGCTGGTGGGTTGAATGTTGTGGGGCAATGCTATTTTCTTAACCCAACATTCGATCTTTCTGGCTTGATTCTTCTTCTGCTTGTACAGCAACATTCTTACTTCGTTGACAGGTCTTCTATTTGACTTCTGCCCTGTGGTGTTGCTTCCTGCTTTCAACAACTGTTTTGAGTTTGAATCTTTTTTTTCTTCCCGATTATGTCCTTTTTGTTTCGAATTTTAGTGAAATTGAACGAATTGAAAGGAACAATTTTTTAGTGAAAGAAGATTGAGGTGTTGGCATTGGTGGTGGTGGGAAGCGGGATGAACCGGAGGGATAGAAGAAGAATATGAAGTTAACTATTTGCCCCTTAACGAGGAAGGGGGAGACGGTCTGGGAGAAGTTACCATTTGCCCCCATTAAAATTTTACGTGATTTGCACATGGCCAATTAACGGTTATTTTCTGACGGCCGTCAATGGAGGGACCACGGGTGAACAAAAACAGCGTAGTTTGGACCCAAATTTGCATTTTTATTTAGTATAGGAGCTAATGCTAGAAAGTTGTAAAGTACAGGAACTACGGGTGCATTTAACCCAAAAAAAAGTACAAAACGTCTTACTCCCTTCCGATTCTTAATTATTGTTTTTTTTTATATAGCACACGGATTAAGAAAAATTAATTGACTTGATTATTAATATTGGTATAATGTGTAATTTTTTTTAATGACCATGTGTATGTGGTCAATGATTAAAGTAGGGAAAAAAGTAAAGATAAAATGTTAAAAGTAATATCCTAAAAAGAAAAATTTTCAAACAAGCCAATTATTCTGGGACGGACAAAAAAGAAAAGGAAGACAATAATTTAGAGACGGAGGGAGTATCTTTTTTCAGAAAGAAAAAAAATTATTGTTTTTTTTATTCTTATAAGCACCTCTAATAAAAAAAATATTCTTATTAGTTCCAAAACAATTGTCGTTTTACCAATTTGTACACAAGTTAAGAAAGCTTTCAAAAGACTGATCTACCCTTATTTAAGTTCAATTATTGTAAGAGTTTTTTTTTTTTTTTTCTTTCTTCTTACCAACCCTTTTTAATGAGAGTAATAAATAAAGGCAATTTTAGGAAACTATGAACAAATGTTTTTTAAAATCCTATAACAACAATTATTTTGGACAAAAAAAACTCTACTAAAATGATAATTATTTTAGAACGGAGGTAGTATTATATCTTGTGTCAAGTCAATAAATTTTTTATTTTTAATTTTTTTGGAGTAGTTAAAGATATTATTTATTAATCGGTAATTTATTGAGTTGTTGGATAAAAACTAACTCGTTATAATATTTGGTACTTATCGGATTACCAATTTAAAATTTATTATAAAATTGAATACTTAGATGATTAACCCAATAAATTATTTTTAATAAGTAAAATAAATGAATTAATGGAAAGGATAAAATTAGTCACCCCTATTATAATCGTTGTTTAAAAGATAAGATATATAGTTTCAATCATCTATTTCACAACTTATGATTAAATGATGGGAAAATTATATAAATGACCATCGTACTATCGTTTGGTAACTGATTTGACCCCGTAGTCTCAATATCTTAAATTTAACCAATATACTCACGAATTGAGTGTAATGTAGTCCTTCTGACTAGCGACGTATCCATTTTGTTAACGGTTGTTAACTCTTCATCCTATTTTTTTAAGGGGCTTGTAAACACTCAAAATTCGTACCCCACAATATACGAATTGTTCTATAAATAATTGTTTATTTATAAATGAACTAACACGTGTTTCTATGATTATTTCAGGAAACAAAACATCAAACAAGACTAACAATGCCCGACAAATACAAACGACTTCAGTTAGATCAACATCAAGGGTCAAATCTGAAGATACAAAGCTTGAAGGGTCAAAGCACAAAAGGAACAACTTCAAGGCACAAAGATTAAATAAAATTGACATAGGACCTGAAGCATAAAGAATGAAAGATGAAAATTTTAAGCGCAAATTCAGGCTTTTGGTGCGCTGAAACCATGTTTGGTGCGTTGATACACCGAAAACACGGTTTGGTGCGCGGGCATCATGTCAGGTGCGCGGCGCACCAAACCAAGCTTTGCCTCACAACTCAAGCCACCTGACTGTTGAAGACTTTGGTGATCGAACAAAGTTTCCTCCAAACTTGGCCCCGAGAGTAACATCAAAATATCTCTCTCACTCCCTCCTATAAATACACTCCTTTCCTTCAAAGCAAAACACACCATCAACAATCCATCTCTCTCACAACACACACTCTCAGCTCTCTCTCACTCACTGAAAGAAAGAAAAACAAGAAGAAAAGAAAAGCTCTCTGCTCTCTCTCTTGCTCTCCCTTAGCCCGAGAAAACAAATCATTCTCTCCCTGAGTAAATTTCATACACACACAAACACAGCAACCACACACACACAAATACAATGTTCTTTGAACACACCCAATATCAAAAGTAAGTCTTTATTTCCTCGTATCGGTAGCAGTCACATAATATAACGAACCCGTAACATATAAACTCGAGCATGCAATCATAAGAGACTGAAAGGGCAAGTTGGGTGCGTAAAACCTTCCCAACTAGTAACTTAGCCTCCGAACCCAGAATTTCAGTTTTTCTCTCATTTTTCTATATAAACGAGGGTGGCGACTTTGTTTTCACTATAAATGTGTTGTGCACATTTATTACATTTTTATTCGGGAGTCCAGAGCGAAAGGCCCAGTAACGATCTGCAGATCGGGGTGCTCACAGGGCTGCTGATATGTTCTGCGTGAGCCATTTTATGAGGGGTATTTTTGTCCATCTAATAAATTTTATTTCTTCTCTCTAGTAAAATATTGTACATTGGCTTTTCGTCTCTTCCACCATCTCCGCCAATGGTTGCCACCGTACAAACACGCACAAGAAATTAACCAAGAAAATCATCAAACTTAACGTTTACAATTTTAAAATTATCAAACGCATTTTATTGGTCCCAGTGATGTGCTCAGAATATAAGCTAGAGGGGGGGTGAATAGCCTATATGACCTTCATTAAAAATGTAATCGTTATTTTGAACAACTCTTTGAAGACGCTAATGAAATGTTTTTCAGGTCTGGTTAATCTCTTTGTATAGCAATTATGTTGATGTCCATACAGCAGAGTTGCTCTAGAAAACTTGGACGTCTACTAGGAGATTAGTGTTATATTGTTTGCTGGTAGATAAAAGATGTGCAGCGGAAAGACATGCAGCAAATATATAACATAGAAGATCAAAGTGCATGTAAGTAGATTTCTATAGCTACATAACAACTACAGACTTTTATCTTCATCAGATACAGAAATCTTTTCCATGAGCAGAGTGCTTATGAAATAATACATGTAAAGCAGGTAAGATAAGTAAAAGCTGAATGTAGAAAATTATATTTTATATTAGAATTCAGCAGAGGTTCATCAAATGATAAACATGCAGAGTACATTAACCTAGACTCTCTAACTTAGCAAACCTGCTGGGTTTCATGGAAAGGAAGAAAAGGGAAATGGAAGACATAGGAAAGTTAATTTATCAAGGATACGTAGGAAAAACCAATCAGACAGATGTCATGATCATGGTGTCTTCTAGTAGTATCAACTCGATAAATTAGATGTGAGAAGAAATATTATAGGTTGTTCAATTAACAAGTAATTGGACAACTAAGTGACAAGCACTTGACCAACTGTGATGACTCATTGTTGCACAACCGACAACTCTTGCAATGGAATATAAGTCTGCCGGTAAAAATCCAATATGGATTGTTAGCTCATGATCTTCCTCGGACATCTTCAAGTGGGTTCTGTCTTCAACATCAGGTTGGAATGCTTGATCTCTAGCCATAGATATGGAGTATAGCTGCAGTAGAGACTGAGTCTTTTGAAGGAAGAAAGAACTCAAGTCAAGAAATAAGTTCTTGACTAAGCAAAGCTTCATACCTTATGAATTTCTAATCACTCTTACACTAAGTTTTTAGTTATAACACTTGTGTTATTCCTACTCTTTGGTTTTCTCTGGATTGTGCTTAAATGCACACTCTTGCACACACCCCATAGATGAGGGATGAGAGATTTCTTTTATAGGCAAAGAGACAGAGGATCCGTTGAGACTTCATGTAGATTTCTAGCCGTTGGAGTGTTCAGACTTCAATGCACCAAAATGTACATTATGAGTTGTTGGTTAAAAATCTTCATGAAGATCTTGTCTTTAAATCTGTCCAGGAATCAGGCTGATGGATGTGACTTGACGTTCAGGCCTAAGTTGTACGAAGTGCACTGTAGCTGGTCTTTGTTGAGGTGTGTCTTGAAGATCGAGACCAAACACAGAATTAGAAATATCCAAATGATGGGAGTGAAGGCTCAGACATCGATGCGTATCTTTAGTTGTCAAGATGATCTTTAAAGTATCTTTTGCGAATCTTTGTAAACTTGACTACTTAGAGAACGGCTGAATTTCCTCTTTGAACAGCAATGTTAGATATGTAGTGAAGTAGGCAGAATTCTATCATTATATATGTTTATTGTGATATCTGTCGGTACAGATATCGCTTGTTATATCTGCTGGTGCGATATCACTTGTGATATCTGCTGGTGCAATATCTGTTAGGGTGATATCTGCTGGTGGGATATCTGCTGGTAAGATATCTGCTGGTGTGGTATCTGCTGGCACTTGAAGAGCTAATCTATCTAAGAGATCATCATCAGTTGGTAGGACAAAGACTTTGATATGTATAAAGACTTCCTAGCCTAAGACCTACGCTTGTTCTAACGAGTTGTCACACTAAACAGTATGCAGTCCTTTTAGCCACTCATGGAACATGCGTTGTAATGGTAACAAGTAAATCATTGGTTTGGAATATGCAAATATACACAACAGATGTTGCGCAGGCATATTCCTAATAATCTCCTCCTATTTGCTTGGGACGATTACTACATTGACAAATACATAAAGTCTTTAAAGCGGATGTTCAATCCTTAACAATAACATGCCTACCAATGAATAATCATTTTATCCCAAGGCATGCCCTAGGCTGAACTTACAAGCGATGACTTTTGTATAGTCATCTATGGCTAAGTATTTTCACTCAATAAATGAAAGTACGAATACATAGCAAGAGTAAAAACATATTTAGGCAATTATGAGGTATAATTGATGAGCAAGCCAAAAAAAATGGTTTTGAAAAATCGTTCTTGCACAATGATTTGAACAAATTGAAGAATTTTAGCAAGAAAGTTTTTGAAAGAACAATTCATTAAAGTAAAAAGTAGAGTGTAAGCACGTTTTAAAAATTGCTGCAAGATACCAATTGAAAAGTTACCAATTGTTAAAATATGTTTTTGAGAATGTTTATTGGTAACCTCTTTATTTGAAAGATTTAGGTATCATGAGTTTTGAAAAACATTGTATCTTTCTTTTATGTTTACAAGAAAGTAGTTTAACAACAGCCTTTGAAAAAAGTTAAGAAAAAAAACTTATTGAAATAAGTGGTTGAAATTCTCCTCCTCACAAAAATGTTTCCTGGAGGTAGCTTCTAATACTCAAATGAATTGTCTAAGTATCAAAGCAAAATATTTTTAGAAAAATGTTTGAAGATAGTGATATTCTGCTGAAGTAGAAAGAGGGTCAGCAGAATTTTGAAAAGATTTGCACCCTTCATTAAGTGTGCCACAGAGGCATAGATGTATCGTGAAGATTCATCTGTATCAGTCTATCAGATAATCCACAAAGGTTTATCTGAGGGAAGGGTGAACTAACAATTTTATTTTCTCCTTGTCTTACTGTCAATGCATGTGTCACAGCTCTTTAGCTCTTGTGTAGAGCTTCACCTTCTTAAGTAAAACTTCTCCTCCTTAAGTGGAGTGTCTCTTTCTTGAGTGGAGTGTCTCCTTTTTGAGTGTTTATCAATGCAGAATTTCTCCACCTCTGTTAATATATGTGTTATCCTGCTTTATGTATGTGTCAAGGCAGAACTTCTCCTCCTTAATGGTCACAAGCATTGTAACAAAGCATTGAATTTAAGCCGTTCTGGAGAGTAATGCATACTCAGGTGGAGGAAGAGCTCTATCTGCAAAATAGGGGTAAGACGGCAAATATATGGACAATATGCATAGAGATGATAGTGAATAAATTGGAGAGAATAAAAGTAACTATTGTCATGTTCTTCTCAAAGAGTACCTTAAGTCCATTCAGACAATGATTTGAAATGGAGAGGTATAGATGGAAGGAAAGGAATGGTGTGGTTGTAATGATGCTAAATTATGCTAATTGTTGAATGAAATTATCTGATACCAATTGTTGGTCTTTACAAATGGTGAAGTCAAATGAGATTAGTCTTAGCTACATGGCTAGTAACATGACGGTTTGTCTGATATTGAGATTTGGCTGAGGTTTATATTTGGTTGATGTTGGGATTTGGCTGAAGTTGGAATTTGGCTGATGTTGGGATTTGGCTGACGTTGGGATTTGGCTAAGGTTGGGATTTGGCTCATGTTGGGATTTGGCTCGTGTTGGGATTTGGTTCATGTTGGTATTTGGCTCATGTTGATGAATAGACAATTGATGAGTTATGGAGTAATGGAATGTGGAAAGTTTATACTTCCTAATCAGCAGTTTTTCGATGAAAGACTGAACAAAAAGCTCCTCCTTAAATGGTTCCTGGGAGAGATAAGGATAAGGAGGTGAGGCTGTATCGGCTGGGGCTAGTATGGTGAGAAAGAAAAGAAAAGGGGTGCATGATAGGATAGTGGGTGATGTATAGAAGGGCTAGAGGAGGAATTTGTAGATGATTTGGCAAGAAGGAGAGTGAGCTAGGTCAGCAGAATTGGATTATAGAAGGGCTAGAGGAGGAATGTGTAGATGATTTGGCAAGAAAGAGAGTGAGCTAGGTCAGTAGAATTGGATTCTGCAGGGATGGTAAAGATGGTGTATAGACTCAAAATTTGAAGATCAAAAGAATCATTTTAGAGAAGAACAAGAGAGATGTCACAATAAATACCAGTTGTAGATAATAAAGTTGAAGAATCACAGAGATACAAGACAATCATTACCAAACAGGGATTTTCTATTGAGGATTAGTGACATTTCTAAGCAACAGTTTAATGATGACTGGTGAAGAAAGGTCATCATTCAAGACAAAGTTTTTATGAAAAAAAAATGTGAAGAGCTCTGTGTCTTAGGAACGATAGACAGACGAGTATAGATAGTACTTACCTGGAATTTGAAATGCATGTTCTGTCTACGTAGTCTGGTCATTGAATATCCTGCAGTATTATAATTATGCTAAAGTTTTACTTTCATACCTAGACCTGTTCTTCAAGATTCTGAAGAGAATGAGGCATAATTTGACAGCGGGGGTCATATCTGCCTATCATTCCTGAGGAAGGACTAAGTTTTGACAACAGTAGTCTTCCAAAGAATCCGAAAGTATCCAACTATCTTTAGTGAGTTAAGTCATAATCCTTTAAGATCTACCATTCTCCTTCTATCAAGTTTCCACGGGATAAAGTATGCCAGATACCAATTGATTTTGGTCTGATAATAATTAGTTGATTATCACGATGATACCAATTATTATTTACCAAGGTATATACCAATTGTTGATTCTCACGAGGTATCTACTGAGGCAGATAACTTAAGAGAGTTGAAATATCATTATGATGTCAGCTAATTTTGCCTTTCATTTTAGTAATCTCAGCAGATATACAAGATTTGAAAGTTGCCTGATCTGAAACAGAGATTTGCTGTTACGTTTAAAAAAAAAAAATAGATGAAAAGCTTGATATTGAATTAAAGTACAGGGATTTTACATAAGTATTTTCATATACTTTTTAATGATACTCCCTTTTATAAATTACAAGGTTTACAACAGGCTTTAATTTGAGCAATAGAAAACTTTGTTCACAGCATATATACTAGAAGTCTTGTAGTTTGAATAGAAGATCTGAGACTAAGTAATGAATTTACAGCCTCCTTACAAGTGATTTAGAAAATCATCTTAAGAATACTTGAAAGTGGTATATAGACGAATAGGTCATCTTTCAATTGTTGCAGTCTGCCTTAAGAACATGACGAGCAGTTCAGCAGACTTTGAATTAGTTGACCAAGGTGAGTTGGTTAATTAAATTCAAAAGGCAATTATCCAATAAGTTAAAGAAGATTATTTCCTTAAGGATAGACAATAAATCAATGTACAGTGGATATTTAGGGATAGTATTGCTGTTGGGGTTACAGCAGAGTTGTGTTAAAATTGTATGATTTATACGGCTAATATTGAAATGAAGAGCAGATATAAGATCAATATAATTTAAAACATTGAGATTCATGTTATCAATGAAATGTATAATGAAGAACAGATAGACATGAATAAATGTTGATGAACTTGTATTTAATAATCCAAAAAGATAAGTCATGACATTACAAAGATTTGCTAAATACAAGAACAATAAAACTTGAAATGACTTTGCTGCTAAGGTATACAAGTAGATATTAAACACTGATTCAATTTTGAATGAGAGACTAGTTACAGGCATCATCTTTGATATTCTAGTCTAAAGGGCAAGGCTGATTGTAAAGCAGCTATGTAATTTGTATTGGATCAAGATGGCTAATACTTATGGATCTCTTCCAACTCTGGGGAGAAGGAAGAACCCTATCTAGGAGGTCACTTGATGGGGCCTCAAGGTATCAATCAACGAGGATTTCCTGCTTTGACCATGAATCCCCTTTGATAAATAACCAAAGGTAGATACAAGTCCCTTGCAGGTCCTCTTCTTTATCAATAGCCTCCTTGGCCACTTCTCCAACCAAGGTAACTCTTCTACCTCAGCCATCTTTGAGATGATGGCTGGCACACTAACACATTTCCAGTTGCGTTGTATATGTGACAGGTGTCAAAAGTAAATTTCCTACTTCCCAATAAACGAAGATAGGATAAGTCGGGATCGTATCCGCAGGGAACGTTGTATTAAATACTTTAAGAATTTTTATAAAGTAAATTAAAATAAGGAATTAAGGTTTTTATCTACACTAATTACCAGCAATGAATTAAATAAAAGCTGAATTTAAAAGACTTAATGTAAACGAGGCAGAAAATTATGTTGGATTTTTAAGATGAGAAAACTCCAGTTAATGAACTACATGCAATTCCAACATTCATTACTGATCATCTATGCAAAATTATCTCAATTAGCTACAAATAAACCGGTTATAGTTGTCGACAAACGCCAAATGCGCAATCTCACCTTGCAGTATCGACAATTAAGAGAAGCTCGTTAATTACTACTCTAATCAAAAGACAACCCCCGAGACGCTCGTAGGATTTAGTGTTTTGACAGCATGAAAAAAAGAGAGACCGGATTCTAAACAGTACATACTTAAGCAGTATCATTTAATCTAAATTATGCACTCCTGCAACACGGTCTGATTATGCTTGTGATGCCTAAAAGGTGTGTTATTTGCTACTTTGTTAAAACCCGAAGACAATTACGGATCAACGGCTCTAACTAGCAATAGACTATTACGTTAATTAAAATTCAAGCCCTGAACATTAACTAATCATAATAATCATCTGACGTCCAAAACAGAGAACAAACAAATATTTGTAATTAAAGTAGAATTAAAAATATTTAGATCTCACAGTAATAATTTGTAGAAAATTACGTATTCATTAACTGGATAAAAAGAAACTAGCTACTAAACATGATTAAAAATTACTTACAAAAACCAAATAGAAATGTAAAAACCCAACAGGTGTTCTATTCGAACTCAAAGTGTTGCTCTAAACTTCCCTTCTTGAGTTCAACTTCTTCAATGTATCTGAGTGTGTATTTCTTCCAAAGCGTGTGTGTGTGTGTGTTTCTCTCTCTAGATGATTCCCTGGATGAGGTATGTCTGCTCCTTTTATCCTCAGGATGTCCTCTCTCCTTTCCTAGTTTTTCTCCACAATGAGGGACCACTATCTCCACTCCTTGACTTTTTCTTCATAGAAAAACTGCTCTTATCTCTCTAACTAACCAACTCTCCCAACATTTACAAGAGAGTAAAATTAATTAAAGAAAAGAGTTTAATTTTAGGGATATTAACAATTCCCTAAAATTCCAAAATAACCAATGTCTGAAATGCCCTCTAGTAATGGAATTCTGCCTTGCTCAAAATCTTCATAGCACATGCCCATTCGGCATCTCTGATATCCTTCTTCCTTCAAGTCAGCCTTCTTTACCACTTTTCTGCATAAGTCACTCCAACACTTGTATTCATCAAAATCATAACAAATACCTGATAAAAAGTGTAATATTTGCTCAAATTAAAGCACAAAACCAATGATAAATATCACACCTATTTGAGCTCATCAAAATTCCCCCACACTTACACGATGCTTGCCTTCAAGCATTTATAAATCTGTATATACATGACATTGCTACTCCAACAACCCAGAAAAACAGACATTGCTCTAATGCTTGACATCAACTGTGCATTGTCATTTTGAAAATCAAAATTCTATCAAAGTGATGAACATTCCCTAATGTTACAATTTTAATTGACTCACATGTCTCCAAAATTATCCTTCAACATCTACATATGCAAGTTTCAACTATCCTCACGGTTTCACTTAAAACACACAAAGTGTTCAAAGAGGAAAAAATATATATCATGACGCACTCAAATCACACAACAGAATGATATTACCATAAGCTTGCAAGTTGATCAAATCTCCATCACTAAGTATGAGCTCATATGCACCAATCATAAGGTCTTTTAAGGGTTGTAATGGGGCTAGGGTATAAAGGTATGATATACAGAATTTAAAGTGGGTTAAAAAAAATTATATAATTATTTGGTCCTTCGACTATACCAAAACTATGCGTTTGGTCCCTTCTCATCAAAAAAATGCAATCTGGTCACTCGACTTGCATTTTCTTAAGAGATTCACCCCTTTCGTCGTTACCATTAGAATTTTCGTCTATTTTTTTAAAAAAATACCCAAAATACCCTTATCTTCATTATATTAAAGAAATTGAATTGCTTGACTTTTTCTCTTTTGATTTTTGAAACCCACCGTGATTAGATTCATCTTTCAGGAGTCGCATACTCACTGGACAGTCTTCAACCTCACCTGGAATGGCTTCTCTCTCCAGCCCCATCCCTTTAAACCCTCACTTTAAGTACCCCAAACCTTCTTTCTCTCCGAAATTCACACCAACCCATTTCACAAAACTCCAAGAAAATAACAAAATTATCTAAACCAGACCCAACTCACACTTCACCCAGACATACCACCACCACCACCATAAGCCGACACCCGAGATGAAGAAACACCGTACAACGACGTCAAAGACCAAAAAAAACCACCGTAATTAGAATAATTGGAGTAGTTCCTTTACAAATTATTATATCTAGGGATTTGATTTGTGTACGGAGGATAAGGATAGTAGAAAGAAGAAAAAGCTTCGCCGAATTGTACGGTCTCCGGACTCATTGATTGTTCCTCATAGAAAACAACCACCTTTGAATGGCTTCTCTCTCTAGCCCCATTCCTTGTAACCTCATTAAACCCCAAATTAAGAACCCTCAGCCGTGTCTCCGACAACAATTTATGTCCCCAGGTCTAACTATCTTTCTTTGCTAGGTCAAGTTACCTTGGGGTAAAGAGGGACTTCTCCTATCTCTTAGCTGCGTGAACTCTTTTTATGGCCTTCGCCTTTGGATCCATGGCCCGGAAAAGATCTTATGTCTTTCGATTAGTTATAGTCTTGAGAGTCTGAGATCGGCTCTTCCCTTTCTCTTTTTATGCTAGAGAACTCCCTCTCTTTTCCCTACATCAAGCGCCGCGTCAACCCTTTTAGATCCAACAAAGAAAAGATTCGAGAAAAGAAAATAAGCAAAAAAGATGCGGCTATATTGACCTTCTTTATAAGCTTCCTTCGCACTCTGTCAAACAGATAGGACAAATGAAAGGTAGGCAGAACTACTAGGCGGGAAGGCCTCTGCTTGGAGAAATGCACAAGAATCGATCTGACTTCGGTATTTAGATATGTAATGAATTGAGTCTTCTACTAGGAATTGGTGCCTGCCGGGCGAAATTCCTGAAAATGCCCTGGGTCTACCAACTATTTCATATGAAAAAGGCCCGGGATTCCATCCTTTTCGGGCAGGAGAGCTGGTGATGAAGTGAAAAAAGAGGGCCGAGTTGGTGTAAGAACAGATGCTGTAGGAGATGAAAGCTGAGTTCAAGCTCAATGGAGGCACAGAAGTTTTAATAGAAGTTCAGATCTTCTAGAACGTGGATGCTGATATTGTAGCGGGTTGGTGGAAGAAGGGGGTCACCGGCGTTGTTGCTGCTGTTGTTGTGTTCTGGGTTGGAGGAAGGTGCGAGGGTAGAGCTTGTGTTGTATGTGGTGGCTTCTGCTGTCGTGTACGAGAGAGAGAGGGTTTGCCGATCGATGGTGGCTTGGGGATTGTATGAGATTGCTAGCGGCTTGGGATTGTTGGGGGGTGGGAGACTTTGATGCTATTGAAGAGAGAAAGAGAGAGAGAGATTAGGGTTAGTTGTGGGGGGGTGTTTTAGTCTTTTGAAGGGAAGCATTAAGGGTAGTTTGGGAATTTTAAAAAAAATAAACGAAAAAATAGACGTTAACGGAGAAAAGGGGGAAACTCTTAAGAAAATGCAAGTCGAGTGACCTGATTGCATTTTTTTGATGAGGAGGGACCAAACGCGTAGTTTTAGTATAGCCGAGGGACCAAATAATTATATAATTCTTAAAAAAAATATCAAGGAAAATGCCAAAATAATACGCGAATCATATTCAGCTCACCTATCACCAATAACTGCAACTGAGCACATTGATGGCCTTAATCACATACGAACTACAACACTTTTGCACTTGACTCAAGCTCTATTTTCTTTGATCTGCAGCTACTACTTTTCTCTCTCTCTCTCTCTCTCTCTCTCTCTCTCTCTCTCTCTCTCTCTCTCTCTCTCTCTCTCTCTCTTTCTCTCTTTTTGTTTTTTTGTTTTTTGTTTTGTAGAGAACAGTAACTAAACTTCTATATATACAAAGAACTGCAGAATAACTCTAGAACTCTTCATAGTTAGGACATACTTTTCATTTTCTTATAATAACATGATTCATCGATCAACTATCATCTTTTGTAGCTCCAAACACAACAGTGAGACTTGGTGATCCGCATGCTACTCAAACCAATTTCTTGAAATTGGGTTAATCAAAATGGGTTAAAATAAAAGGCTAAAGGTTTTATTTTTTTGTGGTTAAAACAAAGAAATGGATAAGGTTCGAAAGGGTTAACTAGGGGTAAACATTATGGGTAGGCTAGAAAAAGAGAGTCAAAAGTGGTTGATACCTAAGTGCCTTAATTCCATTGGTGCAAAGAGCTCATGATGTGATCTTGAAATGTACACAAAGCGCAAGTTCTAGAATACTCATCCGTGTGTGAAATCACTCAAAGAAACAAGTGAGAGCATATATATATATAAATGCTCTATTTGGCCCAAAATCTCACCAAAGTGGCTAAAAAGTTAAGACTTGCATACATCTCAGATGAAGGAATTGTTTTAAACATGCTTATCAATCTTTTGCAGAAAACTACCAAATGTCCATCATGTATCAAGAATTCCTCTCTTCAAAATGATAATGCACAAGTAACACAAATATTAAAGCAATGTTAATTGATGCTCTCAATAAAATCACACAACAACAAACCCCAAAATGCTCCCCCACACCTAAATGATACATTGTCCCCAATGTATCACGAAAGAATAGAAAAGCAGACCACGGTCCTTTACAAAATTAAAGCAAAAAAACAAATAAAAGGAGGGGGAAAAGAAGAAGAAACTTCTCTATTATGAGAAGTCATGCGGTGAGCGTGAGCTGTTGGAGGATGCATCTCGAGTCGCTTGGTGACTAGTTTTTTTTTTTCCTTATAATACCACTTGGGCATGGCCTAAGCCCTGCTACCAGCAACTCGTCCAAAACACTCGTTTTTTTTCTTCTTCAAACAACACACCTGCTACTACAAAAGAAAACTCAAAACATAATGAAAACATCAAATTAACCTAGAAAAACAAAAAATTAAAGCATTAAAATCTAGGAATATTGGGTTGCCTCCCAACGAGCGCCGCTATTTAATGTCTGTAGCTAGACCCTCTCAACAGCTTTTCTTCCTACAACTCAGTCAAATTATTAGCAATGATAACTGTGAATGGAGGAAGAATTTTTTCACTTGAAAATGGTAATGGAAAAGAAGGAAAATCAAACCTGGGTGTTACCTCTGGTGTGGAATAGAGTGTCATAATATTTTCTTGCACCTCCTCATTATTTTGGAAAGGTACATCTTTATCTGTCAAACTTTTTACAAGCACTGAGTCCTTGCACTTTTGAGGTAATTTCCTTTGAATCATTGCAGAAACATTCTCACTCACCAACACTTTTTCGTCAGATCGCAGCTTCATTTTCTTTGTGCACATTTCCTGGAGAAACTTATCATAACGAGGCACTTGCTTAATGGCATCCAAGAGAGGAGTATTACTCTCGACCTTGCTGAAAGTCTCCCAGATTGCCTTCTCATCCTCTTCTTTCTTTTAACGTGCGAATCTTCCCGAAAAACGTGGGGGAATAACAATTTTCTCATTCTGTTTACCCAATTCCCCACCAACCTTGCTCGACGAATCATCACCTTGCACACATTTCTCCTTGTTGTAGCTACCAACTGAATTCTTTTTCTGGAAACCTCTTGTAGCTCTTTTCCACTTCTAAGAGTGACTGCACAAGCATATTCTTGAGGATTATTCTCAACTTGAGAAGGTAACCTGCTTTGATTCGTTTCTAACTTACTCGTGGATGCGGCTAGCTGAGAAATCTGATTTTTAAGAGAGCTTATGCTAGCCTTGGATTCTTGTCTATTTTGCTGAACCATTTCAGCCAAACTCTTGATTACTCTAACGATGTGCCTGAACTGGTGGTAGATTATGGTGGCGGAGATGGTTGAAATGGTGGCTGTGGAAAATTTAAGCCTTTATTCCCATAACTCAAATTCGAGTGATCACGCCATCCCAGATTGTAATTATTGGAATATGGATCATATTTCATTTGTTGCTGCCCTTGGAAACCTCCCATCACATTTACTTGCACATTCAAATCATCTTGTAGAATCAGACACATATCAATTGGGTGCCCCATATTTGCAGTTATCCCACATGGTTTGACTTGCTGAACTTGCCCTAAGACTAGCTTCTCCAAAACAAAAGTTAATGTGTCTATTCTACGATCGATAGAAAAAACTTTTACCTGATTAACCTTAATCGGAACATCCTTTGTCTCAAACTGTTGAGCATTTTCAGTCATAACAATAAAATAAAATTCTTAAAAAGAAATAAATAGTAAAACCGTTCCCCGGCAACGGGGCCAAAATTTTGACGGGGGTCAAACCGTTTAAAGTAAATTTCCTACTTCCCAATAAACGAATATAGGATAATTCGGGATCGTATCCGCAAGGAACGTTGTATTTACTACTTTAAGAATTTTTATAAAGCAAATTAAAATAAGGAATTGTGGTTCTTATCTACACTAATTACCAGTAATGAATTAAATAAAAGCTGATTTTGAAAGACTTAATGTAAACGAGGCAGAAAATTATGTTGGATTTTTAAGATGAGAAACTTTTAGTTAATGAACTACATGCAATTCCAACATTCACTACTAATCATCGATGCAAAATTGTCTCAATTAGCTACAAATAAACCGGTTATAGTTGTCGACAAACGCCTAACGCCCAATCTCTCCTTGCAATATCAATAATTAAGAGAAGCTCGTTAATTACCCGAGACGTTCAGAGGATTTAGTGTTTTGACGGCAATAAGAAAAGAGAGACCCAATTCTAAACAGTGCACAATAAAGCAGTATCATTTAATCTAGATTATTCACTCCCGCAACACGGTCCGATTATGCTTGTGATGCTTAAAAGGTGTGTTACTCGCTACTTTGAAGAACAAACAAATATTTGTAATTAAAGGAGAATTAAAAACATTTAGATCTCACAGTAGTAATTTGTAGAAAATTACGTGTTCATTAACTGGATAAAAAAAAACTAGCTACTAAACATGATTAAAAATTACTTACAAAAATCAAATAGAAATGTAAAAACCCAGCAAATGTTCTATTCGAACTCAAAGCGTTGCTCCAAACTTCCCTTCTTGAGTTTGACTTCTTCAATGTATCTGAGTGTGTATTTCTTCCAAAGCATGTGTGTGTGTGTATCTCTCTCTAGATGATTCCCTGGATGCGGTATGTCTGCTCCTTTTATCCTCAGGATGTCCTCTCTCCTTTCCTAGTTTTTTCTCCACAATGAGGGACCACTATCTCTACTCCTTGACTTTTTCTTCATAGAAAAACTGCTCTTATCTCTCTAACCAACCAACTCTCCCAACATTTACAAGAGAGTAAAATTAATTAAAGAAAAGAGTTTAATTGTAGGGATATTAACAATTCCCTAAAATTCCAAAATGACCAATGTCTGAAATGCCCTCTAGTAATGGAATTCTGCCTTGTTCGAAATCTCCATAGCACATGCCCATTAGGCATCTCTGCTATGTATAAGTCACTTTAACACGTGTATTCATCCAAATCACAACAAACACCAAATAAAAAGTATAATATTAGCTCAAACTAAAGCACAAAACCAATGATAAATATCACACCTATTTGAGCTCATCAATATGACAACACTCAACCAGATACTCGTTAGACATTGGATGAGTACTTCCTGGGTTCTTCATTGAAAAGATTGAAAGAATTCATCTATGAATCAGTAGAGGGTTCTTCATTGAAAAGATTGAAAGAATTCATCTATGAATCAGTAGATATATGAGTATTCAGCATTCCTTTATGAATCAGTAGATATATGAGTTCTGTTGAGAGAGAGAGAGAGAGAGAGAGAGAGAGAGAGAGAGAGAAAGATATGTAGCTTCTGTGATCTTTTGTCATTTGAGTTCCTGCCTTTATACTCATCGAAAATCATTAGCAACATTTACAAGCTAAACATAGCTCTAGAAATTTCAATAATGCATAAGTGAGAAATCATAAAGTACATTCAGTGAAAATAATTACTAAATGTAGCTTTAAATATAATCCATTATGATATTGAGTTAGGAACCTGGATTATTTTCTCACTTTCCCTTTGATCATGTATGCATGTAGTTATTGAAGATCTCAATCTGTAGTTGACCATAGATCTCTTGGGTGTATCTTCTAGGCAGAGGCTTTCAATTGAAGAAGAACAGTTTCATCATTGATGTCCTTGGCCTAGAGCTAATATCCAACATGCTTGTAAGATGCTTTAATTGATTTCTTTGAATTACTTGATATGTCCATGTTATTTTGCTTTAAATTTTCAGTGATTAGTTTCATACTTTCTCTAAATGGATAACTAGCAAAGACTTCAAAAACTAAGTATCATAGAATGAATGGATCAGCAGATTCCATGATTGAAAGTTTTTGACACTTAGACATGTCCAAATAGATACTAGTAAAAACCTCAATATCTTAGGATACAAGATCATTTGTATTTGAACTGAAGAATTTTTCTTGAAAAGGTGTTGGATTGAAACAATCGTTAACCTTATATCAAGAGAGCAATCTTCTAGAGGGACATCTTAGTAATTCATCCATCATGTATGAAGTGATAAATCTACTAGGGGATATATCAAGGGTTTTGAAAATAGAAGGAACAATTTTCAAAGAACGTAAAGTTAAGAACAGATGTATCATACCAAAAAAATATTAAGTGTCGCAAATCTGGATCATGAAAAGTTTATTTTCAGTCCTTTCACAGAAAAGTTTGTATGAACATCTTTAAGTTGTATCCTAACCAGTCATACTTTACATATTCGTAGTACTTTTCTTCATAATGCCAATTGAAGAGTTAGCTTCTGTCATTTGAGAGAATTTCCTATAACAAGCAAACGTATCACAGTAATTGACTTCCACATTGATTTTGAAAAACAAAAACGTTTTGAGTTTAGTATAAAAAGGTTTTTCAGAATGACTTCTTTAGTTCTCAGTCGAAAGGTTTGAGAGAAAAATAGATTAGAAAAGCAAGTCTTTTGACATAGCATCTGAACTGAGCAACATGATCAAACTCTCTAGTTGTCAGACCTGGAAAGAAATTCGCAGAGTACTAGCTCTGATACCAATTGTTGGTCCCGGTGATATGCTCAGAATATAGGCTAGAGGGGGGGTGAATAGTCTATATGACCTTCATTAAAAATTTCATCGTTATTTTGAACAACTCTTTATGCTGATGAAATGTTTCTCAGGTCTGGTTAATCTCTATGTAAAGCAATTCTGCATATGTCCGTACGGTAGAGTTGCTCTGGCAGACTTGGACGTCTACTAGGAGATTAGTGTTATATTGTTTGCTGGTAAATAAGAGATGTGCAACGGAAAGACTTGTAGCAAATATATAACATAGAAGATCAAAGTGACTGTAAGTAGATTTGTATAGCTACATAACAACTGCAGACTTTTATCTTCATCAGATGCAAAAATCTTTTCCATGAGCAGAGTGCTTATGAAGGAATACATGTAAAGCAGGTAAGATAAGTAAAGACTGAATGTAGAAAACTATATTTTATATTAGAATTTAGAAGAGGTTCATCAAATGATAAATATGCATAGTATATCAACATAGACTCTCTAACCTAGCAACTCTACTGGGTTTCATGGAAAGGAAGACAGGGGAAAAGGAAGACATAGGAAAGCTAATTTATCAAGGAAACCAATCAGACAGATGTCATGATCATGGTGTCTTCCTGTAGTATCAACTAGATAAATTAGATGTGAGAAGACAATATCAATTAGTGAGTAATTGAACAACTGAGTAACAAGCACTCGACCAACTGTGATGACTCATTGTTGCATAACCGAAAACTCTTGCAATGGAATACAAGTCTGCCGGTATGAATGCAATATGGATTGTTAGCTCATGATCTTCCTCGGACATCTTCAAGCGGGTTCTGTTTTCAACGTTTAGGAATGCTTGATCTCTAGCTATAGATATGGAGTATATCACCAGTAAAGACTGAGTCTTTTGAAGAAAGAAAGAACTCAATTCAAGAAGTAAGTTATTGACTAAGCGAAGCTCCTTGCCTTATGAATTTCTAATCACTCTCATACTAAGTGTTTAGTTATAACACTTGTGTTATTCCCACTCTTTGGTTTTCTCTGGATTATGCTTGAATGCACGCTCTTGGACACACACCATAGATGAGGGATGTGAGATTTCTTTTATAGGCATAGAGACAGAGGATCCGTTGAGACTTTGTGTAGATTTCTACCGTTGGAGTGTTCGGACTTCAATGCACCAAGATGTACATTATGAGCTGTTGGTTAAGAATCTTCATGAAGATCTTGTCATTAAATCTGTCCGGGAATCAGGCTGATGGATGTGACTTGACGTTCAGGCCTGAGTTGTACAAAGTGCACTGTAGCTGGTCTTTGTTAAGGTGTGTCTTTAAGACCGAGACAAGACACATAAGAGGAAATATCCAAACGATGTGAGTGAAGGCTCAAACATCGATATATATCTTTAGCTGTCAAGATGATCTGCAATGTATCTTTTGCGAATCTTTGTAAACTTTACTGCTTAGAGAACGGTTGAATTCCTCTTTGAACAGCAACGTTAGATATGTAGTGAAGTCTGTTTATTGTGATATCTGCCGGTGTGATATCTGCTGGTGGGATATCTGTTAGTGAGATATTTGCTGGTGTGATACCTGCTAACATTTGAAGAGCTATCCATTTGAGAGATCATCATCAGTTGGTAGGACAAAGACTTGGATATATACAAAGACTTCCTAGCCTAAGACCTAAGCAATGTTCCAACGAGTTGCCACACTAAAAGGTACGCGGCCCTTTTAGTCACTCATGGAACATACGTTGTAATGGTAACAAGTAAATCATTGGTTTGAAATATGCAATATACAGCAGATGTTGGGGAGGCATATTCCTAACACATTCCCATCTCTATAGCCCTACACACGTGAAATCATTGTTCCACTTGCAAAAAGATCCTCTTGTTACTCCATATTAGCCCACCCGACTGCCTCCAACCCCCAACCAAACCAAACACAGCTCCCTCTTACCACAACACACAAATTTTATTCCCCCTGCTTCGTTATTAAATTGTCCAAAATTCTACCCACATCCCCCATTCCCCCCACTCAATCGGGTCAGTCCTATCTCCTTCAAAACAAATTCCCTAATCTTGTTATGTCGATTCGTCAGAGTTTGGAGGCTTTGTCTGCTACTGCTCTTCACTTCTTTCAGGAAAGTTTGATCTCCGGCTATTCCATCTGTGTTATAGGTTGTTGAGGACGGTGGCACGTGATGGGATGGTGACGGCGACGACAACAGCGACGGTGAAAGGAGAGGACATTGGGGAAGAGTGGAGGCATTATTCATTTGGCGGGCACCGAACCAAGATCTTTATCATCAAAACTTTTTCTTTCGGGTCAAATCCTAGTATCCAATACTCCAATGACTAGATCTGAACCGAAATTCGACTCCTTCAACAGGCCAGCACAGTAAGAAGTCTTCAAGCCCAAAAACTGAAGGGAACGCATAGTGTGCACGTGACGAACTTGGATATCCTTCATAAAATGGCTCACGTAGACCATATCAGCCACCCTGTTAAAAAATAAGATGGAGAGTTAACGATCGTTAAAAAAATAGATGGACCGTTAGTCAGAAGAACTACATTGCATTCAATTCGTGAGTACATTGGTTAGATTTAAGATATTAGGAGTATAAGGTCAAATCAGTTACCAAACGATAGTACGATCGTCATTTATATAATTTTCTCTTAAATGATCATACTACTATTTAAGGATGGCAACGAGACGAGTTTGGAATGGGTCTCCCATTTTCCTAACACCACTCCTATTCTTAACCGACAATTTCTAAACTCAGTCTGTCATGTCCCAAACGTTACCCGCTTCGCCCCGCCCTATGAGCTCTTAGAATCTCACTCAGGGCCAAGCCCCTTCTAGTCTTTTTCATGCCTAAACTAACACAAGTCATTAACCTGTCTAATCGCTAGGGCGCCTAAAAAAAATCTAAACAAAATAAACTGAGAGAGAGAGAGAGAGAGAGAGAGAGAGAGAGAGACCAATAATCAAAAAATTAAAACAAGGACAAATAGATTACTATAAAATATATCAAAATTTACTTAAGTTTAGTAGGAAAAACAGCTTAAAAAGAGTCAATCTAGCACTAAGAGAATGATCTATTTTGTCACTTTACTTTGACAAATCTTTAAATTTTCTCAATGTACTAATTTTTGAGTAAAATTATCATTGTAGTTTCAAAAAAGGTTGTAATTTCGCTATCAACCCTAATTGTCACGTGAAACCATGACAAAGATTAGAGGATTCAAACAAAAGAAAATATTTGTTAAATTTTTGTCATTTTTAAAACAAGATTTCAAGAAGGGAAAATACGAAATATATGGCAAGTGTATTTAGTATTTGGATTGGTTAAAATTCAAGATGGGGTAGGTAGGAACTCAAACCAAAAAACAATTTACTTTTCAACACCTGCTATCATTAATAACCTCCCAGCATTTCGAAAAATCTTAAGCGGACAACTGAAATTAATTTGTTAGAAATTGAATGAGAGGTAAGGATAATAGCAAAATTGTATCTACCTTTAAAACTACAGTGAAAAAGACCACTTCTTCAACTAACACCTAAATATTACATCTCCAATAAATGTAAAACAACAATGAAAAATACCACTTCTACAACTAACACCTAAATATTACATCTCCAATAAATGTTTTAAACAGGTCGGGATCGAGGGTAAACTTAAAACCATCCCAAACCCGTCAGGTTTCTAAAATTTCTTTCCAAACCCATCCCATCAGAGGCAGATCGCTGCAGGTTTGGAACGGATTCCAAATTTTTGCCATCCTTAGTATCATTACTCGTACAATTGCTTTTCTAAATTTACATATCCGCTCCTTCATACATATAAGAACCAAGAAATAAAATTCTGTATCAACTATATGCATGTCCAGTACTTTGAGACTTCATTTGCTGCGGCTTTCTGTATGCCATAAATTTAGGAACAAGTAGTACTGGTGCTGGGAATCTATTTGTAGAGCTAGAATTACTGTTACCGTGTGGATCTCCCACAATTTCCAAACGAGTAATGCCATGAGTACTTAAAAAGTACTAAATTTTTTTTGTACCAAATGACGTGTCAGCTGATATGGCAACTAATGTGGTACAAAAAACAAAATTAAAAATTATAATTAATACATCACATCAGCTGCCACATCGGCTGACACATCATTTAGTGCAAAAAATTTGATATTCTTTAAGTACCCATAACATTACTCTTTGCAAACACAAGCCCCCCACACAAAACACATTTAAGAAATCCTATCTGTTTTAATGTTTTTTTTTTCATTTAAGAAGTAGATTAACCTGATGGTCTAAGAAGCTGTTTCATTTGGATCCAAGAAAGATAATTAAAGAATTAACTCAGAGCTCAGAACCATAGACGAAGGTCCGTTACATATTTCAACCTCCACAAGGGCACATTCTAAAAGAAATTTGGTGCTGGAAAAAATCTTCTCTGTGTAATCGTAATAAACAATAGCTTCAACAAACAGAACTCATTCCCAGTTAGTTGCGGAAGGTACCATTGAGGGTGCCACGGCAGCGTCCCATCCATCTCCACCAGCAATTGGTGCTGAAACCAAACAACAAATTAAAATTAGGATATACCTCATTGTACAGAATAGAAAGATCATCGGCAATCAACCTTACCAAACCAAAACCACTAACTCAAGGTGCACAACACTATCAATGAGTAATAACAGTGACTCTCAGCAGAGCTCAATTACAAATATTAGGAATTGAAAAACTACCTACAATGCACAAGCTTTTGCTTTTTGTTTTTCAAAAACAGGACAACAATGGACACTTGGAATGGTTTCTGAATTACTTAAACAACAGGAATTCAAATGCAAAGTGATGTAAAGCAAAAGTAGTAGCAGGATTGACTACAGATATAGAAGAATGGATCAGAAAGCTGGCACAAGCCCACCAGCTTGGGGAAGAATACAACTCACCAACATCGGGAGTCCACCCAACAGCAGTAACGGCCGGGATGGCAGGCGCACCCAGATCAGCTCCTGTCCACTGGGCATCGGGGATTTGTGCAGACCACTGATCAGCAATTCCAAGTGCTCCACCAGAATACTCTGTTGGGTAATCTGTTCCTATAGGGAGGTCCTCTTCTTGTTGTTCCTTTGACTCCTCTGGCTCCCTGTAGAAAAATAGATCAACCTGAAAATACAAGAGCTGTTTGTCAGAAAGATTTTTCCAACTTTAATAGTCGTACGATAAAATAAACATGGATTGAGCATTTATGTGAATAGATATTTTATCAAACATATTAAATAAAGATTCACAAACTTATTGTAACATTAGTGAGCAAAGATACTTGTGTGCCTGTGTTTTTTACAACATTTTGTCCATATTTTTCCGAAGACAGTATCGGTTATTAAAGGGTCGTTATTGTTAAAGGCATTTATTTGCAGCATATCAAAAATTTGCAACCAAGCTACAGAAAAGCTCTCGCATTTTTTGTACAGTAAACACATGCAAGTGGTGATTGACACACGTTAGAACACAAAACACAAGGTATTTAATTGCATACCATAACATCCCACTTATGCCCTTGGTGGATAACACCTCTCATCTGCAGAACCATCCTAGCCAAAAGCCAGAATAGACACCCGATGCTGTGCTTCCCCTTGTTGTTGGCAGGGATACCGATATCAACATATCTCATCGGAGAATCAGTATCACAAAAGGCAATTGTAGGGATATTTCCAAGGGCAGCTTCCTTGATAGGCTGTAAGAAATACAGATAACCATCAAATAAGGATAAGTGTGGAAGAATGAGTTCCAATACACATTCACAAAGCGAAGAGAGCAGCAGACAGGAACAACCACTTGTTGAGATTAAAAATTTCTATTAAGCATACTTGGTCCCAAAAATCCAAACTATGTACAACAGTCAACTACATGACACACCTAACACCAGCACAAAATAACCAATGGGTACTAACCTGATGATCGGTCCTCGGGTCAGTTAAGATCAGAAGACGAGGTTCACTAAAAGAGGTCTGAAGCTGGTTAGTGAAGGTACCGGGCGTGTGACGACCGGCAATGGCATGAGCACCTATGTGCTGAGCAAACTTCAGAACAGCTCTCTGACCATAAGGTCTGGCAGACTGGACAATGATGTCCTGTGGGTTCTCAATGGCAACAATAACACGAGCTGCCATTTGAAGCTTCTCCCATGTCTTTCCCAAATTGATGATGTAAATTCCTAATCAACGTATAAAAACAAATTGTAATTTAAAAAACCAACAGGCTAAACTAGTCCAGTCTAGCAATCTAAGGCAAATTTGGTCATTAACCCTGTGCCCAATTGCATAAAATTGTACGTAATTTAGAGTTATCTCATCGAACGAAAATATAACTGATTAACTACTGATAATAAAACTGTCCAACTGCACATTTTTATTGAAAATAGCAAATTCTTAGATAGAATACATGTTAGTTGATAACTTCGCATTTGAACTGTTATAACAAATAAATCAAATTGCTAAACTAGTCGATACTAGTAATCCAGGAGAAAACTGAAAATGAAATTTACAGTTATATCATGAAGAAAAACTCCAGCATTCATAAATTGCTCATTCGAACAATTATATTGAAAAAACTTAAAATTTAACCCTTGAATTATAGTTGATGCATAAACACCATAGACGACTGCATTAGATCGTTACCGTCGTTGCGGCGCTTGAAGACGTATCGCTCCATCTGGAAATCGCAGTTCTTGGTGCCGAGGTGGACTTCGGCTGCTACCATCATCTGAATGTCGGCCTCTTGTGTCGACATTACCTTCGCCGTCGCCATTGTTGCTCCCTGTAAAGCTCTGTTGTTTGGTCTTAGGGTTTTAGAAGCTCCGAAAGCTCGAACGCACAAGGTTCCCACTTTCAGCTAGAGCTTACTGAATAGGAAACCCTAAGGTGTTTTAAAAACTAAAGCGCCCCATTTTCCCGTCCAATACGGGCCTGTGTGATTATTGGGCCGTTAAGTTTATATGATAATAACGGGTGGAATTTGGACATGGCCACACACACACACACACACACACACACACACACACACACACATATATATATATATATATATATATATATATATGGAGAAGTATTCAATGATCACTATTATTATTAACCATCAATGGTTACTATTATATCAGCCATTAGATTAAAAATCAAATGTTGAGATTAATTGTATTAAATAGGGGTGTAAGTCGGAACCGCCGAACCACCGAATCGAATCGAATTGAACCGAATCGGTCGGTTTGGTTCGATTTAGGGTTAGGACGGTTCGGTTTAGGTTTAAAAATTTTGTAAACTGAGCGGTTCGGTTCGGTTTGTGATTTTTGTTACCAAACCGAACCGAATCGAACCACCACCATTTAATTTAATTTATTTTATATATATATAAATATATATATAACTTATATATATAATTTATATATATATATAAATATATTTTTATATCTATATATAATTTATATATATATTTTATATCTATATATAATTTATATATTTATATTTTGAAAGGTAAAAAAAATTTTAAAAAATTAAAATATTTTTTTTAATATTTAAATAATTAAACCGCGAAATCGAACCAAACCGAATCAAACCGATCGATTCGGTTTGAAGTTTACAACGGTTTGGTTCGATTTGAAAATTTTGAGACCGTTAGGGGGTGGTTCGATTTGCGATTTTTGCTCAAATTGAACCAAATCGAACCACTTACACCCCTAGGACCGATGGAGTAATAGACAGTTGAAACTCAAAAATATTATTATAGACAAAATCACAGCAATGAGTATGAAAATTACTTTGATGTCCCTATATGTACTTTTTTTTTTTTTTTGGATTTTGGTAATTTTGTAAAGGTTATAATTATAATTTTGTAAGACAAAATGTGTACTTTGATGTACTTCAATATAATTTTATAATACAGTCTCAAACAGTCTTTGACTAATGAGAGTAAATGAGCTGAGAAAGTAGTAAATGGTAGAGAGGTGAAAAAGAGAGTAAATGATTAGATGACCAATCCCGCACTTCCGCTCGGGCAACCCCTATTGGTTTATTCAACTTTGCAACTAGATGATGTGTATTCTACGTACATGGGTTCTTTTTCCGTGCTTTGGTTCGTTATCTGAAAACGTTACAAGATCCATAATACCTTTGCTTGCAAATTGTCCTAGGAGAGAGTCGTAGCCTTGTAGGGTGCTAGTAACATAGGCTATTCTATGGGGTTATTTTATTTAAGCTAATTATTATGATTGAGTTTTTAATGGTTACTACATCTCATTAATCATTGATAATTACTATTGTTATTATCTATTAGATTAAAAATCTAAAGTTAAGATTTAATAGTTAATTGAAAAATGCAATTAATGCAAGTAGGTGAGTCATTTAATGCAATTAATCTCAACTTTTGATTTTTAATCCAATAGTTGATATAATAGTAATCATTGATAGTTAGAGAGATAGAGTACTATTGAATACACCCATATATATATATATATATATATATATATTTGTGTTTCAAAAAAATATATAGTATATGGGCCTGTTTGTTAAAACTGAAAATTAAGCTCTGAAAACTGATATCTGAAAAAGTAGAGCTTAAAACATTAAGACATCATCTTTTGACTTAAAATTTTGGCTATTTTTAAGAGATACTTAATTTATTAAGTGATATAATATTGCATTATCAAACAATCTTATTTTTAATATCACTTAAAACATTCCTAATTAAGCTCTTAATTGAGTTACCAAACATGCCCTATGTATATATATTTAATTATTTATACACGTCTCTTTGTGCTGTTTTATAAAAACACAGAGGACCATGCGCTAATTAGAAGATCTCCGCTCCCATGCGCTGAATCTAGCGCAAACTTATCCTGCGCTTTTTTTTTTTTTTTAAGATTAATTACTAATTTTGTATATTAGTTTTGTGTTTTGGTTTAAATACTAGTTTTTTGTTTTGATTTTCAATCAACAAAAAATTATATTTAATTAAATTATAAATATTGGGATAATAAATATTTATATTATTAATTATATGTAATTTGTTTAAATACCTCTTTGTCTTTTTTTTTTAATTCAATTGTTTATATTAATATTGTTAATTATAGATTATTTGTATTAGTAAAATTATATTTAATTAAATAAATAAATATTGAGTTAATAAATATTAAAGATAAAATTTACAACTAGAATTACATTGAAGATAATAATTAAATGATCATTTGTGGGATGAATATACAAATTCGGAGAATTAAATGATCATCTATGATCGTAAAATGTAATTTTCTATTTATATTTTATTTTAAAGTCTTGTATTTTAATTGTCTATTTCAATTGTATTTTTAAATGTTTGTAATTTAATTATGGTTTATTAATATTTTAATTGTATTTTATTGTCTTATATTTAATTATTTTATTTTAGTGTATATTATTTAATTTAATATAAATTGTGCTATCAAAAATTTAATGAAATAAAACATATGTTTTAAAAGGAATAATATAGAATATTCTTGGTATATTCTTTTTGGTGTAAAATTTAAAGTAGGATGGTTGAAGATGCTGAAAGATATTTGGTGCAGAAATTGCACTATCTTAGAGCGATAGTGCAATTTCTGCACCAAACTGTTGGAGATGGCCTAAAACTCCCAAGCGGACCCTAAGAATTGAGACAATAGGCAAAAATACATGCAGACGTAGTGGCGAAGCCAGGATATTTAATCCTTAGTAGGGTCGAGTTAACTTAATTAAGAACATATCATTTAATATTTAAGGAGCCAAAATATAATAAAAATAGTAATAATAATATTTTAAAAGGGGTAAATTATATATTTTTTAAAGTCTAGGTGGGCCATAGCCACCCTTGGCCTCCATGTGGCTTCGCCCGCTGTGCATACCGAAAGTACATTTAAAAAGAAATAGTCTTTCCGTCGTCCAGAATTGAGTGTCTATTTGTATAATTTGGTTGTTCAAAACGAATGTCTAACGTACATTTTAACATCGGAGAAGCAAAACAAAAAAGAAACACACAGATACTAATAAACTACGTAGTAAGATTTTGAGCGTACATTTTATACTCGAAAAGAAATACAATGCTAATATTGATAATAACTCACTCGTGAACCCTTGAATTGCACTCATCGAACATACACTTGAAACATTGGAAAAGCAAAACAAAAAGTAGACACTTAGAAACACTAATAAACTAATACTAAGATTTTGCCAATTTTGAGCAAAATCCTACAAGCTTACATGGAAGAGGAGACCTTAATTAAATCATCAATGACAACAATTTAAGGAAATTAACTACATCAATGTCAAGATCTTGAAATAGTACCCTTTTAGTTTAGTTAACCAGAACCACCAAGAACACCCTTGAGTTTCTTCACTAAAGCTCCATCGAGGAAAGTGGTTTTCGTTACCAATTCGGTGGGGAAATTGTTTGCGAACAAAGCAAAATCAGTAATTTGTAGACCCGGAAAAGCGCTGCTGAAGCTAACAAATGCAAGAGATGGTATCTTGCCGGAGTTTATCTGAAAGTGCAATAATCCCTGAGGAAAAACCATGACGTCTCCCTTGTACAGGGTTTTAAAATAAACTTTGTTTTCGAAAGATGAAATAAATCCAGCACAAATTGTCCCTTGGATAACAACTAGGATTTCAGAAGCTCCCGGGTGCGTGTGCAGCGGGATGACACCACCAACGGCTAGGTCTAACCGAGCAATGGAGATGCCTAGCCCATTCGTACCTGGGAATTGAGCTGCAAGTGCGGGAGTCACTGCAGCATTGATGATGTTGGAAGTGTTTCCGGCAACACCAAGACCCTTGTAAACAAAGTCGTCCACGGTGACTTTAGATGTTTTCTTGCACGAGTAACCGGAGGGTCCCTCTGGCAACGACAAGTCTCCGACGCAAAAGTCTTGCACCGCTGCGCTCGAGACAGAGAATAAGAGAGAGGAAATGAAGAGAAGTACTGGAAGAAACATTTTTGCTAGCTATTGCTAATACTCTCCTTTAGGGTTTGGTGAATTGATTGAGATGTATGGTGGGATTTATATAGAAAGGGATAGCATGGGATAAGTGTAGTAGGGGAGGAGAAGGAGATTGCTTAAAGATATGGTGGCCATGCATGCAACGTTTCACGTGAATTGGGCTTGTAGTTACATACGAGAGAAACGACGAATTGTTGGGCTGGGCTGCATGTGAGTCTCTGAAATTTTTAAGATAACAACAAGAAGGCTCTTTTTGTTTGAAAATGCAGGAACAATACTATACTACTAGCATATTCTCTCAATCAATACACATAAATTTGTATTTCTTCAAAATCATTTATGCATGTTAATTAATTGTCATAACTTATATGATTGATGACTACTTTTTGGTGACATTTCAAATTTTTTTCCCTTTTCACGTCAAATCGGGAATGTATTTTCTAATTATTAACAAGAGATTAATTAGTTTGATGAACTTATATATAGAGTCATATCTTACTTAGAGACACGTGTTAGGTCAGTCAACGTATACACAACTTCAATATATACACAACTAGTGGCAAAAAAGGAGCACTGCGTTAGATAGTTATATTGTCATCCTGTCTCAGAACGTTTAGGTACGTACAGCGGCGTCCGTGGCACTAAGAAAACGGTGCTAAACATCCTAACGATGAATTTGCAAGACCCATTCCTTTGAGTTATTGCTGTAGCGACTTTTTTTGCACGTAATGTGCTAAGTACTTGGACAATGACAACGAAGGAAACACCACAGGAGCCCGTTTGGGCGTGTATTTTGGCCAAAACGCAGGGATAAAATGCAGCTTATTTGCAAAAATTATGTTTCAATGCTGCGGCAGAAAAAACAGCTTTTTCAAAACGTAGCTACGTTTTAAAACGCTAGAATTTTCAACTTTTTTCCAAAACGAAAAAAAAAAACTACTTATTGAAGTGATATCCCAAACGTATTTATAAGAAAAGACCTACGTTTTTAAAACACTGCGTTTTTTAAAACGCTGCATTTTTAAAATACTACGTTTTGTAAACGCTACACCAAACGGGAGCTAAAAAAGTCAAAACAAGGGAGACAACGAAGCCTGAATTATAAACATTGGGGAAGAAAAAAAAAGTAAAATAAGCTAAATAAATTTTAGAAGAAAGTGGGGTGAAAATTATTGTAAGAAGGGGTCCATGTCTCCACAAGGGTATGAAGAGACAAAGATGAATACATGGGACACACTGATCAGAAAAATCAATTTTTGACAACCTAAACGAGACTCTCTGCAAGTCCATATTTGTCATTTTAGAATATGGCTATGGAAACAATTTGTGGATCTCCGAAGTTCCCTATCTTCTAGGGCACTAAAAGATTCCATTGGGTCATGAGCACTCCCTCCATTATGGGCAAATAATCCGTTATACTATATTTAAATGTTCTACTCAAAAAGTTTACTTTAAAAAATTATGTTTTAATATTACTTATATATATCTTAATTATTAGACTTTTCAAACATAAACTCTTTGGATGGAACGGAGGGAGTAATTTTTTTCTTCTGTTTTTTCTTTCAATATACTTCCGTTTTAATTTCGTACTCGTATAATTTTCTCAAGAGTAATGCCAAGAACACTAAAAAGTTATAAAACTTCTTATATAATTTTCAAATTTATCTATTTTTTTTTATTTGTTGTTGTGTTTAAAATGTTCGTCAATCATAAAATGTTGTCACAATTTGTGAAATCCGAGCATCATCAAATTTATATAGAGTGTTCTTGACATGATCAAAAAGTAACATTTTGAATCAAGCAAGCTTCATTGTATCCTGAGAGAGATTTTCGAATACAACCCTTTGTGAATTGCAGATTATCTAGAGGGGTGAAACATCTCTTAAAAATAACGAATTATTCTCGTGCCTTGAAGATTTCATTTACCGATTCAGTCTATTTTATTTTATTTATTCTCAACAAAACTTTGATCACAAAATTACTGTTAACAGTTATTGATCGATCATTTTTATCATCTAGTTGACCCTTTTATGATCGAGAGTAATATGGGTTTTCTTGGGACAAATTTACAAGCAAGGAAACACATTATAGAAACTAGAAACCCTTCATTGCAGATAGTAATCTAATCCTTTTCACGGCATTGAGAAAAATCTTATCTTGAGAGTTAGATTTCTTTAAAGTGTCAAAGCTTCCTTATCCATCTCTTATCCCGCATATGTTAGATGAAAGGTAGATAGTGAGCTTCCTTTCTTCTATCCTTTCATAACAGTAGTCCGCAGGCCTCTATATCTCGAAGAAAAATATTGAGTGCAACGGTAATACTGTTATTGTAGCAGTGACAGATCGAAAAATATTTTTCAGTGGGGTACAAACAGTGATGGATCTAGGAACATTTTTTAGTGGGGGCACAATGGATTCAAATAAAAAGAGAAAGATAGGGGGATGACTATCTGGGGTTTTCTCATGATTTTAATTTTATTTCAACAACGAAAAAATTAAATACTATTGCCAATAAGATTTGAACACACAACCTTTTTGAATTTAAAAGATTAATTTTGTGTCTTAAACCAACTTAAGAATATTAACTTGTGTTATATTTTTAAAAATTACTTCATATAATAAATTTAAGTGGGGTCCTGTGACCACACACCATACAACGTGGCAGTATTGTAGTACCATCATCGAATAACAATACAACAAATTAGCAATTTCTTGGATATGGAGTGCCAGATTGCAGATAAGGTCCCTAATTTGTTGTATTAGTATTAGTTATTGAATAGTTATAACACATTACTCGTATCACCGTTACACACAATATAATATATGCTCCCACATATCTTTATTAATTTTAAGCTTGCTCTACTTTTTATTTTATCATTTGTAAAAAATGAGTTTGGCAGATAACAATTTGTTTTAACCGATTTACAAATTTTTAGCCCAATGAATCATACTTCATAGATGAAATAGATTCAGTGGTTGAGCGTGGATTTCAAATTTCACGCCGAATTTCTTTTTTCTTCAAAAATTTGGATAATAATGTATAAATGTTGTTCACAGTAAGCATGGATGGGGCAACACTAATGGAAGTGTCCAGCGCCATTCAACAAAAAGCATGGATTTGGTGGAGTGTTTAGGGATGAATGGGGCAACTGAATATATGGCTATTATGGAAGACTAACTCCTTGTTCTAGTCTGGAAGCAGAGCTCCACGCCATCCTTGTCGGGCTCGAAATTGCTCAAGCTAAGGGATGGGAGGAAGTCATAGTTAAAACAGATTCGAAGGGTGCTATGGATCTCTCTGTGAACCCAAAAAGTGAAAACCACCCCCGTATGGCTCTATTGGAAGATATCAAAGCCCTCTTGACTCAACTGGGTGCACCCTTCAACACACTTCGAGGGAGGGAAATGCTTGTGCCGACTACTAATTAGCAAACATGGGAGCTGATCAGGAAGAGAACATTATGCATTTATTGGAGCCCAATGTGGATCTTAGAGTTCTTTTAGGTGTAGGTGGTAGAGGGGTTGTTTTCCCCAGATTTTAGTTCTTTTGTTCTTTGCATGTTTCTGTTTGTTTCCTTTTCCATTTAAATCAAAAAAAAAAAAAAATTAAGCATATATTTTTGTTTACGATATAAATATAATTGTTTGGAATTTAGATATGTTGTTTGCTGTTCAAACACTTATCTTGATAAATTTGCCAGGTGCCGTATCCAAAAAAATGTACATTTCAACCCTTACAATTTTAGTTTCCTTTTTCAATTTTAGCCACTTCACTTTGTCTTTTTGCATAATAACCATCTCATTTTCATAGGAGTTGTCAACCTTTATAACCTTTTTTTTTTTTTTTTTGTATTGTAGGAACAGAAAATATACTATTTTGGGAAAATCTTCTCTAAAAAATTTCATATTCAAAAAGTCTCAAAATTAATTCCTCAATTTAAAAAATACCAAAGTTAAATTTTTAATACCCAAAAGTCTAAAAGTTAACGTTTCTACTGACTTAGTTATGATAAAAACTTTCATTTTGATGAAAACTTTTTTTTCTTTTCAATGATGGTAATGATAATAAAAAATTGCATTGAATAATAACACTAACAATAATAATAATATTAATATTTTTTTATAAGTAAAAAGTATATATAAATAATAATAATAACTATTATTATTATTATTATTATTATTATTATTATTATTATTATTATTATTATTATTATTATTATTATTATTATTATTATTATCAATATCATTATCAATATTATTATTATTATTAAACATCAAAAGTGTCTTAAAAAAAATTCATTCCCAAATAATCTCAAAATAATTATTTTATTTATAAAATATAATGTTAATATTTTTATACTAGAATAATAATTATTATTATTATAATAACAATAACAATAAAAATAATAATTATTATTATTATTATTAAATAATAGCAATTTTTTATGCTATTGTTATTATTACTACAGTAATTATTATTATTATTATTATTATTATTATTATTATTATTATAGAAAAAATTAGTTTTTATTCAAATAAAAGCTCATACTATAACGTCGTTATTAGAAACATTAAGTTTTAGACTTTTTGGTATTAAAACTATAACTTTCGGTTTTTTGGATAGAAGAATTATTTTTTAGACTTTTGGGATGTGAATTTCTTTTAGGACTTCTCAAAATGAGTACTTATTTTTTGTTTTTTACTAAAATTAAGGCAATTGACTTCTATACCCTTTAAGTACAAAATATGCATCAATGCTCCTCGGGTCCATATCATATCATTACAAGTAAATACTAGGACATAATAGTAGTGAATACTCCTCGGGTCCATGTCAAATCATGCCATTGTTATTGTGTTCTTTTCCTTGGAATCAAATTCCAATATGATAGATCCAAGTACAGAAGCTAGTCAAGAGATCTCAAATTTATTTCCTAGTTCTAAATACTTGGCTCCAATTAGCCTTTCAAAACGAGATCCTGTCTCAACTCTCTTCTAATTTGAGGATTCTTTGTTCTTCCAACATAGAGAACCAACAATATCATGCCTTTGGGTACAGCTCTGCTGAAAATTGATGAGATTCAAGGAGAAACTATACAAGAACTTGACCATCTTTCGCAAGTTAATTTGGATTTTTGGCTATTCATATGCAAGTATACTTCAAAACTCGCTTCGTTATTTGAAGAAACAATCAAGAACAAGAAAGGGTGTCTAAAGATATTCTTCGTTAAATGGCTCAATCATTTGAGAGTGACAGAATGGAAATAACCATGGAGTGATGGCTCCCGGAAACAAAAAATGATGCACACATTAATACAACATTTATTTCTTGAAGAATGCTAACAAGTACCCTTAGGACACGACACGACACTCCCTCCTCGTATTGGCTGGACCACCACATTCGACCCATTAGTTTGCCTTCAAGATCAGCACCAACTAGCCAAGCACGCTACATTCAAAGAGGAGCTCAATAAACTAAAAACATGGGAGGTGTCATTGATGCCTACAACAATGGTTTAACCATGCTAGAAAAGTAGAACGAAGGGGTCAAAATGAGGTGCTAGATCAACAAATGAAGCTTTTTTGGTATATCACAAGTTAAGGAACAAGCTAGAGATCCCAAATCAGCTCTACGAAGGAGAAAGGGAGATACAAATATTGCAAGCACCATTGCAAAAGGACTTCCTTCAAAAGAAAAAAGTGCAAACGATGCTCAAGGAGTGACTGAAGCTATGAAACAAATCAATTACCAAATTTGGGGGTAGACTACGTAGAGTACCACACTGAAGGCACTGATAACGATTTGGAATCCGTGTGTATGAGCTTGGTCAAATCGAATGCCACTATGCTAAACCTCTGATCTCACAAACGTGATTTTAACACACCTTACACTAGCTGCATTGAATTTTTAGAGAAGAGATACCAATTGCAGTTTTCATACGTGTTTTGGGTTATCACAATTCGAAAAGACATGGATGTATGCATTGCATGTGAGATGCAGGCTGATACTACCGATGATGAGCTTGTTTGGGCCGATAAAACAATTGAAGGTGCGCAATCGAAGAGTATACATTGGTCAACTAACTGTGAACACACATAATGACATTATATGTGTGAAGGTTTGTGTAGCCATGTAACTTCGTCCGAACAGAGATAATGAATAAGAAAGAATGAACCAACGTTCAGCAAACATTTTATTTCCTCTAGCAAATTGACATAATTGAGCTTTATGCTCACCAATAATATGCTCTCCAATTACGAGAAAATAATAATGTCAATAATTTGACATTTACAAGCGCGAGAATACTAAATCACTGGCAGTTTCCATACTAAGAAAAGGGTAATCAGTGTACCCAACAACAGGATCGTGAGTATAGAAAGTAGCCCTAACATACCTATTTAACGGCGCATTAAGCTTGAGCCTCAGTGCCAAGTCAGGATTTGAGATAAAAAGGCGACCATACGACACCAAATCAGCATCACCTTGAGACACAGCTTCAACTCCAAGCTCCCTAGTGAACCCACCACTGCAAACAAAAGTTCCTTCATATGCCCTTCTACAAGTCCTCATAAGTTTGGCTTCCTCTTCTTCACTGCCATGTTTCCCTGATTCGGTTTGACCATAAGCTGTGTACCGAGGTTGCGTGACATGGAGGTAAGTGAGTTTGGAGCCCAAGTCAAGTTGAAGCTTGTTGAGCCTCTCAATGACTGCCAGGCCTAGACCAAGTGGATCTGAATCCATGGCATCAAGATGGTCAATTGCTGGAGATATTCTAACACCGACACGGTCTGCACCAATGGCTGTAGCAACTGATTTTACCACCTGCAGCAAGAATCTGCAACGATTTTCTATCGATCCACCATACTCATCCGTTCGGTTGTTAATCCCATTCTTCAGGAATTGGTCAATTAAGTACCCATGAGCACCATGTATCTCAATGCCATCAAAACCTGTTTAGTTAAAAATGTAAAAGGAAAAATCAATTTACTAACCCAAAAAACTGATTACACAATACACAAAGTAGCATTCGCACTCATAAATTAAGCAAACCTGCTTCAATGGCATTTAGAGCAGCCTGCCTATAATCTTCTACCACCCCTGGTATTTCATCAGCAGCCAGGGCACGAGGCTCTGGGTACTTACCATAGCTTGCATCAGGCATCAATATCCTCCACCTCTTAGATATGGGTTTGTTCGTAGAGGATATTGGTGCACATCCAGCAGGTTGATAAACTGCTTAGCGAATAAAGAACAAAAAATTGTGCATTACAAATACAGCTTAGAAATTTCTAACTTTTAACCACAAAATCCTTCTCACAAAGATTATGCAGCAAACTCGAAAGTAACAGTTTTGGGTTAAGTACCAGAGTGGGATGCTCGTCCAACATGCCACAGTTGACAAAATATTACAGCACCCTTTTTGTGTACTGCATCCACAACTTTCCTCCATGCCTCGACTTGTTCTTTGTTGAATATCCCTGGCACATGAGGAAACCTGGCCCCAAATTCAACAGTTCAATTAAATCAATCCCCAGCCCTACCGCTAGCTAATGATCTAAATGCCATAGTGGAGAATCATCACATCTCAAAGAAACTGTTCAGGTAAGAATCTAATCATCTCATTAGCCAAATTGTTGTTGCAGTCTAAATCAAACAGGCCAAATCAAAGGTACAGTCTACTATAGATTCTCGTTACAAATAAATTATCAAGCACTATCATTTGGAGTAAGTAACAATTGGACTACACCCAGAAAACTTCCACGATGATGTTGAGAATTCACAAAATTCATAACAAAAAGTAAAGAACCACCACTTTGCTATTTAGCCCTGCCACAGAAACTAGTTATCAATCTTGACTGAAACTTTTAAAGCACTTTACTTTAGGAAAAAATTTGTTTCTAAAACAAAAATGGAAAAAGTGATAAATGAAAACAATTAATGAATTACATCACTCATATCTAAATAAGGACAAAAAGAGAATATTAAAAAAATAATTAAATTTTAAATAACATATATAGTATGTAGATCATAAATGTTGATGCACCCAGTAATCTTTAAACACTAAGCTTATTTTTTTTCCTTAAATGTTTCTTAGTTAATGTGGTGATATTCCATTTTTGCTAAAATCTATCCACCTTTCTCTAACATTCAAACCTCTACTACAAAGTACCAAGGTTTATCCACTAGACAACCTACGGTCTCGATTCTTAACACCAATGATTGAGCAACGACAGAAGCATTGACAGTAAACGAGAAAAATCCAATGTTCCAAAGCACTATATGAAATATTTACGTGATTTCTAACGACTAATAACAAGACACTGTAACACAAGTAAATATGTCCCATAATAGACTTGGGACAATTCATTATTTTCTAGACAGCAAACAACCAAATATTCCTCTAAAATATAAACATGGTCCACCAACTACTATTATTACTTAAAAATTTAAAATCATGCCAAACACGTGGCGCAACGTGACTTGTCAAATTAACTTTTTAATAGTAACATAAATAGTGTTCCCTGATTGTAATAATGAAATCTCAAAAGCACCCTTCGAAAAAAAAGGAAACTATGAAATTACCCGGCGGCAGTAGGAGAGATCATAGTCCCCTCAGTAATGAGAAATCCACCCTTGGTTGCTCTTTGAACGTAGTACTCCACCAAAGCCGGCCCCGGAATCGTATTCAACGCCCTACACCTCGTCATCGGCGCCAGCACCACCCTACAGATCATAATTCAAAAATATTACACACCACCGCGTAAATTGCTTACCCCAATCAAGGACAAAATCGTCAAATACTTATAAATTTTCAGTCTGAATTGAACAAGTATTGGAAATTGTGCTGAAGAGAGGACAACTGACCTGTGAGAGAGGTTGAACTTGCCCATCTTGTACGGAGAAAAGAGGGTTGGCTTCTCAGACGCTGTCGTTTCAGCCATTTTTGCTCTGATCGGCTGTTTCTTTAACGGAGGATAGATAGAAGAGAGGGGAAGAGGATAGAGTAAAAATGGGAGTTGCAGAGGTTGTTTTAAGGGAAGAGATTGGTGGCTGAGGAAGATGATGGGCCTTGGGAGGGGGGGGGGAAGAGAGAAAGGGAAAGTCACGACGCGTTGACTAATTATGTGATTCTTTGAATGCTTTCTCTAATTTCCCACATGGGAAATGTTTTTTCGATCTAGTTTTGTACTAAAATAATTGAGTCGGAGTTATGAATGAATTGAAGTTCTCTTGCACCAAAAAAGGACCAAAGGAATAGTCTTAAAATGAATTGAAGTTCTCTCAGGGACAATTTTTCAGTTGCGGCATAGTACAATATTCCGTCTAAAATAAATGTTCACATATATTAAGAAATTTTATAATTTATATTTATTAAATATTTATAATTTTTGTGTTAAAATAATTGGAGATATAAATTAGAAAGATAATTATTAAGAGAAGATAAAATATTTAATGAAGAAATAATAAACTTTTGAAATTTGAGGGAAAAAAAGGGTAAATTAAGCAAAATATGCATTACAAGCATAAAATGACATTTATTTAGAAAAAAAAAGTAATGCTAAATAGATCAATTTGATCTGGCTCAAAAAGTATTTATTGCTCTCTAAATTTCATGAAAAAACATTTATTACTTCATATATTAGGACATTTTCACCTTTTACATATTTATTATTCATGAAAAATATTGAAATTTTCAATAAAGAGCACTTTAGGTAAAACACTTTGTTATTTTTTTAAATATTACAAAATTGCCCTCATTAATCCGAATCAAATTGATCCATCAAGATTTATTATAAATTTTTTTAGCTAAAATGACACTTATTTTGAAATAGGAGTACAACACAATATGTAAAAGATTTAGAGTAATGCTATGAGTACCTAAAGAGTATCAAATTTTTTGTACCAAATGATGTGTCAGCTACTGTGGCAGCTGATGTGATGCATTAATTATGATTTTTAATGTTGTTTTTTGTATCACATTAGCTGCCACATCAGCTGACACATTATTTGGTACAAAAAATTTGATATTTTTAGGTACCCATAGAATTACTCAAAGATTTAATACTTTTTTTTTTTTTTGGTTCTTAAAGTAGTCTTGTAAGAAAGTAAATATTCTTAAGTGACGATCCAAGACGAAATAATAGACTCATTTTTAAGAAGAGGAGGAGTACAAATTAAATATATTAATAAAGTGATGTAATTGAACAGTAGACTGGTTTATAGTTTCAAGTAAGGGTATTCAATATTTGGTTTCATTCGAAAAATTGATCATTCGAATCGAATAAATTTAAATCAAATTAAAATCCGATTTTCTATTCGATTTATTGGTTGGCCAAACCGAATTTTAATATATTTTTGGTTCAGTTTTTGGTTTTGGCTTTTAAATCAAAAACCAAACCGAAACTCGAATTAATTAAAATAATTATATTATTATTATTATTTATATAAATAATTATTAGATTTATCATTATAGTAAAAATAAGTTTCCTAATAAAATAATAAAATCTCAAATATAACACTAACACGGATAGGCTAATTTGATCGCATTCATTCAGTTTCAATCAACATACTCAAATTCTCACACCTTTCTTGGTTTGATTACAATATTTAAGAAACCAAAAAATAAATTTAAACTTTCAAAATTTTTGTTAAACCGAAAATCGAATTCAAATTTGGTTTGGTTTTTGGTTTTTTATTTGGTTTGGTTCGATTTTTGATTTTAAAGTTAAAAAAATAAAAATCGAATAAATCAAAAACTGAACCGATGAACACCCCTAGACATACAAGAGTGAGTCTACGAGTCTATTTGTAACCTAATTGAGAGTTTAATTAGGAAATTTTAAGTGAGATTAAAACTAAGATTGTTTGATAATGCAATATTATATCGCTTAATAAATTAAGTATCCCTTAAACATAGTTAAAATTTTAAGTCAAAAGAGGATACGTTAATGTTTCAGTTCTACTATTTCAGACATTAGTTTTCAGAGCTTAATTTTCAATTTTAACAAACAGGGCCTACAAATTTAACTTGTTTAAAGTAAAAAAAAAAAAAGTGACACGATCCTCGCCAAGGATTCTCGATGAATCACAATTTCACGCGGAACGGAAGCTAAACTCAATGAAGATTGATGGAAGGTGACACCTCAACCCGATGAATCAATCCAACTACAAACCTTGACATGTACACAGAAGTGAACGAGCTACACAAGCTCAAAACCAAAACTATGCAGCGGAATACTAGATAAAATGTGAGTTTCAAAAACTTGAACTACAACCACAACTAAATAAACCTCAACGGCCAAACATACGCCGGAGAACAACACTAAGATAAACCCAACAATAAAAACCTCGACGGCTAAATACATAAGCCGGAGAAACAACAAAACTAAAACACCACGAGTCAGTAATCCAAAATTATAAAGTACAACAATCGTCACGACCTCACAAGTCGACATCAAAATACAAACTTAAAGAATACAAATATTTCTACCCAACATACTTAAGTTTACATAACTTAGTTGAACCCACGATCTCACAATACAAGAAATAATATGATATAACAATATAAATACAACTTGCAAATCTCCAAGTCTCAAGTCTCACTTCGCTGGAACTCATAACCTGCAAACTGAGGAAATTGTTGGGTGAGTCTAAAAGACCGCGTAAGCCAGGTAGCAATTCTAGCTTACCTAACATACATACTATAAACCGGTAAATCTAGGTAGTAAATCCAACTTAACTATTAATTGACAAGTTACTACATGCGAGTATGGCATGGCATTATTCACAACAATATAATAGGAAAATAAACATGTAATAGCACATAAGGGCAACAAACCCTATACTAACGAGAGGCTCAGTAGCCGCCAATTGTCCCATACCAGTTGGAGACCACGACCAACATTCGCTCATATAGGAAACACATAAAGAACGTAAAGTAAACACATAAAGGTGGATACGGTGGATTTGAGGTACACTTCTAAATCCCTTGTAACACTTCCAACCAACCAACCAATGAAATACCAAATGTCGAAGCCATTGTTGACGTGCTCGATCAATAAACTAAAATTAAGAATTTGAAGTTGTTGTTGACGTGCTCGAACTATAACCAGAACCAAGAGCTCAAAACAAAGAACAACAAGAACCTGTGAATCATTTTCTGTATTCACAATAAACCGGTGCCACCGGTCCCTGCAACCCGAAAAAATCACCACAGTATAATAGCTTACCAACGTTGTGGTTTTTACCTACAACACTTGGCGATATTCCTCTACCATGGCCAACGGTAGAGATGAGGGCCCGATGTATTGGCCTTCGACTATTACGTAGCCCTAGCTCCCATAATAATCGAGCGTCAATACACCCCCCCCCTAAAATATGCCATGGACTTAAACTAAATGCACAGGTAGAATATTTACTCGACATTTAAAATAAACTGATTATACTCCAAAGTAGGGAGTATAACCACAATAACAACATTCAATAACAACACGAATGTTTCAAGTAGGTCATAATAAATCTCACTTCACAACATAGCCAACAAAATCAAATCATGATGTGTTCTATTGAATCACATACCAAATCAATATAATGTGCTTGTAAATACTAAACACACAATCAATCATCAAAGTGGTATGATTGTCCTAACATGTCCGTTATCACAAAACATGTAAACAAAACAAGACAATAGGCAAAGTAGGCCTATTGTACAACTCAATTAAATTATCTAAGTCCACTAATGCTAGACTTCACAATCACAACATACGTAAGTCTACACGTACTTACAACCATAAATCAATACAAAGCCATTATCTTAACTTAAGATCTCTACGGTATCCTATAATCACTCAAGACACTCTATCTTATGTATAGCATAACATATCACATATCGTTATCGTCATGTACTATGTATATCACGACTCATTACAGTCACATCCTATTCAACTCCGCCAGAGTCAGTCATGACTAGTATTTAATTCACATAAGGTTCAGTATTTTTTGTTATATTCTATGGATTCCATTATAGTCGTTACCAATATTTGAAACATCGGGATGAACCGTAGTATCATCCCTAAATAACCATTCTATCATCAACATCATTATTCGGTGTTTACAATACCCATAACAACCTCACAAACTCATCGCGAGTAAACTAACGACAAAAATCTCAACGAGTTGCTAAAATACAAAATCTAATAATACAACATCATTTATCTAGCACTGCGCAGTAGTACCATTAAATTTACAAAATATTTCACAAAATTCCAAATATTACAATTATTTCATATTTAGAAACTAGACATCTGAAACTATTTTTTACCATTTTGAATTACCTCATTTGGACTTATATTCATCAAGAATTAGCCACTTAAAGTTGGAACTAATACCCAGAATTTCCAGCAACAGTTTACTCGGCGCAGCGATAATACACAACCTAAACGAGGTACTTCCCGACCTGTAAAATTTATGAAAATTTATAGAGAACTACCTAACATACAAAAGAATAGCATATCCAAAATTTAGCAAATTACCAATAGTAGATTAGTACTAGAATTTTCACGAAAATGGCCCAAAACAGGGACTGCAACTAACTTAAAATTCATGTGTGTTTACTTTCTAACTTGTAACCAACAATTTACCAAGTCTCATGACAACCTCTACACATAAACATTGATTAACAACTAACATAATATCATATGGAGTGGCCAATTACTTATTTCTTACAAGAAATTGCACAAGGATGAACAACTACACATCTTACATGCTTTACTTTTCCAATTCAACTCCTAAACATACAAAACATTATAGTTACTTACGTCTTGACAAAAATTAAAGCATGGAAGTTAGCATGCAATTAGTGGAGAATGTTCCTTGTTGAGAATGGGATGGTACAGACTATTCGGGATTTTGGAAAGCATGCGGCCGCATAGTGCGTCCGCATGGAACACTGAAAACTAAGCATTCACGAAAGGCGTCCGTGTAAGGTTCTGGAAACCATGCGGCCGCATAGTGCGTCTGCATGGAAGCCTTGCAAATCGTATGCGGCCGCATTGTGTGACCGCATAGCGGCGGGTTTTAGGGTTTTCTTTTGTATCCTTATAAATAGTTGTATACCTAGAACGTTTGAAGGTGTGAGCCTCTAATAAAATTTCGACAGTCCGTTGGCCCCAATATCTCTCTCTCTCTTCTTTGTGATTGATCCTATTATACTCTGTTAATTTATTTGCTAGTCTTTTGCTGTGCACAACATTCCTCTAGTCAAGAGCTTCGCAACGGAGAAGACGGATCGATGATCGGACTTCGGATGCTCAAGATATGGAGGTTTCTCTCTCTACTCTCTCTACTCTCTCTCTAAACTCTATTCTCTCTCCACTGGTTTGTAGCTGGAAATGGAAGGAGAAAATGAATTCCTTTCCTCCAACCATGGTAAAGTAATAATCTAGTCTTGGGTGATGTACTCGGTCAATTAGGTGCAAGGGAGGTAAGTTAAAGGATTAAAAATTTGCAAAGTTGAAAAGTCAATGTTAAGAGAAATGGGAGCAACATAAACTTCAGCAAAGTAATACTCCCATGCTGATCCAAGGCTTACCCAAGTGGTCCAATAGGATAGGATTTCAATGGTCTAATTACCAAAGAGTTGAAAAGTCAAGAATTGTAGACTTTGAGGTGTCACAATAGGACTGACAGAAAATTTGGGTCGACTTTAACAACTTGCCTCAAATATTCTAGAAGTTCAAATTTATAAAATAAGGTATGGTTGGAAAGCTCTTCGAGTCTAGTTTAAATAGAATCAAACGGTTTGTAAATCCGAGTTTTTTACCAAAGTTATGGCCAACCTACTACAGACTGTTCGGATGTGCAGAATTTCGGGTTTAAGCATGTGTCCATGCTTTTGTGTGTAACTTTTATGTCTTAAGGTCAAAACAAAATGTTTACTAAGTATTCCCAAATGATCCTAACCTCTATCAAGTTTAAAAATCTCTCGAAACTCAACCAACTCACCCCGTATTGATTCATGAATAATGACGAACACAAGCCCCGATTGCTCACAAAGATGAACACGCGAAACATCGCTTGAATCAACTCAACTTCGGATTAACTACAAGACTAACATGATTGTCAAACATGAGAGAGTCTATTCCAAGGTTTTATTACTTAAACGTGAAAAATATACAGAGTATACAAATACTAATCGATGTCGAGAATAGTGTTGAACGAATACGAAAACAGTCCACAACTCAACATAGGGTAATCACGTGCCGAACATGGTTTACAACTTAACACTTCAGGCTTAACAAACATGACATATCGAATTCTAAAGTCTCAAGGCCAATATGAAAGTAACTATGAGTGAATTAAGAAGGAATTAAGGTCAGAGTATTACAGGATAGATCATGATAAGTTCGAAAAGTTCTTGAAGAACAAATTGAAGAATTGAATAAACTCTCAATCAGATTAATATCAAAGTGTGTATCGTTTGGAATACATAGAATGACCTTATATAGGCCAAAAATAAACCCTACTAAACCCTAAAACACCTAGGAGGCAGAATACTAATAAAAATAAAATAATGAAAGCTTAAAATATCAAAAATAAGTCAAAATCTGCACAAAAATCTAAAATTTGAAAAACTGTCGTAGCGCCTTAGCACCTACTTAGCGTCGTAGCGCTAAGACTGCAGACTTAGCGCCACAGTTTCTGTCCAAGGGTTTTTTTGACGTGTTTAAACTTTCCAAAGTTGACAAATAGGTCCTCAAAGTCTCTAGGAACATCCTCTAAGCCACCAAACTTGCTTGTAAACTTTGGATCAAGTTTATATACACGTCCCTTGAGTTCATAATTCATTGTTCACGCGTTTCAAAGGCTTCCTTTGCATCTTGATTCATTGATTAGTCACGAATATCACGAACAAACCTCGCTTGAATTTCCATGCATGATCATTAGCCATATAATCTTTGATCACATGTATGAACATCGATATTGGGCAAACTCGGATCACATCAAAAAGAGTTTGTTAGCTTATCATTAATGAATCCTTTCACTGATAGGCTTTGGTTTACACTCGTGTTTGTTTTAGGTGTGCCCTCTTGGCTAGTTTGTTGGATTTGTGGTTAGTCATGTCTAGGCCTGAACCTTATTGAAGACAAAAGGGCATTCCCTTTCCATGTGTGTCACCCTGGTTTAGTTTAAATAAACTAATAACAACCCAACGGACACGTTATTTTAAGCCTAGTTAATTGATTAAATCAATTACGAGTTTAATTTGGTAACAAATAAAAATATACTAGTAAACTCAAATTCTCTTTCACACAACTTATTATATCTATATACCGAGATTTCCAACATAATTGGCTTACTTATTTCGTCTTGGAGAATTCTGCATTCGGTGAGCTTCGTTACCTCCATATTCCTTGCATGCAACTTATTTGCAGAACATGCACATTCATAGCATTCTATTTTATATCTTCTGGTAGGTATCAAGAAGTGCATAGCTGATCATGCATCTCTTTTCGACAAGTCATCATCCACTATTAGGATAGTTGGCACAACCATTGTCTTTAGTGTAAATGTAGTTGCGGCTTGTGCCGACAAGCTCTATTAGCTCCTATTTTTCGACCCTACTATCTTTCGACTGTGTCAATGATTTCGTACATCAATAATGCATTATCGGTTTAACTAATATGAGTCAGTTTTTTAAGAATTACTGATTTTCAACCCTCATGGATCCTTTTTACACCCTTCGAATTTGAACATCTTACTCTCTACCTAATCACCTAAGCATTTTACATTTCCTAGTACTGGTGTGTCTAAATGATTCATGTCATGTACAATATTTCGTACCTTTCACTTCCTTGATCAACAAGATTTTTAAGGTATGCAAGAACTTTAAGAGGTTATTTTTATTTAGGTTGTTGAAAATCTTGTCACCCCTTGAGATTTCAAAGCTATAAGGCCACTCCCTAGGTTATGGGTTGTCATTCCATTACTTGTTGATTTGTTAGTCATGTCAGCGCTTTACTTATGATTGGTTCACTAGTGGTAGCTCGTCATATTCGACCTTTGTAAAGTATTCACCATCATCTTCCATGCTCACGTGGCACATTTTTTAGATCACGTGTGCATTTCAACCAAAGGGAGAAATGAGCAACATATCCCATTTTGCACATTGTGTAGAGTTAGTTTCTAAAGACCAATTTTTTTGGCTTATGCCTGATGTGACTTTAAATTATGTTCAAGAGATGTCGGATCAGTTTACTACTTTAGGGCCATGATTGATTCGCCTGGATGGTACATGTCTGGGAAAGCGGTTTCATTGATGACCTAAAAGCACAAGAAAATAAACGAAGACAATTTGATTCTATCTAATGTTTGTATTCACTAGTCGACCAATTAAGTCACGATCAAATTGTGAATCCATTTTAAGGACTTAAAAGTCGAGCATAAAATTGGAAGACCAAGTGTGCTTAGGCTAGATTTAATCAGATTGATCTTGGGCATCGCGAGTCACCGTTGAAGTTCCAGCGGTTGTAGCTATTGTGTCATGCCTAATGGGTGCACAATGTAAAGCTGACACATGCATGCACACTCGCTAATCGCGCCATACATTTACACATTTAAAATTTTGTGAATTAAAGAGGAAAATGGAAGGACTAGTGGTTGACTTTGTAAGTAGATAGACCGTCATCTCGAAGTGTAATGTCGGATATACTAAAAGCTTGTTAGGCCTTATTTGAAGCCCAAGATTGATAATCATAAGTTTGGTAGTGCGTTTTGGATATACTTAGGAAAAAGATTACAAGACACAAAACTAATCTTATTATGCAAACACATTTTTAGAATCTGTTTGGTTGTGCGTTTTAGCTAAAACGCAGAGATAAAATACAGCGTTGCAGCTCTCAGCTTTTTAAACTCACTACAACAAAAAAGATATTTTAGGACGCCCTACATAGGACGCTTTTAAATAGTCATCCTATAAAAACTCCGATAGGGCGCCTAACTTATTGGGTCCTATTATGGTACGGTCTAACAGGACGCCTGACTCTTGGTGTCCTGTTATCATAAGGCCTAATAGGACGCTCTTTCACTACCATCCCATAAAAAGGCCCAAAGGACGCCTAAATCATCGGGTCTTATTAGGGTTGTGATTAATAGGATACCTTTTTACAGGAGTCCTATTACCATAATGCCTAATAGGACACCTAACTTTTAAAGTCCTATTATCATAAGGTCTAATAGGACGTCCATTCACTGTCATCCCATAAAAGACACAAAAAGACACCTAACCCATCGGGACCTATTAGGAATGTGATTAATAGGATGCCTCTTTATAGGGGTCCTAATACCATAATGGCTAATAGGACAACTAACTCTTGGAAGCCCTATTATCGTAAGGGCTAATAAGACGCCTTTGAAATAGGTAACCCATAAAAGTGTAAATTAGACACGAAATCCATCAAGTCCTATTATCTGAGGTCTAAAAGGATGCCTTACTTGATTCCTATTATCAAAAATAATTTTCTTTAACGTTGCATATATATATATATATATATATATATATGTATATTCGAGATAAAATTGGTCAATTTGATTACTTTTAATCATGTTACGAATAATGTGAATCAATTTTTAATTGACATGAATTTTTTTTTTCACAAACATGTGCTAAGGTAGTAATCAAGTCGAGACCAGCCCAACCTTGCTAGCTCAAACTTGGGTTGTTTATATATTTTTTGAGCTTGAGCTCCGAGCTTGTACGAAGTGTTCGAGATAGGCTCGTCCAAAATTCCCAGTGATGAGCTTGAAATTTTTAAACGTGCAATAACATGTATCCATGCACATGTGGCACCAAAAAGTCAATAAGCCACAATTGGGGACAAACGACGACTCGACGATCTAGTAGCTAGGTCGACCAAGGCGACATAGACCTAAGTGGCTTGGCCAAATTCTCCTCCACTTCATCCCCTTGCGCATCTAATGTATCCCATTGCGCATCTAATGTCGCGTAGTTAATGTTTGCTATAAAGTGCTATTAAAAAGTCAAAGAAGTTGATCTGTCCGTTGCAATGACGGTTACATTTTCTCCCTCGTAACTGCTCCATAATGGCTGACAATAACGATCCCACAATCTTAATATCCTATAAAGTTCAACCTAATGAGACATTTGAGATACTACGCTCTACATACAACCGAACCTTGCTATTCTGCTCACAAGCTTTTAGCATTTTTCTTTTCTCTCTCAAGCACACTTTCGAAAAATCATTTATCTCTCCGGTCCAAGACCGTCAAGGAACTTTTATACAGAATCTAACTCTTACGTCAGAGAGTTTGAGCCGGGATAATCCCCGATTCCGCTCATGGTGTTTTTCCTATCATTTTCAGGTCAATGTAGTATCAAGCTAGATATCCAATACAATCAAATTCATGCATTTGTACGTCCTACGATCACCATATAAATTTGAATAATACTCCATTTGTTCCTTAAAAGAATGTTCTGTTTGATTTGTCACATAAATTAAGCAAAATTAATTTTTTTTATAAATATAGGTATGATACATATTTTTCCTTAAAAGCCCATATGTAAATGTCATCATTAAAGTATCAAAGAAAATAATGATAAAATAATTAAATAATTTTATAGTAAATATTTTTTTGAAAAAAAAATGAAAATTGTAATATTGTAGGAGTAATTTTTTCCCAAAAATTTCCGCTAAAAATTTCCCCCTCTTTTAGTTTCCCTCCAAGCTATTGTCTAATAATACATACTGTACAATGTTTTTTCACAAAAAACAGAAGCGCACTCTCTCCGTCTCCTCCGTTTCCGGCTCTGTCTCCCTTTCTCTGTTATTGCGATCTCAATTGTTGCTATGGCTGGCCCATGAGTTCATCTGGTAAGCATCTCTCTTTCTCTCCTTCCCTGATTTGTGCCCTAACCCTGCGTACACAACTGTGCCCTAACCTTCTTTACAGAAAAAATTGTTGATTCCCCCAAATTGCAGAGGCACAATTTTCCCTTTGTGACCCAGTTGTATCCACTCCGGTAAGTCTCCATCTACTCATCTAATTGATTACTTACTTCCCAAAACACTTTCTCTCCCATCTCTTTCTCTGAAAGCTCGTGTCGGCTGCCCTAACCTACGTCTGCTGCAAACAATCCTGTAAACTTTAATTTATGTTTACTCTGTTGAGGCCTCAAAATTTTCCTTTCAATTTTGTTCCTGTGTGTTTCAAATCAGTACTGTTTTTCTATGCTTATTTACTAGCGTTTAAGTTAACTCTTCTATATTTGAAATTTAGTCTAGTTTGGCTGCAGATTTTGAAGAAGAACATCTGTGTTTGGTTGTGTATTTGTTGAATATTGTGAATTGAAATGCTAGGGTTTTGCAAGTGGGTGAATGTATAAATTTCATTTGTATGGTACTCATTTTCAATAGTAATAGGAAACCACTGGTTTCATTATTTATTCAAGCTTGGAACTTGAAAATTTTGCATGGTTTACTAACTATGTATATACTTGATTTTTCGATTTCCTTTTTCTTTTCATGTTGGGTTTTTAAAATCTAATTTGGTGATAGATTTGTAACTCAATCTCCAACTGCAGTGCCACTTTTGTATGAGGAATTTCGCATTGTTTTGTGATTATGTTTTTTTGATAGTTTATAAATATCTCAAGATGATTGCTGCAAGTACGTCCCTTAACTTTGTCACCCTATAAATCAAAAAGAAAACATAATTAAATGTTTTTGAGGTATCGTCAACCGAGGGTGTCTCTTGATTCCAGGAAAAAAGTTTGTCTTGGCCATATAAATCAAAGTTCACATAATATGGAATGTTCTTCCTTGCTTCTGTTACTACGTTGAATTCAAGGTATTTCTTAATCGTATTTGTGAAGCTCTATTGCAATATGTCAGTTTGTTATCTTATCTGCCGAAAAATTCTATGAATTACTAATGTTATGTGCTTGAAAAAGAGTAAATCTATTCTTGTATAGTAACAAAATTAAGTTTCTCTTCATGTATTATCTAGAAATTTAGGTTGCAGTGGTTTTCTTTTTCTCTTTTTGCTCTCATTGGCAATAATATATTGGGCTTGTTACCTATATTTGAGTTAAACCAAAAAGACTATGCAAGTTAGACTTTTATGGCGCAAAACACCGATTATGCTTGATTACTCCGAACAGAATTCCTGAAGTTTAGATCCACTATCACTAGGGCTCTTTGAGCTAGAAGAATTCAACAGCCACAAGTTGCCTTTCCTACTCAGTTCTTTGACTAGCTCCTGTATAGGAATATATCCATGCTGAAGGTTTGACAAACTTACTTGGTTTTCCTTTTGTCAACTCATCATAGGACGACTCCTACTTGGGAAGTTACATCAGCACCATTAAAGTTAATTTTGTAAGTATTTATTCTTACTGCCATTCACTTGGTTTTACATCATAAACTTAAACTATGTATTCTCTGTTGTAGAAAATTTGAACGGTTGAGCAAGATGTGAAGACTATTAAACTTCAAATTGTAAGTTTCCTTTGCTACGAGGCTATATGGATCATGATATAGTTGGAAATAAGCTAGATGGCATCCCATTTTCGCGTACATTCTTTTTTCTTACATTTACAGTTTGATGGAAATTATTCTTGACATGTTAATACCCGTTTCCATAATCTAGGTGATAATTTTAAATCACTTTAATGCATAGTATCAAGGTAATAACTTTATACCGTATGGAATAAATAAATTATAGAACATGATTGCACTGCTTTGCTCAGCTACTAATAATGCTGCTGTTTCCTTCTTTTTTCTTTCTGCAAGTGCAAGCAGTAGCGCAACCTGTGCTCTGCCTTCAATTCTGTAGTAGTAGGTAGCAGGAGGACTAAGGAGTATCTTTAAGGAAGGTAATACTCTGCTTCTTGTTAAGTTTGGTGAATGTTCATTTACATTTACATGAGGCCTAAATCAAGATTACATAAGCATTTAACTCTCTAGCTTGAATGTAACAAGAGCTGTCTGAGATGAAGCTATGCTAAAATACAACCTCTTTCAAATGCAAACTACTAATTTTTTGTCAAATTATGTTTGAAGTAAATAAATAAAATTATTTAAAAGAATCATTATTCTTATAAGGAAAGTCAAATTACTATGGGCATAGAAACTGAGTTGAAGAAGCATCTATAACTGATCTGATAAAAACAGGAATTTTTTTTTCCAAATTATGGTAAAAGAAAGCATACCTAACCCATGATTCTTAGGCAGGGACAGGACAGGGCACTTATCCTTGAGATTTTGGCTACCATATTATGCATTACCAGAACGTGACTTATTGACAGAAGAGCTGCTGAGTGATTCCGTACTTAAGGTAAGTTACATTATAGGGAAGAAGATTGGGAAATAAATGTGTGGTTTCACATTCATTCTTGTTTGATCATTTGACTATATTGGCTTTTGTTTTAATCATTTCTTGAATTTGACATTTAGGATGAAATTGAAGTTTACTTAAAGAGCATAATAGATTGTACTGAGACAGCTTGATGGCCTTGCAATTTCTCTGCGGTATGTTAATCTAGCGTGTTTAGTTGTGTTGTATCTTATAAGTACATGTTTCCATAGTACTAATGTATATTTACATGTTGTCCAATTGTAGGTGGTACGTGATGACGACATTCGTTAAGTTATTCGCGATTACGTGGTTGCTTTTTTGGTTTGATGGAGCAATTATCTTAATTAGCTCTTAGTTTTTATTTACTTTGTTTTAGATTTTAGGTTCAACTTTTGTGTTTGTTTTGCTTTTTCTTTTTTGCTGAGCAAGTGTTGGTTGGTGGATGTTCAGGTATAAGAATATATGTATAGGATATATTGGTTTAAGTTGAATTTGTATGACATTATTATGTTATAATATTAATGAGTTAATTTTATATATTTCAGTTTTTCTTTTTACGTGTTTGTATTTTAGTGATATGTGAATAGTGATATTATTACGGTGGTAATGGTGGAAGTGCTTTTAGGATGCCATATTAGTTAAATTTGTAAGGGCATGGCTGTCCTATTAATCTAATGTTGAGACTCCTAACTCCGTCATACAAAGCGATTTTATTGGGACATGTAAACATGTCCTATCACGGTATGGTATTAGGAAGACAAACTTCGTCCTATTAAGATTATATATTATGACGCTTCTTTATGTCCTCTCACGGTAATATATTAAGACGCTTCTCATTGTCCTATCACGATACTATATTAGGACGTTATATGCCATCGTTTTAGAGAGATATTAGGACGCGTTGATTTGTCCTCACAATAATTTTGAAATTGGTGTTTTAAGGACGCCATAAGTTGTTTTATAATATTCTTTGTTAGGACATAAATGTGGTTTTATTATCTATCTTTATGGGATGATTAAAGGCGTCCTAACACATTTGTCTTATTAAGTCGCCTCTAAGTGTTCTATTAACTTTTTGCTACCCCTTTAGATAGGATGCTCGAGTTTGCGTCCTATCAAATAAGGCGTCCTATAAAGCTATATGTAAGGACTCAATTAGGCGTCCTAAAATGTCCTTTTGTTGTAGTGACTCCCCAACCTTCACAGTACACTGGAAAAACACAGGAATGCTAGCTCACTGTTTTGTACTCAACTACTTATATAAGTAAACAGGTTCTACGACTACGCATGCCAAAGTTAATAAATTTTAAAAATCTTTCTGATATTCATAATACTTAAAAACTTAATAAATTAAACTCAGTAAACTCATAAGCTCGGCTCGAACTTGTTTAACGGGCACTCTTTGACATTTTGACATTCCGTTAAGTATCGTGTCTAAGTGAAATAAAACTATATTAACATCTTGGTAAAAAAGTGGAGTGAGAATACGCTCCGGCGCTCCCCTATAATTAAACACTTACCATCATCAGGCTTGCATTATTTCATCCTGTTCTAGCTTGGGTCAATAGGAAGAAAAAAAATAATAATAATAATTTTGTCAATATTAACTGAGAGTGAATGAAATATTGAAAGGTCAATATGGAGAATTTATAGGGTTGATCAGTAGTCAAGTTCTACTAGGAACCATCTCAATTTGAATTATGAAAGTAAGTTTTGGCTCCAACACTATCAAATATCAATAGCTCCTCCCATTTGATATTTCTAAAAGATTGGGATAAGTGATAGTATTTGATTCTCCAAAACATATACTAACAATTGCAAATGTGGAGAATATTTACCATCAAGTACAAAAATGTATAAATGTAAGCTTTAAATAGTCACACTGTAATAGCCCCAAAAAAAAAAAAAAAAAACTCCGTAATAAATAAATAAATAATAATAATGTTAATAATAATAATAATAATAATAATAATAATAATAATAATAATAATAATAATAATAATAATAATGTTAATAATAATGGATAAAAATCAAATAAGTCTTGTAGGTATTAAAGGAGTAGTAGATGGACTTAAAGGAAATTGGGCTTGTACAAATGGATTCTTAGGCCTATTTAGTTTAGAGTGCAAGATTAATTATAATTTGGGCTGGGCTTGGTATATATAATATATATCTGTATTGTCATATACAGCTCATATATATATATATATATATATATATATATATTACAATACAGCTCAGTTCATATGTTCACAATTGACAGGAGACAACTATTGGCTACTAAAATCCTAAGGCTGAGATTAAGCTCAGTTCATACGTCCACAATTGATAGGAGACAACTATTGGCTACTAAAATCCTAAGGCCGAGATTAAATCTTAACTTCACGTGTGTGGAAGACGGTTATTATAAATGTAATTTCGATAAAGTAACGGAAAAAAACAATTACCTATTGATTTGCCTAGTCGAGATCGATCTAACGCAAGTGGTTTAAAGGAGTAATACTGAACCCCTACCTAGAAGAATGGATAAAATTGATCAAATTCTTGGGCCATTTGTTTGTGGACAAACTTGTCTTGCAAAATGGGTTTTGAACTAGTCTATTAAGAGCTTCATTGAATTGTCTTGACTTGGATCTTGTGATTGGATCAAAATTCCAATGCACAATGGATCTTGTTTACTTGAACTTGAGCCTTTGGATGGGGGATTACATCATCAAGAAGGTTCTTAGCTTTTGTCTCTAATATAAGTTTGAACCTGTAGCAGTACGCTGGCAGCCACGGTAAGGGTAGGATAGGAAGGCACTTTTTAATACATCATCAAGAAGGTTCTTAGATTTGTAAAGTTTTATTTATATTCTTATAAAATTCTAAGCGTTACTATTATTAATGGTATTTTTAATAGAGTAATGTTATTTGTACCTAAAGTGTGCACTAAATGTGTACCAAAAATTCTTGTTTGTATTTTTTAATTGGTCAAAAGATTTTTAAGTGATTTAACCTATAAATTACTTAACTAATCAAAAAATGTCAATTTAAATTTTAATGCACACTTTAGGTGCAAATAACATTATTCTTCTTAATATATTCATGATTGAAATTTCGTTGCCTGTGATGCATGCATCGATCATTTCCCAACTGTTGAAAAGAGAAAGGGGCAGACGGGCACTGTTGAGGGCTTTTATTCCATAGGTTGAAATGACTATTGTGCCCCTTTATTTTGGTAATGTAAAACGCACGTGACCAAAAACTTAAAAAATTTGGACGAAAGTCACAAATACTCCCTCCATTCCAAAATAAATGATTTTTTAGAAATTTGTATACAAATTAAGGGCCTATTTGTTAACCCAATTAAGAGCTTAATTATGAAAATTTTAAATAAAATTATTTGATAATGCAATATTGTATCACTTAAAAAATTAATAATCCCTTTAAAATAACCAAAATTTTAAGTTAAAAGAGGATGTCTTAATATTTTCAGCTCATCTCTCTTGCTCTCTAAAAGAAAACTGTTCATATTCTCAATGCATTGAAAACAAATATTTTTCATTCTCAATACAACATTTAATTAGAGAGTAATTAATAAGGGCATTTTTGTCAAAATGTGAATAATATTTTCTGAAAATACTATAACATCATTAATTTTGGGACAATTTTTTTTAGAGAGTTGCTATTTACACCCATAAAATTGCTGAGTACACTCAATTACTAAGTACACCCCCACCTAATATTTTCAACCCCTCAAAAAACTAAGTACACCCCTCCCTAATTTCCTATTATACCCTTAAGAATATTTTCCTCAAAATACTAAGTACACCCCACCCCAAATACACCTCACCACATCCTCCTCCTTCCTGATACACCCCACCCCCTTCCTCCCCGCCGCCCACACGCCCACCTCTTTCCTCCTCCCCGTCCACCCACCCACCTCCCTTTACTTTGATTTTTTTAACACCCCTTTCCTCCTCCTCCCCCCCCCCCCCCTCCTCCTTCCCCGCCACCCCACACACTCGCCTTTCCTCTTTTTTTTAAACAGTTTGTTCGGCACTGTGTTACCGAACACCTATAGTGGTGTTCGGCACCCCCTACCGAACATGACTATGGGTGTTCGGCACCCCCTATCGAACATCACTATAGGTGGTCGGCACCCCCTACTGAACAGCCAAAAAAAAAACAAAAAAAAGGTATTTAGATCTAAATTTATAATGACATTTTTATAAGTTTTATTAGAAAGTGTACTCAACAATTTTATAGGTATAAATAATAATTTTTTTTTATTAAACGTCATTTATTTTGGAACGAAAAGAGTAGGTACTTGTATTAATGAAAAGTTAACATGTGGATTTTAGTTGGTACAAATTGAGAAAGTCAGACTCAATGTAGAATTCGGTGTGAGCAGTAATTTGCATCTTTGTCTTAACAAAGCAGCGTAATTTATAATGTGTTGTAAAGTGTGTTTTGACGATAATATTTATAACATTAATTAAGTTTTACTACTCAAACTAAATGGAATTTTCTAGAATGTGCTCTGTTGATATTAATTGAAGTTTTAACGATATACTAGGAAGAATAGTAAAAAAATTGTACATCAAAAGTCTTTGAGAACATTAATTCGGATATCCTAAAATACAAAGTAAGAGCATTTATTGGGAACAGAGCGAGTATAAAATATAGATTTTTTTTCCTAAAATGATTACCTTTTTTTTTTCCACAAAATTACTAAATTCACATTTGTTATTTATCATGCTTCAATGTGCATTTGCAATACCATCATTTGGACACTAAGGATATATATGTACAAAGTAATGCTCTTTTTTTTTTTTTTTTTGGGAAACAGGGGCGGCACCCTGCTAAATTTTATTGATAAAAATTAAAAAAACATACAAATTTGAGGGGGACAACCAGCCTGGCCCTTATAAATATGAGGACGGAGGAGCCTGACCTCGAAAAGGAAATACAGATAGAACACAAAAGAAAGAAAACAACTAAGAAGCAAAACTATGAAACTCTAATATAAGGAGTGTCTTTGGCATCAAGCAGAATAAGCCCTTTTATGTGCCAAGGAATACTTGGAACATTTGAGAAGTCCGAGCTAGCTTGAGAATCACATGCAAGATTGGCGAGGCTATCAGCTACCTTGTTGGCCTCTCGGAAGCAATGAATAAACACAAAACGTCGAGCAGCCTGCACTCTTCGAATTTCTCGAAAATAATAAGCGTACTTCCAGGGGATAGAAAATCCCGAGACAAGACAGTCAAAGATAACTTTGGAATCCATTTCAATAGAAACATCGTAGAAACCTTCATTATGAAGCCATTGAATCCCACAGAAAAGAGCACGAATTTCTGCTTCCATATTAGAAGCAATACCAAAGTAGCGAAAAAAAGCAAAGATGACATTACCTAAAGCATCACGCACAACACCACCTCCACCACTAATACCTGGATTACCACGGCTAGCACCATCTGAATTCAATTTTATGAAACCTCGTGGAGGCTTAATCCAAAAAACCAATTGGATAGTAACCCGCTTTCTATATTTACAGAAGACCTTCACCAAATCAGAAGCGGGAGAAAAAAGAAAACCTCTTGCTTGCAAGATGGCCATAAGATCATGATGAATGGCTGAGATAAGCTTTGAAAGAGGCTGCCTAGAATTGTCATAAACTGAAGAATTCCTGAATTTCCATAAGTGCCACAGAATCAATGATGGGAGGATCCTATATATGGAAGAATTATTGCGAGTCCACCAAGCAAAACAGTGCTGTTGAATCGATCTTGGAGAGGAAGAAATATCATACACATTGCCAAAATGCCCCTAAACCGCGGAAGCAGTAGAACTAAATAGAAACACGTGCTCAAAGGTCTCAATGTTCCCCAATGCACAGCAAGAACATTTAGATGCCAATGAGAAACCCTTTTTCCAAAGGCCCTCATCTAGAGGGAGCCTTTTGAGATGAAGGCGCCAATGGAAAACACTGATATGCCGCGGAAGAAGAGAATGCCATATGAATTTAGATGACATGGAGGAAGGATTAGCAGGCTGAATGAGGGATAAAGCCGAAGCAATGGAGAATTTACCTTGAGGAGTTAAATCCCAATGAGGAGAGTCATCAACATCAGCCAAGGAAATACGGAGATCTTGAATAAAATGAACTAGCTGATTCAGTAACAAAACAGCAGCAGACCGAGAGATATCAGAAGAATCAGTACCTTGAAAGAGATCTTTAACAGTAGAGAGAGTGCAATTCTGAGGACGGTTCAGATGGTGACCATACAACCAATTATCATACCAAATAGAACAACTGCCACGGCCAATAACCCAGAAAATGTGAGGCTCAGCAATAGTTCGAGCCTTAAGCAAGCGAGACCAAACATGAGAACCCTTGGAGGAGACTATAGCGGGGTGCGTATTAGAGCAATACTTGGCACGCATAAATCTAGACCACAAGTTAGAATTAGTACGGAACCTCCACCAAAGTTTAAGGCCATAAGCTTGAATGATATCAGATAGAGAACTGATGCCAATACCACCTACAGCAGTAGGACGACAGCAAGACCTCCAAGAAACCCAGTGACATTTATTTTTGCCATCTATATTTCCCCAGAAGAAATTAGCAAGAATTTTCTCAATCATAGCCACAACCGAGAGAGGAGGATCAAGAGAAGCAATTTGATAGCTGGTGATAGACTGAAGAACATGTTTTATAAGAGTAATGCGCCCAGCCTGATTTAAAAACGGCCCCATCCAAGAATTGATTCTAGCTTGAAGCTTCAAAATAAGGCTATCAAAGTATGATTTCTTTTTTCGGCCATGATACAAAGGGCAACCAAGGTAGGTGATAGGAAGAATGCCAGCCTGAAATCCCAAAATCGAGGCTATCACTTGAGATCGATTAGCAGGAGTCCGGGGATGAACAAAGAAGGAAATTTTGCTGATATTAATGAGCTGACCCGACACATTTTCAAAAGTCGAAAGAACTTCTTTGTGCTTTTGAATTGAGTGTTTACTTCCATTACAGAAGATAACAATATCATCTGTAAAAGCCAGATGAGAGATAATAGGGCATCCGCTGGTGGTAGAGAAAATAACACTGCGAGTTTGAGTGTGAAGCAGGGCAATGCTACGACTCAGAACTTCTGCCGAGATAATGAAGAGACTTAGAGACAAAGGATCCCCCTGTCACAAACCACGAGAGGAAGAGAACAAACCCACAGGATCACCATTTATCAAAATCGAGAACCAGTTATCTGATAAGAGCCGCCAAATCAGGTCAATAAAAATTTCATGAAAGCCAAACTTGCGAAGAACCTTTATCAAGAAAACCCAGGAAACACGGTCGAAAGCCTTGGCCATATCCAACTTTAGCACAACATTAGACCCTGAGATTTTCTTACCCAAATGCCTCATCAACTCTTGAGCAAGCAGAATATTATCCTGAATAAGACGCCCTTTGGTGAACGCGCTTTGGTTATCCGAAATAATAAACGGCAAAATACTGGCAAGACGAGAGGATAAGATCTTCGAGATAACTTTGTTACAGAAGTTGCATAAGCTAATCGGACGGAGATCTTTAAAAGTAGAAGGCCGATCAACTTTGGGAATAGTGGCAATAAGAGTACTAGACCAAGCTCTTGGAAGCGAGAAGTCCGAAAAAAATTCCAGAATAGCTAAACAAAAATCTTCACCAATGATATCCCAACATGCAGTGTAAAACTTGCCTGTGAAACCACCGGGCCCGCAGCACTATCACCATTCATGGCTTTGACAGCCGAGAGAATTTCATCGGAAGTGGGAGTGGCTTTCATCTTGTTTACTTCACTTGTTAACTCACAATGGAGTTCACAAGATACAGGCTGACAAATCTAATTACACATAAATTTGTATACAAAATTTTCTACACATTTGGTAGCTCTAACATTATTCTCGTGTATATGTCGAGGCAGACTTAACCTAAGGGCCATCTCTCCTCCCCCAGCCCCACCTACACATTTGGTAGCTCTATCATTAGTCTTGTTGTTTTTTTTTTTTTTATTCGTTTCAAAATAATTGTCTTGTTTAAAAAAAAATTTTAGGACAAAACATTTACCATTATACTCTTACTTTTTCTTTTTACTTTAATTATGGTCCACATGCACATATATATTAAAGAAAGCTACACACTATATCAATATTAATAATCAAGTCAATTATTTTTTTTAATCTGTGTATTAGATCAAATAAGACAATAATTTAAGCACAAAGAGAGTATAAGATCTTGTTTTATCATGATTGTTCACTCCACTTGATAGTAAGACTAATTTATACACTTTTTAGTTGAAATAAAGCAAATAAAATACTCTTTAGATGGTTGCTTTATTGGTTTATGAATTTTACTTTATATGATGTACATAATTTTTTTTTTCTAGCCATTTTTTCATCTATATATGTGGTTGGCCCCTCCAAGAATTAGGTCATTCTAGTAGTATTACTCCATCAGTTCGAGAATAAGTTTCTTTTTTTTTTTTTTTACAAAAATTAATAAAGTTGACTTTTAATTCATTTTAGTAGTACATATATATATAAATGTATTTGGTAAGTTGGTATTCACACTATCATATTGCAAGCATACATTGTGATAAATATCAAAAAAAAAAAATTAGTAATTTTATATAAAAATATATAAAAATACATACTCTCTTCGTCTCAAAAAATATTCACTCTTTTCTTTTTGGTTTGTTCCAAAGAAATAGTTCCATTCTTAAAAAAGAACAAAAACTGCAGTGTAAATTTTTTAAGATGACTGATATTACGAGCTCGAGCTTGTAGTATTCCTACAAGTTTTAATGTTAGTGTCATCATATTAAATTTACTTAGATTTTTACACCATCAGATCAAATTTTTTTTTTTAAGTAATTACATGGACATTCCAAATCATCGTCAACTTAATAACATTAAATATATCAACGACACTAATACTAAAATTTGTAAGATTATCACAAGATTAAATGAGATTATTTTCTAGGATGAATGTAGTATTCAATTTAGATGAAGGGAATACTAATAAGAGTAATGTTACGAGTATTTAAGGAATACTAAATTTTTTGTACTAAATGATATAGCAGTTAATGTGGTAACTGAAGTGATGCATTAATTATAATTTTTTATTTTATTTTTTTGTACCACATTAACTGCTACATCAGCTAACATATTATTTAGTATAAAAAATTTGGTACTCTTTAGATAACCACATCATTACTCTGCTAATAATGGAAAACCGTTGATTAATGTTCACCCACTCCATTATGCGGTTGTTGAAATCCGTTAATCTGTTTATACTGACATGACGAGTGGATTATCTAACGGCTAACTAGAAGAAGGGGAAATGTAATATACTAATATACTCCTAGCATAAAACAAAAGGGAAGAAAAATCTTTGATTGGTCATTGACCAGTTTGGCACACCAAAGACTAAGGGGACTGACTTGTACCTAATCCAATGGAGATTTCTTCGGAAGATGGCGTCCACGTCATGAAGTTCGATTTTCTGAATTATAGATGACTATTTTATCTAAAATTTTATGTTAATAAGACGTTAGAAAGGCATATTTTGGCATGGATATTGAATTTTGGATTTAAAATTTTTTGTTTTGTAAAAACTAAAGGAAAAATAAGAGAGATAAAGAAAAAATGGTGGAGTCAAAAAAAGAGAAAGTTAAAACAAAAAGAGGGTTGCTATTAACACCTTCAATACCTTTAAGTACACCCCCTCATTTATTACAAAAATGTCATTATAAACTTTGACCTAAATGCCCTAATGTATTTTTTATTTTTAAGGTTTGAAAAAAAAAAAAAACGAAGGTACTTTGAACAGTTCAATAGCCCCCACCAAATGCAATTGAAGATGTTCGGTAAGGGGTGTCAAACATTACTATGGGTATTCGATTAGGGGGTGCCGAACACCAATAGTGGTGTTCGGTCACACAGTGCCGAACAACTTAAAAAAACTGGGAGGGAGGGTGGCGGGGAGTGACTGCAATTTGTGCAATTTTGTAATGAATTGGAATTATGGTTAGGGTTTGGAGAAGAAAGAAGGTGAGGAGGAGGATGGTGTCATTGAGGTGAAGGGAATGAAGTGATGGCGCATGTTAGTAAGCTACGCTGGATTTGATTGGAGAGGGAAGAGAAAATGGGGGTTACGAAGGGGAAGGGAGATACGAACGGAGAGATAGGGGGAGGCGGCATCATTGATGGGAGGGAGAAGGGATGTAAGGGGTAGAGATGAAGGTAGTAAAGTGAGGTTGATTTTGAGAAAAATGCAGGAGAGGTAAAATAGGAAAATAGGGGGTGTATTCAGATTTTTTGGGGGTTGTAAATATTGGAGGGGTCCGAGAGGGTGTTCTTAGTAAAGAGGTGTACTAGGAGATTTTGGGGGTGTTATTAGCAACCCTCAAACAAAAAATCAAAGTCCCTAAAATTTGTACAATGAATTTCTCATTCCCTCTAAAGTTAATGTTATTTAAATTTTTCCTCAAAATACATAACTAATTTTAGTATACATATGATTAGGGTGTAAATAAACCTCATCAAGTCAAGTACTTTATTGCCCCCTTTGCTTTATCAAAAAAGTTCATGCTCGAAAATTTTAATAATTGAAAGATATATAAGTGTCATTAAAGTTCGTATCAATGACACAAATACTTTAAAATAGTCAACATGTTTATATACATGTGGAGGATAAGTTAAAAAGTTATAGAAATTGTTGATATAATTCCTGAAAATACACACACATATTTATATAAAATAGGAAGTACACAAGCCTAATAACTCCCTCCCTCATTAAAAAAAAAAAAAGTCATAGAAAAATGGGTTTATATAGATGATTTAGGATTTTTACAATAAAGGATTCTAATGGAGGAAAGCAAGGTCAATGAATGCCGATTGATTTTCAGAATTAATTTTAATATTATGTTTTTTTTTAATTACCAGTTGACTATATACATTTATTGATTTTCATAATTAATTTTAATATTATATTTTTGTTTTAATTAACAGTTGACTATATACATTTATTGTTTATACAATGATCTTCCGGCCTAACTTGGGAGTTTCTCAACCCTCGAGCTTTATGACCCAAATCGGGGCTTGTCAGGCGAGTGTAACTCGAGCAATGTTCATTAAACATAAAAGTCTTGCGAATTTATTGGGTCAAACATGTGATGTTCAAATTTGGTTTGATTTGAAAAATGAGTCTATAGATTTGAATTTACGGAAAATTGTTGGCCGGTCTATTTTTAAAACATTTTAATCCCTCTAGTTCATCTTTTTTTTAAACCAGAAAAAAGACATTTTGATAATTTTCTTTCTAAAATGCCCCCGTCTCTTTCATTCAAACCAACTATAGCTTCCTGTAAACGCTTATCACATCAATTTTACAGTTTTTAGAATAAAAAACATAATTCATCATATTGCTAATACATAAATTGTCATAGGAATATAAATGTATACAAAGTCCAGTTAAGATACACATAGCGTCCAATTGAAAATCGTGATAATGATGAATTGGAATAACGGGAGAGAGAGATCAATGAGCTCGTGTTTTTGGTTTGCAATGGTGCTTCGTTAGTGTGTAATAAGGGGTCAAGCTTCGTATAAATGTTTAAGGATGCATTGATCAGTATTTTGAGGAATCAATCAAATTGGATTCGCGATGCACGAAATGGTGCATCGCAATGCACAAAAATAAATCTTGATGCATATACTCACGAACCAAAATAAACCCCGATGCACCAAAATAAATCACGATGCATACACTCACGAACCAAAAAAGATTCCGATGCACCAAAATAAATCACAATGCATGATTTTAAAATTGCTTCATTGTTGAACCTTAGGCCTTGGAAGACGGCACATTGTACACACTTAGTTGCTCCAAATGAATCCCAATGCACACATTCAGTTACTTCAAATATTCAGTTACTTCAAATTACAAATTGAACTCCAAATCGATGACTTCATCCTCATTCCAGTCCCATTCAACTCAGTTTATCTCTTGCTCCAAATTTGCGATTACTCCACCGAAGTCATTCTCTAATTGAAAATTCTTCCTTCGTCAATCTTTTCCATCTCAGCCGCTTTCCTCACATAGATCCTAAAGTGTAGGATTATTTATAAATCTCATTTATCAAAATTTAATTGACAACTGTAGGATTATATATTTCTTTATTTTGGTTCCAGTTGTATGAATATATATCTCTTTATTTTAGATCCAGTAAGTATCAAACTCCTAAGCAAAAAAAGTAGAGGAGTAGCAACAATAGTGCGGGGCGCACAATGAATGATGCTGGTAATTTTGAATCGCGATGCATAATTTTGTGAATGGCGATGCCTTAAATTGGGCATTGAGATACCTTGGATTACTGATGTACGTGTATTTTTCTTTCATTAATGACATAATCGTCTTTTCATCTCAAAAATATCTTTTTCTGATTTTAAAAAAAGTATAATGAACTAAAGTGATTACAAATGTCCAAAAATAAACCGGCCTATAATTCACCCTTGAATCTAACTCACTTTTTAATGGACTCAAGTCGAATCGTACTTTATCGAGCCGACTTCAAATCAAATCCGAGTAATTTGACTCACTTTATACTCACTGGGATGAGATAGTGGGCATAAGTAAATTTAGCAATTTAAATAAAATTATTATCTTGAAACAAGAATTATTAAATAACCACGTATATTGGAACGGATGAAACACAGTTTGAATTTGTCTTAAAATTGCTTCAGTCTAATTAAACAGAATTAACGAAAGTTACACATGATGTTCATCGAATTCCAGTGACTAATCTACCCTCCAAATTTAACTTGTAACTAAAAACGTACAATTCCTTGAATCATTTAATTAGTTATAATTAATAATTCTATAAATTACTCATTAATTTCCAAAGTTTGTTCATTGGCCCCAGAATCTTTATTGATTACTTCTGAGGTTTGATTGAACTCCCGAGGCTTGATTGTACTCGATGTGGGTGGTTCGGGTGACAATGAGTCCACATTGCAAAAACGTGGACAGTTGGATCAAACGTGTAGAGAGGTTGCTCTAATACCATGTTAAAGTCTTGGGGTTTATCTCAAAACCAATTGACTTATGAGATTTGTGACCCAAGATCTTTATTAATTGCTTGTGATACTTGATTGTACCCGGTATAAGTTTAATGTCTCAACCATCTCCGTAAAACTTGAAAGTTATTTGAAGCCCTAAATTCACCTCCATGAAACCTTACACCTTATGGCCCGTTTGATCGAGCGTTTGACCAAAACGCAGCTTATTTGTAAAAATGTGTTTCAATATCGCGAAAAACGCGTTTTAAAACGCACTTTTAAACGCTGGAATTCCTAGCTTTTTCCAAACGCAGATTTTAAAACGCAATAGGGGATAAAAGTGCGTTTTGATATAATATTCCAAACGCAATTATAAAGAAAAAAGCCACATTTTAAATAATCCGCGTTTTAAAAACGCTGCATTTTCAAACACTGCGTTTTCAAAACGCTTCACCAAACGAGCTCTTAGTCAACTTTATCCCATTTCTCGACAACATCGTAACAATGATCCAAGAATTTATTCATCCATGATAAACTCTTTTTTTTTTTTTTTTTGTGGGGATCGAACGAGACCTCACATTTTATAAAACTTCAATTCTACCAATGGTCACCCCTTAAGAACTATCTATGATAAATTAATAATAGATAAAAGTTCTATAATTGATCCAACAAACTAAATATACGAATAGTTAATCATAATGATTTACATTGATAACACTTGAAATGAATCTCTTTGTGTGGTGTGAGTAATTGCAGCCACCACTAGCCTCAGCTTGAATATGTAAGGGCAATATAGGCAATATGACAACACAATTCTTCTTCAAATTGGAATTTAAGCCTTTACATAATGCCTAAGGGAATCAGAAATTGCAAAATGTAGGTGTTTTACTTTATGTTCATGCACACAAGTCTTGTTTATAGTAATTTTCCATTTTTTAAGCTGCTTAACTTTTTAGCTCCTTTTACATACGCGCTAAACGCAGCCCCCTAATGCGCTAAACGCAGCCCCGGCGAAATTACTAACTGCCCTTTTCCTCTATTTTATTTTTAAAATATTTAAAAACTAAATTTTAAATTACAGTTTCCCCTAATTTTAGAAAATTTAAAACTGCCCCTGGACTTTTTGAAACTTACACCGCCCCCACTATTCAACCTCGAAAATTACTAAATTGTCCTTGCTTTTTTCGAGAAAATTACTAAATTGCCCTTAATTTTTCTATATATAGAAAGGACTTCTAACCTAACAAACTCACAAGTTTCATCATCTCTAAACTCAACATATTCTATCTCTCTAGAAATTTCTTCATCTCTCGCTCTATTTTTCTACATTAAAGGTATGTTTTTCGTATACTTTGTATTAAATAAATTTGTTATTTAGTTTTTGTTTTGAATATATATGTTTGTCGAATATTTTTGTGTTAAATATGAATTTTGTGTTGTTATTGTTGTGTTATAATGTACCATTTAGAACAAAAAATTTTTTTGGGGTATACTGTACCATGCGCATGTACAGTATGTCATGCGCATGGTACAAGCGCATATTGCACGATTTAATTAAAAATTTTAAAAAAATTTTTTCATACATGCGCACACAGCGCATGAAGGCTTGTACATGCGCATGGTCTGGGCGCATGTACAAGCCTTCATGCGCTGTGTACAGGCGCATGGTGCACAATTTTTAATATTTGATATTTTTGCACTTTAACCCCTTGTATTTGTAATTTTTTTAAAATTGTTTCATTTCACCCCCTGAGTTTGTTAGTTTCGTTAAATATTTATGAAATTTTGCATTTTGCCCCTTGAGATTGTTAGTTTCATTAAATTGAATGAAAATATGCAATTTTACCCCCTGAATTTGTTAATTTAGTTAAAACTTTGAGGTATATGAAAATGTTACACTTTGGATAAATTATATGGTTAAATAATTATTAATATCTTAATATTAAATTTTTATGTGATTTATTAGATGTTACACTTTATTCCTAATTATTGCATTATGCTTAAATAATTATTAATAATATCTTAATTATTATTAAATGTTACACTTTATTAATATTTAAATATTATTAATTGATAATATTAAATTTTTTTTGCGATTTATTAAATGTTACACTTTTTTCCCAATTGCATTATGCTTATATTATTATTATGCGAATATTATAAATATGATATATATATATATATAAATATATATTTAAAATCAATTTTTTTGTTCATGTAGATGGCTGATGACCGTGGAAAGAGGGTCATGGAGCATAGTTTGGACTACGAAGGGCGGGCGAAAGATCGCCGTGTTTTTGCATCGCACGAGCGAGAGAGGACCTCCGCAGCAAAGACGGCGGCTACGATGGATGAGACGCCCGTCCCGCGGCGTACTTACCCCAACCCCGTTCTGGCACGGATATCGGCCTACTCGGTTCCGTTTGGGGTAGGTTTTGATGCAACCTCCTCGGTGGGAGATTCACTGTGGCTGAACATCACTCACATTCTCCCGCAACGACCAATGAGGAAGAACGTCGTAACGAAGCTTTTATTCAGCAGTTGGACGACGATATTGAGCCGGATATTGCCGCACGGAACCCTCCTCGTGGTCGTGGTCGTCGTCGTCGCCCTAACCCTAGTAGGTGGCACTAGTAGTGGAATCGCGGCCCCGACGATTGGAGGTTGAGGAGCCACAAGAAGGAGGCCCCAAATCATCGACTTATTGATGGTTATCTTGGGCATATCGCATGTGCTTTATGGACCGGACATATGGTAATCTTTACTATATCTAATTTTTACTTAATTCGAATTATATTTGTCATTACATAGAAATTATATGTTTATTGATGCGTCTATGTATTTACGTACTTTTTTGTTTTTTATGTTTAATGAATAGACCTCCTCTACTCGGACTCCACGGTGGCGATCGGATGTATAAGTGGAGTTTAAACAATTTCGGGCCACGAAAAGTTTGAAGCAACGGGCTTGGCGCATTTGCGAAATGCATGTTTCCAAACGTGAACATGCCTTTGATTTCGCCGTGGAAAGATGGTATCCCGAGACCAACAGTTTTCATCTTCCATTTGGGGAGATGACGATCACTCTCCACGATGTCTGGTATCTTTTACAGATACCTGTAGCTGGGTTCCCTGTTATGGGAGAAAGCAGCCTTTCTGAGCTGAGGCCGAGGATAGGGGTCTATTAGGGTGGACGACCAAGTGGATGTGAATTCAAGACTCACTTGATCAAGCTCAACACCATTCAAAGAGAGTGTGGTACGGGCGGGCCAATGGTCGGTCCGAAGCAGCGATCGCATATTTGTTGTGGACGTTGGGTGCGTCACTCTTCGTCGACAAATCAAAACTTCGGTCACCTCACAACTTCGCCGTTCTTGGACCCATTGGAGGAGGTGCCCAACTATGCTTGGGGCACACTGCGTTAGCATATCTATACCGTCGGCTCGGTATAGCATCTCGTCGAGATACAACGCAGATGGTGGATGTCGACTGTTGGAAGTAAGTTTTACTTGTTGGTTTAATTTATTAATTTGGAATCATTTGTATTTATTTTAATTTATTATTTATTAAAATGTTTGCGATTTAGGGTTGGATATATGAGTACTTCCCAGAGTTCAGTCCTGGGCATGTTGAAAACTGGACAACCGCAAGTCCATACGTAGCTCGTTGGCGCACGGCTACGTCGAGAAACAGGGAGCCCATCGGTACTTTGGATATGTACCGAAGACGACTTGATCAGTATACTGCTGAGGAGGTAAGATAAAATACCCCCTATACAATTTAAAATTATTGAGTTTCTTATTTTTTTGATTATGTTAATATATAGTTATTTTATTTATTAAGATGTTAATTTATTTTATTCAAAATGTTATGTTATTAATACAGGTTGTATGGCTTCCGTATCACCATGACCCGATAGTTACCATCCCGATTAGTACTTTTGCGGTATCATACACTATCGGACTATTACGGAGGCATACATGCCCGAGCGGTGTTTACGACAATTCGGGTATGTTCGGACAATCCCGCTGCTCCTCAAGTCCCTACTAAGGTATATTTGGGTTTGAACCCAAAGTTATATGTGGTGGAGCACGATCCAAACAGAGAAATTGGGATATGTGGCAAGCCCACCGCATTTCGCCCGAACGTTTTGGGTCATTTAGGTGTATTAATTCTAGTGATACGATGCCGGGTATATGCGGTGGTTTAGGCCCGATCTCATCCTCGGGTTGTCGACCGATTCCAAAGAATGTCGTTGATGAAGGACCTCCGTCACCTAGTCGGTTGCCTCTAGCATTGTGAGTATTAAAATCTTCAAGATATTCATGGCGTATTTATTATTTATTGTTATTTATATTTGTTTTGACTATTTTTTCTACTTTTGTATTGCAGCGAATGCAATATTTAGGTAACCGGCTCAACAAGACTTGATGCCTCGCGTGCGGCGTGACCGAATTACGATGAGGAAGAGTTCGATCAAGCTATCGTAGATATATGCCACCACCTCCGTGATTGGATGTAGTTATATTTAAAATGTTAGGATTGATGTAATATTCTAGTTTAAGGACTTCCTTTATTGTATCTAATGAAGTTTATTTAAGAAAAAAAAAAACTACTTAACAAAATATGACTTTAAACAGTTGCATTAACAAACAAACAAAATATCATACGGTTTGACTCAACTCAAACCAATAGAGATCTTTTGAGGAATCCATAGCTGTTCCCACCATCGGATGTTTGGATCACAAATCCTTTGCCACCCCGCCACCCGGTGGCATCGCGCGCAAGGCCTCAAATCAATTTTAATAAAATGAGATGCACCATGAACCCGCAAGGGTAATAGTATCGCTGGCGCTGTTTGTCCACCAAGACGTGGCAGAGGCAAGAAATGAGAGCACCGGACGATATTGAAAAGCACCGTAAGATTCGTTGATACCGTTGCAACCACCAGTCCTAGATCGGTCAAACACAACCAATGTCGCTGTGGAGCCGTAGCCTCGTGGTAGTCACATATGCGAACAGCTCTCATAAGTACATCTTTTGTCAAAGCTCTCCAATAAAGTTCCCAATTTTCGAACATCTCTTGAACTAGCTCGCGTCTCACCAAGTCCCACGTTCATCGTCGCCATACACACAAAGGGCAATACATCTAAAACCACAATGCCCATCTCCCTTTACGTTAGTATGGCCGATTATGTACTTTAGAATCCAATGTGGAACGTCGGTTGGGTATGGAAAATCGTGATAAACGTACCTCCGTCATCGCACTCGTAGATCGGCGAGCTTGTCCTTCACTTTGTGCTGGAAAGGATAATGACATGATATCCGGATCCGATCGCTGACTACCTGAGAATTGCTTGTCGACATATTCCCAATCGGATGGGTCCCTCTTCGTTGACTTCCTGTTGGGAGGGCGCCTTTGTGTTTCTTATCCGTAGCATGCTCCCCAACTCGACGCGTGTCTACGAATGACATTCCCTATCCCGGTAGAAAGCACGACCTTGTCAACATCGATTGTGGACCGATATCGACAAGAGATCTCTGAGTAAATCATCACCACTGCGTCTCGTCGTGGATAATTCCTCGCCGCTCCATATCTAACGTCCTCCAAAAATATTGATATCCGTGGGATCAAACGGGATTAGGTTTTGTTGCGCCGCAAACATCTCATGAAGACATGGCAAGCCGTGGGACGATCGCGAATGCATCGATCGATGCCATATCCTTCGAGTTTGTTAGCCTCCTTTAGTGTCTCTAGCTTAATCCACTCCTCGTCCATCAACTCGAAAGCCTTATGAGATACATTGCACGAAAGTTGTCGAAACACGAAGCTTTTTCGTTAAAGTATGGACAAGCGTGCGCGATTGCTCGAATTGAGCCTTTAGCTCTGCTTGTAACTCAATATTGTGTAGCTTCGGGAATATTGTGTCGAAACCCCATGGTGAGCCTAACCATCTCTTTAGCTGCGAATGCGTACTCGACCCTAGATGACAAAATATTGGACACATTTATTAATATGAGATGATAAAAATGTATAATATAGTTTATATTCTAATAAAGAAAAATTCATTTCGTTTATATAAATCAAATATAATACCTGTTTGTCGTAGTATTCCCAAAATGTAAAATATCTTTGGTCCACGCACAATGAATTTCTTCTTGTATGGGTTCACCATTCTCTCATCACGTAATTCACTAACCCAAACTTGTTAGCCCATACTGTACCAACGCAGATGTCCTTCAAATTTCTCCTCTTCGTGCATCAACCATTTTATGCCACCTAGACATAAATACGGAGAAAACTCTTTAGTCTTCGTGGCTGAACCACATGCTTCTCCACATTCTTCGAAATATGTCGTTTACACAACATATGTTGGGCAGGAAAGAAATGCTGAATGGCTTTCATCAAAGCCAACTCTCTGTCGTGATGAAAAGCTTTGGATAAATCTCCAAAAGTGCAAACAAGCAAGCACCCAACACCCACATGAAAGAATCGGTGGTCTCGTCATGAATGAAGGCGAAAGCAATGTGGAAATTTTTCCGGTCGATGCCACCCCTATGATCTCCAACAACGGCAAGTTATACTTATTTGTTTTGTACGTTGAGTCCAAAATGATAACTTGAGGAAACTTTTGTAACGAATCACCGATGTTGGGTGCATTAACATGACATGTTTGAGTAACATCATCATCTTGAAATTCTTCCCAATGGTGGTAGCCATTGTCATACATCGCTTGAAGAAATGTTGCATTGGTGTTGCTTCACCCATGCCATCCCTTTTATTTTCTGTACCAAATTTGCACTTGACGGCGAGCTAACATTATCGGGATCGTATTATGCGGATGGTTGAGAATTTGCTTCGGCTTCATATTGTCTTGTGTAAGTTCTTTAACGACTCCATAATCGTCTTTCGGTGACGTTCTCGATCGTGCACGCCCATACTTAGTAAGTGGGTGGTTGTGTCGACGATTCTCACCAACGTGCACTTTCCAAAGATTACCACCAAGTTGCTGAACCAAGAACCTCAAATGGACATCTTATTTTCTTTGAACCGCGTTTTTCTTTGGTGGCCTCGATCTCCATTACTCGGGAGTCCCACTTCTTTCGCATCCAAAACAAACAATTTTCCTTTCATTTCTACTTCCGCTTAATCATCATATGCATGTTATTGAGATGCCTAAACGAATCCATTCCCCACTTGTACTAAACTCGGAATATTGTTTCGTAACAAAGCACCCGCTAACATCCAGGATAAATTGTTGTTTCATCTATAGGGAACAATCTCGTAATTATTTAACCGTGTGTAAGCAAAATTTAATATTAAAATTAATTCAATTAATCGGCCCAAACAAATAACATAGGCCACAAATAATTATTGTTTAAGCAATTACAATCAACATTTCATAGTAATTAACAAAATGTAAATAATACAACTATATTAATTCATTTAATAGACCGAAAACTAATAATTATGTAACATAAAAGTTAACAAAGTTAAATTAAGAGGGAAAATAATTATTTAAGCATAATGCACAATGCAATACAAAAAACAAAGTGTAACATTTAATAAATCACATAAAAAAATTTAAGCTAAATTACTTAATAATGCAATGAGTAAAAGTGGTTCATTTATTAAGAAATCAAATAAAAATTAAATATTAAGATATTAATAAATATTTAATCATAATGTTATTGAAAGAGTAACATTTTCATAAACCTCAAAATTCTAACTTAATTAACAAACTCGGGGTAAATTGCATATTTTAATTCAATTTAACAAAATTAACAATCTCAAGGGGTAAAATGCAAATATACAAACAATTTAACGAAACTAACAAACTCGGGGTGAACTGCAATAGTTTCAAAAATAGACAAATACAAGGGTTAAAGTGAAAAAAAAATTTGTGCTACATGCGCAGTACGCATAAAACACTACATGCGCCCATACCATGCGCATGTACAAGATTTTATGCCGGCACAGCATGTAGCCTTTTTTTTTTTTAAATAAAAATGCTATAAACCGTGCAACATGCGCTTGTACCATGCGCATGGCATCCTGTACATGCGCATGGTACCGGCGCATCTAGGCTTTTTTTTTTTTTTTTGTCTATTTAACGAAATAATTAATCCAAAAATATACAATTTCGAATCAAATAACGCAAAGCACTTAATTTAATTAACACAAAGTAAAAACATACATATTAACTGAATAATTTAAACAAAATTACCTCGAATTGTCGAACTGGATTCCCTTCCGAGTTATTAGCCGAATTATTAGACATTTGGACAAAAAAATTTAAAGTCTTGAGAGAAAAGAGAGAGAGATAGATTGTGGATGAAAAGATGAAAAAAATTTCATCCGTTCCTTTTTAAAAAAATTGAGGGGTCTAAATGTATAATTTAGGGGCTATTATATAATTTTTGGGAGCCTAAGTTGTAGGGGGCGGTGATAAACCGAAAGTTTAGGGGCGGCTGTAACTTATCTAAAGGCTAAGTTATAGGGGCTGTAAAACTAATAGTTTAGGGGTCAATTTTAAATGTTCTAAAATTAAGGGAAACTATATTTAAAATTTAGTTTTTAAAAATTTTAAAAATAAAATAGAGAAAAGCAGTTAGTAATTTCAGGGGCCGTTTAGCGCATTAGGGGCTGCGTTTAGCGCCGCTCAACTTTTTAAAGAATTTTGTTAACAAGTGTCTCGAGAGCACTTGTTAATAACTACGAAATTAGTTTGTATTAATAATAATTATGATCACATTTTGTACTTTGTAAGGCCTTTTTGAGTTATTATTAAAATGTTCCTTCAAAGTTACTCCTTCCGTTCAAAAAGAAAAATAAAAAGTTAACAAGTACGGACTTTTTAAAATTATAACTTTACTTATTTGTATAACCTTTTAATTGCACTAAAATTATGGTCTCTTCTTTCTAAAATTGAGTGTATTTTCATTCATGAACCAAAATAAATGGACACACATTTAAAAAAAAAAATGAGACTATTTTTTTTAGGACAGATCAAAAAGAAAGTGAAACTTATATTTTGAGATGGAGGGGTATATATTATTATTACATAGGTGCTAAATAGAATACCTCAAATGTGCTAAATATCACACCCCCTTGAAAAATATCGTTTTGCCCAAATGAGTATTTACACCAAAACCCCCTTTATTTTTTATTTAGCCCAAATGGACCCCATATGGGTGGAATTTGGGATGGCCGCCTAAGGGTGGCACCTCTTCCATCTTCCGTTAAAATTTTAACTAATCCATTAACTTTTTTAACGAAATTGTTAACTTTAGGAGTTAAAAGTGTAAAAAAAAAAATTGACGGAATAAGGGATGGCCGCCTAATCAAGGTAGATGTTTGAAATATGGCTACCAAGGGGTGGCGGCCTTGTCAATTTTTTTAGTTATTTATTTATTTATTTGCATTTACAACACTTGTAAATATAAATTTCTACCAAAAAAATATGGGCAAAATAGTAAATTTGTCGGGAAGAGGTGTTGTATTTAGCGCTTTAGGAGTATTTTATTTAGCACCACCATATTATTATTATTATTATTATTGTTATTATTATTATTTGCTACAAGAGGGGATATATTAGGAACATGCCTCAATACTTTGCCTAAAACTTCCTTTGTTCAGTTAAAAGAATTCGCGTTTGAAATGTTAATAATCAATTGATACATTAGTATACTTAGAATTGGTTATAATTATAAGAATATTTGAATATGCACAAAATATTTATATCACATATTCATATGTAAAAGATAAAGCTAAAAGTTATAGATATTAAAAACATAATTCATAAAAATAAGTGTCGTTTTAGGTTTGAAATGCATGTTTAGCCTAATTTACCCTTCTCTTCTCCCAAGTCCTAACAATTAATCATCTCTTCATTAAATACTTTATTTTCTTCCAATAGTTCTCTTTTCCTAATTTATCTTTCCAACTACTTCTAGCACAAAAAGGCTTAAATATCAATTTGGTCACTCTACTTTCACCCAAAATTCATTAAGCTCACTGTAATTCTTTTTTGATCACTATACTTGGTCAGAAGAATCAATAAGCTCACTCAATCAATGAGCTTATTGATTAAAAAAGTCCAAGTAGAGTGATTAAAGTGTGAAAAAAAGAAAATAAAGTGAGCTTATTAAATTTTTGGAAAAGTAGGGTGATGAAATTGGTATTTAAGCCGCACAAAAATTAAGGATATTTAGAATATTTATAAACCTACAAAATTTCTTAATATGTGTGTTTAATTCTAAAACAACACTTATTTTAAAAATAATTGAGTATCTATTACTAAACCAAAAATCATTGTTGTCATATGGCAGCACTATGTTAATTTTTTTCCTTGACTAAAACAAATGCATTCATTTCTTGCCTATATTTTATTCTCTCTCCCTCTCTATCTCTCTTCATTAATTTTGTTTTTTCTTTCACTATTTTTAAAGCTCTCTATTAATTTCTATGTTTTCAACATTGACTTGTCACTTGCAACATTGAAAGTTTTCTTTTTAATACAACACTTTTACCATTTGACTCTTACTTTTTATTTCTACTTTAATTATGGACCACATGCACATAGGCATTAAAGGAAACTACACACTATATCAATATTAATAATCAAGTCATTTTTTAATTTATGTGCCGGATTAAGCAAGACAACAATTTAGAGACGAGGGAGTATATAATTATATCATAGTCATTTTTGTTTTTAGCACGAATTTTTTATTATTTTTAAAACTATTCATCTATTTTGTTCATATATATATATATATATGTATGTATATATATATACATATACATATATATATATATACATATATATATATATATATATCGTGCATGGGTACTGACTAGTGAATTATACTCTTTCTATTACAGGCAAAGAGTCCACTATTTTTTTTAGAAGTCAACATGTGACTAAATAAAATCAAAATTTTACATATTTTACTTATATTTTAGAAAATAAAATTTTATTAATTAAAAACAGCTTAATTCTCACATTGCCCACCCTACTATTCGGGAAGGCCCAACAAGCTCACTCTACAATTTTTTTTCAGACTTTACTAACTCTACTTAGACATAAATATCACGTTCATCACTTCATCCAAATTTTTGGATGAAAAGCTTACTTTGAAGAAGGAAGGCCGAATTCCTTCATCAATCTCAATTTTAACTCAAGTTAAGGTTTCTTGAAAATACCCAAATTGTCAATGTTTGGATTTGGGTTTTTTTGTAAAATTAGGGTTTCTTAAATACTCAACTTGTCAATTTTTATTTTAGTGATGATATTATGTTGAGTTTAAGCTCTCTAGTTTAACTTATTTAAATACCTAATATTACTTATGAATAATTTACAACAATATTTTGTAACTAATTTATTCTACAATAATAATTATCTCATAATAATCTAATGCATTTGTTTAATATAATTAGTTTTATATTAAAAAAAAACCATGCTAAAGAACTTATTGCTTTAGGAAAGGCCAACGTAATATTTTATAAAAAAAATAAAAATATACTTTTCTTGTTTTATTATTTTGAAGAATATATATACAAAGAAGTTGTATACTCATATTTTTAACTTTTACAACTCAAAAAATCATAAAAGTGATTTATTAATATTTATTTAAAATTTACTACTCAATTTTTTTAATTGATAGAATTATTTATACAATATTAAAATAAGAAAAAAATATTTTAAGAAATTATGAGCACATCACATCTTGTTTAGAAGAGGGTATATTAGTCTTTTTCATATATTTTAAAGGGCATTTAAATCTTTTTCTATTTAAGTCTCAAAAGTTAATGGGCATTTTGGTCTTGTTGAGCATTTTCGTCCAGTATAATTAACAGCATCCACTTTGGGTGACCAAATTGAAACTTTTGCTATAGTATTGTTAGTAAAGTCTGAAAAAAAATCGTAGAGTGAGCTTGTTGGACCTCCCCGAATAGTAGGGTGGACAATGGGAGAATTAAGTCATTAAAAACTATCTCAAGAATACTATGAATTAGAGTATAACTTTTATAACTTTGTAAAATCACTAAATTTATGTTAATTATCAATCAAATTTTAACTAAATTGATTGAAAAAAATTAAAATACTCTTTGTCGAGAGGGAGTACTAGAAAAAACACTTGCATAAATATCCAAGGGTTAATTCCACCATTGGTCCCTGAAGTTTGGGCCTTTTCACTAATAGTCCCCGATCTTAGACTTGTATCACCACTACCCAAAGTATCCAGTTTTTGCACACCATTGGTCCCTGTGTTGGACGGCGTTAGGGCTGGGACCGTTAAGTGGGCATGTGCGAATTCACATGAGGGTAAATGAGTCAATTGACAATGAGTGTCCCTGAAAATATACACAAAAATAAGGGGGGCCATGTAAAAATTTTACCCCCTTTCTTCTCCGGTACCGACAACTGTCAAACCCCTCCTCTCTGTTGCGTGCACAAGGGCAGGTTTTGCGACCTTCGAATCGTGTATTGAAGCCATGGAAATGAGTTATTGTGGTGTCTATTTTGTTTGGTTAATTGGGATTTTCGTGGGTAGTGAGAGATAGATCGACTGGATTTGGAGGTTTTAAGGTCCGACAAACTCATCAGAGTTCCCCATGGCTGCCACGTGCTACAGGCGAACTTTCGATGGAGAAGATGGAGATTGTTTAAGACTTGATTTAACATTTTCGAAGTATTAAGCAAATGGAGATTAGTTTTGGTGTTGAGGTTCTGGCGGTGACGAAGGGGATTCGTCGTCGTCGGAGGAGGACGACGATGAGAAGAAATTGATGAAATTAGGGTTGTGGGGAGTCTATGATGACTGGGCCGGAGTTAAAGGGAGACGGCGGTTACCGCCATTGGCTGACGTTTTTGGAAACCCTAGAATGTGTTTTGAGGGCTTGATGATGAGTTCTCGGTGATCAGATCACCACTCCAAAAGAGTGACCAGAAGAACAAGGTCGGCCGGCGGAGCAGAAAGGAGACCGTCTTAGAGCTGCAGTTGTCGCAGATCTGGGAGCCGTTACCGGAGAAGAAGGAACGACCCTCTCTTTCTCTCTCCTGGTGGTGGCAAGGGCTGGAGAAGAAGGTAATAAAGTTTCACAGGACCACCTTATTTTTAGTAAAACCCCTTTTTTTAATAAAGTATCTCATTTGAAGGGTAAACAACATAAGGGGAATGAAAATGACCATTTTGCCCAGACAAAAATGCACGCGAGTAAGCATGTGCTCACTTAACGAACCGAGTTAACGCCGTCCATCTCAGGGATTAGTGGTGGGCAAAAATGACCTACTTTAGGTAGTGGTGATACAAGTTTAAGATCGGGGACTATTAGTAAAAAGGCTCAAACTTCAGGGACCAATGGTGAAATTAACCCAATATCCAAACAAGGGGGATATGACCTTTGATAATTTGTCAACAAGTAGCTAGTAGGGTCTTGTGGAGCCGGTTCGGATATATTATCATAAAATATCCACAATAAAGCATTAGCTTTTATCGCACATGGCGCCAAAACAAAGCCACACTGACACTCAAGTGAAGTGATGGTGAATTGTGTCCTCACATGCGGCAGCTGAGTCCCATTGGCCATTCCAACCTCCAAAGTCATATATATTATTGTCACTACCTACCTACATGTAGCAGTAGTAGACTAAGTAGTACAACACTATGTAGGGGTAAAATTCCCTCACTTTGACAAAATCCCATGCCATCCCCTAACATTTTGACAATTTTCTTGTTAGGTTTTGACAAATTTCTTGTTAGGTTTTATTTATTTATTTATTTATTATTATTATTATTATTATTATTATTAATAATTATTATTAACACTATTATTATATATTATTATTATTATTATTATTATTATTATTACTATTATTACTACTATTATAATAATTATTATTACTATTATTATTATAATTATTATTATTATTATTATATAATTACTATTACTATTAGTATTAGTACTACTATTAGTATTATTATTAGTAGTAGTAGGGACCCCTCTCCTAAGGATGATTTTTGCATACAAAAGGACTCGAAATTAAGATCTTTTGCTTAAACGACCAAAGTCTTTTCCACTCATGCCAATCCACATTAGTATTCTCCCTCTTTTATCCCCCCCCCCTCCGGTTTCTTTTGGGTCGGTGGGAGGTCTAAACAGGCCTTCAAACACCTAAGCCACCTTAACTATTGAGGAAAATTGCACCAAGCAACCACCAAATACTCTTCCAATGCAGTAAATTAAAACCCAAAATAGGATAGCCAAGCAATAACAAAAAAAAAAAAAATCACTGCAGCAAATAAAGCAATAACCACCAAAACGAGGCAATGATTTTTACATGAAAAACCATAATAAAAAAAAATCACGTGATCGTAGTCCAAGTCAAAAACTTCCACTATGACAAATGGGTTTACAAATGGGTTCTTCTTTAGTTACACTAGAGGATCACAACAACATCAAGAGCAACTAGCTTATTGGATCACCACAACACCAACAAATTTCTCACCAATCAAATTGGTGGATAACAATATATACTACAAGAGAAGTGGGTTTAGAAAGACCAACTTATAACACAAAATTGGGTCCTTTCTAGACACACCACCAGCTGAAATAAGAGACTTTGATGTGAGGAATCACACCCAAAATCTGTGCAAAATAGTTGACTGAGGTGTTGAGTGTGTGGAGCCTTAAGAGATGAAAGATTGCTGCTAACCAACAGCGTTGCGAGGGCTGCTAACCAACAATGTTGCGAGGGCTGCTAGTGCGGCAAGGACTCCTGGTGCGACAAGGACTGCTGGTGTGGCAAAGACTCCTGGTGCGGCAAGGACTTCTGGTGCAACAAGGACTGCTGGTGTGACAAGGACTCCTAGTGCGTCAAGAACTCTTTCTTCGATCTTTAAGTAATTCCTTGGAGGAAAAGGACTCCGTCTTTTCTCATAGTCCTCGTTGGTTTAAGACCCTTAGACTATATATATACATAGGGGTGTTAGGGTTATTGGAAGAATATACTGAACATGGCTAGAGATCAGAGATTGAGAGGCTAAAGCACTTGTATACGAGAGAGAGAGAGAGAGAGAGATTCAACCTAAAGCTTGGAACTTCTTTTTCTTGTAACAATCAACAGATCAATATACACCCTTGGCAGCAAAATCGTTTGTGAGTGTGTTATTCGTTTGGTTCTTGCTAACTCTTACTTTTAGGTTTATTGGTGTTATTAATTATCCGTCTTTCAAATTGAATTGATTCCCAACAACTGATATCAGAGCTTTGTGTTCGAAGTAGTCAGAAAGCATGTCTGGGAACGATAATACAACATAATCAATCTCAAAATTTGATGGTTCAGATTTTGTGTTTTGGAGGATGCAGATTGAAGATTATCTGCATAGCAGAAAACTGCACATGTCGTTGCTGAAAGGGAGGCCAGTAGGCATGAAGGATGAGGATTAGAATCTATTGGATCGTCAAGTGTTGGGGGTCATACGATTGACACATTCGAAGAACGTTGCACACAACGTAGCCGCTGAAAACTACGACGAGTCTGATGAAAAGCGTTATCTAATATGTATGAGAAGTCATCTACAAATAATAAGGTGCATCAGATGAAGAAGTTGTTTAACTTAAAGATAAAGGAAGGTGCGTCAATAACCGAACATCTAAATAGCTTCAACACCATTATTAATTAATTAGTCTTTGTTGATATCAATTTCGATGACGAGATGTGTGCCTGACTTTCAACAGAGCCAGGGATGTTGTTCTTGGCGAAGAGGTTCGTAAAAAGGATGTTGGTGAGTCCACAAATTCATCGACAAATTCAGCTCTTAATATGGAACAAGGGAGAAGCTCAAAAATGAAGAATGACAAAAGGAATGGAAGAAGAAAGTCTCCAAATTAGGATAACAAAACCAGCGGATGTTGGAGATGTGGTAAGCCAGGCCACTATGAGAGGAACTGTATTGTCCCAAAGAAGAAAGACGGAAAGAAAAGTGATTCAGTGAATGCAGCTACAGATGAATTAGCTGATGCTTTGATGTTGTCTGTCGACAGTTCTCTTGACTCGTGGGTTATAGATTTGGGACCTTCGTTTCATACTATAGCTCATCGAAATATCATGCAAAATTATGTCATCAGGAATCAAGGGCGAGTCTATCTCGCTGATGAAGAGCCCTTGGATATCATTGGTATTCACAATGTGACTTTGAATACGCCTAATGGAAGTGCATGGAAGTTGATCAATGTTAGGCATGTACCAAAGTTGATGCAAAATCTTATCTCGTTGGGGCAATTGGACGACGACGGACACAACTTGAATTTTGATAACGGTAGTTGGAATATCACAAAGGGAGCTATGGTCATCGCTCGAGGTACCAAAACTGGAACCCTTTATATTAACTCCAGCATGAGGGGCACCGTCGCAGTTGCCGGGTGTATTAGTTCGGAGCAATGGCATTATCGACTCGGACACATGAGTGAGAAGGGGATGAAGATCTTGCATTCTCAAGGACAATTACCAGGATTGAAAGCTGTGGAGCATAGCCTTTGTGAAGGCTGTATTTTCGAAAAACAGAAGTGGGTGAGCTTCTTGAAGACGGGGAGAGAACCAAAGGCGAGGAAGCTAGAGTTGGTTCATACGGATGTGTGGGTTCCGGCTACCATGAGTTTCGTGGGAGGTTCCAGCTATTATGTGACATTCATCGACGACTCAAGCCGAAAAGTATGGGTTTACTTTTTGAAACATAAATCTTAAGTTTTTGTTGCTTTCAAGAGGTGGAGAGCAATGGTAAAGAATGAGACAGATTTGAAGGTGAAATATTAGACAGATTTGAAGGTGAAATATTTATAGTCGGATAATGGTAGTGAGTATATTGATGAAGATTTCAAACAATATTGCGCAAAGAACGGGATTAAGATGAAGAAAATAATCCCAGGGAAATTGCAACAGAACTGCGTGGTGGAAAGGATGAACCAGACTCTTAATGAGCGAGCTAAGAGCATGAGATTGCACTCAGGGTTGCCCAAGATGTTTTGGGCTGAAGCTGTGAATACTGCTGCCTTTCTAATCAACCGAGGACCGTCCACTCCGTTAAATTTCAAGCTGCCAGAAGAAGTTTGGAGCAGAAAGAAAGTAAACCTTTCTTTTTTAAAAGTATTTGACTGCGTCTCCTATGTGCATATTGATTCTACTACCAGAAGTAAATTGGATGCAAAGTCCAAGATGTGTTTTTTCATTGGCTATGGTGACATCGAGTTGGGTTATCGGTTATGGGATGATCAAAATCGAAAGATCATTGGGAGCAAGGATGTGATTTTCAATGAGAATGCTTTATATAAGAATAAAACAAATGTAGATTTGGAAAGCACGGAATCCGGGGATAGTGGGAGTGGGATCCCATTATGTGATCTACCGGAGGTTGAAATTGAAAAAAACAATGGCTGAAAATTAGGAAATTGAAGCTCCTACAACGGAAGAAAATACTCCTCCTACTGTGCTTAGGAGATCTAGTAGAATTATAAAACCACCAGCAAGGTATTCTCCGACACTATATCTTATTGACTGACAAGGGACAACTGGAATGTTATAAGGAGATCGTGGATTCAGTCAAGTGGGAGCTAGCTATGAAAGACGAGATGGACTCGTTGATGACTAATGTAACATGGCAACTCACTGAATTACCAAGGGGAAAGAAAGCTTTGCACAACAAGTGGGTGTATTGGCTCAAGGAAGAAGCCAATGGTAGTAAACGGCACAAGGCAAGGCTAGTAGTGAAGGGATTTCAGCAAAAGGAAGGCATTGACTACACCAAAATCTTCTCTCCGGTGGTAAAATTAAACACCATCCGAATCATACTTGAGTTAGTGGCAAAGAACAACTAGATATGAAGACTGCCTTTCTTCATGGAGAATTGGAGGAAGAACTCTATATGTCGCAGCCACAAGGATTTGAGGTATGTGGGAATGAGAAGATGGTTTGTAAACTATTGAAGAGTTTGTATGGGTTGAAGCAAGCGCTGAGACAGTTGTTCAAAAAGTTTGATGGGTTTATGAACAAAAGTAGGTTTATTTGATGTGAACCTGATCATTGTTGCTACTAGAAGATAGTTGGTGATTCCTACATAATCTTGCTGCTTTACGTTGATGATATGTTGATAGCAGGTTGAAGCAAACCAGAGATTGACAAATTAAAAAAAAGGAACTATCAAAGGAGTTTGCTATGAAGGATTTGGGAGCTGCAAATCAAATCCTTGGCATGAGAATCACAATGTCTAGCGAGGAGTATGTGAAGAAGGTTTTAAGCAGATTCAACATATGGAATGCCAAACCTGTGAGTACTCCTTTGGCTAGTCACTTCAAGTTGTCAAAGGAGCAATCCCCAACGTTAGAAGAGGAACGAGACTACATGGCTAAGGTGCTTTATGCTTCAGCCATAGGCAGCCTTATGTATGCAATGGTGTGTATAAGACTTGACATTGCACAAGCAGTATGAGTTACTAGTAGATACATGAGCAATCTAGACAAGCAGTATTGGGAGGCGGTGAAGTGGATACTACACTATTTGTAAAGAACTGCCAATATGGCTTTGTGCTTCAAGAGGAATAACTTGGGGCTACAAGGTTATGTAAATGCTAATATGGCCGGCGATATGGATGGGCGGAAGAGTACTACTGGGTATGTCTACACACTAGGCTGTACTACAGTATGCTGGGTCTCAAAACTACAACGATTGTTGCCCTCTCAACCACTGAAGATGAAAATGTTGCTGTCATCGAAGCAAGCAAAGAGATGATATGGTTGAAAGCATTTATGGATGAGTTGAACCATAAGCAAGAGGGGTTGATGCTATTCTGTGACAGTCAAAGCGCCATTCACTTGACAAAGAATCCAGTGTATCATACTAGAACGAAGGATATATAGGTGCGATTCTATTTTTTCAGATCGGCATTGGAAGATGGGGCATTGAGGTTGGAAAAGATTCTTGGGAACAAGAACCCAGTGGACATGTTGACAAAGTCCATGCCGGTAGAAAAATTGAAGTTGTGTTCAACTTTGGGTGGACTTTTCTAAACGTGTGAAAAGTCAAATAGCTATATAAGGAGGGTGTGTATCGATGGTTGATCATAAGTCTCCAAGTGGGAGATTGTTGAGTGTGTAGAGCCTTAAGCGAGGAAAGATTGCTGATAACCAGCAGTGTTACAAAGGCTGCTGACCAGTGTTGCGAAGGCTGCGGCAAGGACTGCTGGTGTGACAAGGACTCCTGGTGCGGCAAGAACTCTTTCTTAGATCTTTAAGTGATTCCTTGGAAGAAAAGGACTCCGTCTCTCCTGGTGCGACAAAGACTGCTAGTGCGGCAAGGACTCCTGGTGCGACAAGGACTGCTAGTGTGGCAAGGACTCCTGGTGCGGTAAGAGCTCTTTCTTCGATCTTTAAGTGATTGCTTGGAGGAAAAGGACTCCGTCTTTTTCTCCTAGTCCTCGGTGGTTTAAGACCCTTAGACTATATATATACAGTTAGGGTTATTCAAAGAATATACAGAACACGACTAGAGAGATTGAGAGGCTAAAACACTTGTATACAAGAGAGAGAGAGATTTAACCTAGGGTTTGGAACTTCTTCTTATAACAATCAACATATCAATATACACCCTTGGTGGCGAAATCGTTTGTGTGTGTGTGTGTTATTCATTTGGTTCTTGTTAACTTTTGCTGGCAAAATCGTTTGTGTATGTTATTCATTTGGTTCTTGTTAACTCTAGCTTTCAAGTTTATTGGCATTATCAATTATTTGTCTTTCGGATTAAATTGATTCCCAACATGAAGAAGCTCCGAACAGTTACACTCCTTCATTTGCTAAAATTTTGGATTGTTTTTCTCTCTCTCTGTCTCTCTATTTACTGCAAAATTTTGCACTCTTTCTTGCTGTATGTTCTTTTCCACTTTATGCCCTCTCTCTTGCTCCTTTAATAGAGAAAGAAGTCCCTTCTAAGATCCCACTTCAACTTTCTTGAATCTTCCAATGAGAATTGAAGAATCAAGAGGGAAACCCTTCGAATTCCCCTCAAAAAATTTGCTAATTTTTTTTTCTTCTCCTTCTTCCCTTTACTTTGTCCTAGAAAGTACTAGAAACCATGAAATTGGGCCACCACATGGACTGGACCAACACAACATTAACCAAGAAATATACATACTATACAACTTTTGTTTGGTAATAACATCCATCAAGGACTATCAAATATTGTAATCCTAACTAGAATTTTCACCAAAATTCGCCATGTGATTAGCACACATATTAGTTTTGCAGACACATTCGTCACTTTTTCATTCCACACTCTAGGTATCCAAACCAAGTATTACGAATTAATACCCTATGTCGACCCAAGCTCATTATGTCACTATTGAGCATCTCACAAACTATACTTGAGTCGGTTTCTACTTACATATGTCGCCACACTTGGTTTAAGCTACTTCTAAACTATGCACCACAGACTGTAATTCCACAGTTAAGGATTCATACACTTTAATGAGAATCTAACTCACCAACCCCCATGCTAGTCCCAAATCAGATCCTAGCACTTATACTAAGGTTCTCTTTTGTGCAACCATTAGTGTTCAACTTAACCAAAGGACTTAGCAGAAGGTTCCACTAAAGAAGCACCTTCTTCAATGGTTTAACATCATTCCTTTGATTCTAAATAGCAACTAGATCCAATACTTGTTAATGAATAACCAAACACAGTCATTTGACTCTTTGAGCTCCAAGTTAGACAACCTTTAACTCCTCCATTTCCATAAAAACTAAGTTGAAATGCCAAAGTTTTTGCACCAAGGGATCTGAAACTCTCCCTAATATATCATGTTAAGTCCAAGGTTGCTCAATATAGGCTAGAAGAGGGGTTGAATAGCCTATGTCCAATTTTTGAAATTGATTAAAAATCTACTTCACTTAAGTTAAAAAGTTTTGCAGGCGGAAGACTTGTGAAGTATAGGACAAGTTGGGAATGGGCGATCTTCACAGACAAGATCGGCAGTTCTCAACAGATGGAAATCGGAAATTTAAACAACACAAGCAAATCACAATCACACACAAGTAGACAGTATTTAATATGGTTCACACTTATGAATAAGTGCTACGTCCACAACCAAAGTGGTCAACTTTGGATTTGAAAATCGTGTACTAAGTTTTTCCACTAGATACTTTACAAACTAAATCTCTAATGGATTGTGTACAAAAATTTTGTTGACCAGTGTTTGTGGGAGAATTAATATCTATAAGATATGAATTCTCGTGAGCTATGAAAGCTAGGTGTTGCAATCAATGAAGAGCTTTAATGGACTGATCGTCTAAGTGTGAAGCTCTTCAAAGATGGAATGTACAGATAGGACGTTTAAGTATTAATGCACTTGAAGAAGATGAAGATTCGAGTTGAAGTAGTTGAAGAGTGTTGAATGCAGCAATGAAGTCTCCTTTTATATGCGGGAGGGACCTTGGAGCCGTTGGTGATCTTCATAATTTAAATTTAAGAGCATTTAATGCTCTAATCAGTTGTTGATCCACGATAGGTCGTCCTGCAACTTGCGATCTGTCTCTGTCACTTTGCCAAAAATAGGTAGTCTGCGTTTGCGGACAGAATGTCCTTTCAGTATATGCCAAGAGTGGAAACCTTCATTGAATGTGATTTGCGGGTTAACGTTGTATCGAAGTCAATGAAAGCTTCAAATCGGGACATGTCTTCGGCTTCTCCATCGGACGATCTTGGGGTCTTCAACATTGCCGATGAAGCTTGGCTATCTGAGCTTGTCCAATATCTTAAGGAAGACTGGCGATGGTCACTCGCGATAACTTCGAAGATGTCCGATGTCCTATAGGCTATCTTCTTCAAGACATCTTACACTAAGCAACCCTAGGCTATTCAAGCTATGCCTAAGTACAAGTTGCCACACTAACGTACACGCAGCCCATTAGTCACCTTGACTTAGACTTAGGTTATGGATTCAAGCAAATCTATACTAGATACAACATATCATCCCCTAGGACGTTTGAGTCTAACTAACCTACAAGTTTAATTCTAAAGTCAATCTAACATGGTTGTAGGAATAGTATGAGACCACACTGCTTTAGCTACATGGCAATCTCAAACCCCATGCAACCCATATTCCACCTCTCCACCACATTAATTGCAATATAGATCAATGTTTATCTTCCAATTAAATCTGATCTTAATAGTTAGCAAACAATCATGAACAAGCTTCCAAATTAAGTTCATCCGAGGAATATAATGTGAGTATCATATAGTCTTAACTGTAGTCATTCAAGACATTAAATAAATATATTAAGGGTTGGGGTAAGGTCTATGTCCCCTCCAACCTTTTAAAAAATGTGAATTTGGGGGGCAAGTAGTGTTTTACAAAGTGGAGGGGTTTGTTTGTAACTTTATGGGGCGCCTCAGTATAAGAACGGGGTGCTAATGCACAATAATCATGTCAAAATGCAAGCATTCCACCGCAGAAAGTGCTATGGCGCGCGCCCTAGTGCAGCAGAAAGGCGTTGCAAATTAGGGTTTTGGGTGCTAATATGTGTGCGCCGCATTGAGTTTTGCAAGTTTCTTTGGGTTTTTTTTTTTTTTGTTGATATTTTTGGTAGGTTTTATTTTCTTTATTTATTTGATACCTACCTAGGATGGTGTTTATGAATTATTTTGGTTTTCCTAGCCTATATAAAGGCGTTTAAACATTGTAATCGAGATAGCTAAATTTTATGATTGAATTAAATTGAGTTTTCTGAGTGAATGTTCTTGTGCTTCAAGAGTGTGTCCTTGTTGCGCGTTTATTGACTTATCAATTGGTTGATCACCCCAAGTTGTGACGTACTCAATTATACCAAGGTTCGTGTCTCGTTTATAGGCGTTGGGTCAAGGTTTTCGTTCCATCAACCTATCTAAGGGAAGGTCTTGGGGTAACAATGTTTTGTTGTTAGGTCATATGTGCATCATTGCTGCGGTTCGGGTCAGAATACTTATCCACAAAGTACGCTCGAAGACAACGACAAATACAAAGGAGGTGCATATAAAAAATCTTGGACTGATGTCATTACACATAAGACTCATACCATTACTAGAAAGATTGGTTTTAGTGACGAAATTATTAGTGGCAGAAAATTTCGTCGCTGATTAGCGATGGAAGCGCAAAATTAGCGACGAAAATCGTAGCTAAATTAGCGGGCTTTTAAATTAGCGACGAAATGTCTTCCGTCTCAAATTTTCATCGTTAAATGAAGGAATATTGTCCGTCGCTAAAAACCGTGGCAAAAACGCTGGAATTTTAGAGACGGAGACTCCGTCGCTGTTTATGGATTTCGTCGCTAATTAGAGACGGAAGTGTCATCGCTAATTTTCGTTTGAAATTAGTGACGGAAGTTTCATCGCTAATGTCCCTCATTTTCACCCTAGTCAACCCCCCTTTCCCCCTTCCCCCCCTTCTCCCCTTCCCCTCCCCTTTCCCAAAAACCCCTTTTCCCAAAAATGAACTCCCTCTTCTCTCTCTCTCTCTCTCTCTCTCTCTCTCTCTCTCTCTCGATCTCGATCTACTCCTTTTTCCTCTCTATCCTCTGGCCGTCGCAATAACCGCCAACCACCATCGTCGCTGCCCACGCCACTGATCTCCAGCGCTACCGCCACCTCCCTCTCTCTCTCTCTCTCTCTCTCTCTCTCTCTCTCTCTATCTCACTCTCTTCTCTTTCTCTGCCTTTCTTCTCTGCCGAAAGCACCACCGCCGCCCCTGCCTCCACCACCTACAGTACATGTTTTTAACCATTTTCTTTTAAATTTTTTCCAATTTTAGTTTATTTATTTATTTTATTGTTAATAGCTCGCCACCAATTTGCCCAAACCACCACTACCGCCACCACTGCTTCTTCCAATTTCTAGGTAATTTGACTATTTTATTGCATTTTTTTCTGTTTTTGATTTATTTGTTAATAATATGTATTATTTGTAAATAATTTGTATTATTTGTAAATAATCTGTATTATTTGTAAATAATCTGTTTTTGATTTATTTGTAAATAATCTGTTTTTGATTTATTTGTAAATAATCTGTATTATTTGTAAATAATTTGTATTATTTGTAAATAATCTTTTTTTGATTTATTTGTAAATAATCTGTTTTTGATTTATTTGTAAATAATCTGTATTAAATTTGTAATTTTTGTATATATATATATATATATATCTTTTGATGTAATTAATCTGTATTTTTTTGTAATTAATCTTTATTTTTGTAATTAATCTTTGTAATTAATTTATGTAATTAATCTGTAATTAATTTTATTGTAATTAATCTGAATTTTTTTTCTCTTTTTTCCCTTTTTGTAAATAATTTGTATTTAGTGTGTGTATTGTGTGTAGGGGGTTGTATTATGACTATTTAGCGACGGTTTATCATCGTTGGTAATTACCGTCACTAAATTTCAACGGAAATGTGACGCTCCGACCCGGATTTCCATACAAAATCCCAAGGTCGGGTTGCCAAAACAACATAACAAGACTTAACATAAGATGTAAACACCTAATTAAACAATAATAAACAAGTCTTCGGCGACACTACTGTCGTAACCCAACTAACAACAACTACGAGTCTAAAACTCGGGAGAAGAAACAACAACAACAATATCAACCACGAGCCACAACATGATCGGGAAAACAACTAGAATAATAACCAACTGTACATAAGCGCGACATACATGTCGGCTACCAAAAAAATAATACAAATAACCAAGTATGATTCTACCCCAAAGTAAAGTCTATACAACTTTACATAACCATCGGATCTCACCAAAAGAAAAAACTATAATCACTGTACAAACCAAAAGTACAACCACGAGGACAACCTGCTAACTAGTCACGTCCTCACCAACCTTACCAAGAGCTGCCTAGCTGGTTCGGATCTAAGGAAAAACAATTAAACACAACGGGGTGAGTCGAAACTCAATAAGTTACTAAATGAAACTACATGACATGGCATAATGCTCAAATGTAATCGTAACAAGGTGATAGCATTTCTATACATCACAATTCAACATGAAATATCATCCATGATATATAACTCATGTTAAACACATAGCACTTTGATGTTCACATAAGTGCTCGTAAATAAATCACATAATAAAGGATATCTTTCTCTTTATCTGTCTTTGCGTTGCTCCTGCAATACACAAAATAACCAACGTGTATCGATACTCGTCTATGATGTATCAACATCCCCGAACCTACCGGGTCTCCCCGAAAACCTATCGGATCTTCCCGAAAACCTATCGGGTCTTAGTAACCAAAGTTACGTGTATTGCAACAACAGTGGGGCTACCTCCCACCTGTGGCCAACAGATGAGGTGTGTGTGCACTCCGGTACGACGACTTATAGCGATTCCAAACATTGATTTGTCAAGACTATATGTCGTCTCACCTTGACTCGTTAACAAATGCCAGTTGGACTCAATGCCATGCACAAAATGGTATCTACTTATCTTATGCAATTTAACCTCAAGTTCAAAAGTAGTGAGCTTGGTAAATGTCAAGTAATTAATATTACTCAATAACATGTTAACAACAAGCACATATTTACCAAAGTTTATACATCCACATAGAGCTAATTACAAGTCTCAAATCCACAAATATCAATAATTCACTTACCCAGCTTGTTTGAGTGTTCTTAATCTTACTCAAACAAACCCAAATTCTCGTAGGGATTTAACATAATGTTCAGTGCATATTGTTCATCTAAAATTCTACTTCAAGAATTTATTTAACATAATTGTCCACTTTGGGTATAGTTGTTATATGCAACTTTCTTCCAACTATAGTCTTTGTTCTCCTCTTAGTACAATTCTAAGTTCAACAATGAGGTAATTATCTCAACCAAACCATCTCATACCAAGAAGCTAACACATACAAGATTTTCACATATCCATGTAGCAATTAGACATGTAATTCACATCTTTAACAAGGCTAGCAAGTCTATTATATAACTAGCATGGTTTGAAGCTTTAAGCATACAAAGGGGGATTAGAAACTTACATCAAATTGGAAAATCAAACCACTAAAATTAGAATCAAAGCCTTCAAAGTAGTTCTCTTAGTCTTTAGCTACACAAATCTGGTATTGCATGCAAAGTTTGATGGTTGGTTTTTTAGGAGATATAAAACACCAGCAACTCACCTTGGCAGCACATACACTTCTCTCTCTCTAAGGTTTTATGGAGTTCCTTGGATGAAATGGGAGTAATGGGGGGTTACTCTCTGAGGTTTAAGGGTGGAGGAGGGGGTGAGAGAGCTGGCCTTCCACTTAGGGACGTATCCTCTTATAACCAAGTTTGCTTGTTGAAACAATAATATAAAAATAAACATGTATAACAATTTTGTCAACAGGGCGATCGCCCTCTAACGAGGCAAAGCGATCTCTCTGGTATCCGTACCAAGATACCAACATTCTGCCTACAAGGCGATTATTCTGGGATGAGTCAAGGCGATCGCTTTGAACTCAGAACTTAGATGCCAACTTTCTGTCCACAGGGCGATCGCTCTGGCCCTTGCCTAAGCGATCGCTTTGTCTCCAGTATGTTAAATGGTCAGCACAAAGTTCTAAAATGAAACCAAAGTCATCCCAAATAATTCTTAAACAAATTTAACAAGTATACCAAGCCAAATCACTCAACAAGGACTCTCAAAAAGTCTAAGAACCTTGCTAAAAATATAACACAAAGATCACATAATTTGTAACACAATTAATACATATCAACTTAACAATGAGCATAACCATACTTCATATCACCACCATGGCATTCTATTTTTACCATGCTATTCAAATAATCCTATCATGTATATCTAGTTATGATAATAAGGCATACAAATATGCAATTAACACATAGAAGAGCTAGGGTATTACAGGAAAGACCCCCGTATTCAATCAAGGACCATTTTTTTTCGACAGAGTTCCGTCGCTAATATAGATTTAGCGACGGAAACATATAACTAGCGACGGAAATTCCCGTCGCTACTGTGCATTTTTCCAGTAGTGTACCTCACCACACATATGACTCACCTTTGCTATCACTAACATCAAAAGCCAATCAATTCTTTAAATATTTTTTTCTTGACACTCCAAGCCACAATTTTTTTCCTTTCTCTTTCTTTAGTTGCCACCTTTTTTTCCTCCCCTTCTTATAGAGGATTAATAGTTGTTCCCCACTTACCTTCTCATGACTCGAACCCACGACCTATCGGTTATAGGATAATTGTCTTAATTTTGCCATAAAAGCTTTATTCAAGGTCACAACAAATTTTAAACTCAAACCCCCTTTAGCTTTTGGATAACAAACCTTCAATTCTCTCAGGATATAGTATGCACTCGTTTGGTCTCATTAACCCATATCCCAAAGGAAATTTCTATTTCAAACTCAGATCACTTGCCAAACTCCTATCAGTATTTGGAGAGATATAAATGTAGGATTTATACACATTTCCAAAAAACTCATGGGAGGTGAGTTACATAATCCCCAAGTAAAAATGACACACATAACTTGAATAATTATTTAAAGATAAGCAATTGTATAATTGTTACTTCCTCTGTCTCAAATAAATGTTCCTGGTTGATAAAGCACAGGAATTAAGAAACATAATTAATGATATGCTGTAAAATGTATTCTGACGATAATACTCATGGACATTAATTGAGTTAAACTATTTTAAATAATTGAGTTTCTTGGGATGTGTTTAGATGAAGCTTTAAGGGTATATTAGAAAAAATGGTAGAGAATAGGTACATCAAAAATCTTTAGGAACATTACTTGGGACGTCCCAAAATAGAAAGTAGGAATATTTATCCAGGACGGAGGGAGTATTTTTTTAAGGAAAAATTGCGGGCCGGTACCTTTTGTGAAATATTCATTCGCTTAAGTCCACTATATTTGTTTCATTCACTTAAGTCCCTTTTAAGTGATAAATTGGCTATTTGTTCTAAAACTACCCCCGTATCAACATATTACACTTTTTAAATGTATTTTGTGCATCGTCCTGTTTGTGAAATGTGCATTTGTAGACACCCAGGATTCGTACACTTACATTAAAATTGTCCTATAAATAATTGTTTATTTATAAATGGACTAACACTTGTTTCTATGATCATTTCCGGAAACAACATATTAAACAGGACTAACGACGTCCGACAAACACAAACAACTTCAGTTAGATCAACATCAAGGGTCCAGACTGAAGATACAAAGCTTAGAAGGGCCAAAGTGCAAGACACAAAGCCTGAAAAAAGCCAAAAAATAAGTTTGGTGCGCTGATATACCAAAACAGGGTTTGGTGCGCGGACACCATGTCTGGTGCACCGCACTCCAAACTTGACATTTGCCCCTAAAGTCAAGCCGCCTGGCTGCTGAAGACTTTGAAGGCTGAACGAAGCTTCCTCCAAACTTGTACTTGAGAGTAACGGAAAATATCTCCTTCTTAGCCTCTTATATAAGAGCTCTCAGCTCTCTCCCTCAAACAGACAACAGAACAACATCAACAACACCAACACACAACAACAACATCCGACTCTCCCTCTCTCTGACTGAAGAAGGAAAAAGAAAAGAAAGAAAAGAAGAAGAGTTCTCAAACTCTCTCTATTTCACTCACACACATAAATACACAATACACACAAACACAAAACGTAAGTCTTCATTTTCTCGCATCGGTAGCAGTGAAAGCACAATGGTCAGGCTACGAGCTAGCTTGATCCAATATAACACAACGACTTAAAACTTGACCCGAATTCTATAAAACGACAGAAGGTAACCCCTTCCGTTCGTTAATCCATTTGTTATGTAAATAAATATATTTGAAATGTGTAGATATTTATTTCAATACATTTAATATGCAAATATATGTATTGTACTTAAAGTATATATATTAGTTATGTTATTTATAATATATATACAACATAAAAGGAAATATAAATCTCCATAATACATTTTCTCTAGTCACATAAAATAACAAACACGCGATACTTAAATACGAGCATACTTATAGAGACCGAAAGGGCGAGTTGGGTGCATAAAACCTCCCAAATAGTAACTTGGCCCCCAAACCCACAATCTCAGTTTTTCTCTCGTTTACTTCATAAACGAGGGTGACGACTCTGTTTTCAAAATAAATGTGTTTTTCACGTTTATCACAACACCACAAAACAAAAGAAAGAGATGCCCAGAGTGAAAAAGGTCCGAAGAGAGTGATCTGCAGACTAGGGCGCTCACAGCATCGTCAATGTATTTTGTAATTTTTGTGTTAATAAATGTGCATCGTTTGCCATGTCACGTATAAAATGTGCATCGTAATATATTTTTGTGAATTTTGTGTAAGAAATATGCATTGTCATGTATAATTTTGTGCATCGTCAAGTATAATAGTACTAATTCAATTTTTGTGTTAAAAATTTTGCATCGTCGAGTATAAATGTGCATCATCAATGTATAACAGTACTATTTCATTATATTTTTTATGCATTGTCAAGTATAATGTTATGCATCGTCAAGTATAACTGCATTATTTTTAGTATATTTTTTTGTGCATCGTGAAGTATATTTTTTGTGCATCGTCAACTGTAATTTTAAAAAAAGATAAAAATTACACAATGTTTATCAGCACAGATTCATAAAAAGAGAGGAATAACACGAAAAATATATTATTAATAAAAAAAATATTGTTTCTTAATCATCCTTTTTTCCGTACAAAATCATTGCATTGGCCATTTTGGCCCTGTACTTTGCACACTCATTAGCGTTAAATTCCGTCGATAATTGTTTGGCTTGGAGTAATCTTTCCATCAACATGCACACGATCACACCACTGTCATTAGTTCGAACTGCTTGTTGGGGTAATGTTTCACATGTGCTTATTGGACTGACATCTTGTACTTGACTTAATCGTTGGTATCGCTTTGATGGCGATGCAGAGATCAATGTCTTCATCTTTTCTTCAACATATGATGCCTGTAGTAGAAATTATTCAAGAACAAGTATCAGGTGATTATACTTTGTATTTTTAATAGAGACAGGGGTACATTACTCACCAGTATTTTAGCCATTTCCAAGTGCCAGTCTTTTTCATTTTTATTGATGGAAGAGTTGTAGAGAACCCATTTATTTTTATTCTCATAAAATACCAGCAAGGTCCAATGCAAGCAACTACCAGTCTGCACGTCACCCTGCCCTGGTGTGTTTATTGGCAAGATTAATAGATCATGGTGCATGGCCCCGTCCAACTTGTTGTCAACGTGCATTCTAACCAGATCTATAAACATGTCAACTTTTGATTGTCGTGTCGCGTACAACTAAATAACGTAACGTATACATATTTAGTTTACAACAATCAATTTAGAAACTTATATAGTAAAGAATTAGGATTATAATAATATTACCCAAGAATTATAACTAAAAACCTTTTCGGGAAGGTCTTTATTTTGATCTTTTTGAACCTTTTTCCAGAATCAACGTCCAAATGTCTATGTGCTATAAACAAGAAACAAAAGCAAGTTATATAGCTGAGAAAAATAAAATAACATTGCAAATGAAATTGGTTCATTCATTTCATTCAATAAATAATACACACAAATACAATATGATGCATAAGGTTAGGTTGTGAATCGCGATGCACATAATTAGTACTCCCTCCGTCCTGGATAAATATTTCTAGTGGATAAAACACAGGAATTAAGAAATATAATTAATGATGTGTTATAAAATGTATTCTGACCATAATACCCATCAACATTAATTGAGTTCAACTACTTTAAATAATTGAGTTTGTTTGGGATGTGTTATATTAAATGAAGCTTTAAGGGTATATTAGGAAGAATGGTAGAGAATAGGTAGATCAAAAATCTTTAGGGACATTAGTTGGGACATCCCAAAATAGAAAGTAGAAACATTTATTCGGGACGGAGGGAGTACTTTTTTAATGTAAACTTGTGCATCACGATGCATACTTTTTAAGTGCATCGCAAGTGTAATGTTTGATATCGTTTTTTTCACGTGAAAGTAATATCAATATGTGGAAATTGGAATAGAATACATACGTTACTCTCCAGCATGTTGTGTATCAACAAGAGTTGGATATCAGAATAAGAAACCAATTGTGAAACAGTATAAACAGTTGCCCTGCAAAAGATCGAGGACCATATTAATAATGAATTCACATAATAAAGATAATAATGTTATGTTATTGAAATTCGACAATATTAAAATTTGACTTACTGGTCTCCACCATCGTTTTCGTAAAGTTTGGCCAGTATCGATTTGGTGGTGGGATCCAGTTTAATAGGGTTGGGGAGGTTGTTTTTCTTTTTTGTTGGTTTGTTGGTTTTCTTCTTCTTTTTTACTGGCTCTGCTGCATCGTCGGTACAGGAGTCATTTGGATTCTTCTTCTTCCGGTCATCTCGTTTTTGTACTCTTTTGAACATGGAAGAAGAAGTCTTGCCCCGTTTTGTACGCCCCTGCACCGCTTCATTTGCTGCACCCTCCAATTCATCCTCCTCATCCTCATTCATTTTTTCAGCAGTTGAACTTGATATGAAGGCATGTTGCCTCTCATTTTTCATCATTGCATTTTCTTCAGTTATTTGTAATAGCAGCTTTTTGAGTTCTTCAAATTGAGCATTCTGTTCATTGAGTTTGACATTCTATTGTTGTTTCTATGTCAGATCTCAGGTTGCCTATTTCTTTGACCATATTTTTAATTTTTGCATCCTTTTTAGCCAATTCTGACCTAAAGATCTCAATTTCGTTATCCTTGGCTTTGATTGTGGATAATTACTCATCCACATCAGCTCTGACAACGTTTATTATAGCGTCTTGGTCAACTGTTGACTGTTGTTGTAGCTTCTAAAGCAGTCTCTTCAGGTTGTGGATTTACATCCACAGCTTCAGTTGGATATGGTGGTAAATTGACTTCGTGTTGTTGGAGGGCGGCGGCATCCATCACAACAGCCTTTAGAAGGATATCTATCTCATTTCTTCCTTCTTCCCAGAGGAGAGATTTTTCATCTTGTGTTCTTTTCAAAAGACCCCTAAACCTCTACAAAAACGTAAAAAAAATTAAATTATTTTTAGAGAATGTGCATAGCAAGTGTACTCTTTATACTTTTTCAGTATAATATTGTGCATCGTCAAATAAAAAGTTGTGCATTGTCAACTAAAAATTAATACAATATTGTGCATCGTCATGCTCAATAACAGTACTTTTTAAAAATTTTAATGTTGTTATTTATAAAATAAACTAATGTGTCATTTTTATATAACCACTCACCTAATTGTTCATGACCGTCATGAAATTTGATTTAACGAGTTCTCTCGATAGCCTAGACAAATCTCATTTGACAAATCTTGGGATATATGTTTGGCGTGTTGGGAGCACAATGTTGCTCTGCTCGCAGATCCAGTACTGCATACATATATAAATTGAATACTGTTAATATGACAAAGTCTACATGCATCATACACATAAATTACACATAATAATATCAAATGAACTTAAATTTTACCTCGAGCAGCAGCACACATCTTTCAATGCCCTGATCAGTTGCTGCTTCCAAGCTCTCCAATAACATATCAACTACATGTTTGGACCAATTGTAGGTTGATATTTTGTTTATGTCAGAGACAAGACTTGTGTATGTCCAAGGTATATAGGAGGTCTTGGACGCCACCAGCAACGTCGCGAAGATAAGCAGTGTTATCAACGATGCCACGCAGTTGATATCTATTTGTTAAACACTGTCAGTCCTCTCCTTGATTTTATCAAGGTTCATTTTTGGCTTGAGGCTGACGTCTTTTGTTTGTTTAGACATCTTTTCAGGAATCACCTTTCAAAGAAATCGGTGGGCTCCAATTTGTAGAAAGAGATGTTGATTTTCTCCGCATTGTCCTTGATTTTAAATATAAGCTTGCTATCTTTTGCCCTAAGCTTTAGTGTTTTTCCAGCCATTTGGAAGTGCCCAACTCCTTTGACGTAGCACTTGGCAAAACACCTTATAATTCCGTCATCCTTCTTGGAATGATCGCGGAGTACGTTTCCATCAATGATGCTATCTATCATGTTCCAGAAGGGTGTCTTTTTTAACACTGTTATATGGTCTTCCCTAAAACTAATACTTTGTAGTTGGTCAATTAGGGACTATATACTTGACCTGTATATAATTTTATTCCTCACACCTGCATAACAAGTATATTTGTTAGATTTCGATGGTGCATCGTCAAGTATAACATGTGCATCGTAAATGTAATATTTATGAATTTTGTGTTTACGAAATGTGCATCGTCAAGTATAATTTGTGTACATCGTCAAGTATAACAGTACCTAAAAATTTTGTGCATCGTGATGGACAATATGTGAATCAGGACGCATAATATTTTTCATCGTGACTTACAATTTTTTGAATTAAAAATAAAACGGTGTATTAACGTTTTTAGTGAACGCGATTCATCAAAATAATGCATTGCGATGCATCAAAAACAACAAAAGTTTGCAATATGATGCTACAAAATTGTGCATCGTGATAAAAAAAACCTAGAAACGGTGTTTTATATTCAGTTTTATATGCAAATTTGTAACCCTAGAAACGATATTCACGAACATTTATGCTCTGTTTTTTGAAACCTAAAAATGTATTCAGCAATACTAACCTGATTACTGATATTTCATTTTTGTTGGTTCTGATGATTGTTGCCTTCTTTCCAGTGCTCTTTTGTAGTTGAGAAGACATTTTTTCTCTGTTTGATAGGAACTCACGATAATATTTTCAAAAGTTTTTGCAAAATTTTCGAAGGGCTTTAAGAACTTTTGTTTTTGTTTTTGAAGTGAAGAGAGATTTTTTTGCTGTGTGTTTTGAAGTAAATGGGGGTTAGTATGTTTTCTAATCGAAGCACAACTCTTTGGTGCGTTGTCAAGTGAAAAAGGTAATTTATGCATCGTTTTTCTTGATGATGCACAATGTGGGCTTCCGTATTTTTATGTGCATCGTCTTGTGTTGCACAGCGTCCACTATTTCGTATTTTTTAAAGGCATAAATGAAATTTTGCAACAAAAGTGTCCTTTATCGATTGAAAACAATTATAGTGAACTTGAGCGAATGAAAATTGTCTTAAAGGAACCGGCCCAAATTTTACCATTTTTTTAATTGGTAGAAGTTGGGTGTAAATAGAAAAGAAATGAGAAAAAGTGGGAAAATAGAAGAGTCCAAAGAGGTTGGAGAGCCATGTAAGGTCTTCTCCCTTAATTTATATGGAGCAGTGTAGATAATAAAGTGAGAACTGAGTTGAATCGCTCGATATTTAAAAATAGAACCCCAAATGGATTACTGTTAGAAAAGAAAATCATATTGATTAGTCCAATTTGATTTAATACGAGTAGGGCTGCAAATGAAATGTTTTCATGAAGAAGCTCGAGCTCGACTCGTTGAAGACTCGACTCGAACTCGATTCAACTAGAAATGAATCAAACTTGAGCACAAATTGTAGTCTCGTTTGCTATATGAGCTGAGCTTAAACATTAAAAAAAGGCTTGTGAACTGCTCATGAACGGCTCATTTAATTATTTCTACATGACATATATATGTTGAAATATTTATTTTTCATAATATATTATGGTTTATGCATAGATTTAAATTATTATGCTAAACCTTTTACCAATCATATATATATATATATATATATATATTATCACATTAAACGAGATCGAGATCGAGTCTAAACAAGCCAAAAATAAATTAAGTCAAGTATAAGCAAGATAAAGCTCAATCTTAAATTGATTTATTTGCAGCCCTAAATACGAGTTGGGAGTTTGACGATACCGCTTGTTACCTAGTGGTCGACATGCGAAAATGATACAATTGTAAATAAAAGCCTTAATACGGTATTCTACCATAAAGGGGTATGTTGCCTTGTCACTTTCTCGTACATTTGAGAGTATGGTAATCCTATTGGTCAAGTGGTCAACCAACGATATTTGTCTACATTATGGTAAATTTAGCACTTATTTTTTGTCTCAAAATAAATATCTCTGATTTTTTTGAGTGTCGTAAAATACTTATCTTCTTTTTAAATATATATATATATATATATATATTAAGCAAATTGTTTATAGTATTAGTATTAAATCAACATGATAAAAGATGAGGGATCCACTAAATTGACATTACTAAATACTTTCTCCCTTCCTAAATAATTGTTCTGTTTGATTGAATATTTAGATTAAGAAAATTAATTAACTCTATTATAAATATTGATATAATATGTAGTTTTCTTTAAAATTCTTGTGCATGTGGCCATAATTAAAGTAGAAAAAACAAAAAGGGTAAATTGGTAAAAATATTTTCCTTAAAAGAAAAATTTAGAAACAGAACGGACAAAAAAAGAAAGTATGACAATTATTTAAGAAAAAAAGTAGTGGTTATTTGAGGGTATTAAAGGAAGGAAAATGATAGAATTAGAGCAACAAATTTAGTTAAATCAAGGTAGTGTTGTAAAGTACAATTACTAATGCATTGGTAATTGATATCGTACAACATCTTGTTGCTTGCTGACTTGCTATAAATAAAATATGTTGTTTTAGCATTACTCTTAAAGAAAAACTATATAAAATCAAAAATCATTTTAAACCCGTATAAAATCATTTGAAAACACGTATAAAATCATTTTAAAATTCATATAAAATCATTTTAAAATCCATATAAAATCATTTAAAACCCATTACTCTGAAAGAAAAACTAGGGGTTTCTTCACAAATGGTCTAGTCAAACTCTCCAACATCTTATTTGGCCTAACTTATTCCAAAACCCCAAAATACCCTCTTTTTTGAATGACTCAAACATAGTTAAAACGATTCACGGAGTCGTTTAACCGAATCGTTTAAACAATTAACGGATTCTTTTAAACGATTCACGGATTCGTTTAAACGATTAACAGATTCGTTTAAACGATTCACGGGATTGTTTAACCGATTTAAAGGGAGACGATGAGAGGAAGACGGAGGAAGACAAAGATAGTGCTTCCTGGTAGTAGATGAGAGGAAGACGGAGGAAGATCCATGGTAGTAGAGGGAGACGATGTGGTCGGAGACGGACGAAGACGGCGACGATGTGGTTGGAGATAGGAGGGGGAGATGACGACGATGGGAGGAAGACATGTGTAGTTTGAGAGAGGAAGTCGAAATTTAAGAGAGAGTGAGACTGAGTTAGGTTTTAAGGGCTTTGGGGTATTATAGGAAGTTTGTATTAATTTTTAGTCAAAAACCAAATAAATTATTTTATCAGGTCAAAAAATTGTACTTAATATATACCACAAAAAATTATATAAAATAAAAAATTCTTTTAAACCCATATAAAATTATTTAAAAACCCGTATAAAATCAATACATAACAATTACAGTATTTTGTTAGAGCGACCACAGTGGCCGGCCTGGGTCAACTCTCCATAATTAATTTTGGAGATTTTTAGAGATTTTTACCCTCCCTTGATTCTACAGTGGTTCCTCTAGTCCACCCTCTATCTCTAAAATCAACTAAATCACCCTCTAAATATAGGGGGAGTTTTAACATGAATAGTGACTCAAATTCTCTACATTTTTCTCACTTTATTTGAGCACAATATACTTTTGTTTAATATTTTGGAATAAAAATTATTAACATATACTCTCTCTGTCATTAAATTATTGTCTTATTTTTTTTATCCGTTCCAAAATAATTGTCTTATTTTTTTATCCGTCCTTAAATAATTGTCTTATTTGAAATTTTCATAATTTAGGAGATTATTTTTACCATTTTACCCTTACTTTTCTCTCTACTTTAATTATGCGCCATATACACATGGGTATTAAAAGAAACTATACATTATACCAATATTAATAATTAAATCAGTTATTTTTTGTTAATCTGTGTGCCGAGTCAAATAAAACAATAATTTAGGGATGGAGAGAGTACAATATATTTTTTATAGTATATAAAATTTAAAATTCAAAATATTTTATTTTAATTGTGGTAGAAAAATATAAGTAAAAGAGAAAAAATATAATGGTTTATTAGTTGAGATGAGAGATATTTAATTTTTAGAGGATTGTATAGAGAGTGCTTGTTAGAGTGGATTTATTTTTAGAGTGTTAAAAAAGTAAGACTTGAACGGAAAACGAGGTGTTTAGAGTGTGATATAGAGATATATTGGGAGTTATTACTGTAGACGCCCTTAGGGAAAAACCGAAAAAGTAGGAATAGTCAAGTTGTGGGAAATTCATGATTGAGGGCAGCACCTATGCCTAATGTATGTTCCTTACTGGATGGACATGATGAGCATATAGTGTGAAGAATCCATTCCTAGATAAAAACCTCAAAACCATCACCTCGAATATAGTTATGAGCCTAACCTTTGACCTACCACCACTTGTTCTATTCATGATGGCGTTACGGGTTTGTCCTCAACTATGTTATAGACTCGTGTCAGATAAATGTCTTTATATTACGCCTTCCATTCCTAAATTATTATCTAATTTAATTTGATATACGGATTAAAAAAAATTTATTTAATTATTAATATTATTATAATATATTATTTTTTTTAATATCTATGTATATGTGGCTCTTAATTAAAATAAAAAGAAAAAGTAAGGATAATATGGTAAAATGGTAAAAGGATTATCCTAAAAAGAAAACTTTCAAACAAAACAATTACTCCTTTCGTTTCAGACAAAGAGTCCACTATACTATTTTGGGATGTTTCACTTAAAGAATTCACTTTCAAAAAATCATGCTTATAATTTTCATAATCTTTTATCTTTACCATCTATTGATTATAATCATATTGGTTGTGCTTAAATATTTTTATAAGTATGACCAACTCTAATGACAAGAATATATCCCTTAATAATTAGACTTTTTAAACGTGGACTCTTTGGGTGGAACGGAGGGAGTATTTGGGATTGAAAAAATGAAAGCAAGACAATAATTTTGGGACGGAGGGAGTATTTGTTAATTTTTTACCAATGAAAATATATTACTAATTCATTGTAAATTATTCTAAGTGCATAGAATGTAGAAATACTCTTCAATACATTAAAATTAATTTTCATTGTTATAAATTTTTTAACAAGTGTCGTAGAAATGTCTCCTTTTCTTTTGCCTTCTCTTAATCTTTCATTCTACTTAAACGGCTCACTTTTAAAAGTTCTATTTTCTAATGTTAAAATTATAATTTAAAATTATTTTTGTCATGTAAAAGATTAAAATAATCCTCATAACTTTAAGTTTGCTGTAGGTAGCATTAAACTTAAAATCAATTTTTATATTTGACCACTAATAAGAATCTACCATAGTTTTTGACCGATATTAGTAAAACTTTTGTAAATTATGTTATTACTTAAAGAGTGTTTTTTCAATTAAGAAGTTCTTACAACCCATCACGTCGAAAGGAATTTGTTGCTTTTTCGATTCCAATGACCAATTTGGTAACTTTTTAATCCCTTTTGAGTCGGTGCATTCAGATGACTGAAGATGATTCAATGTTTTTAGAACCAATCACGCGAAAGAAAGCACTCGTGGCAGCAATAAATCTTCACAAATTTTATTGCAGTTCGATCAAGAATGCGACACCGGAGCTTTTGAATGCATTGATAAAAGTTAGAGATGAAATCTACCTAGATTAAAATATCAAGAAAAAACAAACAACAATATATTCATATTTTACTAAATTGTCCAAGTTATGTTTGTATAATTTTAGAGAATTATATATTAATTTATGGTATTGCTGGAACTTTAGGTTTATATAAGAGTCTTTCTAAAAGTTATCTATCTTATTAATATATCGAAATTACTAATTTTGTACACTGGCCCAAGTTGGGACCGAAAAAAAAAATATTATTCTAGATTAATTTATGGAGTATTAATTCATGGAGATTTTACTGTATAAAAATGGTTATTTACTTTTCTCAACTAAATAAGAATTCACCAACTTCAAAATCCTTAAAAAAATTTATTTTTTCTATAATAAAACACGAGCTTTCAACCTTTAATTTGGGTCTGTTTTTTTAAAACTGAAACTTAAGTATGTAGAACTGAAAATATTAAGTCTGTAGAACTGAAAATATTAAGTCATCATTTGTTTACTTAAAAATTTAATTATTTTTAAGAGATACATAATTTATCAAGTAATATAGTATAACATTATCAAATAATTTTATTTCTAAATATACTTAAAATTTTTCTAATTAAATTCTTAATTAGGTTAACAAACATGACCTTAGTACGAGAATGTTTTTTTCTTACACAACTGGCATGATGTTATAACAATTACTCACCCCGTCCCTAAATTATTGTCTTATTTTTCATTTTTATCCGTCTCTAAATAATTGTTTTGTTTGAAAAAAATTTAGGACATTATTTTTACTATTTTACCCTTATTTTTTCTCCCTACTTTAATTATGAGCTACATACACATGGACATTAAAAGAAATCACACACTATATTAATATTAATAATTAAATTAATTATTTTTTTTAATCCGTATATCAAATTAAACAAGACAATAATTTAGGGACGGAGTAAGTACTACATTGAAAAATCGATGAAAAAGCTGATCACTTTTTTACCATTGAGACTGTGGTTAGGCAATCATTAATTTTATACAAGTTGTCTTCACGTGTATACATTCTCTCAAAGGTTAATTAGCCGTGGCAAATATCCATGGCATTGAATAAGTCTACACATATGACAACAGATATTTACCTTTGTTATCATTGTAATATCTAAAATAGATTGATTGAAAGATTGTAAAAGGACAATTTCAATTTGTCTAGCTTTCCAAACATATCATGCAAAATTGAATTAAAAATGAGTATTAAGCTTCAATGTCACCCCCCTCATGCTCCCCATCTCATTGAATCTTAATCTAACACGTGTCATTGTAAGAAGAAGGTCAGATAAAATAACAAGACTACTAAGGCAAAGATTCAATGAAACATGGATAGGGTAGAAGAGTTGAATTCATTATAGCTAAAATATCTAGAATTAGAAAATATATTTAACTTTGAAATCAACTAACCAAATATTGTTAAACAAGATACATACTTACAAATGAGGGGTCCATCAGATATTATTATTATGAGTGGTGCTAAATACAACACTTCCTAGCAAATTGACTATTTTGCCCATTTTATAAATGAAAAAAAAAAGAAGACAAATCTGCCACCTCTGGGCGGACAAAATTCAAAAATCCACCTAGACTAGGCGGATCTCAATTCCATCTATTATTCCGTCAAATTTTTATATTTTTTACACTTTCAGCCCCTAAAATTAACATTTTCGTTAAAAGTTAACGAAATTGTTAAATATTTAACGGAACTTGGTAGATCCGCCTACACTAGACGGACATATTCGAAAGATCCGCTTACACTAGGCGGACATATCCCAAAAATCCACCTACACTAGGTCGATCCATGATTCCGTTAGTTTGTATTTTTTTTACACTTTTAACCCCTAAAGTTAACATTTCCGTTAAAAAATTAACAGAATTGTTAAAGTTTTAACGGAACATGGTAGATCCGCCAAACCTAGGTGGATTTCTTCCTTAGAGACCCACCACCTCGAGGTGGATTCTTCGTAGAGATCCGCCTCCTCGAAGTGGATTTCATTTTTTTTTAATAATTGAATGATGGGCAAAATAGTATTTTCCCAGGAGGGGGTGTTGCATTTAGCATAAAAGAGGTGTTGTATTTAGGACCTATGTATTATAATCTGTGATTGACACATTAGGTGTTAGAACAATTTTCTGGATGTAAACAGTTAGATCATAATTTTTTATGGAGAGTTTATTTCTACTACAATAATTATTTATCCATTATATTATTCTAGTTTCAAGCTTATATAGACGAAAGTACCCCTTTTTTGTTCATACCATGAATTACATAAATTAAAGATAGTATCTATTTCATTGTACATCATCACAAAAATAAGGTTTAACAAAAAAATTCTTAATATTGAAATTCATATTTAATCTTACTTTTTCATATTTAATCTTACTTTTTATTTGGTAATAAAATTTCATGCTTAGAGAATATTTTCTTTACTTCTTGTAGACGATGCAATTTCGTTTTTCTCTTTTAAATGAGCATAAATGGTTGAATATGATTTTTCAAAAAAGTAGGAAGAAAGATAAAAATATATCGTTCATTGGACATACTGAAACTAAAAAAATCTAAAAGATAATACTAAAAGGTAACTTGATAAACGTTAATAATATTCAAGTACAACAAAAGAAAGTCTAATGAAAAGTAAATGTAGCTACATATAAGTACAAATATATCTGATTACGTTATCAAAAACAAAAAAATCATCAAAAAGATTAAATGTAAGTTTATATATAAATATGAAAAGATAAAGATAGTTGCATTTTATTTGAAAGAAAAGTGAAGTAAAAGTAATTAAAAAAATGTATTGTGTCATTATAACGAGTGACTATTCATGGTATTTTCGGCCTAATATAAACTAAATTAAAGTAGTTAATAATGCATGTAGTAGATAAGTCATTATTGTAGCAGAAATAATATCTCCCTAATTATTATTGTTAAAGAGTAAGGTTAGAGCAACAAAACTCATCAACAAATTAGTTTACAACAAGCTTCAAAGTATTGTAGGTACAACTAACCAATGCATCGATAGTAATACTGTATAATACATTAATGCATGATGTAAACTAAATCTGTTGATGATTTTCTTGTTATTGTCAAAATATCATCGTTTTTTTATAAATAAAAAAAAAATGAACTTAGAGATTAATCATCTTAAATTAGTAAATCCAAAGAAAAAAAAAGAAGTTTTTTTCTTTTTGTTTCACAAAGCCATTCGTAGTTATTTTTTGTTTTCGTAATATACTATATTGACTAAGTTTAAACTTGAATATAAACATGGGACTAAGGTTATCTGAAATTTAAAAGTTAATTAAACATTAGTTAGTTAATTAGTGGATAATTTGGTGAGCCGAAGAGAGATGAAAAGACACATTAGGTTAGTTTATTTGTTAACGATTTCTAACGGAGTATAAAGGTGGTCCATTTGCCTTTAAATACAAGGTTTAATTTAATTAAAGCCTTAAAAAGAAAAAATAAAAGGTTTAAGAATCTGCCTAAAGTATTCATAGTATTTAGGACACCTGGTCAAAAGACTTAAGATAGGTCAAAGTCATCATAAATAAATTTGTTGAATATCATTTATTTCTCCCAAGTTTGATCAAATAATTATAATCATCCTTCAAGTTTGATTTTTTCAATATCAGTCCTCTTAATATGATTTTAGTAACTCACCGCTTTAACGATCATTCTAATTCTTACAAATAGAATACTTGATTATGTGTCATCTAACTTGCAAGCCGTTATTACTTGCTAGTTTAATCTCATCCCAGGGCTGAGAAACTTGTCTAGGAGCAAACCTAGCCATTATTGTATGATATGACAGAAAATTTCTGTAATCTCCTAAAAGTAGAAAAATGCAATATTTTAATTAAGGTTTATGGATTTTGACTTGATAAAATTAAACTATTCTTTGCAATCAATAAAAAAAATGATGTACTTTGTAGATTCTTTGATACACCAATTCAACTGACAAACTATAAAAGTTTGAAGTAGATCTAATAATACTCTTAAACATTATATTCGTAATTAAACTAATATCAACAAAATACTTTTCTTAATACCAGTTTTGTTCGTACATCAACTCATAAAGTTATTGCATAATCTTTTTAGCAAAAGAGAATGTTTCGCACACACTGGTGAGTATATCTACTAATTTACATGTATTTTTGCATATAAAACAACATTTATTCAGTTGGAATAATAAAAACATTGAAATAAAAATCTTTTTCGTCGATTGATAAGATCTGACAAATCCGTTTAACTTCCAACTACGTTACAAGAAACAGAAGATAGTGGAATTACCCATAAGAAGGGGTAACAAATATATAGCATAAACCTTAGGGATGTAGCTGATTTTAACAAAGAAATATGAATATTTAAAGAGATAATTAACTATCCATTTATAAGTTATTAATTATACAGTAATTAAAAATAAATAATTAAGAAAGGTAATAATAATCCCTCCCCTTCCCAACGTCGTTGTTTCATTTCTCTTTGGGGGTTTCTTTCGTTCTTTCTTCGTTACCAGAAGAACAAGAAAAAAAAGCTTCCTTTGTTATGGCCGCCTCATCATAAACTCCTTCTCTCTCTAAAATTTTCTCTCTCCTCACATATATATACATACACACAGAATATATATATATATACACACACACACATATATATATATATATCTTTATATAAATTTGACGATTATTGACAGGTGAGTTCGTTTATAATTTCGGTTCGATTTTCATAATTTCGTGTTCGAATTTCTTCCCCAAAATAGCTCCTTTAAGGATTGCCTTTTCATTTAGTAATTATCTAAATTAGAAAAAAAGTTGACATTTTTTTGTTCACTTTTTATGCTTTAAACCTTTTTCTTTTGTATTTTTGTTTTTTTATTAAGTATAATCTTTTGATGTGAATTAAATTTGCTCAATTTGTTGGTTTATGGTTTATGGTTTAATCACTGCTTTTGTGCTGTATTTAGTAGTATACTTGAAGGGAAGGGACAAGATTTCGATAATTTCTGATGCAATTTGCCCACTAAAAGCTAGTGTAACTGAAAATTTTGCTGGTCAAAATTGTAATTTTCAGTGTGTTTTGATCATATGTGATGAAGTATCTGATGATCCCCATAGGTTTTTTGGTTGTTGGTTTAGTATCATTGAATTACAGAACTAGAGATTCTGTGTAGGGGAAAAAAGAAAAACAGGTAGTCATCTTAAGTAATTTGGGTGGGTATTGAAGAATGAATCATGGTACTAGGGTTGTAGACAATTTTTTTGAGTTTAAAAATTGCATTCAGGAAGTAAGATTCTAGTGGTGAATTAATGAAGTGGAGCCATGGAACTGATTTATCGGAGCTGTGTTCTGAGTATAGCGAGACAAAGAAGTTGGGCAATGAGTAGTCTCAGTTGGGTGAGCTTTAAAAGTCGAATTGGAAGAAAAAGAAGCACAAGAAGTTACCCCATCAAGAAGCAGTTATTTGTGCCTGGCGGATGTTTGCCCATGTAATTGTTTTTCTTTGGAATTGATGGTGAGGCTAGGTCATACATGATGTGATTCTTCGTAGATGAGTTTTCATGTGTGATTAACATTGGAATTTACTCGTGTAAACTAGTTGAATCAAAATTAGTGGACAGCTGTTAAAAAAAAAAGAGAAAATGGGCAATTGAAAGAACAGGACCTCAGTGGCATGAGAAGGTATGGTGATTTTTGTTCAAATATGTAGGAGGTGCAAATTTTAAACTGCTGGGCTTAAGGTTAACAAATTCCATCCCAGATGCTATATCCCATTAGAAGCATGAGCTCTGAGCTTGAGAATGTGAGGATTTTCTTTTCTCCATTAAGCCAAATGAATAGGTAAAAAAGAAAAAGATTCAAAAATAACATCCGTCGTGAACTCCTTGTTTATTTTATAGTCATGCATGCAGCTGTAACTGCAGATATATAAGAACCTCTCTCTCTCTCTCTCTCTCTCTCTCTCTCTCTCTCTCTCTCTCTCTCTCTCTCTCTCCTGTGTGTGCATGTGCGTGTGTGTGCGCGCTTCTATGTTTCTGTGGGTGTGTGTTTGTTCTGCAATGAACATGGTATTTTTCTCATTCTTTTGTCCTTTGTGTACCTCCAGTTGCCATTGGTTGCCGTTGCTGTTTGTAATTGTCATCCCACGAGAGGGAGTTCTACTTATGGACAAGAATGAAGAGTCAGGTAGCCCTGGATGGGGGGCTTCACTCTTCATGCAAACAACCGAAGACGTTGCAAGAGCTGTTGTTGCCGCAGCTGCAGCTGCTACTGCTGCTCGCTCACCACGGCCATCAGTGGTATTTTCATCAAAAGAAGATAGTGGCAGCCCTCTGCAGAAGTTTCAGCGTCATGTTTCTAAAGTATTAAAGGGCTTATCACATACTCCTGAAGAGAAAAGTAGAACCTACAACCCAGAAGTACTAACTAGTCAAAAGCGCCAATGGGCAAGCTTTCATTTGCAGTCTCTGGTAAGCTTTCATTCTCAAGTGGACCCATTGGACCAGGCTGTTTATCTTCCCAGTTGCATCTCTCAATCTTGCTTAGATAACTCTTACACAGTTTAACTCTAAATGTTCTAAGTTCTAATGTGGCTTCTCATGGTGCTGATAACATTCTGTTCAGTATTTTGTGGGTTCAATTACAAAATCTTCTGCTTGCACAGCTGTTTCTTCAGTTTTAATTTTCTGAAAGCACAAAAAAGTATTCACGTTAGATAATTGCCTGTTTTTATTTTATCAATTATAATAATAGGTAGTATTAGAGATCAAATATTAAGGTAGTGGAATTTGTGGGTGGTTATTGTTTAAACATTTAAGCTTGCAGGCAGTGTTCTTATTGAGGGGCATTTTGGGAAGGGTTACCTTTTAAGGTAGTGGATAATGTTGGTGGTTATTGTTTTAAGCATTTAAGCTTGCGGGTGGTTTTCTTATTTCGGGTCATTCTGGGAATACCAAAAGAGGCTTCATTTTGAGCCCTCCCGCTTTAGAAAAGTAATAGAAGATTTGGGGATTTCAGTTTTCATTATTATGCTTAAAATGGAAATTGGTTTTGAGATCACTCCCTAGCAAACATTTCTTTCTGTTGATACTCTGATCGACTCACAAAATTAGGACCTCTATCCATTGCATATCCATGATCATTTATATTATTCAAATGTCCAGGACCACAGGATACTAAAAGAACCATCAAGGCTTTTTGAGAGCATGGTAATTGTTGGACTTCATCCCAACTGTGATGTTCAGGCACTTCAGAAGCAGTATTTTGGTAGAAAGCATGAAGGCTCAGGGAGATTCCGAAACGCACTAAGTAGCCAGCACCAATCTCGTGTAGAACCAGACCTTGAGCCCCAGGTGCTGATTTTTTTACGCAAAATGATTAACATACCTGCATTGAACATGTTTGGAATATGAGGTCTGATTATTTATGCTTATTCCCAGGTCTTATTTGTATACCCTCCAGATAAACAGCTGCCACTAAAGTATAAGGATCTTCTTTCATTCTGCTTTCCTGGAGGAGTCGAGGTTGGATGTACATATGTTGGATGTCAATTTCTTTGTATCTTCATATATTTCTTACTGAATACACTCGGAAATGTATGTGTTAATTTCAGTAATGCGCAGCAGTTGTCTAGAGATACATATTTGTGGAGCTTAAGTAGGTTTAATATGATAAATTAAGAGGACAGTCCTTGCACCCGCCAATGTGGGGCTTAGGCAGCAACCTACCGTTGCGCCAAGGCCTATCCTTATCCATGTCCCAGTGTGGGGCACTCAAGATTATGAGTGAAAGACATCTCATATCTTGGGTTGCCTACTTTTGTAGATGACTTTTACTCGCGATATTTCTAGTTATTCATTTTTTGTTAAATTCTTGGTCTTATGTGAAATATTTGTGGATTGGTTAGTAAGTTCTGCAATTTATTTAGTACCTTCATTTTTCCAGTTTTGCTTTTTGCTTGTGGGCTCTAATTGTTTTTACCAATTGTCATTAAATCGATGTAAGTGTGTGCTGTTATGCTTTTTGTAAATTCAAGAATTTATATTGACTTAGTTGACTCTATGTTAGATGCTAAATCCTTCACCTTCCTCTTTGTTCTTGCAAGTGCTATTATGTGACATGAATATTGCTCTTTTCTGACTTCTAAATCTTGGTACTTGTGGTTTCAGGTTCATGCTATTGAGAAAACTCCGTCAATGAGTGAGCTGAACGAAATACTTCTTGGGCAGGTCTACATGTCACTAATGTTTGCTCTCTTATTAAATCAATTTTTTCTTTTATTTTTTAAAACTGAAATCAGATGAAAGCTTTTGGATAATGAAGCTTGATGTTTCATCATAGAGATAACTTCTTTCTGTATGAAGAATTGAGATTCACTTCTTTTCAAACCACTCACAACTAATATGAGTATCAAGGTTCTGTATGTAACATCACAATACCAACGGGGTTTGGCCAGAGCGCTTAAGCAAGAGGTCTCGGTTTCGAGCCCTTGTAAAAAACTTCTTTGGGAGAGTTCTCCGCTTCAAGTGCCTGACCGTACCTCTAGGATTAGTCTTGGGCCTTCGTGCCTAGCCTGGGGATACCATGGGAAACCAAAAAAGAAAAAAAAAGAAGGAAGTAACATCATACCAAAGCAGTTGCCCTTGATGTTTTATTTCACTAACAGTGTGTTGGTTGTTTTGCAGGAACATCTTAAACAGAGTGACCTGTCCTTTGTATTCCGGTTACAGGTAATCTAAGAAGTATCATATCATTTTCATTCTGCTCTTTTCCATCTGCCCTTTCAGAATGACCTTACTTTTAATGAATTATTAGCTTGGTCTTTGTTAACTTCCTATATTTTCTTGGAGTCGTTTGACTTCTATACCATGAATGTTGGATTTTGTAGCCATTTCTCATCAGTTAGTTTATGATAACTTTATGAAAATTTCAGTCAGTAGTTTGCTGATGAATAAATTGATTGTTCACAACTGGCTGGACGTCAAGCATACTGCAGAAAGCCTCATGGGAACGAGTCAGAATTGGCTGCAAGGATCATTTTTTATTATTTTATTCTTTCAAGAAAGTAAATTTTGCTACATAAATTCTCTTGAACTAACTATATTGCTCTTCAGAAGCCAGAACTCGAGATTATGATTTTCTCAGGTATATCCTTAGTGCCAGGTCAATGAGAAGTGCTCTCCGTTCGGCATAGCGCCAAAATAGTTGCAACTATTTTCAGTAGGGAATGCGTCAAATTACTGATAGTTGGATTCGATTAGAAACTAGGATCTCTTGGCTTAGGATAGTATGTTTCGACTCTGTGAAACATAGTTATCAGATCCACACTGGGCACTGAGCCAGTGAGGGGGGTGGTTCAGGTTTTTAAGGTTAAACAGGTTGATAAACCGCTTTTACCAAAATAATTTTTTTCTATGAACATCTATATATAATTTTTTATGTTATACTCAGCCTCAAACAATATGTAGTGCCATTAAAAAAGTATTTAAACGTTCTATGGTACTTGTGTTTGACTCTTTTTTGGCACTCAACTTATTTAGGTTTACGCTCTGTCCCTTCTTGCTGGTTGACCAGGTGGTTGAATGACAGGTTCAAAGAAATTTCGGTTGTCTTAATTTGGTTTGTGCAGTCAATTCTGTTCAAATGCGGAAGCGGGCTAGTTAGAGAACCATACCAGTCTAGGTGGCTGGTTCATGGTTCAATGGGCCCGTTTGGTTCAGCTGATTACTATACTTAAGTTACTCTTTTCTAGGTTATGCATTGTACCTTAGGTTGGAGTTTTTGATAGTTTGTATATCATGGACTGAAAAGTTGTTTTTGACAACGAAAAAGTAAGTTTGAACTGGCATAGATGGTTATTTGAGATGTAAATTCATTAGTAGGGAAACTATTCCCATCATTAATTCATTTAGGTTAGCTTTTCTAGATTCTATTATTAGAGAAGGCCAAAGGAAAATTTAAAATTAAGGTCTCCTGGCCTGGGATTAGGGCTGTTTAATTAACCAAGCCGGATTGAGCTCAGTGCGTTTAAAGCTTGACTTTTGATTCATGTTGGGTTCAAGTCGAGCTTGACATGATTTTAGCGTTAGGCTTGGGGTATAAATGAGCCCAGCTTGGCTCGGCTCAGCTTCGCTTCCTTCGACTAAGCTTGATAATCACAAAATATATACTACCTTCGTTCTTAGTGTCCACATCTTTTTTTTGGTAAATGTGTCAGGAATTTTAAGATATTTAAAGATTGTCTCTAGGTAATACTCCGTATATCTTACAAATATATTTATGGACTATTGTCATTCAACCTCTAGAGATCAATTTTTATAAAAACATTTAAGTAATTTGGTACCTAGATGCTCCATCAATGTGTCTTAAAATCCATGCCACGTTTACAAAAAAAATGGAACAGTTATTTGAGATGGAGGGAGTCCAGCATCCTCCTTCCATCTGAAAATGAGTGTCCATTTTTTGTATAATTTTACCAAATTCCCCTTTGCTAACTATCATGTCCTAGTGTTCACTTGCAATATATGGCATGGACAGGGTAGTTATGTACATGTGCTACTAAAACGGCTAAAAGTTAACTTCCTTAGATTTGTAAAAGACTGAAAATGAACACTCATTTTGGGATGTAGGGAGTATATTTTAGTGTATATTTTCCTTGGGGTCAAGTAAAGCTCGAGTGGGCTTGTTTATAGTTCGTTTAGGAAGTAATTGAGTCGAGCTCGAACATAGGGAACATAGATTCCTTGGATCGCGTAAAGAGATTGAACTGTATTGAAACGAACAGACGAGCTTGAACACTCAAAGTTTGTCGTGGCTCGGCTTGTTAACAATCCTACTTAACTCTATAAAAAATACTCGCTTCTAGGTTATCCTTGTGCTGTTGCACATATAGGTTGAAGTTTTTGCTAGTTTTTATGCAATGGAATGAAGTGTAGGATTTTGACAATAAACAATTTGGGTCTCACTGGCATAGGATGGTGTCATTTGAGATGGTAAATCTTTCGTAGATAAGCTGCTAATTTAGAATGCATGTCCTGGTCATAATCTGATCTTGGTAAAAATGTTTATATGCCATTATCCGAAGTGACCAAAGGAAAGTTAATCAAAAAGACTGTGAGTTCCCCGAGGGGGAGGGGGAGGGGGTGGGGGTGGTAAGGGTACGGTGAAAATTTCCCAGGATGTCTTATTTGTTAGCAGCCTTTTCCCCTTCTTGGCTATAAGTTCTTTTGAAAGGATGAGCTGTTACTTTTGGCATCATGTCTTTGTTCGTATTTTTTCTTAGTTTTTGTATGTTCTGAAACTTTGACACTGTTTTCTTAATCTAGGTTGCAGATGACTCAGCTCTTTATGGTTGCTGTGTTTTAGTAGATGAAATATTGCGGAAGCCATCTGGAATGATTTCCATGATGTCGGATGGACAACCGTCCCAGCCAGCTATGAGCCGCCATATTTTAACTACACGCCGTTGTTACTGCATCCTTTCGAGGCTTCCATTTTTTGAACTGCATTTTGGCGTACTGAATAGGTTTGGTTTATACAAACTGAAATTATTTATGATTTTCTTTGCATAAGTTAATGTTGATGTTGACCAGTTTGCATGAATGGTTGTTCAAATAACTAATTGTGACCATACAAGGTTGGTTCATTATTCATTGGATTGTCTATTAATCAGCTATTATTTTAAGCATCTGAATTAACCATTAATCGTCAATAAGAGTACAAATACCAAGTCTGTTGGTGTCATGGCGATCCAAATATGCTTTTTATTTTAGTTGCTAGATTAGGTTCTGGAGAAGGGGGCGAGTATTTTTAAACTGACATTTACTGATCGAAAGAACCTAGAGATGTTTGGAAAATAGAAATATGAGACTATTCATTGAGTAATAAATGTTAATATTTTTTAGATCTACTTGTATGAGTATATCCTCTCTGCATGTTGCTGTATCACAATTTATAAGCACGGACCTAATTGGTTGTCAGGCAGTAATCAGACTCTTATTTGCATGTCATACAATTGATGTTGCTTTAAAATTGTGAATTACATGCAATCGTTTCATTGAGTACCTACATGCTTCATCATGAGGTGGTATTTAGACTCTTTCACAAGTCTTACTCTAAATCTGCTTTGATACGGTGGGTTATAAGTATGAGCATATCACATCCTTGGATGGAATTGTAGCAGTGGTTTTAGGAATTTCAATCTGACAGAGATATTGAAAACTTACTTCACCTCCATTCGCTTCACATAAAGTGCAGTACATCTGAGTCGTGAGCAAGTATCTGGTGGTTGAATGACTACACTGATTCTTTTCTATTCACTTTCCAATTCATGGAGAAATATCTTGTTTATGATATTTTAACTTGTGTCTTACTGTATTATAGGAGTTTTGTTCACATTGTGCTCTTGGTAATGTTAAATCTGAACGTCTATGCTTCCTTTCCTTTACCCTATTTCTTTCATTCCGTAATATGTTATTAGTACATTTTTGTCTCTGTAGCATCTTCACTGAAGAAAGGTTAGAAAGGTTAACAAAAAGTATGGGTGATCTGGATTTGGAATCATCCATTGGGTTTGACAAGGAAGATTTCTCGGAAGAAATATCTGGTGGTATTTCACCGGAGCCTGGATTGCACGACATGCTGAATGGAACAGAAGAAACTTTCCATTCAAGTATGAGTGATGCTATTCCTGGGAGAGTCATAGATGATGATGGGAGTCATTTCGAGCATCAGTTTCTTAAAGAGGATTTGCTTTTCTCACAAAAAGGTTCTAGTAATGATGCCATTGTTACCATTGATCCCGGAACAGAAAAGCTTTCAGCCAAGAAAGAATATATAGTTGCTGCACAGATCTCCGAAGGTTGTGATACTTTTGTTGATGATGTTGTGACCAACAAGCAACCGGCACAAAGGCATTTACCAAATGCTGTTTTGCCGCTTCTACGATATCAACAGTACGAAAGCTCTGAATCTTCCTCCAGGTACATCAATACTTGGGTGCTGATAACCTCTTACTGGTACCAACGCCCATCCCCCATCTCACCTTTCTTGACGCACACAATTCAGTCTTTGTTTATGTAGGATTTCTTGCTGCAGCAAGTAGTTGTATGTCATGATTGTCACAACAATTCATAGCATGAAATAATCTCCTGCTGTTCACCAGTGTTATTGATGCATTCCATAACCTCCTGATCCCCTTCCTGTTTCTTCTACTAAGAGGAAATTTGAAATTGAACTAGTCAATTAACATCAATACCTACAAAAAATACTACGGTTCATAAGTGAAATGTTAATGCCTGAGGTTCCTGCCACTGCGGGTCTGGTTGTCACCACCTTTCCACACTTGTGGTGTTGTTTCCATAGTTTAAAGCAGTCAGCTTATCATGAGGCAACCTTACGATTGCCCTACGATTGACATACCATTTAGTTTAAGATGAGGTCAATCATATTGGTTATAAGAAACAACTAACGTAAAATTTTCATGTTCGAGAATAAAGGGCTCAATACGTCATTATTATTATTATTTGTTTATGTTGCACTTCAGGTGAGAGTCCTAAATATGTTCTTCTACCTTGAATGTAGCAATTTTGGAAAATATTGGGGCTTGTTGTAGGTTACTTAAGTTGCACCTTCTATTTTTTTGATAAACTTTAATATAAGTCTCTCTCTTGGTAAACATGGCTTAGAATCTTGGAGCGCTATTAAGATGTATTTTCTTTTTTGCTTTTAGAGTGGAACTGTATGAGCAATATATGAATTTATGAAGTTGAATTATGGTAATGAGAAAGGTTGTGTTTATGGCCTACTTTTTGCATGGATTGGATTAGACCAATGACAGCATAGATATCTTGGCCAATGTTTTTCTGTAGTTTCTGTTTTCTAGATAGTGTCATGGCTGATTGCAATAAACTAATATTTGGTATAAATCGCTTGATGTAGTTTCCTTGGCTCTCCGAGTGAAGATAGAATTTTTAGGAGTGACATTGATTCAGCAGAGATAGAAGAGGCTTCTTTCTCAGGCCAAGAAGATTCCAATGAGCACAGCGAGATTCTTGAATGGGCCAAGGTTTGATGATTGTTTCTTTTCTTCCTTTTTTGCCCGTCGTCCTTTTATTTTTTCCCCCAACCCTTCCCTCCCCTAACCAAAAAGAAAAAGAAAATGATAATCATAATTTACTATTGCAGGCTAATGACCACGGCTCCTTGCAAATAATATGCGAGTATTACCGGTTGCGTCTCCCTGCAAGAGGTTCGACAATAAATTTCCATCCGCTAGAGCACTTGCATCCCTTGGAATTTCATAGACCGGATGAAACAGTTCTAAATTTTGCTGGCTCAACAATTGATTTAACATCTTGTAGTACAAGTTTGGAACTAGCAGAGGTACATCACATGAAGCTGTAATAGCTAACTCTCTTTCGGTTTTACTAGATTGACGAAAAGCAATGACGGTCTTAATGTTGATATTTAACTGGTAGTTACTCTGTTTGAAGCAATTTTGTACATAGCTAATCTAGTATTTCATTTGGGTTTGGTTACCATAGGTTCACAGTGCTCATGTGGTGGAGGAGGAGGCTACTGCTTTATCAGTATGGGCAGTTGCATGCTTATGTGGCTCGTTGAGACTTGAGCATGTAAGATTTGTTCCTTTTTGGAAGTACACTTCTCTGGTGGTTTGCGTGGAAAAATGTATAAATGTTATGCCTAGTAAGAAACTGATTCCTTAATTCATTTAATTTTGCAACCAGCTTGGTTGGGATCATTTAGCAGTTTCTTAATCCCTAAGCTATAGTGATTAACAAGCTATTCAGGCTTTTACTTTTTGCAAGTTATTTTGGAGTAAATAACTAAGTAGTAGTCATTGTTACTTAGAGGGAAAAAAATCGCTTTTCTTGTTCCACTTCGTTTATGATTGTTAATTCAGATTCTTTATGAAACATATGCAACTGTTTATATGTGTATGAATTTTATCTTCTCTGCCACCTTTCAAAGACAGCAAGATATGAAATTCAAATTTGAAATTTCGAGAGCGTTGTGGCATGTTGCGTGCTTACTATCCTGTACTCACTTTTTGTGCATAAGCAAGATGATGTAATTGCAAAAATACTCTGGTATGAAGTTCTGTAAAAAGGATTAGTTATTTGAACTGTGTGATGGAATCGCAAAGATACGACTTCTTATCTTTTTTACTCCCTCCATTTATTTTGGAATATTTCACTTAAAGAGTCCACTTTAAAAAATTATACTTACAATTTCAATAACCTTTCATCTTTACCCTCCACTTGTATTATAAGCATCTTGGTTGTGCTCAAGTATTTTTGTAATTATGACCAACTCCAATGACACTAATATATCCCTTAATTTCTAGACTTTTCAAACGCAGACTCTTTGAGTGGAACGGAGGGAGTAATTGTTTTAATTGATATAGTATATTACTAGTTAGTACTCGTGCGATGCATGGTTTTAATAAAAAAAATTGCAATATATATATATATATATATATATATATATATATATATATAAATTGTTCCTTTTTTTTAGCATTTGCAATATAAATGTTTATATGAACAGAATTGATTAATAGTTTTGAAAATAGTAACCGTGTTGAAGAAATAAATGATTATGGTATAGATATGTAGAAATTAGTGATGAAACATCATGGGTTGAAAGCAAAATGTCAAAAAATGTTGAAAAGATAGAAATTAATAAAGAGCTTTAAAAATAGTGAGAGAAAAGAGCAAAGTTAATGGAGAGAGAGAATTTGGTAAGAAATGAATGGTATTTGTTTTAGTCGGGAAAAATATTAACCTTGTGCTGCAGTTTTTTCTGCTTTAGTAATAGATAATAGACTGCCAGACTAGGAAATTTGTAGTTTCTCTTGTTCTTTGTGGACTTGAGCACCTTTGTTTCTGGTTCACATCACTTTTTGTTTTCTCTTTGCTGTCTTTGACACTTCTATCCAGTATCCCAGGGCATTTGACTCCCAGAGTTCTTGCTGGAACACTTTGATATTGACTTCTATAGTGGCGGTTTAGGTGTCACTGCCAGTTTTGTAATATTTGCAACACCAATTGGAGGAGAGTGCATATAGTGAAGTCCTAGGGAAAATGCTTCCAAATCTTTTTGTTGCTTTGATGTCCTTTGCACTGGGGAAAAAGTAACGAACATTAAAGGCATCAGATTTTATGTCTCGAAAACTAATATAATTTGAAATTTTTGTTGGATGGACTTTGAGTTTTGACGTTATCTTGTGCTGATGAGAGTACCCATATTTTTCATGCCACCTAGTGGATTTATTATATCTTATCCAGTCCATTGATATATAATAGTGGTGTTTACCTAGAGTTTTTGCGGTTGAGTATGTTTTTTCACGACGTCCGAATGGGTTTGGTAAGATCTTATTCAATTTATTGTCATTTAAGCTTTAGTTTGTTCAGGTCCAGTACTGCCTATACTGACTTTATAGCATATAGGGTTTAAGTGGTGAGTCATTGAGATTTTGAAATGTGAACTGATGGTTCTCCCTGTATTTTACAGGTTTTAACAATATTTGCAGGGGCTCTGCTGGAGAAGCAAATTGCGTTTGTTTGCTCTAATCTGGTATGTATTGGCACCATATTAAAATGTTTCCAGACAGATTAGTGGTATTTTCCTTGTAGCTAATCATAGACTAGCTGTAAATTGTACTCCCTCCATTCCTAAGGTCATGTTTGGCTCGGCATAGGTTAAGAAAAAGTAATTGACTATTATCAATATTAGGATGTTGTGTGCTTTCCATTGATACCCATGTGATAGTGGGACCCATCAATTAAGTGAGAATCAAATCAAGAGAAAATTGTAAAAATAACATCCCAAAAAGGAAAGATTAGGAAGTGGACACTTCTTCTGGAACGGCTTGAAAAGGAAAGATGTACTCTTTTTTAGGAAGGGAGGGAGCAGTACTTGTTATGGGACTATTGTGTGGTTTATTACTTACTGTCTGGGTTACTAATTTTGTGAAATTATCTTAAAAAAATCCTTTGGAATGTCAATGCTGCTATGAACAGTCCTGTAATGCAGGCTACAATAGAGTTGATGAAATGGAGTTTCTAAGTGAGAGCAATATGTACAATGTTAATCCTACTACTGAATCATTTATGTAAGATACTGTAACATTAAAGTCTAGGTTATTGTATAAGATAACAATGTGTAAATTTAATAGATTACTGAAGATGACGTCAATCAGCTCAAATTAAAATGATGTACTGTTACATGTAGGAAAAATCAAGTGAATAAAGAGAGATTTGTTTATTGAACGAGAGATAAAGAGTATTAGGTGAAAGATAGTGACGCTAAGCTGAGTGGAGGGTTGTTCAAAGTGACAAGTTCTTCGCCATAGGAGTGTCAGTTCTTGATATCTAAACTCAGTGAGGTGGCAATATCTGCCATTGCCAGCTCACTCAAGTTCATATTATCTCTTTTTTATTTACTAGGAAAGCAGAAATTTCTCTAATTGTGCGCGTTTAGAGATAGGACAATAAATCTTGGTTGAGTCAGTTATGTAAAAGTTTAAAAGCTCAATAAGTCACAATTTAATCTTTGATATGTATAAAGTTAAACTGACATTTATAGGTGCAGTTTTTAACCTTAATCTTTGAGCCGGTGTCAAACTTCACCAGTTTTATAGCATAAAAAAATCTTATAAGAGCCATCTGAGGGTTGCTGGTCTTTGTCATTTCTGGTTAGCCCATTCATTGACCACATCCCTTGCCAAACACCAGAAACCTATCATGTGCACCAATTTAGACTGTTTTGCATGGCTTGTGTAGTTTGTGTCAGTGAAACTCAAGTAGTATTGTTTGTTTTGGTGGTTGTATTTTGAAGCCTGGTCTCAGGGGCGGACTCGGGACCTAACTTTTAGGGTGTCGAAAAAATATAAGATGAAAAAATTATGTAGACTAATAGTAAAATATTTTCATAAAAACGATAAATCAACCATTTAAAGAACACTCCCTACCCCAGAAAAAAAATAGTCCCACTTTGATTTGTCTTAGTTAATTTAAACTTTGACCAAAGATTTTGTAAAATTTACTAACCCTTCCGGAATTCTAAAAATTGTTATTGATAGTATTCTTAATACTATATCAATCAGTGAAATTTCATAAATGTATGGTAAATAGTCGTTTGACATTGTTTTAGTTTGACTTTCAAATAAGAAAACGAGACTATTTCTTTGGGATGAAGAGAGTATTTCATTTGCCTTATTTCCACCAAAAAAATAAATGAGTCTTACTATTATAAAATTTCTTATTTTTGAGGGAGCCAAGTGATAAAATTGTATAAGATACATTTGATAAAACCGTAATATTAGAACGGCCTATGTGCTAATATGGAAAACCTGGGGGGGCATGTCTCCTGGAGGCTCTAAGATAAGTCTGCCCCTGCCTGGTCTTCTTTTGAGAGTCATCTGAGGGTTGCTGGTCTTTTTCACCTTTATCCTATTCCACCTGTTCCATAGCCAAACAGAAGGAGCCTATCATGTAGGATAGTTTTGCATGTTTTGGGTAGTTTGTGTAGATTCAAGACATTGATTGTTTTGGTGGTTGTACTTTGAAGCCTGTTCTTGTGATATCCTATTTTAGTACTTTGGATTTTTGCTATATATCTTGAAAACTCTTTCCCTTGTAGAGAAAGCACTATAACTTAAAGTTTTGTTCTTGGACTTCCATCTGTTGGATTCACAGGGAATATTGTCTGCGTCAGTGCTGTCAATTATCCCCTTGATTCGTCCTTATCAGTGGCAAAGCTTGTTAATGCCGGTATTCTTTTTTTTCTTGTCTTATCTCATTTTTTCTTTCAGTTTATGAATAGCATTTACTATTTCTTGTAACTATTTCTGTAGATATTCTTAACTGCTTTCAGGGGCATCATATCATTAATTGTTTGCATAAACTTCCAGGTACTGCCAAATGACATGCTGGACTTTTTGGATGCACCGGTTCCATACATAGTAAGTTTTCCCATATGAGTATGTCAATGCTAGACTTTTATGTTTTATACTTTGTTCTTACTAGCCATGCGCTTTGATGATTAATTTTGTAGTTGTTGCTTTTTCATGTTCCATTTGCTTGATTCGCTGACCTTTGATATATTGAGCAGGTTGGTGTGAAGAACAAAACCTCTGAAGTACAGTCTAAGTTATCAAGTGTCATTCTTGTTGATTTGAACAAGAATCAGGTTTGTTTCTTAATCTAGCAGTTGAGTTCGTAATTTACATTCTTAACTGCTTCGGGAATCATCGTGTAAAATCCTACTTTTGTCATATGTTTCTTGCAAAATGGTAGTAGTTGACGACCGTGGTGATTAAGGAAACAGTATAATCCTCCTTCTGCAGGCATTTGTGAATGTTCTCCTTTCGTACAAATTTTCCTCGTGTAGATCTTCTAGGAGACTTAGTTTCCTATGGGAGACTTATATATCGATGCGTATTTTCGTGCGAGCCATGGATTATCGGTCATGGGGGTTGGGTACTTTTCAGAACCCCTTGACCCACTTCCATATCTATTTCTTTCCTGAGATAAAGCAACATAGCTTTATTTTGATGTTGTTTACAAATTTTCGTTAGTGTGAGTTTGTTCTCTGCACTGACACTATTGATGTAAGCATAAATGGTGGATGTTGTTAAGAAAAATTCTAATGATAATGGGGAAATAGGGGTGTTTTCATGCAAGTGCAAAGTCCCTATGATCCAAAAAGTGGCTTTTTACTATTTGCCCCTTTTCACTAGCTTTACAAATTTTTGTTATTTACTTCTTCCCTTCTGCTGTTGAAAATAAGATCGTTTGTTCATTGAAGGATAGTGCTCTTATTTCTTTTCTTGCCTTGAGGTTACAGGTGAGGTCACCAACAATACCACAGCTACCCCAGCACAAGGAGTTATTTTCAGCTTTGAGTCCATACCACCAAAAGCTTGTTGGAGAAAGTTATTTAGGTAGAAGGCGGCCAGTTTATGATTGCACTGATGTGCAGGTAATATTATTGTACTGAACCTTGCACTGTATGGTATAATTACAAATCAGGGAAGAAGTGAACAGTGTATTGAAGTCAAAGTTTTTTGATTATTGAGAAGTCAAACATGTATCTCCTGTTGTATTTATGTTTCAAGTTAAATTCTGACCTTTTTATCTCTCCATCTCCTTTTTGTTTTTTGTACTTCCTGTTTCTGTAATAGAAGACTCATTATGAATGTTGTGGTTGTGTTTGTCTTGGCTGGCGAAGTTGCTTATGTAATTGTTGTTGTGTTCAGGTTGAAACTGCAAAGGGTTTTCTTGCTGTGTTACGATCTTACTTGGATTCTCTTTGCTCTAACCTACGTTCTCACACGATTACAAATGTTCAATCAAATGATGATAAGGTTTCTCTCTTCCCAAATAATATGTTGATCAATCATTTATTTATTTCTATACTTCATCCAGAATACATCTAGTGTACCAATGCACCCCCCCCTCCCAAAAAAAAAAAAAAAAAAAAGAAAAATCCCTTCTCTCTTTTTGTTTACATATATCTTACTTACAAAAGAAATGTCTTTCAGTTCTTATTTTAGTAGCTGAGTTTCTGAAAGAAATGATATGCGCAAAGAGATTTTTAATAATATTATGAGATTTTGGTTACCTTCTAAGCAAGAAAAACTACTATTTGCACGTTGCAAGGCTCTATTGATGTTAAGGGCGGTATTGCTGTAATGTTATATCCCTTGACTTCATAATCTCTCTTACACCCTTTGTCTGGAAAGTACACGGTTTGTGATGCACACAAGAATTGATACTGGTGAGGTGATCCGTATAGCGAGTCCCAGGTTGTTCTATTCGAGAGTCCAGATTTTTTTTTTTCTAGATGGTTGTCTTACTGGTAGTATTTGGGAGTCTTGGTTCAAGGTTTGAGAGTTTATTCCTTCTGTCGGAACATTGGGGTATTGTTGATTCTTACCTGTTTTGGTTTTCCTTTTGGTGGTGTCTGTTTTCATTTTGGTTGTAATGGCGAATTTCTTATCCACATCTGTAAAAAAAATTTAATCTGTGAAATCTTTTTCTACAATTATTTTTTTAAATAAAGAATTAATACTGCCAAGCATTTGAACATGGGCTCAATCTCGGCTTCATCAATAACTTGTAGATTAATACTTATTGGCAGCACCATCTTTCCATTGATCTAACAGTTCTTCTCATGAGCCACAGGTATCCTTACTTTTGAAGGAGAGTTTCATTGATTCGTTCCCTAGTCGTGATCGGCCTTTTTTGAAGGTGCGTTTGCTGATTGATTGATAGTTCATTTATTTAGCGAAGATAATTTTGAAAGATCTTCCACTTGCAGCCTGACTGCCTGTTTTGAGTCTCGATTCGAGGAACCTTAAGTTTCCATTTTTGGGGTTTAATATAAGCGAGGGTACAAAGATCTTGAAATTGTTACAGGCTAAAACCACTAAACAGTCTGACCTCCTGTTTTGAGTCTTGACTTTATGAACCTTAAGGTTCCAGTTTGTCCTCTTTTTCTCTCTAGCAGCAATTCCATAGAGGAGGTATTGGGGAGAACGATTGAGGATTTAGTTTGACAGTGTCCGTGATATTAATATTCCACCAAAAATCAATGGTTAAAGGTCTCATAGTCGTGGATACTATTGGAATGAAGCATCTATTAGTTATTTAGTTTTGTTTTTTGGCGTAACAATGTGATGAGGAAATTAAAAGAAATTGACAGATGATAGGTAGATAAATTATACTACTTCCAGTTATTTATTCTTCTCTTGAACCTAAGCTCCATAATTTGTCATATGTACCTCTGAACTGATATTTCAGATACCTATCAATAAAAATGTATCAAGTTTTTGAAGTAGGATTTGAATTGACAACAAAACCAATTATTGGTGTTGCTAAAATTAAATACTGTTTCTTGTTTTAAATAGAAAATGGATCTTTATTCTGAATATAGTGCATTATATTGTTGTATACTGTTTCAGAGATGACCTCTCTTACTCTTTGTTTGTAGTATACTGAAAGTTTATGAGCGTGCTAATGTTATTTCCATCTCTTGTTCTCTGAAACAGTATTTTGTGGACACGCAGCTCTTCTCTGTACATACAGATCTCGTTCTCTCTTTCTTCCAAAAGGAATAGCGCTGTCATGCAAAGTTGGCATGGCCATGTGTAATTTTTACAGGCACTTGAACGCAAGTTCTGTAATTTATAGTTCTTTTTGCAGCTTATATATTTATATAAAGATTTGCTTTTGTTTCATGTACAATATATACACATTTTTTCTTTTTATCCCTTTTAATTCATGTTGCTGTAAGAACATAACATAATCAAGGTAGCCTGTTTCATATCAATTGATATAATGATTTATATATTCCAAGATATGTTGAGGCAGTATAAAACATCCAGAAGAATCGAGAAATCAATTTTGTCCAACGAACTATATGTACCAATACACTTCCTTGCAGCATTCTATACCATTTAACAGTAGGGTTTCCTATTGTATTAATATCTCAAACACCTCACACTACAGTTTTTCACTTCCTATCTGTCAGTCCTTTTAATTATATTTTTGCTTGGCGACGGGAAGGAGAAAGAGAAAGAGAAAATCCAGTTAATCCTACAGGCGGCAAAAGTTTGGTAAGTCCTCAATATCAGTACTCTATATTCTGATCACAACTAGCAGTAGTTGCTCATGAACAAACTGTCTCTGCAGGCTAACCCTTGCACATGAGTGAAGCAAATGAAGCTGGGGCTAGAATCTCTTCACTTTGGTGCTTTCGGGTAGAATTACAAAAGGTAACATCTTTTTACGTTCACTGCTGGACATCCCGCCCATAAAAGTTCCTGCAGACCCCCATCCCGAAGATCTGTATGTTTTCGATTTTTGAGTAACAGACACCTTTTAATTTTAGGAAAATGCTAAGAAGTGCCCTTAGGCACCCTTTAACTATCCAACTTGGATAGATTCTCTCTTGGAACTCTCCCTAATAGTTCCGTGAACTTTTCCAATGCCACTGTCATGTATTTCAAGATAGCATACTTCTATTTTTGGAAGAAAGGCACTTGTTAGTGTGACTCTTTACGTTTATGTGATTTGAAACATATTGATCACTTTGAAGATCAAATGATATATGATATGGGTAAGTCAGGCCTTGGAAGTTGTTTATCGTTTCGTTTGTTGTTTATCTGCTGAATTATGTATACTTGTCAAGTTTTCAATGTAAAGCAAAATTACTTTGTTCAATGGATTGTATAGAGCCAAGTGGTTGAGACCTTTCCTGCCTCCTCGATACCATTAGAGGGCTAGAACTTTCAAGGTCAAGCTTCTCAGGCGACGGGGGAAGCCAGAGTTTTAATTTTTTTTTTATTTTAATAAATATAAATTTACTGTGTGAAGGAACTTAATGCGGGAGGATCGCGGCAACCATATTCATACTTCACAAATGGTTGTTTGATATGCAATTTACATGTACCTTAACTTTCCTGACTTGATTACTTAAATTTTAGGTCTCGCTAACATGTGTCGTAACGGTATATTTATAAGTACTCACTTTTTCTTAAAAGGTTTTTTTGACTCTGCATTCAGGTTACTGACATTGGAATTCATAAGCAATCATGGGAAGTCAACAAAGTTTTTTCAAAACAAGGATGCTGAAAGCATGCTTTTACTGCACATATTTGCTTTTGCCTGAATACTTCCCCTGGTTTCCAGTCATCTTGATTTTCGTGGCCTGCTTATGATTAGAGTTTGATGATGCCGGATACCTGCACTAATTATATTTCGTCAAAAAAATAATTCCATTTGACAAGTCAAATTTTTTAATATTGCATTTCTATGCAGAAAAATGTGTTGATGCAGAAGAATCAACTATCAATTATGATCGTTCTTTTGTCAAAAGTAATTTTAACAAATTCCATTATTCGTCTTATCAATAATAATTTTCATCTTTATAGAATAATTAATTACTGTAATATCTAACTAAATTCTTCATAATTATTGATATTTAATAATTCTAAGAAATAAAATGTACTCTCTTCTCACGTCTATTGCTATCTATATTGGTTTATTGGCTTTGTTTATTTATTTATTTTCTTGGTGAAGCTTAAATTTTGGTAATGATAGTATTTAAAAATTATAATAAACATTTGCATAGTATAAACCCACATTTTTACTTGCATTTATTTTGTTTAATATTGATAGAATATGGGTATTTCAGATATTGAATCTTGAGTCTAAGGTAATCAAACATTTATATTCTCAAAAATAATTTTAGAGAATCCCTCTCTATAATCATTTTTGAAGAATTAAAAGCAACGTAAAACAGCCCCTAACAAGACGGACAAGGGGAATTTTGGCTTATAATTTTTAGAGTAATGCTATGGGTATTTAAAGAATATCAAATTTTTTTTGTACCAAATGATGTGTCAGTTGATGTGATGCATTAATTATGATTTTTAATTTTATTTTTTGTACCACATCAGCGGACACATTATTTGGTGCAAAAAATTTGGTACTCATTAGGTATCCATAGCATTACTCTAATTTTTATGTAACATCAAATTTTGTTTAAAATGCAGACATTGGGAACTTTTTGACAACATGAAAATGAAAAATGATAGAGCAACAACATTCGCGCTTACAGATTTTGTTTACAGTTAGCTACAATGTGTTGCACAGTATAATTTTTAATGCATTAGGTAGTTGTATTGTAAATCACCTTAAGTTAGTTGTAAATCGAATCTGTAAACGGATTCCATTGCTGTAGCATAACTCCATAAAAATAGTTAAAAAAAACTTACTCCCTCCTTTCTTAAAAGTAGTCTTGTTTGATTTCACACAAATTAAGAAAAATAAACTGACTCTATTATTAATAGATTAATAATATTAATGGAATTGGTTTGTAGATTTGATTCATAGTAAGCATTAAATTATTGTATGATACAACTATTTGTACATTGATAGGTTGTACTATATAGCATTTTATTGTTTTCTGTAAACAAAATTTGTAACCAATTTTGTTGCTTTGCCATTTTTCTTATTAATATGAAGATGAGTGCTTTTCAATAATGTTCATGTGAGTGTGGTCAATTAATTAATGTGAAAATAAAATGGTAAATTGATAAAATAAATATTTAAAAAGAAATAAACATAGGAGCTAAATGTGGTACCCTAAGAGCTACTCCAAGCGAGCCCCCAAAACAAAACCCACCCCAAAGTTCTCCAATCGAGCCCCCAAACTTCCCCCCAATTTGGTGTGATGAATAATACCGACCCAAATTTGGGTCAATATTATTCATCTAAGAGCTACTCCAACCGAGCCCCCAAAACCCCAATTTGGGGCAAAACGCACCCCAAAGTTCTCCAACCAAGCCCCCAAACTTTCCCACAATTTGGTGTGATGAATAGGACCGACCCAAATTTGGGGCAATACTATTCATCTAACCCCAAATTTGGGGTTGATGGGACCCGCTCCTTTTTAAAATAAAAAATTAGTTTTTAAATACAAAAAAATATTAATAATATGATATTATTAATTTACAAATATTTTCATTAATTAATAACTAATAATATATATTATAGCTATGTAATAAATATTAATAATGTAATTTATTTTAAAGTATTAAACACTATAAATTCAATAAATTATAATAAATTGGTCTATTATGTAAACTATTTTGTATTTATTATTAATATAGAAATAAATAAATAATTATTTAGAAAACACAATCTCATATTTAAATTTAAAAATGACATACAACTTGAAAATAAAAAAGACATACAACTTAAAAATAAAAAAAGACATACAACTTGAAAATAAAAATGAAATACAACTTAAAAATAAAAAAATGACATACAACTTGAAAATAAAAATGACATACAACTTGAAAATAAATAGATGTATTGCTTGCTCTTTCATAATGTATGAGTTAGTATTTATCAAATGGTTAGTAATTTAAAATATATTAAATTACTTTTTTAAAATATTATTAATTATATAAATAATATTATAAAATAAACTTATTAAATATAATGAAATTATTAATTGTGTAATCTTAATAATTATAATTTAAAATGTTAGTAGAAAATCAAAATAGAATATGCCAAGGAATATTTCTTTTGTTGTAAGATTTGGTACGAAGAGTAAGAGTTAGAATAGTGAATAGTGCTGAAACTGCCTCATATTGAGGTTTTTGGGTTGGAGTTGCTCTAAATTGCTAAACGCCGCACCTTTTTAATGACTTTTATGTTTTTGCGATTAAAGGACCCTCGCTTTTTATTAGAGTTATTGAAGGATTAAAGTTAACTATAAATTAATATTAACTGGAGATAGGATCTCTCATCAATATAATTTCGACTGTCCGGATAAATTTAAAGTAATGCTCTCTCCCTATTTCATGGTAAATAAAGTTATTTTAAATGTTTTTCTTCCATTTTATGGTAAATAATTAACTTTAAAAAAAAATACAAGGCCAGCCAGGAAAAAAAGGCCTAATCTTATTGGGCCAGCTTAAAGGGGTGGACTACTTACTTAATGTAAATTATTTGTGTGGATTATATGCCGATCTCATTTTCAACATTTGTAATCAATCTAGTCCATTTATTTATTTTTAAACCAAAAATTTTTTTTTGGGGCAAAAAGATAATTATGCTATTAATTAAAGAAAAACACGCGCGTATCAGTAATCCATGGCATAGCGATGCCCAATTTAAGTATTTATTTTTATACATCGCGATGCACCACTTTTGCATCACGATACATTGCTTTGTGCATCGCCAATCCAATTTCATGAGGGCAAAACAAAAAATTAAGGCTGCCGCACCTTACTAAAACGAGCAACCGCCGCACCTCGCTAGGGCGAGCAGGATAAAAAATGAAACATTTTGATTGCCGCACCTCGCTAACGCGAGTAGGAGGGACAAAAAGCGATGCTACACTTTATGCATCGTGATGCTCCACTTTGTCCATCCCGATGCCCAATTTAAGGCATTTTGATGACCAATTTAATATAATGTCAAAATCGATCAAAATAATTATTTTTGGTTGGGAAATTTACATACAAACAAGGTATTGACTTACTATAACAGTATGGTATTGATATTATACAAAATCCAAATTTAAATCATTGATTAAAGTTCCAAAATCAGTCTAAGAACATCTCCCTCTATTTTCGGACAGCACACTGCCAAATTCGATTTGGATCTCAAAAATAGTGTTTTTTGTTAGAAAAATTGTGCACAAATGTAGTACTAAGTTAGAATAACAATATGTGATTGATTTTAAACAAATTCAAAGTTTAAAACATAGATTAAAGTGGCCAAAATAGCCAAAAAAATAAGAAAAAAAGGGATGAACTCAGAAAATTCAAATTTGATCAAATTGTGATCAAATTCGTGTTCTAGGCATAAAAATTGATCCCCAAACATAAGGGAAGATTATCTTAACAACATGAAATCATTTATACATCAATTCGAACTTCAAATCTGAAGCAACGATATTGATGTGGGCATTTTAGGAAGAAAACTATCGAAGTGTACTTTAGCGGTTGACAAAAAAAATAGTAAACTTTAGAGAACAAACAATTATGAAAGTGGATTTGTGCACAATTTTCTGTAATTATTTTATTTTATTCAGGAAATTGCTGGCCGGTCCACTTTTTAAAACTTTTTTTCTCTCCAGTCCACCATTTTTTTAAACCGCTAAAAGGCACTTTAAGAATTTTCTTTCTAAAATGCCCTCAACAACATCGTTGCTTCAAATTTGAGGTTCGAATTGATGTATAAATGATTTCATGTTGTTAATATAGTCTTCCCTCATATTTTGGTATCAATTTTCATGTATAGAACACAAATTTGATCAAATTCGAATTTCTTGAGTTCATCCCGTTTTTCTTTGTGCTTGAGCTGTTTTGGCCACTTTAATCTATGTTTTAAGCTTCGAATTTGTTTAAAATCAATCCCATAATATTATCCTAACTTAGTACTACATTTGTGCACAATTTTTCTCGGCAGTGTGCTGTCTAAAACAGAGGGAGATATTCTTAGACTGATTTTGGGACTTTAATCAATGATTTGAATTTGAATTTTATATAATATCAATATCATACTGTTATAGGAAGTCAATACCATATTTGTATGTAAATTTTTTAACCAAAAACAATTATTTTGATCGATTTTGATATTATATTAAATTGGGCATCTGGATGCCTTAAATTAGGCATCGGGATGCCTTAAATTGGGCATCGGGATGCCTTTAATTCACCAATCGCAGTATGCTGGGCAACGCAACGAGGATCGACCTGTCCGGTCAGGTCACATGGGTCGAGGGAACAGCGTCCCTCGTGGGGATTCGGGGGCAACGCCACAGAAAGGTAAACGAAAATCAAGTCCCCTCCAGCAGTTGAAATTCAAACGGTGCCTTGGTTGCTCATCACGATGCCTTTGTTACTTATCGCGATGTCTTTGTTGCTCATCGCGATGCCTTGGTTGCTCATCGCGATGCCTTGGTTACTTCGCGATGCATTTGTTGTTCATCGCGATGCATTGGTTGCTCATCGCGATGCCTTGGTTACTCATCGCGATACCTGTGTTGCTCATCGCGATGATTAACCTACGCGATACATTGGCTTACTCATCGTGATGCCTTGGGTTACTGACGCGCACGTGTTTTTTTTATTTATTAATGACATAATCGTATTTTCGCCCTAAAAAAGCCTTTTTCCAGTTTTAAAAAAAGATGAGTGGATTGGAATAGAGGTGGCAATTTTTGCCTGTGTACGTATGCCCGCCCATTCCACCAATTAATTAAAGGGTATGAGTACATATAAAATTGTTAATGGGTATAAATGGGCATTGCCCATTTAAGACCACTAATTTTAGTGGGCGTATATGGGCTTAAGTGGGCGCCCATTTAACCCATATGCCATTCACAAACTAATACCCAATTATTCCATCCCAATCTCTCTCTTTCTGAAATGAGTTTATTCCATCATTTCCTTGTCCCTTCTTCCTGAAATGAAAAGCGAATTGTGAACAAGCACATTTTTATTAAATTGAAAAAAATAAACATACACACACACGAGTAGTTTTATACATATAAATTCTCTCAAATCATAATCAATAGTGGCACACAGTAACTTCGTTGTATATTTAGTTTTATTAAAAAAATAAATTTAGTTATACATATAAATAGTGACACACAGTCCATACGTCCCTTATTTTTTTTATAAAGCAAACTTTATTTATATCCACATTTTTATTAAAATGGTCAAAACTTGAGTACTATCTTCTAATTTTTTTTATTATTCCGTTTAGGAAGTTAGGATCAGATTTTATTTTTTTCCTTGTTTGATTTTTAATCAAAAAGGCATGCAGTAGATCTAAGAAATGATACAGGTTATTATGTAGGAATTTATTTTTTTTGTAATTAAAAAAAAGGTCACGTTTAAAAGATTATTTTAAAATAAATCTTGCATTGGAGCACGTTTAGAAATATTATATTGTATATTTTTTATCACATAAAAAAATTCTTTTTTAAACATGCCATATAAAAAAAAAAACTAGTAAAAGATTGCATTGGAGATAGTAGCTTTATATGTATATTTTTTAAAAGTAGTCTTATTTAGTAAAATAAATTTAGTATTATTTAGTTTTAGTAAGATCTTAATAAAAGTAGTTTTATATGTATATATATAAACACACACACACACACTGTATGAGTCTAAATTGGCATATATTTGTCAAAGAGAAGTTAGAATTATAACGAAGTAGTGATATATTAGAAAATTGTAAGGGTATATTAATATTATATAGTTTAACTTTTAGTTTTAATTGGTAAATTTTTGTAATGTTTATTTTTTTAACGGATAAATGGGTGCCCATGGGCACCCAAGTCCATTTGAGACCCGCCCATTTATGCCCATATAATTAGTTGGGTACTCACTTGTCCGTCCATTTGAGCTGTTACTCACAAGGGCGCTGCCCATACCCGTCCAGTCCGCCTATTTGCCACCTCTAGACTGGAATGATTACAAATGTTGAAAAAGGGACCGACTTTTAATTTATCCTATTTTATTTTTTTCAAATTTTTTGAATTTTTGGACCAAAATAAATGAAGGCAGGCTTTCTTAAGATAAGGTCGGCCATTTAGAAATGTCCTTCCAAGGTAAGTAGACAATCAGACCCCGCCCTTGTAATTGAGGCAGGCCATTTGTAAGTTATTGGATATTCACTCATTTGTTTAATTTTTTTTTAAATGTTACTCCCTTCGTTCCAGACAAAGAGTCCACTATATTATTTTGGGACGTTTCACTTAAAGAGCCAATTTCAAAAAATTATTCTTACAATTTTCATAATCTTTCATCTTTACCCTCCACTTGGGTTGTAATCATTTTGGTTGCACTTAATTATTTTTGTAATTATAACCAACTTCAATGACACTAATATATCCCTTAATAATTAGACTTTTCAAACATGGACTCGAATGGAGGGAGTATAATTTTTTTAAGGGTTAATGACACCACTAGTCCCTTGACTATGGCCGATTCCACCAGTAGTCCCTTAACAATTTTTTTCAAATTTTAGTCCCTTGACTATGAAAATTGGACACGGTTGGTCCTTTTGTTGGATACCGTTAGTATTTTTTCGTTAAGTCCGTCATGTGCCCATCACGTGCCTTTGGTTAAGGGTATTTATGAAATTTTATGTACAAAGATATTTTCTAATATTTAAAACAATATATTATTTTCTCTCTCTCTCTCTCTCTCTCTCTCTCTCTCTCTCTCTCTTTCTCCCCCCCGCACATCTTCATCCCCTACATTGTTACTGACCTCCCCCTACCCATCCACCCACCAACGAACCATCCCCCACCCCCTTCCTTTTCAACCCAATCATCATCGCCAGAAACAATCATCATCGCGGCTACGGCAAGTCTTCACTTGGAAGGGTTTACGGGTGACTCGTACGGGTGGTGTACTGAGCGAGAGCTCGATGGGGCCTTGGCTGCGGGCCCGACCTGATTGTTAATGGCGCTGACAATGCGATGTTGTTGATTCACGAGGGGGTGAAGATAGAGGAAGAGTTTGAAAGACTGGGAAGCTTTCGGATCCGACGGCGACACGATGCTGTTGATTAGGTTGAAAGGCTGTGAGCTTTTGAAATGCAGCGGTGGTGGTGGTGGGTTTGAAATGGAGTTTTTATAGGCAGTGGCTTGGTCTCGTGATGACGAAGTTCCTGAGGTTGCATTGTGGAGCCACATCTATAAAAGTTGATGTATAGCTTTCTTATCTCTGCTATGCTATGCTTCTGAGCATGAATCCAAACCTTGAAATTGGATCTTGACCAAAGCTGGTCTAAAATTTGAATATGAACTCCAATTTCAATTTCATGGCTTGAATTCTATGTTTACAAACGTTATGTTTGTGACACTAGTTTACGTTTCTTTTTCCCTTCTGTTGTTTGCATTTTTATGCTTACAAATGTTATGTTTGTGACACCAGTTTGCAATGTTGATTTGTCTCATTTGCAGCGATGAGTTTGAAAGTTGAATATGTTTAGATAATTGAAAGGAAGTAATTGGAAGTAATTTGTGTGATTTGAGTTTTCATAGAAGTAATTGGAAGAAATTTGAGTGATTTCTTGAGTTTGGTGGTGGTGGTGGACTGGCAGTGGTTGTGGTGGTGGATTGGCAGTGGTTGTGGTGGTGGTGGTGGACTGACAGTGGTGGTTTCTTGAATTATTGGCCGGAGAAGATGGTTTGGTGGTGGTGAGTTTGGTGGTGGTGGTGGACTCGCAGTTTGAGAAGTTGGGTATTAGGGTTTTTGGAGAGAGAGTGTCATTAAATTAATAAATATTAAATTTCTCTAATTATTAAAATACACTAAAACCTAATTAAAAAATAATTTAGTGTTAATGACACTACAAGTTATACAGAGGTACGTGAAATTCCATAAATACCCTTAACCAAAGGCACGTGATGGGCACATGACGGACTTAACGAAAAAATACTAACGGTATCCAATAAAAGGACTAACCGTGTCTTAATTTTCATAGTCAATGGACTAAAATTTGAAAAAAATTTGTTAAGGGACTACTGGTGGAATCGGTCATAATCGAGGGACTTGTAATGTCATTAACGCTTTTTTTAATCAATTGTTTAATGAGATTAACTATAGAGAGAAAAATTTTAAGTTATTTGATTAATATAAATAAGAAAAAAGTTAGTTTATTATTATTTTTTAAATAGGAGGTAAGGACAGTATGGTCATTGGGCATTAAAAAATGTGTGGTATTTAGTAGTTGTACCATACACACTTTAATAAACTTTAATATATATTCTTTATTGGGAAATGAGAGAGTACTAAATTAAACTAGCATAGTCCAATGTCGAGGTGATCTCGATTCGTTTGGTCCATTTTTTGGAAAAGAAAAAAGAGAAAATAAAAAGTCAGAACCAAATTAATATTTCGGTTCTTAAAAATTTAGAATTAAAATCAAACCAAGATGTATGAGAACCAATATTTTTGTTTGGTCTTACACATTTTTCAATTCTAAGGGGATAAACCCTTTCAAATTTTTTGAGCCTTATAACACTAGTCCTTTATTTTCTATTAAACCACTAGAAACGAATTATAAAATCTAATACTTCATAGTTCATACAAAGATTAAAAGACTTTCAACAATAGAAAAACGTTGAAAATACAAATCAGTTCACAAAAGAAAAAAATAAAGATAGTGCATTCAACAAGTAAACATTCTATCCTGTTTGAATGTTTGTTGTTGAACTTAAGTATTTATACTTAGGGTTAGTAGTAAGAAAAATAATTTATTTAAATATTAATTTATTAATATATATATATAATTGTATCATATATATATATATATAATATCTATTGGTCCGGTCCAATTTTAAAATATTTTAGTATAAATTTTAAAATTAAGACCGAACCAAATGGTCGATTCTACCATATATAACCGGAATCAAACCATTAATATTAGTTCGGTCCAATCCGGTTTGAAAAAAAATGTGCTCACTCCTAGTTCAATAGCTATTGGTTAATTTTTTTTTCTTTTTGTTTCCTTTCCTTGTGTGAAATTCAAGCATTGTGAAAATGTTGGTGGTTATAGAGTGAGCAAGAATTTTCAAAAGTGAATGAGTCAGGAGGTAGTGGGGTACTTTGTCAGAAGAGCCATGAATAGCAAGGCAGACTTCTGCCAACCAATGCTGTTAAAACTTTAAAGGGGGCCGGGGAGATTATCATTCATCAAAGAAATGCACCCACCCGAGAGAGAGAGTGTGTGTGTGTTATGGTACAATAAAGCTGATGTTTAGGGGGAGGAGGAGGGGTGGGGTAGGGTGGGGTTTGTGGCAGCCAGCCAGGTGATAGGTACAGCACCAAAGGTTTTTTGTACGAACTCTTCCGCAGCTTCTGCACTCTTGCACGGGTTATGCCTCTGGTTTGGTTCTCTGAGCTCACAAACATTATTATTAGGTGTTTTCATGGACATAATTTCCATATTTATAGAACAAGAGAAGGGTGGGGTCGTTCGGAAAAGTGAATTAAGTGTAGGTGTGTGTAGATTTTTTTTTTTGTTGATAAAATCACCTTCTCGAATACGTGTTTCATTTTGTGCTTTGCGATATTTTTCGAGTGTTTCATTTTGTGCTTTGCAATATTTCGTATGATTAGATAGAAAAATAAAATAGAGAGAAAGAGAGAGTAAAGACGCAAGCAAACGCAGCAATCAATCGAACCAAAAACTACAAAAGAAGTTAGAGAGTTCATTCTCAGTGTAAAGTTGACTTAAATATTAATTTTGTTTGATAACTTTTTCTAAAAATTTAATAAGCTCACTTTATTTTATTTTTCACACTTTAATAACTCTATTTAGACTTTTTTAATCAATAAGCTCATTGATTGAGTGAGCATATTGATTCTTCTGACCTAGTAGAGTGATCAAAGTGTGAAAAAAAAGAAACTTAATAAATTTTGGGTGAAAGTAGAATGACCAAATTGATATTTAAGCCCGTAAAATTTTATAACTCTGGTTTTTGGCTCTAACGGTTTCTCTCTATTTCTCTCTTTGACTATATCAATTTCTCATTATCTCTTTTTTATTTATTTTTATTATTACAAAACGAAAATCTAAAATACAAAAACCAACGTAAAAACCCCAATGACAAACACACACTTAGTGTGTGATCCTATCTACACTACCTTCTCAAATTAACTCATTTTGTCTGGCATTAGTCTTTAATTTCCTTGAAGCTGCTACTGTACTATTGTCTTTGTGTTGTCACTTATTTGGTAAAGTAGTACTAATATTTTAAAAGATAAAACCGCAACATAGCCTCTTAACTTAAACGTGAAATTAATTGGTTAAATGGTAAATAGTACTTTCTCCAATTCAATTCAATTCAACTCAACTCAATTTATTATTATTATTTCTCTTTCTTATTATTTGGAAACGGTTATATGAATTATTTTTCATCATTCTGTTCATTCTAATGCAAGGTCATCACACACACTACACTCTGATCACGCCAAAAAGTATATTGGTGACCACAACTAATTTCGCGTGTGTAGTTTAGTTGGAGGATAAATGGCTAGTGACTAGAGTAAGTTCCACATGTGCTCCTGTGATTAATAATGACAAGAGAAAACACCGTTAAGGGATGTCGGGGTTTGACCCGACGGTAACCTCAGGTGTGAGAGTAAGTTCCGTATTAAAGGTGAGGAAGATGGTTTGTACTTGGTGCAAACTGTTTTCTAAGAACCTCCAGATAATGGAGTAATTGCAATATTGAATGCAAGTGTTTGGTAGCATAGATGTTCCTCCCTTGCTCTGTTTTTCTAGACAGTAGCTTGGGAGGAAGAATTAGAGCTTAAAATTTGTTGTTTTGGTTAGAAAATTTATGTACAAGTATAGTATTAGGCTATATTAACAACATGGTATTGATTTTACAACATTTTCAAGCTTAAATCATGGATTAAAACCAAGGAAACAGCCAAAAACATTTTTTTAAAAAAAAGGGATGAACATCAATTATTTTGAATTGATCAAATTGAGTTCAAACATGGTTTTTGGCACTGGAATTGCATATATTTACATAATAAACACTTCATAGCATGTTTATTTACATGTTTACAGTCCAATTCAATCGATTACATTTATAAATCGGATAAAAAAAACTAATGAACCGAATGTTATTACCTTCAGTTTTACAGAAATTGGGTCACGTTCTAGGCTGTTGATTCATGATTTTGTGCTTCCTCTGCAATTCCAATACGAGGAAAGGAAGGCTTTTGTTTTGTTTGTGTTTGTGTTTGTATTTGTGTGTGTTGTGTGTGTTAATGCTCACTCTTGTTCAAAGGAGGGAGTATACGTGTGTGTGTGTGTGTGTGTGTGTGTGTGTTTGATCAATTGTCCAGGAGACTTGATCAAGGCTGAGAGAGAGTACATATAAGAGGGAGTAAACTGGTTACTCTCATGTCCAAGCAATCCCTGAGGCTTGTGGGTGAAGATTTTGGTTGGAAATTGCTTGGGCAATTGCTGGCAACTGTATTCTTGACGAATACTCCTTTGATGTGCGGCGCACTATAAGAGTTTCCCCTTATTTTTGGATTTTTGCACTTTGGCCCTTGCATTTCAAGCCTTGACACTTTTTTTTTGTTTAACTTTTGACTTGACGTTAGTCCTCGTAGGTACTTTTGTCATGTCTTTAGTTTGTTGTAGTTTGTTTAGGTATTCTAGATATGTGTAATTGTCATAAAATTTGTGTTAATCAATTTTGTAAATAAATAAATATTTATCGGGCAATGTAATATAAGTGTACGAATTTTGGGTGTCTACAACGGCTAGTGGTTGGAATAAATTCCTCCTATGCTCATGTGATCAATAATGACAAGAGAAAACACCGTTAAGGAATGTTGGGATTTGACCTGACGGTAACCCTCAGACGTGGGAGTAAGTTCCTTAATAAAGGTGAGGAAGATGGTTTGTACTTGGTACAAACTGTCTTCTAAGAACCTCCAGATAATGGAGTAAATGCAAATATTGAAGGCAAGTGTTTAATGTAAATAGACAGCCCTTTGGGTATATTTTTAGGAGTAAATGCAAGTTAGCCATAAATGAATGTTATACCTGTTATTTATAGCTGAAGGTGGCATGTAAATGATATGAATTCGTCCACTTGGATATTTAGGAGTAGACTACTAATTGATGAGGCAAGTCTTCGGTCAGGACAAAGTGGTGATCAATATAAGCTTCCTCCTTGGGAGTAGGAACAAATCATAAATGTCATCGTTGCTTCCTAGGGAAGGAATGTTTTGCTCTAATGAGAATGTACTGCCTTTCCAGGTTAAGGACTGACATACAGTACACATTTAATGTCTGATGTTGACTCCTCGCCAAGGAAGGTAGAAGCTCACCGTCGAGGTGGTTCCAATCGTCGACGATGATGAGCTAGGTCAATGGCCTAGATCTTCCAATCTACCAGTCTTCAACCCAGGCTTTTAGGGGTCAAGCTTGGTGAGCTCCTCGCCAGCTCCGAGGTTTGGGTTGAAATCGTTGTTGTGGATCTTGGGACTCACGTGATGCTGACATTAAACATGTAGGATAGGTATTTAGGAGGATCCCATCACACTCACTTATATCTTTCTCTTTTTGGCTACATGGTAACACGAACCTTTTTAATTTTTCGAATGAATGAGAGAAGTTAATTATTCTTACCTGTGTTTGACATGAGGGTTTTTAGGTATTGAATTTTTATTTTATAATTATTGATGAAAAATAAAAAATTAAGAGAAATTGATAGAAACTGATTGGGCCAAAGAAAGAGAAAGTAAAAGATCAAAAACCAAATCCTAAACCGTTGCACTTGTTTGTCTCGTGTTTTAAGGTTTTATTTAAGGCCTAATTGTGGGTGATTATAGACTTTCTCGCTCTTTTGGTCACACAACTTTCTCTCGATCTCTCTCATTTTTTTTTAATTTAATCACTATAAAAATAAAATTTAAAACTTAAAATTAAACTTTTGAATCATAAAGGCAAATGAACCCGAAGAGTTCTGGAAAGGGATGTACCTTCCAGTTCCAGGGCTTTGATCACAGAGTGTGGTTTGTGAAGAATGCTATGGAGTTCTTCAGGTGTTTCTGGCAGAAGAACTAAATGCGCGCGGTGTGTGAAGAGTCTAGAGAGAAGAATGTAACACTTACAGTGGGAATTTATAGGTGGAATCTTGGGGAGAAAGCCTACTAGCGGGGGGGAGGGGCAGGTGCACAGGTGAAGAGGGAGATCATGGTTGCGCGGCCGTACGGTAGTCCCTTGTACCATTGTGTTAGTAAGTGGGTGAGTGGAGCAAAGACTCAGTGTCAGGGTGCGTTTCTGAGTAGCTAATGGGAAGAACCCACGCATAGCGAGTGGCTTAAGAGTAGCTCGTCGAGGTGCCGACCTGATAATGTTCATCTTTCTGGTCGCTCAGATTCCCGATCACATGTCGTGTGCCCGACTTACCATGACCGCCGAGGGGATCAAGTTTAGAGTGTTCGGTGAAGAAATTGATGGTCGACGGGTGTATCTCTGTTGCTTGTGGCCGACTCGGGACTAGCTCTTGCGTGTCTCTTAGGACCATTTATCTGCGCCACCTAGCGTCGGCTCCGACCACGTAGGTTGGATTCATAAAGTCCGGTCAGGGTTAAATCTAAGATTACAAATCGGATCCTCTATTTTAAAATGGTGTTTCATCTCTTATTCTAACTGTTGAATGTGCGCCACATATGCACAAAAAATCACGGGGTAATTAATGTTATTTAGTCACATGCACATGTAACGCACATCCAACGGTTGAAATAGGAGATGAAATACTATTTTGGAATAGAGGATCCGATCTGCTAAGATTAAGGGTGTTATTTAAACATTGAAATGAAAAAAAAAAAATAGAAGTATCCTACAAGTGTGACATGAACTATTAGGAGACATACTTTGCCCAATTCTGCAGGAAAACAGTGCAGGGGATCTACTCTCTAATTTGAAACGAAGGGAGTAATAAAAGGTGTGCGACCCTCTTGTCTCTTGTACTTGATTTACTTAATTATTTCAATAAATTGAATGATCATCACATATTGGTGTGCAAAGTGCAAACATTCAATGGTTCATTGAGAGTGAAATCATGAAATGAAGAAGAGCCGAATCCCTTATATGAATTCAGTTATGAAGATAAATTAAAGTAATTCTTGATTATTGTGAAAATTAAAAAGACGTCCAAAGAAAAATCTCTTAAATTGTCGCTTCTCCTTACGTAATTTAGTGACTTGTTTTTCTTGTCTTTTGGTTAACAACACCTTTTAAGGGCTATGTTATTACAGTGAGTAATGTAAGGGACAAAACCAATTAGAAAATTTTTGGTACAAAATCTTTGTTTGATAGAGCGTTTATAAAACGCAGTGTTTTAAATACGCAGCGTTTTAAAAAACGCAGTGTTTTAAAAACGGAGGTCTTTCCTTATAAATACGTTTGAGATATCACTTCAATACGCAGCTTTTTTTTTTTCCTAGGAGCGTTTTAAAACCTGCATTTTGGGAAAAAACTGGAAATTTCTGCGTTTTAAAAACGCTGCGTTTTCTGCCGCAGTATTAAAACACATTTTTTACAAATAAGCTGCGTTTTATCCCTGCATTTTGGCCAAAACGCTCGACCAAACGGGCTCTAAAGAATGGAACAACCACTCAACAACTTACAAAAACTATCACAACAACTGACAAAAAGCTATCACACCTCCTTTTTTTCCCACTAAGCTATATCCATTCAATAACCAAAATAACCTCATTCTCTATACAAAAAAAAAAAAAAAAACCCCATTGGTCATTCTCTAACAGGCTAACATTACTCAATTAGTGTAATCTAAATTTTTAACCAAGGTACTTTACAATAGGCTTGAGCAACATGAAACCGAAACTGAAAAACTCACCCAAAATCTGTGAAATCGAAACCAAAAAACAGTCCCGTCAATAACAATTTGGTAACGGGTTTTAAATTTTAAAAAGGGTAATACTTTGGTCACAACAAAGTTACAAAAATTTGGTCACAAAAGTCTTATTGTCTGTTTTTGATTTATTTTTTTTATTAGTTAGTGGAGGGGCCGTAAATTATGCAATCAATTAATATCCGCCAGTGAAAATTTTGTGTAAAAAATTTTGTGATTTTTTTTGTACTAATAGCACTGCTCTTTTAAAAAACCAATCACCGATTTTAGTTTTGCTTTATAAGCCTTCAAAAACTAAACTAAAACTGGTATTAATTGTTATTGTACCCAGCTAACTTATGGTTACATATAGTCATTTCATTACAATATTGTTTCTAAGTATAGTACTCCCTCCGTTCCACCCAAAGAGTCTATCTTTGAAAATTTTAATTGTTAAGTAGTATATAAGTACCATTGAAATTAGTCATAATTACAAAAATATTTAAGCATATTTAAGATGTTTATATCACATTTGGAGGATAGAGTTGAAAAGTTTATGGAGAGTGAAGACATAATTTTAAAAAGTGGACTATTAAACTGAAATATTTCAAAATAGTATAGTGGATTTTTTACCTAAAACGACGGAGCTAGGGAGTATAAATCTAAAAGGATGTTGAAAATGTCTCGATGCCAAGCAATATTGTTCTTCCATTGTTGAACCATGCTTTTGTTGTCCGTCTGGAACCCTTTGGAAAGAACCATGCCAGAGATCGACGTTGACTTGGTTCAAATTTCTGTTTTGAAATTGTTATCAAGCGTAGATCATCCTTAATTAGGGTAGATTATCCTTGGAATTGTCGCTGTTTTGTTGATCACAAGTTCCCTTTAGATTATTTCTGAGCGTATGTTAGAGGTTTTTAGCTGTAATAAATTTTTTTCTCAAAGTACAAATTTGTGGTTAAACTAGCAGTATTTATGACTTTGAGTTTGCATACTTGTTACTCCCTCCGTTTCAGGCAAAGAGTCCATTTTTTATTTTTTGCGGTCAATTTAGTTGAAATTTGACCAATAATTTATATATATATATATATTTATTTTTACAAAGTTATGAAAGTTGTAATATATAGTATTCTTAATGTAGTTTATGATTAATGAAATTTTATTTCCTAAAACATAAATAAAGTATGTAAAATTTTAATTTGATTTAGTCATATGTTGACTTTTAAAAAAGGAAAGTGGACTCTTTGTTTGAAACGGAGAAAGTATTAGCTAATGAATTGAGTTTACTTACTTTAGTTTTTTATCACGCCAAAAAGTGTTCTGGTGATCTGTCGATGTCTACGTATGCAACTAGTCTTTAGTCAGGATGCCCCAGCTCTCAATAGGCACAAGTTTTAGTGGGGCTTGTCCTCCGGTAGATACCTGTGATGAAAGTAAGCACCGTTAAGGAGCTGGACTAAAGCCCTCCGGTGATAGAATCAGTATATGGTGAGGTTAATGGTTTCCGGTGAGGATTCAGGCAGCTCTTTTGAGAGTGAATGCACTGAATGCTTTGGAAATTTGGTAGTTTTGTGTGTTGATTTGAACTTAGGTCATAAATGAAGGCTATCACCTTGTATTTATACTGGGGGAATGCTGGTTTGAGACAAGTTGGACTGCCAGGTGTCGGCCTGGGGTGAGCAGTCATGTGCCCATTTATGGCAGCCGCAATCTGCATTGATGAGCTTTAATGAGGATGTGACCTGCAATGATGTAGAAAATAGAACTTCTCTGGAAGTGATGTTGATCTTCTAGATGCAGCTTTACTTAGAGAGCAAGCTACTCTTTCATCCAATGAGACGCTGATTGGTGGCCCCGGGATGATGTAGTAGCACGTGGGCATTGAATGCGGCAGCTTTAGTTGACTTTCTTTACTTCCCGGGGTGGAGACCTCGGGATCTCAGCGTTGTAGCTCGGGACAAGGACCTCGCGAGCTCTTTGTGTTCGAAGTGGAAGGCGTGAGGGCTGTCCCGAGCTCCTTGGGGAGGTCGGGACGAGAAGGAGGGCATACGTACCCGGGCTCCGGGCTATAGTCCAAGCTCGGGGTCGAGGATTCTTTTCTTCCGGGCTTCAGATAATATTGGCCACGTATTCCGCTAGTATATACCACGTAAAAGCTGGATATTTTAGTATCTTCCGTTTTAAAATATGATTCGATACCGTTATTGTAATCAAAATCAGATTACTATAAAATCGAAGTCCCTAGTTCGGCAACCATTTTTATTTAGAGAAATCGGTCGTAACAACTTAGCAATGACTTTTTAGCTCCAAAGTAGTGAAACCAACACCATGCATCCCTTACTCTACTAGACATGTCAGAAATATTGTGTACAAATAAAGAAATATTAATTAAATTTTAGGTTTTTTTTTTTTTTTTGTGAAATACTCCACCCGTTCCTAAATTATTGTCATGTTTACTTTTTTGTTCATCCCAAAATAATTATTTTGTTTGAAAGTTTTCCTTTTAAAACAATATTTTTACCAATTTATCCTTACTTTTTTTTACTACTTTAATTATGAGTCACATGCACATGGATCAACGAGCTCTAGCTCAACTGGTACTACTCACTTCCCTTAACGGAGAGGTCGAGTATTCAAGTCTCACCAAAGACGACACCCTGGTACTTAAAAAAGGTTGGGTGAGTACGGAGAGGTCGAGTATTCAAGTCTCACGAAAGACGACGCCCTGGTACTTAAAAAAGGTTGGGTGTTTAAACCTCACCAGAGGCACAATTTTTGTTCAAGCCTCACCAAATTTCCATTTAGTACTGCTCACTAGCCTCACCAAATTTCCATTTAGTACTGCTCACTAGCCTCACCAAATGTCCATTTAGTACTGCTCACTAGCCTCACCAAATGTCCATTTAGTACTACTCACTTCTCTTAACAGAAAGATCGAGTGTTCAAGTAATACACCATAGTCACTCTGGTACTTCACTACTTTTAGCGGAGAGGTCGGATGTTCAAACAATTTATTCTAGTCATACCAAATGCATCATATAGTCTTAATTGTAACATTTCAAGGCATTAAATAATAATAATAATAATAATAATAATAATAATAATGGTTGGGGTAAGGTCTATGTCCCCTCCAACCTTTAGAAAGAAAAGAAAAAAAAAGACACATGCACTTGGGAATTAAAGTAAACTACACACTATACTAATATTAATAATCAAGTCTATTATTTTTTCTTAATCCGTGTGCCGGGTCAAATAAGATAATACTTTAGGGATGGAGGGAGTAATTGAGTAACTTTTTAAAATGCATTATCTCTTGTGAATAGGTGTTGCAGTAAGGTTTAATATATAATTTGGTCCCTGAACTTTAGACCTTTTCTTGATTCAATTCCCGAACTTTAACCTTTCATATTTTCGTCTATGTACTGCACTTTAAGCCTTACAATTCGTCCCTCAAGTGACGACCGTCACTTTACACGTTAATAAATGTATAAAATGCCCAAAATACTGACTTTGATTCCACGGTGAAAAAACCTGCTTAGCTGGAATTATTTTTTTTTTCCTAAATGTTTGCTTTGTTTCTTTTGATTCAACAACAATGGCTTCATCTTCAACAAATGGGTCAAATCCAAAAAGTACCAAATCTTTAACAATGGCTTCATCTTCAACAATAACCATTGAAGATTACTGCTTCTTAACGGCGACATAGACCTGGTTCTTCTCCGTAATGACTTGGATCTATCGCGTAACTTCAAGTCTCGGCCACGCATAACCTTGTCTTCATCTTCGTCGACGCCTTCTTCACGTCGATTTCGTCCAGATCTATTAACGGAATGAGTATTTGAGGTCGTTGGAGATGTGACGACAGCTTCATAGGTCAAATTTTACCGTTTAAGAAAAGCTCGTCGGCGAAACTCATTGATCTGGCTGCCGTGGTTCCATTCGTGGCGTTCCTTCCAAAAAACTCAAACTCGAAGGAGCTAGAGATAGACGGTGATGTTTGAAAAGGTGTGGAGGAAAAATTGGAGGAGGTGGAGAGGATGAAATGCATCAGACTAACTGGAGCGCTATAGAAGAAGCCGCTGGTGGGGCCACGGCCAGGGCTGGAAGAAGCACTGACGTATGAAGTAGAGCAAGCGTTGTCGAAGTCTGATAACTTTATTTATTCACTTAAGCTTCGCTCGCAATAATTTCCCCTCAAATTCTCTTTCTATATACCTCAAAATTGTTAACATTACTTCCCTTAAGCCTGATAACTTCACTTATGCGTTCACTATTTCGGCTTCGTCGAAACTAGGGTGTGAAAATTCTGGAATTTTGTTACATGGGTATGCAATTGTTAATGGGTTTTCGTAGGATTTATTTGTTGGGTCTGCTATTGTTGATATGTACCTCAATTTTGCAAAGGTTGGGTTGGGTATGCGCATAAGGTGTTTGATGTAATTACTGAGCCGGATACGGTGTTATGGAATACGATGATTTCTGGGTTTGTGAGGAGTGGGTGCTATGAGGATGCGGTAAGATTGTTAGAAATATGGTTGTGAAGGGGGCACGGTTTGATTCAACTATAGTGGCTGCTGTGTTAACGGCTGTAGCTGAGATGGGGGATTTGAGAGTGGGGACGATGATTCAATGTCTTATTGGTTTGCTGTGGGATTGTTTAAAGAAATGCTTGTTTCAGGGGGAAAAGTTACTTCGACGGAAAAGTTACTTCGATTACCCTTGGTGGTTTGATTCATGTGTTTTATCTGTTTGGTCATCTAGATCTTACAGGTGCGATCCATAGTTTTTGTCAAAAAAAATATATTAATTCTAACTAAGCATCGTTGTCCACTGTGGAATCTAAGTCAGCATTTAGTAAGAGCATTTTGGGCATTTCAGATATTTATTAATGTGTAAAGTGACGGTTATCACTTGAGAGACGAACTATAAGGTTTAAAGTGTAGTTTACAAACTAAAATAAAAAAAGGTTACTGCGCAGGGGATCCCTGCAAATAAGAACAAAGGTTACTATGCAGGGGATCCCTGCAAAGTCCCTCCGATGTGAGAATTAGCACTGTATATCAGAGAAAAAATAATGCTGATTGAACGAGCAAAAAATGTATATTTGCGCGTACCTTGTACTATGTCTCATAGTATTATTTATAAGAGAGTAGTGTTGCCCTAGATAATTTCAGGCTGTGACTGATACGATCAAATCCCGTAGTTTATGGGTAGAGGTAATGTATCCATTCTGGACCTATCAGTAAATCGGAGATAGTTTCGTGATACATTCGAAGATAGTTTCGTAAAATAATGCTCGAAGATAATTCGGGGATAGTTCTGTGTAATATATGAAGTGTACCGCAATGAGCAGCTCGCCCAAAGGAAGCAGCCCGCCCAAGTGAGCAGCTCGTCCTAGTGAGGCAGCTCGTCCGAGGGCTACTTGGATATTGTCATTTTAACATCGGTATAATTTTTGGGTAGTTCAGTAGCCCCCTACTCTTTGTTGTGTGAGTGTGCTCAGACCAAAGAGTATACTTTTTAGCTTTTAATTGAACCCCGAACTTATTCCAAACACCTTTATACCAGTGAAGCAGGGCACTAAATACGTCTCGCCCATTGAGTATGCGGCCCGCCCTTTTATTCATATAAAACAGCTCGGCATTGCAATATTGAAACTTAGGGTGTGAGCTTGTTTGACCAATGTTTGCCTTGGGAACCGTGTGAAACAAATGATAAGACTAGTTACTGTAATACTCCATCCCAATGATGACATAGTCCAACTCGCCACTGATGACAATCCAGCCCGCCTTTATTGTTGCTATTACTGTGCAACTTCCTTGGTAAGATAACTTTTTGGATCTCTTTGAAAGCACAGCTTTATGAGAACCAAATTTCCTTGGTCTGCCAACTACTCAGCCCGCCCTTGCATTAACATTAAGACTCGGGGTGCGAGTTTTTTTTTTGTACTTACAGCCCGCCCCCATGCTGCTCATACTACAACTTGAGAACTTTTTGAATCTTTTTTAATGGAAGCAATGCTTTTATCAGAATAAAAATGTCACTTTGCCAACTAGGCCCGCCATTTGATGAGGAGGACACGTGGAAATATTGTCTTATCCTTAAATTTTTTTTGTCTATTAGTTTGACTTTTTTGGCATTGTCGGTGCTCGTCAAAGGTCTTATCTCTAAACTTTTTTTTTGCGTAGTAGCTTAAATTTTTTGGCATCATGGGTACCCATTAAGGGGTCTTATCATTAACCTTTTTTATTTTTTTTTCCTATTGGCTTGAATTTTTTGGCATCATGGATGCCCGTCAAGGGTCTTATCCTTAGCCTTTTTTCTTGCCTATTGGCTTGAATTTTTTGGTGGGTGCCCGTCAAGGGTCTTACCCTTATCTTTTTTTTCTTGCTTATTGACTTGAATTTTTTTTTTTTTTTTGGTGCTCCTCAAGGGACTTATCCTTAGTTTTTTGTCCGGCCTATTAGCTTGACTTTTTTGGCATTGTGGGTGCCCGTCAAGGGTCTTATCCTTAACCTTTTTGTTGTTGATTTTAACTTTTTTGCCCGCGTGATTCCTTACGTTTTATCAACAATGCTTTAAAATGTTCAAAATATACACACATATAAAATAAAAGCACGTCTTATTGATAATAAAATTTTTCCAAATACACAATAAGTTGATTGAGACTATTTTTGCTATCAAGCTTAACTGAATCATTCTCCGCGATCACTCCCTTTGTGTCCCGCGTTGTTTGTTTCTTCCTTCTTTTTCTCATTTTTCACCGGTGCCTTGGCACTACCTATCCTTTGGGCTAACTGAAAAAGCTCTACCCTGTTCTCAGTCGGGCGAGCAAAGAATTCAGTTTTTAGATTATTGGACGCTAAGCCTCCTTCAAAACTTCCTGATCAGAAATATTGCTTATTTGGTCCTGGACACCCTTGAACCTCTTCACAAATGCTAGGATGGATTCCCCGGGCTTCTGCTTCACATTGCTTACCTCGCTTCTTGCCTTAGGTAATGTGCCCACTGTTCCGAATTCCCTCATAAATACTCTCTGCAAATCTGGCCAACTTTTAACTGAGCCCTCAAATAAGTTGGCGAACCACGTAGCAGCCTTACCATGTAGAGTACCCACGAAAGCTTTGCAAATGATTGTGTCGTTCGTGGTAAGCAGTGCCAACTTCATCTCAACGATCGCGTGCACTGGTTTACTCATCATACCCGTTAAAAGTGGGATACATTATAGTTGGGTTAGTGGAAAATCACGGATCCATCGTGTAAACGGCTTGAAGCGGGTACCAATAAGTGTTATCTTGGCCTTCTCTATTTCAATGGCCTTCAAGCCGCCTTCTTAGATCCTGGACTTAATCCTGGGAGGGCCTGCTGGCCTCCTGAATTTTTTACGGTTTCCTTTTAAGCGATCTCCCCCATTTCGGACTTGCTGACCTGCCCCTCTTCAGGGAATACCCATATGACATTGTAACTCGGCTTCGAGGAGATTTTGATCGACTCGATTTTCGCCCGCTATGTCTTTTGTGAGGGTTTGAATCAGATTCCCCCTCGCAACTTCTTTCCCGTGCGGTCCTTCTCGCTGCTTCATTTATGTGACATCATGGGTCATAAAGTCTGTGCCGGATACTAATCCTGCTTTGAAAAGGTGTCTGTTCTCCCATATGTCTGGTCTTTCTTCCTTCTACTGTTCTCCGCTCAGAACGACCAACCCCCATACCTGAGTGTCCTCTCTCAGGTTTCCTGTTAGGGCCCCATAACCCACTTATGGTAATTGCTACCACCTTAGTAGGCTGGGGTTCTGGTGTCTGGGAACCCAACAGTACAGCCAGAATGAGTACCTCAGCCTGACCCATTGATCGCAAGAGCTAGTTATTCAGCATTATCTAGACAAGCGTGGCTGTCTGCACCTTAAGTGCTCTGCCTAGACGGTCGGATCAACCTCGGGTGGCATGTATGTACTGGTGGTCGCCCAACGCGTATCCAACAGATCATACGCCCCTGCTTGTGGTTCTACCGCTTTCTTACTTGCCCGGGCACCCTTGCCCTTAGAGGGTTTTTTCCCAGCAACCTCCTTGTGATTCCTCAAGACATGCAAAGTTTCCTCCGCCTGTGAGCCACATTGTGTCGGTGCAGCTGCGGTGGGATTTGGTACTTTATTAGTCGTTCCCATTTCCTCAATCGTGGGCTGAGTGAGATTGTTGTCAGTGTCGGTAGTTGCTGCGTCAATTGTCATAATCACCGGAGTTTTATAGGTTTGTTTAGAATATCTGGGCTTTCTAACGTTTCCCGGCAACGGAACCACTGATGATGCCGAATTTTGCACCATGGTCCTGATAGGAATTTGCTCCGGTGAAATGACTTGTAGCTGGCCTGAAAATAAGAACAAAGGTTACTGCGCAGGGGATTCCTGCAAAGTCCCTCCGGTGTGAAAATTAGCACTGTATATCAGAGAGAGAATAATACTAATTGAGCGATATCAGAGAGAGAATAATACTAATTGAGCGAGCAAAAAGTGTATACTTGTGCGTACCTTGTAATATGTCTCATAGTATTATTTATAAGAGATTAGTGTTGCCCTAGATAATTTTAGGCCGTGACTGATACGATCAAATCTCATAGTTTACGGGTAGAGGTAATGTATCCATTCTGAACTTATCAGTAAATCGGAGATAGTTCCATGATACGCTCGGAGATAGTTCTGTAAAATAATTCTGCAATGTGCTCGAAGATAATTCAGGAATAATTCCGTATAATATATAAAGTGTACCGCAATGAGCAGCTTGTCCTAGTGAGGCAGCTCGTCCGAGGACTACTTGGATATTGTCTTTTTATCCTCGATATAATTTTTGAATAGTTCAGTTAAAGTTCGGAAACTAAATTAGGAAAAGGTCAAAAGTTCACGACCAAATTATATATTCCCTCCGTCCCTAAATTATTGTCTTTTTTTTCTTTTTTGTCAATTTTAAAATAATTATATTGTTTAAAAAATTTTTTTAGGATATTACTTTTATTATTTTATCTTTATTTTTTTTTACTTTAATTATGAATCATATACACATATATATTAAAAAAATTATATATTCTATTAATATTAATAATTAAATTAATTTTTTTAATTTATACTAAATTAAATAAGACAATAATTAAAGTAGGAAGGGAGCATTAAGTTAACCTTGCAGTAACTTAAAAGTGGAATCACATAGTTAAGGGTGTTTATATGGGATGTGATAGGTAGCAAGTGTTTGAAACTTTGAGGTACAGCAGGGGGGAGGGGGGCAGTACCCCAAAACCAAAAAGGTCAAATTGTTAAGTGGGGGGTGGATAGGGATGGATGGATGGATGGATGGATGGATACTGGTTAAAGGCTCTGAAGTCAGAACAGAGATGAAAAAGTTAAAGTAGTATGTGAGACAGAGAGAGAAAGAAAGAGAGAAGCCACTGTAAAAAAGGTTGGAAAAAAAAATAAAAACCGTACAATCATCTCATGATCCTGCCCTGCCCCTGACCCTGACCCTGACACTGCCCTTTCAGAAACCAACTCTTACAATCTTTAAAATACTATTATTTTCACAGTTCCATAATAAGTGCTTTTTAGAACATTTTAAAATAATTAACCTTTTTTTATTTGTGAGTTAATTAAAAAAATAAGTTAATTTTATTAATTTAACATCAGTAGTGATGAAATAAAAAATACAGTAATGTTTTTTCCGTTGTTAAATAATTATTTTATTTTATCTAACACACAAATTAAAAAAATTAATTAATTTTATTATAAATATTAAAATATTACGTATTTTACTTTAAAGTCCATTTGTAAATGAGATTCATCATTAAAGTGACAACAAAATTAAGGATAAAGTAGTACTTTGTCTGTTCTTAAATTATTATCTTTTTTTTTATTTTTAAATAATTATTTTGTTTAAAATTTTACTTTTTAAAATATCATATTTATCATTTTACTCTTACTTTTTCTCCTTATTTTAAATATGAGTTACATACACATGGGCATTAAAAAAAACTATATACTATATTAATATTAATAATCACGTCAATTATTTTTTCTTAATCCGTATATCGGATCAAACAAGATAATAATTTAAGGACGGAAGTAGTTTTTATGTAAAATGAAAGTTTAAAAATTAAACAAATATTTTGAAATGAACAAAAAAGAAAAATAGAGGAGTTATTCAGAACATAGGGAGTATAAAGTTATATATTTTTTCAAAATGGAGCATATAAACGTTTAGGAGTCGTTTGATAGCCAGAATTAAGGGCGGATAAGATTAATAAACCAAATTGTTGGACGTTTGATACGCAATAAAAGATCGGAATTAAAAAAACAAGCTATCCAGATAAAGTCCTTATCCCTCACTAATAATATCAATAGAGAAGGTGGTATTATTAGCGTCCTCACTAAAAAAATACGTAACTAATATTTTTAATCACAAAACTACCCCTAATATATAAGTGAGCATTAATAGTACGGGCACTAATAGTATCGAAATTGATAATACTCCTTAATACTTATCCCTACCCAACTATCAAATAATTAGTACTCCCTCTGTCCCTAAATTATTGTCTGGGTTGACCCGGCACACGGATTAAGAAAACTCAATTGACTTGATTATTAATATTAGAATAGTATTGAAATATTGTGTTGTTTCCTTTAATGCCCATGTGTATGTGGCTCATAATTAAAGTAGGAAGAAAAAGTAAGGGTAAAATAGTAAAAGTGATGTTCTAAAAAGGAAAGTTTTAAACAAGACAATTATTTAGGGACGGACGAAAAAGGAAAGGAAGACAATAATTTAGGGACGGAGGAAGTATTTTAAAACAAAAAATATTAGTACGTATTAATTTCCCGTTCCCACCCACCTTAGCTTGTCAATGGATCGAATATGCATCGGATATAGATATATTCAAATTCGATCAGAAATCTTATATTACCAATCTGATCCACTAACCGGACGGATCAAATGTGTGTCAATATCTATCCGAATTCGTTACTAACAACATATATTCATGATTAATGTATATACTATGTATGTGTATAATAATATATATTCTCTCCGTTCCAAGTAAAGAGTTAACTATACTATTTTGAAATGTTTGACTTAAAGAGTCCACTTTCAAAAAATTATGCTTACAATTTTTATAATCTTTCATCTTTATCCTCTACTTGTGTTGTAATCATCTTAGTTGTGCTTAAGTATTTTTGTAATTATGACCAACTCTAATTACACTAATATATCTCTTAATAATTAGATTTTTCAAACGTAAATTTTTTAGGTGGAACGGAAGGAGTACGTTATTTTTGGATCAGATCAAGTTTTTGATGGATCGAATATATATAAATTCATATCCGATCCACCAAATAAACAGATTACTCCCTCCGTACTTAAATTATTGTCTTTCTTTCCTTTTTTGTCCATCCCAAATAATTGTCTTGTTTGAAAATTTTTCTTTTTAGGATATTACTTTTACCATTTTACCCTTACTTTTTCTCTTACTATAATTATAGGTCACATACACATAGGCATTAAAAAATTACACATTATATTAATATTAATAATTAAATTAATTATTTTTAATTAATTCGTGTACCAAATCAAATAAAATAATAATTAAGGGACGAAAGGAGTATTAAAGTCGAATTGAATTTAAATTATTGAACCATTATATAAATTCATATCTAAAATTTTGCATCGGATACAAATCAAATTCTAAACAAAAACTATCCATACGCCCACCCTTTGTTTTACTACCTCCGTCTTTTAATTATTGTTTTGTTTAATTCGATAAATGGATTAAAAAATAATTAATTTGATTATTAATATTGATATAATATGTATTTTTTAATAATTATGTGTATATAATTTATAATTAAAGTAAAAAAATAAAAATAAAATAATAAAAGTAATATTTTTAAAATAATTTAAAAAAAATAATTATTTTAAAACAGATAAAAAAAACAATAGGTTAGGGAGGGTGGAGTAGGTTTTATAGATCCTTTTGCTCATTTATTTTATGGGTATCCCTTGCAACCTCTGGCTCTAAATATATTTTCTTGTCAGACAGACAACAGCTGCCATAAAGGCAGAGAGCATTGCAGCAGCAGCAGATGCAACAGTGAGAGGTGCAGTCTGCAGTCATAATATTTAGCACGGTACACACACTAGTCTAGTCAGGAGAGAGAAAGTCTGAGTCATCTATCTCATTTAGGTTTTGTCTATATATATTTTGTAATTTAGTTATTTTTTATTTCTAAAAACTGTACATTTTTTAGTCAGACATAAAGGGTAGTTTGGACATTTACTAAGATAAAAATGTCCAATATACCCCCAATCCCCAATTTAAGCTATTTTCTCTCTCCTAGGTCATTTCCTCTCATTTTTGCCTCTTTTCTATGTCGTTTCCTCTCCTGGGTAAGTTTTCTATACGGTCATCATGTCTGAAAATAACGCTTGATTTCATAGCAACAACAGCCGTTCTATTTCCTCTCATCCTCCTCCTACAGACCATCTCTGTTTCTTCGTCATACTTCTTCTTCTTCCTATTTTTCCAATGTCAACAGGACGATAAAGTTGTCATTTTCTCGCTCCTACTCTACCCTCTCTCTCTCTCTCTCTCTCTCTCTCTCTCTCTCTCTCTCTCTCTCTCTTGCCATTTTGATAAATTTCTTGTTTTTTTATTGCTCTATATATGAAGTATGCATCACACTCAACACTATATTTTATTAACTATTTTTTGAGCAAAATATTTCATAGTTGTTTCCTCCTTTGCTCAGATTTGGGTATGAGTAATATTTCTTGGTGCTGATTGCCTCTCACTTTTCTTAAATTTTGAATTTTTTGTTAAATCAAATTTGGGCTTGATTTTATTTTATTTTGAATAAAAGTAAGATCTTCAGTCCACCATCCTTCAATTGAATCCATAGGTTGTGAATCAAAGCTCCATTTAAATTGAATTCTTTGAAATTAAGGGAATGAATTAAATTGAATTGAATGATGGATAAAACTGTGTGGCATACGTAAGACGAAAATCATGAAATCAAAAGGGATCTCTCTCTCTCCCTTGCTATTTGTCTGTATAAAACCTAAAGATCCAAACAAAATCTCAATTCGAGGAGGGGGGGGAGGACGAGGACGAGGAGCCTTTAGTTTTTGGGTTTGATTTTGAATTTTTGACGCATGAACAATTGGGTTTGAGCAACTGGGAACGAGAAGTCATTTAAGCGACTAAGGGGTCATGCCTTGGTCGTTTAAACGACTCACTTAGATTCACTTACTACTCATTAAGGGTATGTAAGACATTTTTACATAAATAAATGACAAAAATACCCTTAAATACCTTTTGAGGCCGGCCCGAATCAGGCCATATAGCACGGTCCTAAAAATTAATCTTGAACTTCCAAATGTAAGAATACCTTTGGAATAGTAAAAACAAAATACTCTCTCCTATTAAGATCCCCTCCCTCCCTGCACAGTTGCACTAGTTCATCCATTTAATAAACAAGAGAGAGAGAGAGAGATGAGAGAGAGAGGTGGCAGAATTCAGAAATATGAACAGAGAGCCATTAGTTTTATCCATGTACAGAAGATTCTGCAACCCAACTGGTCCCTAAATTAAACATTTACCAACCTAGCCACTACTACTAGTAAAGTACTACTCCTACTAAGTACTCCCCCCTCTCCTCTTTTCTCCTCTCCTCTCCAAGATTGAACACTCGCTCCCTTACACTTTCAAAATTCAATCTTGTGTTCTTAGTTTATTTGTTTTTTTTTTTCTGGGAATATATAGTTTGATAATAAATGATGAGTAGTGGAGCAACAGCAACAAGGAGCAAGTTTCCATTCACAGCAACACAATGGCAAGAACTCGAACACCAAGCTCTTGTCTACAAATACATGATCTCTGGCATGCCAATCCCACCTGATCTCCTCTTCACCATCAAAAGAAGCTTGGACTCCTCCAACCTCCTCCTTCATCACCACCCTCATTCCAGTAAGTACACTTTCTATTTCACTTATACCATCACATATTACCAATTATTCATATCATTTCATACATGGAAAAGGGTAAAAAAGTAAATTAAAACAACCCAGAAATCAAGGTGTGGGATTTTGTCATCCATAATCTATCTATATATGGGTTCACCCTTGTTGTGTCAAAAAATAACTGATTTGGTGGAAAATGGTGAGGAAGCATCTCTTTTTTGCTGTTTGTTTACCAAAGCAGAGTACAAACTCTAATGCACAAGGTACGACCTGGCCAACAGTGAAGTGAGGAGAGAATTGAAAGAAGTTGATGTGTGATTTGATGTTGGTTTTTTCTTGTTTCTTGTTTAGCAGCAGTGGGATGGAATGGTTTCCAGATGGGATTTGGGAGGAAAATAGACCCAGAACCAGGGAGATGCAGAAGAACAGATGGCAAGAAATGGAGATGCTCTAAAGAAGCTTACCCTGATTCCAAGTATTGTGAGAGACACATGCACAGAGGCCGCAACCGTTCAAGAAAGCCTGTGGAAGTCAACTTGTCAACGACAACCCCAACCCCAACTTCATCTTCAGCTACTACCACTAATAACCATACTCCAACAACACCACCAATACCCAGTTCATCTATCACAAAATCCCCAAATTACCCTCCCTCAATTTCCTCTGATTCTCCCCAACTCCATAACCATAACCATATATGGAGTACTAATAATAGTAACAGCAACCCCTTCCTTTATTCCAATTCATCCTCCTCTAGGCCCCTTGGCTTTCCCAATTTGTCACATCAAGACCCTTTTCTCTTGGAATCTGCTTCTTATTCTCACCCTGACAAAGATTACAGGTATGTATGTTTCTATCATTACTACTTCAAGTTTACTTGTATACCAATTGGCTAGAGATAGGGCTGAAACTCTGTTTTGACTTTTATGGCATATAAGCATGGTGATATATGAGTGTTAATTGAATGACTGATAGGAATCTCATTTTTATTGATTATAAATTAGAAGAAGCAGCTATGGGCATGGGATGAAGGATGAGGTAGATGAGCATCCATTCTTCTCAGAGATTTCAGGGTCAACAAGGAGTGTGTCTGATTCTTGGCACTTGGAGCCACTGACAATGGGGTCTTCAAAACAGAGGACTTGCTCTGACATCCAAAATGGCTACTCTTACCTCCAACAAAAGCAAGATGAGCAGAAGCATTACTATCATGACATGGGGGGCTTGAAAGTGGAGAGAGAAGATGAGCCTCAGAAAGTAATGCACCATTTCTTTGATGAATGGCCACACAAGAACAATGATTCCTCCTTCACAACCCAGCTCTCAATCTCCATGCCCATTTCTTCTCATGACTTCTTCATGACCCATAATGGTAAAAATTTCATGAATTTCACCATGCCCATATAAGCTTCAATTTATTAATGTTCTTGAACTAAATAGATTTTTATTTCCTGTGCTTTTTGCAGATAAATAAATGATAGTGGGGTTTCTGCATCAAATGCCAAATACAAGTACACTATTGAACTTACAGAGTGGTGGGTCAGTGAGTTTTATGAGAGTGAAAACTTGATATGTGTTCTTGTTCTTTTAGGGAGGGGGTGGTTTGTGTGTGTGTGTGTGTGTGTGTGTGTGTGGGGGGGCGCTAACTGTGAAATCAATCAGTTAAAAGAGCATAATTATGTGTGTGGAAATTTAATTTTTTCCACATTGAAATGTATTGTACTTCTGCTTGATCTCTATTCCTTTTTCTAGGTAAATTTTGTTTTGATTAAGTTAGGGTGGGTGGGTCAGCATAAATCTGAGATTTTTTATTTGGCCCCCCTAGTCTCTCTCTGTGTATATGATTTTCACAAGTAGATGATGATGACATGTTGAACATGTTTTTGGCTTTTTTCTATTTGGTTTCTTTTTTTCCAGCATTTGTTTGTTTAAATCTTTTTGATTCACCCTGAAAATTCTCAGGTTTTTTACCCTATGTCTATTTCGCCCGTGTTTGAAAAATCGGACTAGGTGTACCCGAAACGTTGCGACTAGTGTTAAATTGGACAAAAAATTATCATCGTAAAAAATCGACTGTCTAGGCACCCAATCGATTTAGAATTTATTAAAAAGATTTTTGATGCAGTTTTGGTTTTTGCTTAAAACTTCAAAAAAAAAAAAAAAAATTAGGGATCAATCGGTCTCTTCTTTCTTCTCTTTTTCGTCTCCATTGCTCTTTTTCGTCTCCATTGCTCAAATCTCAATTTTAAATTATTGTAGTATTGCTATTTTATTTTAAAATTTAAATTTTGGAGTTTACAATGATATTATTAAATTTGATTTTAATTTTTAACTTTAAATTTTGTAATATGATTATTATTTTTAATTTAATTTATCATATTTAATTATTTAATATTATTATAACATGTATTGTATGAATTTAATGCTATAAATTGTTGCGTACAGCGGAAAACTAGCAAACAAATTAACAGAGTATAATAGGATCAATTACAAAGAAGAGAGATTGGGGTCAACGGACTGACGAAATTTTATTAGAGGCTCACTCATTGTCCATATCTTTTAGGTATACAACTATTTATAAGGAAATAGAAAATCCTAAAATCGTTGCTATGCGGACGCATAATGTGGCCGCATACGACTTACAAGATTTTCATGCGGACGCCCTATGCGGCCACATGGTTTCCAGAAACTATATGTGCACGCCTTATGCGGTCGCATAGATTCCAGTATGCCATGCGGACGCTCTATGCAGCCGCATGCCTTCCAAAAATTCGAATAGTCCGCATGCACATGTTAACTTCCGTTAATTTTTTTAACGTCCGTCCGTCCCAGGGGTGAAACTGGGACAAATGGCAACATTGGATACTGAAATGGGACAAAATGGAATATAGGTAGCAAATTAAGATTTGGTGGATACTTTGGGGGGAAAATTGTAATTTGGCCTATAAAAAATTTACAGCAGAGCACCTTGTATTATGATTAATTTCAAAAAAAAATATTGCACATAACATGTACATGTCACAACTTAACGAGCGAATGATAACGGATGTTATTTTAGACCTTTTATTTAGTACAAATTGGAACATTGGATACCAAATTGCTAAAATTAAAATTTGGAGTCTAAATTTGAAACTAATGTTAGTCTTCGGACTCTAAAATGCTATTAACTTAAAATTCAATGATATTGCCCAAGGATGTTCAAGGTCAACAAGAATGTGGTAATGAGATCTAGTAAGATAGTTCTCTCACCATGATATTTGCTACTTCTTTTTGGTTCCCTTAAAGAAGTTACATCTAGCTTACATTGGAGCTATACTTGACAATTAAAAAGACAAAATTGAGTTGTTTATGTCAAAAAAATTTTATGGATAAGTTACAGACATCTCCCCTCAACTAGAAGTTAAATTTGAATTGCTTCCTTCAACTATCAATTGAAACAATGTGCCCTCTCAACCATCACATTTTATTTAATTGCACTTTTATTTAAGTATTGTCGTTTAGATTAACAAAAAATACACACATGAGACTCACCATCTTTAGGTATTTATTTTTCAACCATAATGTTATTTTAATGTTTCAATAGACTATCTTACCCTTGATCATAAGTAATTAATATATCTATATAGGTAAATTACAAATAACCTCCTCAACACCTGAAGAGCGTTATGGTCAAAAAAATTGTGACTCTCAGTTGAGCATTTTTCGTCAACTAGAATGGTAGTATCTAAATAGAAGGTCCGATTAAAGAAAATGTAATAGTTGAACATATTGCTTGAATTGATAATCGAGGAAAGCAATTCAAACATAACTTATAGTTGAGGTGGGTTATTTATAATTTACCCATTTTTATTCTATATTCATTTCAAGGTTTGTGCCCTATAGGATCATCTCAAGATGACTTTTCTTGGAAGTCTTTTCAATAAGAAAACCAGCTAAAAAAGAAAAGGAAGAGATGTAGAGCTCATGACAGTAAATTTTCATAAATGCTAAATACAACACCCCGAAAGTGCTAGATACAACACTTTTCTTGCAAAAATATCATTTTGCCCCTCATTTGATTTAATGAGTATTTACACCAAAACTACCCTCAATTTTGTATTTAGCTCAAATGGACCCCCTAGGGGTAGAATTTAGGATGGCCGTCTAGGGGTGGCTTCTCTTTCAATTAAGGCCACCTAGGGGTGGTGGTTCTACCAACTTCCGTTAAAATTTTAACGATTTCATTAACTTTTTAACTAAAATGTTAATTTTAGGGGTTGAAAGTGTAAAAAAAATTGATAGAATAATGGATGGCCGCCTAGGGGTGGTGGATGTTTGGAATATGCTCGCTTAGGGGTGGGCGGTCTTGTCAAAAATTTTATTTTTTTTTTCATTTATAACATGGGCAAAATAATAAATTCATCGGAGGTGTTTTATTTAGTGCTTTTGGGGTGTTGTATTTAGGGCATCTCTAAATTCTATCAATGCTTTGTCCTTGTAACAAATGACACAGTTCAGTACTATGACAATGGAAATTGGATTGGGCGCATGTATACCCAATTTCGCAAAAAAAAAATTACAAAAATATATATTATAACACAATAATAACAACAACAAAATATAATTTAACATAAAATATGTCGAAAACATACCTTATTTGAAGAAAATTTTGAGAAAGCTGGAGATAGAGTAAAATTTTAGAGAGAGAAGTGAGGGATTAAGTTGAAACTTTTTTATATATAGAAGACAAAGGCAAGTTAGTAATTTTGTCGGGATCTGCTTACAGTGTATAATAGGAGTTGTGTTTAGCACCTCCCTTTTAATATTCTCAATGTAGTATTTCTTAAGGGCTCGTTTGGTAGCTAGGTAGGGATAAACATATTATTAATCCATGTACTATTAGCGCCCTCGCTATTAATCCGCATTTATATACCGAGGATAGTTTTGGGATTAAAAATATTAGTCACATTTTTTTTTAGTGAGGGCACTAATAATACCACTCTCTCCCTTGATATTATTAGCTAGGGGATAAGGACATTATCCTAATAGCTCATACTATTAGTCCCGACTGCTATTGTATATCAAACATCTGACAATTCTGCTTATTAATTCTATCCGACCTTAAAATAACGAGTCTATCTTGTTTTTTACCTCAAAATTAATAAAGGTATTATAAAAAATTTATTTTAAAAAATTCTAAAAATAGGAAATACTTTTACTTAAATTCTCTCTCTCACACACACAAAAACACACACAGAGCACAGTTACCTATGTTTTGATTTTGTAAAACACACACAAGAAGTCACAGGGAATTGAGTGCCTGCCTGCAGACGTGGTCGGATCAGCCGCACAACCTAGTAAGATTTTGTCCTAATTTCATTTTTTTTAGCCAAATTAAACTTCTTCTTATTTTTTAAACAAAAATTTAAAGGTAATTTTTAAATTTTTTTCAAAATTAAAAAATGTATAATTTGAATTACTTTTTAAGTATTACAAATTACGTATTTTATAATTTTAAAAAACTTCTAGATTGCCTCAAAAAGTAATTTAGAAATGAATAGAGTTTTTTTTAATAAAATGTAAATGTAAACAAGTAAATAAAATAATAAAAATAATACTTCATCTGTTCCTAAATTATCGTTATATTTTGATTTTTTTTGTAAAACATAATGTTTTTTAAATATAAATTTAACGTATATTATTTTATTTTTTCTAAAGCATAAAAAACGGATTTCATAATATTTTAAAAGTACTACGAATTACTCATTTTATAATTTTGAAGAAAATAAAATAATGTGTCGAATTTGTATTTGAAAAATATTTTATTTGATAAAAAAATCAAACAAGATGATAATTTAGGAATGAAGGAAATATAGATAAACCTTTATTTTTGCAGAAATTTTTTTAAAAAAGTTGTCGATTCTAGCGCACGACAATATTCTTTAGCCTCTCGCTACAAATACTTTGAAAAATAATTTTAAAAAATAAGACTTCTATTTGGGAGGTAATTACAATCAATTTTGGCTTATATGTATCTTAAGAACTTATTTTAAGGACCTAATTATGATAAATTTATTTTGATAACCATCTATTTTATTAATTTATAAATTTCAAATAGGCCTAAGAAAAAATTTAACTCCCTCCGTCTCTTAATTATTGTCTTGTTTGATCCGGCACACGGATTAAGAAAAAATAATTAACTTGATTATTAATATTAGTATAATGTGTAATTTTTTTTAATGTTCATGTGTATGTGGTCCATAATTAAATTATGAAAAAAAGTTAAGAGTAAAATGGTAAAAATGATGTCCTAAAAAAAAGTTTCAAACAAGATAATTATTCTAAAACGGACAAAAAAGTAAAGAAGACAATAATTTAGGGACGAAGAGAGTATTATTTTTTGGGACGTTCTAAAATAATTGTCCCATTTCTCAATTTAAAAAATTTCTTATGCAAATTATCCATATTATTCTTATAAATTATAAAATGATAAAAGATAAGTAACGAACTAATTTGACACTACTAATAAATATTTTAAATATTCAAGAAAAATAATATAAAACTAAATAAATTTTCTAAAATTCATATAAAAACACTTACTCCCTCCGTCCCTAAATTATTGTCTTGCTTTTCTTTTTCGTCCGTCCTAAAATAATTGTCTCGTTTGAAAATTTCCTTTTTACGACAACACTTTTTCTTTTTCGTCCGCCCTAAAATAATTTATTTTTATAAATTATAAAAGGAGTATTTTGAATTCATTAGAACCCGTTTGTGCAACATTTTTCAAAATAGTTGCAAATAAGAGCATCTTCAATGTCGATGTAAATGTGAAAAAAAATAGGTGCCACCTAAGATTAACATTTTCTTTGGAAAAAAAATATTTTCAATGCAAATGTGAAGAAGTCTTGTGAATATGACATGATAATAAAATTTTTTCATATTGTGGATGAGAATGTAAATTTTTTACATTCTAATTGAGGGTGTGGAGACTTGTTAGTCATTATTTTTTAAATTAAAAAATAACTAAATCTCATCTCTCTATTTACTTTAGTTGTGAGACTCATGCTATATGAGATTAAATTTATATTTATATTGAAGAGGCCTCTTTTAATTAAATGTAAACAAAAAATAAAAAAATACATATATTATTAAAAGTATTAATTATCTACAAATATGTCGTATCAAATTCACAATTATATTGGCGATGCTTGCAGCTCCATTTAGTGCGAGTTTATCTATCGTGTTACTAGGCTTTGCTAATAAAAACCGTACAACGCCTACTGTGCTTGGCAGAGACGCAACGAGACGAACTCCTGCAACTGCAAGTCTGCAACACCAGTCACCTCCGTAGGAGTGGTGGAGGTCCACTCTCTTTGTCAGATTGTTCAGACTGTCAGAGCTTGAACAGGCGAGTGGAGTTGAGAGTGAGGGTCAGTCGGTCACTAAAACCTGACTCTGACTTTGGCAAGCATGAATCACCCCTCACTCTCTTTCTTTTTTCCATTTTTAAACCGGATCTTTCTACCCTCCCCGAAACGTTGCCGTTTCCTAATCCTCTTGTAGAGTAGATCTTTTCCCTCACTAATTTTAATCCTTTGGACTACACATGCTTTCTTGACTTTATTTTACATATATATATATATATATATATATATATATATAGAGAGAGAGAGAGAGAGAGAGAGAGAGAGAGAGAGAGAGAGTGATTTTTGGTAATAATTTCCAAAAAGTATTTCAATTATAGTCATTATGCAAATAATTAATATTAATAGAATATGAAAAATTATTAATTACTAGTAGTGTTAATTATTAAGATAGTTCTTGTAATCAATCTAATTCAGCCTTTTTCCCAATTCTTTGGAATAAATTACATAAATTATTTTTTGTCATTCAATTCGGTCTAAAATAAGGTTATTAAACAAACCTCGCTCATGCGTATCCTTCTTATTACAAATGTCCATGTTACCTTTGGTCTTTCTCTTTCGTATTTGTAATCTGGTTAATATTAATATACTCGCACTTTCTAATGGGTGCACTAATTGGTTTACGTTGTATTTGTCAAAGTCATTTTAGGCAATTTTTTCTCATTTTATCTACTCCCTTTGTTTCAAAGTATTTATCGTTTTAGCACAAAGAATTTGTTTCAAAATGATTGTCGTTTTAGGTTTCTAGTGTATGTTTTGTCTAATTTATCATTGTCTTTTCACAAGTTCCAACAATTAATCATCTCTTCATTAAATAATTTATCTTCTCCCAATAATTATCTCCTTCTAATTTAACTTATCAACTACTCCTAGCACAAAAATTAAACATATTTAATAAAAGTATATTTGTTAACTTATAAAATTTCTTAATATGTGTGTACAACTCTAAAACAATAATCTTTTTGAAGCAGAGTAAGTAATGTTTAAGCATTCAAAACAGTCAAGCATTTTCTCTACTTTATAATCATTGATAGCATTCGTGATTCCTAATTATTGAATGTTTCATTGATTACACACACCTACAAGAGAAATCGGTCCTTGTTTAAAGGACATTATCACTCAAACACTGGTCAAAAATATTTTTTACATGAAATATAAGAGATCAAGTTAGATATTCACTTAGATACTCACAGAAGATCAAGAATAATGCAATCTTACCTAGTAATATACTAGTGAAAAAACAGTGCATATTCAAAATTCAAGATTAACCACTTTGGTAATGAATGTAAAAACTTTTTACGATGTAAGCTACTTTTAACTTCTATCTCGCTTACTTATTATTCACTAGTTAAGTGCACATGTTGTTAATGAATTTTTTAAAGTGTTTTGTTAGTTGCTTTATTTTTTTATTTATTTTTAATTGTTGAGTTCTTTTTGTATTTTTTTCATCTTTGCAGAGTTATTAGATTTATAAATTAAGTTGTTGCTTTTTTTTAGTAATTTTTTTTTCCTTCATTTAGAATGTATGTTTTTTATCATTGGATAGCAACTAATCCTACTTCTTTGTCTTTTTTGTTGGTTATTTTTTATCTCTCTCTTTTTTAAAAAAATTTATTCTTTTTAAAAAATACATGACTCGCTTTTTTTTTGTTTTCCAAAAATATATTTGTATCATATGAATATTTAATTTATATTTATTAAAACTATAATACTTATTTTTTATATGATCAAAATAAGTTAGTGACCATCCTAAAAAAATTCAGTACAATAGAGTTCCTATATATATATATATATATATATATATATATATGTGTGTGTGTGTGTGTGTGTGTGTGTATGTGTGTGTGTGTTTATATTTTTATTTGTATTAAATTAATGAAATTTTATTTTCCCCAGGTGCCTTTTTTCTCCCACTTAGGTGCCTCTTCAATCTATATCACATTCACGACTTTGTGGCTCCTTTTAATTTTAAGGTCAAACGAAAATTAGTCCCCCAATATAACCACCAAATCTTACTTTGTAGTACCCCAGATAAAAAATTGTTCCAAAGTTATGCACCAATGTTACATTTTGTCACACTTTGCCCCCTAGGTGTTACAAACGTTACAAATTTGACGTTAAGTTAACACTTGAGGGTCACGTGAGGGACATTTTGGTCATTTGAATCGGGTACAAAATGGTATTTGGTGCATTATTTTTTAAATAAAACTCTTTCTTTCATTTCAAATGGAAAAAAAATTAATTTTTAAATAGTGGAAAAAAAAATTAGAATTTGTGTCTATAATTTTTTGTTTTGCTTTTTCATCTTTAGTTTCTTTTCTTTTTTCCCAATCATTCTCCTTAAATCAAAGTTATGTAATTTTCTTTTTCTTTTTAATCTTTCCTCATGTCTGATTCTAATTTTCTTCTTTTTCCGGGCACCAAAATAAAGTCAACTGGAAACTCAACGTCAGTGTCAAGATCAACGAAATCGTACTCTCTCTCTTTCTCTCTCACACACACAGACACATCTCGACGCCATCTCGGACTTGTTTGTTGATCTCGCCGTCGATCAACCATATCCTCTCTCTCTCTCTCTCTCACACACACATACACACACATCTCGACGCCATCTTTGAACTCGTTTGTCGATCTCGTTGTCGATGAACCATACTCTCTCTCTCTCTCTCTCTCTCTCTCTATATTTCCTTCCAACCAGTAATGCAAATCTAAGAGCATCCACGCTCGCTCTCTATTTCCTTCCAACCAGTAATGCAAATCTAAGAGCATTCACAATCGTGGAGTTCTTTTGTTTAGCTTTTTTGTGGCCCCCACATGCCACACCATCTCCACCTCAAAAACCTAAAACCTCTATCCACTATAAAAAACCTCCCAACAACTTTTTTATGGGTCCCACTTTATTTATACCACTCTACATGGTATTGATTAATGGGGGCATTTTTTTTTCAATTGTTTGGCCCACAAGGAGACAAAAAGCAGCTCTCTCCTAAGAGAGTCGCTCCCTGCCACAAACCTCTCAAATAATTCCCACAATGGTGAAAAAACAAGTTGGGGTTCTTGGGGATTGATAAAGTGTGGGGAAAACCTCCCACTGGTGATGCTTTAAGTTGGATGAGGAACCCCCAAGTATACCTCGATCTCACCACCAACATCACCACCACCACCACCACCATCGTTGCCTCAACTGCTTGATTTCGAACTCTGAATCAGCTTCATCAAAATTTATGACATAAGAGTTCTTTAGAGATCACTAATCCATTTTTAGAACCCAATCCAAACATCAAACCTTGGAAAATCTTGAATTTAAATCGAACAAGCCTTAATGTCGGAGTCCAAAATGGTCTACGAAGCACTTGAGACCATTGGCAATTGGTTTAATTTTCGATTGTATTCACCCAGTTCCACAATATTTTTCTTAAATCTTTCTTGAAGTCTTCTTGCAATATCTAATCAATCATGCTGGAGAGATGGGAATGAATCTTATGATTTTAACTGTTTGGGTTGACATCGGGAATAACTCACCAATTGTTTTAGAGTTCGAGATAGCCAAGAGGAGGAACACAATCGTCGCAGAGGAGACAGACCTCGCTGGTGTACAATAAGATTGGGTATAAAAATGACCAAAATACCCCTCACATGTTAATTTAACGTCAAATTTGTAACATCCATTGCACCCGGGGGGCAAAATGTAACATGATGTATGACTTTGGCACATTTTTCGATCTGGAGTGGAAAGTGGGATTTGGTGGTTACATTGATGGGCTAATTTTCGTTTGGCCTTTAATTATAAGAAATTAAGGTGAGATTTGGTGGATACTTTGAGAAAAATTTGTATTTTGGCCTAATTTTTATGGGGCCAAAATACGAATAGCTCTCGGAAGTATCCACTAAATCTCACCTTGCATCCTAACCTACAAAGTGTCTCACTTTTATACACAATTTTGTTATTTGTCTCACTTTGCCCCCTCCCGTCCATGGGTGTTAAAAATAGTAATGGAATACGGCATGTGCATGTCACATGAGAATCAATTGGTTAGTTTGCTTAGGGTGCAAAGTGGGATTTGGTTAAAATTTTATCATTTAGTTAACCTTTTGATATTTAAGATAAGTTTTTAATTAAAAATAATAAATAATTGTTTCAATAATCCAAAAATAATTAAATTTTGTCTTATATTTATTTTTAAAGTTGAAAATGTAATACTCTCACAAATAAAATTCAGATTTTATTTTATTTCTTTTCCTATCTCTCACTCTCTTCCGCCAACCTCATCATTCATAAACCTACCACTATTACTACCCCTACCACCGGCATCACCACCTTTACCACCTCAAATTTCACCATTAACCCAAAAATTAATTTTTGATTTAATTTTATTAATTTCTTTTTCTTATTCCTTACTCATCATTCAAATTAACCCATACACAAAACTCATCGTTTATAAACCCACCACCACCACAACCTGAAATTTAACTATTTACAAACTCAAATTCAATTTTGAATATTAAAATTTGAAGGTTTAAAACTAAACCCATATGAAGATTTAAAATTTTGAAAGTTTGGAGATCTAATAATACCGTATTTCACCTAAACCACCACTGTCATCCCTACAATCGTCGCGACCACCACCCCTAACGGCCACCACCACCATCATCCCGACCATCGCCGCCAAAGCCATCACCACCACCAAGAAATGCGCTCACCTTGCCTTGCTCAAATGGAAAAATAGAATCTATTTAGCTTCCGTTAGGTCACACTTCTTTCTTTGAACGTCTCTTCTTAGTCGCTTTCCTCCTTCGGTGGTAGATCGCTAAACAGGAGAGAATCTAAATTTGGAATGAGACTACTTGAAAGGATCTCAATACATGACAATCTCTTTAAATCAAAGGAGAGTTGCGGTAGAAGAAAAGAAAGTCGATAGCCGTAGGAGGGTAACAAAGTGAGTCTCTTATCTAACTACCTCGGGTCCTATGAAAATGTGTAAGCAAGTAAAGACTAAAAGAGGATAGGGGTTTAGAACCTAGTTATGGCAAATGAGTAAAATATTCAGATGAATTTAAAGTTTGGAGACCAGTTATTTGTGGTTGGTGGTGGTGGATTTGATAGTGGTGGTGAAATAGGTGGTGACTTAGCTAGAAGAAGACAAAAGAAGAATTTTTGTAATTAAATAAAAAATAAAAATATAATTTTATAATAATATAAATACTAAAATAGTCAATGTGAATTAGCCTCAAATTTCATTTTGCACCCTGATCCAAGTGACTAAAATAGCTCTCATGTGACATGCACATGTCAAAATTCGTTATTATTTCTAACGCCCATAAGGCAAAGGGGGCTGATTGGGATAGATGGCAACGTGTATCAAAGTTGGACACTTTGTAGGTTAAGTTCATAGTGGATACATCAGAGGAAAAAAAAATCATATTTTGACATTTTTATGGTTGAACAATATCTTTTAACTTGACAAATAATTAATATGGAGTTATTTCATTTTCAATGAAGATTTGAAAGAAAGTCGTTGCTACGTTCTTCTCAAATGCTAATTTTATATGATTATTTAAGACAGTTCTCGTGCGCTAAATTTTTTTGAGTTAGCTTATATAGTGTCTACAGCTCGATAAATATCTTGTCGTGAAAAATGCATATTTTCATTGTTGTCGAAGACTTCACGTACTAATAAAAGTGAATGAATTCAAAGTAAAATGATGTTGTTCATTCAATTTTAACCTATTTCTTTTGGGATAATTTATTTTACAATTTAGAAAAGAGTGTAGATATTCATAGTAATGATTAAGTTGAAGAAAATATTAATAACACATTATTTATTTGTTTTTAAAAATTTATTTCTATATTACAAAATAAAACTGTCAAAGATAATATATATACTTACTCTTAACGCATTATTACGTAACATAAGACTGTCTATATATTTCTGAATGTAAGAGGGTTCATTCGAAATTTCTAGAACTTAACGAATAGTGAAAATCCTAATAAAAGTTACTAAGTTAACTAAATAGAGAGGGAACATAAGCGGCGAGGAAACTTTTCAAAAAAGATGGAAAACAGGTGATGGGAGGGGAGAACGAATGTTGAACAAAGGATAATAAGAATGTAAATCCGTGTTAACTCAAATATACTCTTGATTTTAATAACAAATCAAAATCTCTTTTTAACATTTCATAAAAGGAAGTTAGACTCCTTTCTAGACATGCTCTCACCATCCCAAAGATTCCAATGAAAACGAAAATGCTCAACCAACTGACATTGCCTCACCTGAGAAAGAGTGAGCAGCACTGGATACCGCTGAAAGTTCAAGGAATGGTGTTCAAGTTCTGCTTTATAAACTTGATATGAAGGTCAGAAGGGTTTTCAGAAACAACTTTACAAAGCAGCACTTTTCACACTAATGACACAGCAAAGTACAAGACTTCAAAGACAAGGTACAGCACAATAATGCAGCAAAATTCTCTGACAAGCCTTAAACCAATACACAAACCAAAAATTGTTCATTTTATTTGAAGTTATAAGAAAAAGTAAATTTTTAAACATCAGCTAACCACGTTGAGATTTACAGTATGCTTAGAACATGTACATTAATGGATTCAACACGCCAAAAAGAGATGATTATCTTTTAAAGAACAGCTCTCTTCTGACGTTAATTCATAGTCCTAAACTTTACCTCTACTCTCCATCACTTCCGTGCATCTCCCCAGAATTCTCTCTCCCAGGACTGGATTCAGGTTGCCTCTGCTCTCCCTCCTCATCATCAGATTCTGACCATCCCCGCTTCCTTCGACTTGGATTTGATGAAGGTCCAGCCTTCAGTGTAGAACAAAGAAATAATATCTCAGTCAGATGGGCAAAATTAATAACCTACTGTTGTTCTAAAACATTCTAATAAAATTCATGAAAACAGCTGCATTTGCAGTTCGTCAAAACATTTCTTTCACATACAAGCTCTAATAATCCCACTTCTACAAGCGGGACAGAATCTGATGTACGTCTTAGTTGTTACTCACTCTAGGTGTTACCATAATATAATCTTAACAAATAGACCAACACATTCCAATAAGAGAGCTGCAGGACACACACACACACACACACACACACACACACATATATATATATATATATATATATATATATATATAGAGAGAGAGAGAGAGAGAGAGATTACTGCATCTTCAGCATCAGAATCTTCAAGCCCAGCTGCTGCTAGGAGATCCTGTGGATCATCTTCAACTTGATCATTCATTTGATTGTCAGATTCCCTGTAGTTCATGTTGTTGTCTTCATCTTCCACTTCTTCCTGATCATCCATGCCTGGTTCTGCTTCCTCTGTCTCATAACGTGACTTCTTTTCCCTTTTTCTTCTCTTGCTTCCTTTCTTCCTCCTCCTCTCACCATTCCCACCCTCTTCGTCATCGTTCTGGGGCCTATCTTTCCGCTTAGAGGCAGTACTGCTCTTCCAATGCTCCTGGACAGAGAGAGAGAGAGATAAAAGTTATTAAATACCAGACACAAGAAAATATTATACAAAATAAGTTAGAGATCTTTGGAAGCAGGTATTGATTTCTGAACATTAACAACAAATCAAATTACTGTCATCTGAAATTACTGGCGTAATTACATCAATTTCCCATGTCTATAAGGCCATATTAAAGAACCATGTTTATATTCACACAATAAAAGAAATGTATTTGTTAAAATGGAATGCTCAATAAAAGTTAAGGAAAGCTAGACAAATAAATTGCAGAAGGAATTTCACTGTTTGCTGTTTAAATCCAATTTTAAAGCATTCTTTGGGGATGCAGGGTACTACAGCTAATAGCAAGTGGGACATACTTTACACAATTTCCTAATCAACTTGAATTGCTGCCAACGTTCTGTATTTCTACTCAGACTTTCAAGTAATTTTCCTATTTTCATTTGAGATATTAAATTAGCGTGCATCTAAGTCCCATAGAAACATCCATGTACAAATAGAAATAAGATCGTGTGTGTGTGTGTGTGTGTGTGTGTGTATATATATATATATATATATATATATATATGCCTAGAACTGTAGGTGAGCTGAGTTAACTCGGCAACTCGACTCGGCTGGCTCGCGAGCCAACTCAAGCTCGATTCATCTCAAGTTGACACAATATTAAATACTCCGCACATGCTATTCATCAAATCCCCTTCCCCTGCAGTTGTAAAATCATTCACCCCTGCCTTGGCTTCATGAAATTGAAGAAGATAAGACTTGAGAGGAGTAAGAAAATATGAATTTGAGAAGGTTGTAGCCATATCTGGTAGTAGTTTCCAGATCAAGTTCTTAGCAAACATCATCGCAAGAAATAGATCTATGCTTTGTCTAATTCACTGAACTGCCAGTGAAACATTCAAAGTTGAGCCGAGAGAGATTCTGGGATTAGCTTGTGAAATCGCACCGGGGAAAAAGAACCATTTGAGAAGAAAGAAATTTGAGAACCGTTTGAGAATGAGAGATAACTTGAAACTCATTAGATTTTGGAATGGCTGAATGGGTTTCTTGGGAGACTTTTCATTTGTTGGTGACGGTGGGGATGGAGAGATCATAATGAATGACCTTGTGGATCAGAAGATCTTGGGGAGTGGTCTCTTGGTGGGTGTATCTTTGATTTTTATTTTTTTAACTTTGCTTTGTTGTTTTAACTTTTACTACTTACAGATTATTTGGGCTTTCAACATAACTCAAATTTTAAGTTTAAGTAATAGACTTGTACATTTGGGCCAGATTAAGATAATGGGCTTTGTAATTTTTTTGTTTTGGGCCAGAGAGCTATGTAAGGCAACTCGAAAAAGCTCGCGAGTAAATCATGAGCTCGAGTGAGCCTAGTATTTATGCCCTGTCAAAAGCTCGGCTCGAGCTCGAGTAGGCTCGACTCAACAATGATTTACACGAGTAAAGCTCGAGCTCGCCAGATACTCGACTCGACTCATCTACTCTCCTAAACTATTATGTCTAATGGACTCATACATGATTTAGTAAGAATAAAATTTATTTCAATATCATTTTCGTATTATAAGGCACTCTCAAATGATTTAGTGAGAATAAAATTTTGGAACTAACGATCAACAATAAAATCAAGTAAGATCATTAGCTTGCAAGAATATATATTCCTTACCTTCATACGCCTCAAATAGTGTGACTACATTCCACACACAAACTACAGGGCAGAAGACAATTACCTTCATACGCTCTAAATGTTGCTCCTGTTGCAGTACTTGCTTTTGCTCATCCTCTCGTTTCCTTTCCTTCAACTGCTTCCCCGCATAATTAAAGAATGAACAAATGCAGAGAACAATAGTAATTCATTCATAAAAAGAGCATAATCACAATAGCTGACCTTCTTTTTCCTCTCCTCTTCCATTTTTCGACTGGTTTCCTCAGCAGCTGCTGCCTGACGAGCAAGTTCTAGTCTCTGTCTATTCTGTTGATCTTCACGCTCAGCCGCCTCACAATGAACTTTTGCAGCATCATGCAAATGCTTGCAATATTCGACATGGGTGGCAATTTTCTTTTCATCAAATCCATGAAATTGAAGGTTTGAAGCTGCAGACAACTGACTAAATAAACGAATTGCATTCTTAAGCTCCGCAACTGTTGCACGCACCTGTTAGAGAGGAGCCAAGAAAGGAGGGGGGGGAAGGATTCAGACAGAGCCAATGCTGTTAATAATACAACCAACAAAACTGGTCAGAATACAACCAGTAACAAGTAAATGCAGTAGATGCTACTACATAAATACCACATCTACCATAGACATATTCATCCTAGGTTGACACATACGCAATATCTCAGAATAGCATCACAAAGGTAGTTTGGTAGATGTAACGAATATCTAATATCAGGAGACTGGAGTCAAATTACCTTTGAACAACCCATAGTTAATAAAAAACCAAGTTTCTCGAAGAGGCCAACACAATGTGACTTCAGATCCCCAGAATGGCAATATACCACTGGAATGACCAAAGAGGTAAAGAATATGAACTCTATCCCTCTTGGGCCACAAAATTACTACTATACAGATATCCTGTCCTTATGATGATATATCCAGAATGCCATATCCTGATCTATTATAAAATGGAAGTCATGCTTCTTCACGCACCTAATAACATGCATAGCTCAAGGTAATTCTTTTTCGGTAACAATTTTGTCAGACTTTCCTCTTGTCCTTACATGTTGTAGTTCATTCAGCCCAAATTGATGCATGATAGTCATTTCATATTGCGCATGTTTAAAAATACAATATTTCTTCACTTTTCCCCTCAATAAAATATAACCACATTAAATTGCACTTATTTTCTTAAACCATTTTTACATCCTCATATAGGCTTCTTAACTCACTATCTCTTCAAGGATGGATTTGCAAGTGTCATGTAGCTGCATAATTTGTTGCAAGTCAAGCAGCACCGTAGCCCTGATGACTTCGATCACTCAATTTGTGTTTCCTCGTTACAAGATCCTTGGAAAAAAGTGGATTCTGGAATATCATACATATCGCGCATGTTTAAAAATACAATATTTCTTCACTTTTCCCCTCAATAAAATATAACCACATTAAATTGCACTTATTTTCTTAAACCATTTTTACATCCTCATATAGGCTTCTTAACTCGCTATCTCTTCAAGGATGGATTTGCAAGAGTGTCATGTAGCTGCATAATTTGTTGCAAGTCAAGCAGCACCATAGCCCTGATGACTTCGATCACTTAATTTGTGTTTCCTCGTTACAAGATCCTCACAAAAAAGTGGATTCTGGAATACCTTACATATAGGCTTAGGATTCCTTCACCATTCTCAGAGATGATTGGTGGACTATTGTTTGCAGTGGTATTTTGCAACTCTGGTAAGCTCAACAAAGAATCAGTGTTAGACAGATACAACCACAGGAGCGCCTGAGATCCAACATTCAAAGTCAGCAGCCAAAAACAGTTGAGATCGAACAGGACCAACACTATGTAGAAGGAAGAGACCATACTCAAACAAAACCTCCACTAAACTTGGCCCTAGTCCCAAATACTAGGGGCCAACCACATGAAACATTTTTTTCTATAAAGTTCGGCCGAAAACAAGATTCCTGTACAGAACCAACAATCATATCTTCTTTTTGAAGAAAACATACTTCCGTGTTGGTCTTCCTCTTCCTCTCATTGTCATTGATACTGATCATTGGTGCACTTGATTGGAATAGTTGTATTTATCAAGCTTGTCTAAAGTATGTGTTTACTTTGGGGGAAAAAATTCAAGATTAATCATTTTGGCAACAGTCTTTCTATTTTATATGTAGTTTACCAGTTGCCAGCATTACTTTCCATATAGTAAAGCATGTAGATGAGAGACAATTACCTTTCATTTGATTTGGGGCCTATCACTTTACAGAATATATAAGCAGTTCAATGCGTCCATATTCCTTTCATTACTAAAGTTGCCATATACTCTATACTTCTCCTAGTATTGCACCCTTGTGATTGTTAATTCTAAAGCTTCTCCATCATACGTCTAGTTTAGCAGTAACAGTCTCAGCATTACCATGAACCACGGCACTTCACTCATGCATATGTTTGGTCGATCTTTACTCACTAACCCAAAATACAACGATTTGAAAGCTGATCCTTGATGTAACTAATTGAGTAATCGGGAAGTCGAATTTCCCAGTTGCGCTTTGAATTATTGCCATGGTTTTATCATGCACATCCTCTATCACGCGGATAAGTCTCAATTTAATCTTTTCTAGGAAACAACATATTATTCCTCTCTCTCTCTCTCTTTCCATTAATATCTTAGTTAGCAGAGGCTTCCGTAGTTGACCTTCCAACCGTAATCTCCATCTGATTCTCAATTACGTTTTTCGTGTCCTTATCTATTCTCAACAAACTCTCTCCCAAAGTCTCATCAAACATGCCAGTGATTCTGTAAATTGGCACAAGAGTGTTGTTTCGCCACTCACCAAACATTCTCTTAGACGTCATAAATCCTAATAAATAATTTTGTTAGCCAAGACACTCCAACAATTTTCCTAGGCACTTCCCAAGCCCTAAACAAACTTTATCAGACCTAAAGCCTCCCTAGGTTTTCCTAGGCTTGCCTTGTGATATCTTTACATTGGACTTACTGAATTATGGGGAAAAATGAACTATCTTTAGCTTCCTCGGGTATTATCTTCCACTATAGCTACACTTCCGGTCTGTTCTTCATTTAACAAATTTCTTGAAATATATTTTGCATCTTTTCTTCGTCTCCTCATTTTTTTACTAGGATCAATAAATCTTCAGTGCTGATACTTAACAAATTTTACCTAGTTGAAATCTAATGTCTTCTTATTCCCTAGTTTTGCAATCTTGTGTATACTAAATTCTTTTCCCCGTCTTTCTACAAAACAATATTCAGATAATCAAACGGTTTGAATTCATTAGTAATTACTTACTTTCTTTTTGTAAACCAATGTCTTTCAAGCCATATACCTAAATCTATGTTAAGTCAAATAGAACTCTCCTTTCCTTTCAATTTTACTTACTTTTAACTTCTTCATTCCACAAACTTGTCTACATGTCCTCTGCATTTCCCAAGAACGTCTGATATCTATCCCAGCTACACAGATTACATGGATGAAGAAACCGTTAGTCTGGTAGACCTGGCTAAACGACCGACTCTGTCGACGAAAAATCCTAATTGTATGCAACATTCCATAAAAATAACAGTTTGATGAATCTTGGACATGGAGGAAGGTCAGGTGCCTTGAGAGTTTGATTCAGATATCGGCTGATCTGATTGATGGGCTTGCTATGCCCTTGGCTTGAGGGCAACATTTGATGATGGCAGTCATCTCTAGGCAAACTATGCAAGAAAAAAAAATAGAGAAGGAATCCAACAGACAGAGCAATAGAGAAACTGAGAGGTAGATCTAATAACCAAAACTTAAGTAGCAGCATCAAACGGTATACTGCAAAACAGTTCAGCTAGGGACTTGGAAAACCCTAATAGAGATCAAAAACAATTCAAATAGATTTTTAAGAGTCATAAATTCAGTCCTTGTCAAGGTGGATGAGAAACACATGAAACATAAGAAGGAAGGATTTCTAACTGACCTCATCCACATTCTTTTTTGTCTTTTGTAATGTTGATGCTGAAAACTTCTGTAATGCAACACCTGCATCAAACCTCAGTGTGTAATTTGAAGGAGCCAAGTGGATGGCTCTTAGTAAAGTCTTTTTGCAGTCTTGCCACTGTTCAGCTTCATAATGTGTGCGCGCTTGATACAGAAGAATCTGACTGTCTGTATTAAAATAAAACTTGCGCAAGCAGTTTTGATACTGCAATAAACAAGAGTCATCAACATAAGCACGCAGAAACCAGAAGAGACTTAGGGTTGGTATAGAAAATGGAGACCCGAAAAATGCAACTTACCATTTTAACAGCCAATGCAAAATTGCCTTGAGCAAAATGAACGTGAGCCAAATTTATCCACACATCTGGCATCTGGACAAAACTACTTCCGCTTGAAGCTTCTTGGACCTAAATTATGAGCAGGAAGAAATTTTTGAGAAATGTCATCTTTCCTTCAATCATCAACTAATATAAAACAAAGTTCAGCTGACCTGTGTAAAAAGATCCTTTGCAACATCAAAGTGACCTTTTTCTGCCAAAACCACCCCAGCACCATTCGCAGCATACAGATTAGCACTATGCTCTACCAAAACCTATTATTTAGAAAATCACAATGATTACATCAGAACAAAAAAAAAAAATTAACCGAACTCAAGAGGAAGGAAGGTCAACGTGGGAGTACCTAAGAGCACAAGCATTAGAAGATGAACTCAAACCTTTCTTATTTATCAGTCACTCTCCCCAATGGTCAATTATGTGAACTATCTTACACTTATCTTTCAGAAGATCCTGTTTCAATTTTCTTATATTTGTTTACCTTCGTTTATACTTTTTTCACTATATATTAAAAAAAATTACTGAATGCTGAATAAAAAGGAGTAATGCACTTCAAAAAGAAATCAATAGTGATCCCTGCGACTCTGCTACAACGATAATCAAACTTCTAGCTAGAAATTACAAAAACCCATACAAGAATAAAGTTAAAAATTATGGCAGTCATCATAAACAAGGCCATTCTATTTCACGAGAAGTGTAAATACCATACTTTAGAGTAGAGTTCCTTTGCTTTTTCCAGATGAGTCGCTTCCAACTTGGGATTTCTTTTTTCAGAACGGACTGCAGCAAAGTAGTTCCAGTTCCCCTAACCAACATCACAAGGGATTCAACTGATCATCGTTAGTCAATGACAATGTTGAAGCCATTCAATATAAACAACCAACAGCACCAAAGCAATGATGGTTTCACTAATTAGTTCACTAGACCTCATAACCTAAAGCTGTAGGTATCAACGTAACAATCCCATCCATTTAAAAAGGTAGTCCATAAGGTGACTGGAGAAAAAGATTAAAGAGAAAGTGTAATACATTCAAGAAAACAGTAATGCATTCTGAATCATGTTTTTACCAGACAGAGAGTGGCATAAGAATCTTTTCCATTGGTTGCATCCTTAGCAGCCCGAAAGGTCTCTTTTGCCTTGACCCAGTCATCATTTTTAAGCTCCAAATCACCTAGCATTAGTAAGGCATCTGGGCATTTGTCATCTACCTCCAAAGCATCACGAATCTACGAGAGAAAGCATTTCATTGTTAACGCGAATACCCAGGATAAAAATATCTGACGAAAGAAAGATTAATAGAAACAAGGACGCCAGAGTCTAATAACCAGTTCAATGCTTAGTGGGACATTGTTTCTAGCTTTTGCAATAGCTGCAAGCCTCAAGTAAGCATCTATGTAATCCGGGTACTGAAAAGGGAAGAAAAGCAGACGTTAGAAAACCAACAAACAGCAGAAAGTCTGCAATAAGTAACACCAAATTTTCCAAAGTTATTAACATTGATGTTTGGGGAAAATATTATTAAACCTCAATAACAGGAGGAATTGACTAAAATTGCTTGTATGAATTCTGGTGGACCATAAAAACAAACATGTTCATATGGTTGATGAAACACCCTCACTAAATGTGAGCCATCATGGATATCTACGCACTTGAAATCAATGCATTCACTCTTTTCATTATTGCACCAGACATGAAAGTTAAGAATGGACACATAATGTGAAGGTACACCACTAATGTAGATGAAAGAAGAGGAATCTGAAAGTATACCCCAAGAGAAGAAAAAGTCTTCCCTAATTCCCGCAAATTAAGAATATCACAATCAGTGTAAAGGCTAGAAAATCCAACTGACAGTCACTATTAGGAGATGGATTTTCAAAATAAATGTAGATGACAAACACCCTCACTAAATGTGTGCTATCATGGATATCTATGCACGTAAAATCAATGCACCACTCATTCATTATTGCACCACACATGAAAGTTAAGAATGTATGCATAATGTGAAGGTACACCACAATGACATAGATGGAAAATAAAAAATAAAACAAAACATAAAAACCAAAGGAATCTGAAAGTAAACCCCAAGAGAAGAAAAAGGCTTTCCCAAATTCCAACAATAATAAGAATATCACAATCAGTAAAAGGCTAGAAAATCACTATAAATGTGAAGTCCAGAAGCAATTCGTTGCATAGACTGACTGCACAAACTCAATAAAGTAAGTTGATGACTGAAGTAACCAGGTATCGGCTTATACCTTAAACAAGATCAGACGGTACAATATACTAGCAGTCTCAGTTTTATGCAAATGTTCCAGAAGTATAGCCCAGTTATATAGTGTTGTGATTTTATCCCAATGTAGTTCGATGGCAATACCCTCTGCCTCAAGCCGATGAAATAACTGCATGTCCTTGAACTTTCGAGCAGCCAAACTGGCATCGATAGGCTCGTACATAGCTTTTATAATAGGATCAGCTAGTGCTTCTTCATTAGAATCCGATGGTGGAGCGGTACTAGTGAGCTTAAGCCATATGCCATCACCTAGAGCTTCCTTGTAAGTTAGTTCAGCAAGCTGGACAATTAAGTAGGCACCAAGCAAATTTTCAGAAACAACTTCACTTTTTCTTTCAAATATAACAGATTATTCTTTGACTTAAAGATTCAAGTAACGGATAGAGAAAGTGCAAACCTCATATTCTCCTCTCTCAAAATGAAGAACCCCTATATTGCTGAGAAGCTCTATTGATACTTCTTCATTTCCCTTTTTCAGTAAACCACGTGCCTGTTACAACATACCAGTTTCAAGTTATCCAGAGAAACACAAAATGTGAAGTAAGAACAACAAAGACCAAATAACATAAAAACTTATCCAGCAGAAAATAAATTAAGCTTTCATTGGAATATTTTCCAAGCAAACTTGTTGCAGTAACCACTATATTAATAAGACTGCTGGAATAGAACTTGATTTGAGCATAATGGCATAACATGCTGAAAAGAAGTTCAGACCGCCAGAAATCTTTTTGTGCCATTAGATAAATACAACATGCCTCCCCATTCAGTTTCACCATAAATTAAGGACTGACATAAAAACTTACGAGTAACAAATAAACAGCATCTTAAAAAATAATGAGATGAGAAGGTACAAAAAGATATCAGCCAATGCTAATGACTAATGTAAAATGGAATCGTGATTTTGCATAATCCTTCAGAACATAAAAGACGTGAAAAATGCAACCACAACCACCCTCTGCATCCGCCACTGTTCCCATCACATTTAGAGAAGGAAGTATGCTATTCTGCCTAAATACCTTTAAAGAGCAGATATGGTGAAATATTCTCCACTTATCAGCTTGCAAAAAATCAATATTCGACGGGCATTTTACTTTTACCTCAGGCAAGTGCCAAAGGTAAGAAGACTAGCCTAATTATGTAATTTATTTCTTATAAGACTGTTATGATGTAATTAAGGATAAAAAATAATCTACAGGCCTTAGTATTGCAGATTGTGCCTTGGAAAACGAGAGAAAGGATTGCAATTTGAGTTTGCTAGTGTGGATATTTTGTAATTGTAGTTTTGTTGCGTCTTAGCATAAGTTGTTAGAGCTTCTAGTTTTTGAGGTGCTTGTAGAGGATTAGTAAGCTGCGTGTTGTTGTGTGATAGTATCAATATTAATAACCAGGCTAAAGAGGTAGGGGAAGACCAAAACTAGCATGGAAAATGTTGCAAGTCATATGTATAATGTAAATAGTGTAGGGGTTGAAATTGTATTTATTTATATGTTCTTAGGAGTATAAATAACCAGATTCTAGGTTACGGCTTCTCAATATATTATTCTCTTCCCTACTTTATTTCGTAAGATGGTATCAGAGCTATAGGGCTCGATCCATTGAATTAACAGTCAACCCAAGTAGAGTTGACTATGAGGGACTGTTTTTGGAGTATTGAAGATCAGCACTTCGAGGGACGTAAACAGTGCATGAACAGTGATCGCAAACAGTGCTGCGCCTGAACAGTTTGCGTGGCCAGTGTTGCCGTGAACAGTGGTTTTAAAAAAAAATTGGTTTTATTTTTCCTTTTTTGATGGTTGAATCTACGAATGAGAAGAAATCTCTTGTCACAGAGATTGTTCCGGTGTCTATGATGATCCACTTTCGGATCCTAAGTTAGAAGAAGGGAAGAATTGGTTAAGGGAGGATGCACAAATATTTTTGCCCATCAGGAAATCGATTTCACCCGAGATCACTCCCTCGGTGAACCATTGCGAGTTTGTTAAGGAACTTATGGAGTACCTTGATTTCTTATTTTCTGGCCAAGGTAACATGAATCGTATTTATGATGTGTGTAAAGCTTTTTATCGCCCAGGATCACTATATAGTTCGTCATCCTCTGTTGTGACATGCATATTTGAAACCATAGGTGTACAACAAGGCTTAGCACCTAGTTTTCCAGTCTCAGCAATAAGATCAAGGATATACTTTCTTAAAATCCATAAAATATTCCATAAGTGATTTCTCCAATTTTAGTTCTGATGTGAAGGTTCAACAGACTCAACGAGAGCAAATGGCTGTTATGAGTTTTTTGGCAGGAATACCACAAGAGTTTGCAACTGCAAGGTCACAAATACTTGCTAGCCCAGAGATTACTTCCCTTCGGGATGCTTATACTAGAGTTGTACGTGCGGCAGGTGAAGTGCCACATTCCACTATCCCGAGTGAGTCAAGTGCTCTTGTGACTCAAAGCTCATGGAATGATGGGAGGCGAGGTGGTCAAAGTACACGTGGTGGTAGAGATGGTGGAAATTTTAGGAAAGGTAGAGCTGGTAGTCGAGGTGGAGGCCGCATTCAGGGTGAGCAGCGAGGCCATAGTCAAAATGATCAACGACTGTGTCACTATTGTGGCGAATCTGGTCATTTTCAGCGTTCATGTTGGAAGCTACACGGCAAGCCTCAACAGCAGCCACAATTTGCCAATGTAGCTACTGTTGGTACTGCTAGTGGATCTTCAGATGTGCCTCAACCGCTGTCTGTTGTTATCTCTGGAGATGAGTATGCTAGGTTCACTCAGTATCAAGCTCTACAACAACCATCAAATCCTCCTAAGGCTACTCCTATCTATCTTAGAGCCTGCCCAGTCAGCATCTGAAAACCCCTCTACCTTACAATGTCCATGATTCTTATATAAGACACCACGACCTGGACTCCCCTTAAGATAACATAAAATCTGCTCCAATAAATTTCAATGAGTAGTCCTTGGAGATGACATAAACTGTTGGCGAGTCACTGTAAGATAATTCAGCTTCCCAACTAACCTCCAATATCGCTCAAGATCACTATATAGTTCGCTATCCTCCGTTGTGACATGCATATTTGAAACCATAGGTGTACAACAAGGCTTAGCACCTAGTTTTCCAGTCTTAGCAAAAAGATCAAGGATATACTTTCTTTGAGAGAGGAAGATACCTTTCTTAGACCGCATTACCTCAATTCCCAAAAAGTACTTCAAGAAACCCAAATCCTTTGTTTGAAAGTGTGCTTGTAAGAACGATTTGAGTACTGAAATGGCAGCACTATCACTACCAGTAATAACAATGTCATCCACATATACTTCCAACAAAACAATACCAGCATCAGAATGACGAAAGAACACAGAATGATCACAATGACTACGACGTATGCCAAACTCAAGCACAACTTCACTAAACTGACAAAACCAAGCACGGGGAGATTGTTTCAAACCATAGAATGACTTCTTACGCCGATAAAATTTACCATTCTCTCCCTGAGCAACAAACCCAGGTGGTTGCTCCATATACACTTCCTCTTGTAAATCACCATGCAAAAAAGCATTTTTGACATCTAACCGATAAAGAGGCCAATCGTAAGTAGCAGCAAGAGATATAAACAACCGCACAGATGCAAGTTTAGCAACGGGGGAAAATGTTTCAGAATAGTCCACACCATAAGACTGTGCATACCCTTTAGCAACAAGCCTTGCCTTAAGGCGAGCCACAGAACCATCATGATTGACTTTAATAGTGAATACCCACTTACATCCAATAGCCTGTTTACCTGCAGGTAAGTGAACTAGGTCCCAAGTACTATTATTTTCTAAAGCAAGCATCTCCTCCTCCATAGCAGCCCGTCAACCTGAGTGAGACAAAGCTTCTGACACAGATTTAGGAATAGAAACAGAATGGAGAGAAGCAATGAAGGAACACAAAGATGGTGATAAATGAGTATATGACACAAACGAAGAAATAGGGTGAGTACAAGTAAGCTTACCTTTTCGTAAGGCAATAGGAAGATCTAGACTTGGATCTACCAACGAAGAAGTTGCAGTTGGTATAGGAGGTGAGTCTGAGACATCATGCTTTTCTGTAGTCGGATGTGATCGGCGAGAATAAACTTGAGTAACTGGAGGACGCAATAGATGAGAGAGAAAAAACTCAGGTTTTGAAGAAGGTGGAGGTCGCACTGTGTAAACCAAAAAATCAGCCTCTTTGCTTTCACTATCGGAGGAAGATGCTGCAACAAATGGGGTAGACTCGAAAAAAGTCACATCAGCAGAAACAAGATAACGACTCAAGTCTAGAGAGTAACAACGATACCCTTTTTGAAGACGAGAATAGCCCAAGAGAATGCATTTAAGAGACTTCGGATCTAGTTTGGAAACTCGAGGACGAACATCACGAACAAAACAAGTGCATCCAAAAACACGTGGAGATAACGGATATAAAGAATGGTTTGGATACAAGACCGAAAAAGGGATTTCACCGTCAAGGATAGCAGAGGGCATATGATTTATCAAGAAACAGGCGGGAGAAATTGCATCCGCCCAAAACACCTTAGGAATTTTCATTTGAAATGTCAAAGCTCTAGCAACTTCTAGTAAATGTCTATTTTTCCTTTCAGCCACCCCATTCTGAGGAGGTGTATCAACATATGAAGATTTATGCAGCATGTCATTCCTCGACAAATACAATTGATATGGGTCAGAAAAATATTCTTTTGCATTGTCACTTCGCAAAACACGAATAGGAAGATTAAATTGAGTTTGAATTTCAGCACAGAAAGCACAAAATATTGAAAATAATTCATTATGACTTTTCATAAAATATAACCAAGTAACTCGAGAGTAGTCATCAACAAAGGTAACAAAATACCGAAATCCCAATTTAGACTTAAAAAGGAGGAGGGCCCCAAACATCTGAATGAACTAACTCAAAGGTGGACGCAGCCTGTTTATTGACCCTAGGTAAATAAGACACTTGATGATGCTTTGCGAATTGACAAGACTCACACTCTAAGCTAGACAGAGAATATAGACTAGGACACATTTTCTTTAGACTCGATAAAGATAGATGCCCCAACCGGCCATGAATCTGATGGGCAGAACTAATACTGGAACATGCAAGGCGGCAGAACAGAACCTGTCAAGAACATAAAGGCCCCTCGACTCACGTCCTCTACCAATAATCCTCCTCGTCGTAAGATCTTGAAAGATACAATGATCGGGAAAAAATAAGACACTACAATTTAGAGCACATGTAATTTTACTAACAGATAGTAAATCAAAGGGAAAATCAGGGAAGTACAAGCAGAAGACAAAGAAAGAGAGGAAGTAGGGGAGGCAATACCAACACCAGTAACAGACGCTGTCGAACCATATGTTAAAGTAACACTAGGAATATGAAGTAAATGATGACAAGGTGTCCATATGACCTGTCATGTGGTCTGTGGCACCGAAATCAATGACCCATATACAAAAGGATGATGCAAGGCATGTGGTGGGTTTACCTGAAGTCTACAACAGGGTACTGTGTATTTGTTGGTGGTAATTTAGTATCTTGGAAAAGTAAAAAGCAGAACGTAGTATCTCGTTCGAGCGCAGAATCAGAGTATAGAGCCATGGCACAATCTACTTGTGAGCTTATGTGGGTGCATCAATTACTTGATGAGTTTAGTATTGGTGGATCAACTCCTATGAGACTATGGTGTGATAATCAAGCTGCCATCCATATTGCATCTAACCCTGTATTCCATGAGAGGACTAAGCACATTGAGGTTGATTGTCATTTCATTCGGGAGAAGATCAAGCAAAATCTTCTATCGACCGATCATGTTCGATCTGAAGATCAACTTGCTGTTATTTTCACAAAACCATTGAATGGTCCACGGATTAATCATATTTGTGACAAGTTGGGCATGCTTAACATCTATGCTCCAACTTGAGAGGGAGTGTTGTAAGTAATATGTATAATGTAAATAGTGTAGGGGTTGAAATTGTATTTATCTATATGTTCTTAGGAGTATAAATACTTTGCCCTAACCAGATTCTAAGTTATGGCTTCTCAATATATTGTTCTCTTCCCTACTTTATTTTGTAACAAAAAAAAAATAATAAAGAAGGATATGAAGGGAAGTGAGATGACCTTGCATTGGACCAAGAATGGCGAAAAAGGAATCATGTAGCCAACCTCAAGTAATTGGAACATGTTGTGTTGAATTGAGTACATAGAAGTGACTGAAACTTTAGAGTGCTTATAGTTTAGGTGGTTTTCTCTTGCTTGGTTAAGTTTGGAGCCCTAGATTGGAAATCTCCATTTTGTGATTATTAAATTTCAGAAAGCTTAACTTCTGGCCTTAACGTCCTGGAATTCATTTTTCCCACCTTTTTTAGTTGTTGATACTCCAAAAACTCATGTCTGGAATTTCAGCCTAACTACCTTCTATTTGAATCCTTAAGCAAGCCTGTAGTCTACTTTGGAGTTTACATCACCTAAAGAACTATTCCATAAAATCTAGAACCTTTTACTCAGCAGGCCTTCAAATGCTAAGAAAAATCAGTGCAGCAATTTAGATACCATAGTAGTTCTGACTAAAAGCATAATCATTAGCAAATGGTTGAATACATGGCCATCCAAACTACGAAATTCACAAAATCAATGATACAGCAAAATATATGAGTAAAGCCCTTACAGTTTTGAAGGCCTCCAAAGCGGCTCCAGTGTCGGTTGAAATCAACAATTCTCCGAGATCCAGAAAAGCCTTTATCAAATTTAAATTAGGAAAAATGAATTAGTAACAGCAACAGTTGCACTCATAAAAGAACAAAAACTAGAGGATCATGCAATTCGACTTCCACCTTGAAATGTATATAAGCTATCTGAGCAAGTGGGGTTAGACTCATTTTAAAGTTACACAATACTCAAAACTATAGGAGGGTTTATTGGCTATAGTACTAGTATGAGTTATACTTGGGAACTGTTCACAAAGAAAATAAATACTAGAGTCAAAGAAGATTTAATGACTTTCGATCATACAGAATTGTAATTTTTGCATTTTATTTTATTTTTCTTTTGATAGGAAAATAAAAATTATAGATAAGAATCCAAGGTGGATAAGAAATCCACCATTACAGAAAACCACCAGGAAACAAGACTCCACTGTAATGGATGCCACCAAGACACAAAAAACCACTATTACAGACGCAATCAAGACAGTAGACCACCAAAACATACACTACCAAAAGACAGCAGACACTAAAGATGGACACAGCCCAAAAGACACTAAAGACTTAACACAACAAGACGACCCGAGAGAAGTAGAAAAAAATAGAAACAAAAATACAAGAAGCAAACACAGAAGTGGCTCCCTAGCCCAGCCCAAGGCTCTGAACCACCCACCAACAATCACTGACAGACACTCATCAGCCACCTCAAACCACCCACCAACAGGGAAGTCGCCAAAAAAACATTATATTCACCTACCCTACAACCCTTGCAGAGAAACCAGACAACCAACACGACTCGAACATGGCAAAAACCGACAAAACCCACAGTATTAGATCCCGGGAAAATCTGGATTGAGGACACAGCTGTACAGTGTTCATTTCAAAGAAGAGAAAGAGACCGCAACAGATCTACTGATCTAGCCCCAGATTCATAACGGGCAGACCTTGGAAAGACCAGCTGCCAGGTTGCAGCGATGGGAATGAAGAGCAAGAGTCGCCATAGGCATTAGAAACACCCTTGGGGGGGTAAGGGGGCGACTCATTACGCTAGCCAGAGAGCTCGTTGGGATGGGATTGACAGGAACTGTTGGTTATAATATTTTGCTGCCTCTTAATAAGTTGATTGAGTCCATTACCTAAGTCATAGAAGACTGTTTATAGTCGACAACTCAATTCGGCCTTAGCAATAACTAGTTAGGATCGTGAGTTTCCGTTGCGGTCTATAATTCGGCATTGAGGAAACTTCGGCACTGTAATTCCCATCATCGGTCTGCCTCCGTTGCTGGACCAGTCCACGCACTAGCAAGTGCAGTGGTTCTGAGCCGAAATCTTGTGTTGTGGGATTCATCGGTTACCTTGTATTCCGTCTTCTATTGAATCGTCGTGGCGCAGTGATCGATTCGTGTCCTAAGTGAGTGATGTTTTCCTGCCGGTGTATAGTGGATGTTGACGTCTTGCTGATGAGTATCGATTTTTTGGTGGTGATTGTCAGGCCTTCTTCATAGATTGGGGGTTTTTGAGCTTGGAATATTATTTTGGAGTCTAGTCTTATCTCTTATGTCTTCAGTTTTGGTCTTGTTTTTGCATCTGTCAATGTCTTGCTTGCTTATCAGTAGTCGTCTGCGTCTTGGTCGTGTGCTCCTCTGCATCTATATTGTTTGTTGTCTTCCTGAGTATTGGTCATGTCGGTAATGGTGGATTTCTTATCCACCTCTACTTTTTCTTCTATATATGAATTTTCTTTGTCAATCAAAAAATAAAAATAATAATCTCCGCTACTTCAGTATGGAGTCAGCTTGGGTTCTCAAACAATGAGGTTAGATAGTTAGTAGAGTCTAATTATATAGTATTATTAGATTCATAATTTTCAAGTAAGTTTTAATAGCTTTATAAGCAAGTGTTTAAGGGTATTTCAATAATTACAGCTTTTGCTAGAGTGGTTGGGGTTTGCTCCAAGGGTTTTGTTTTATTAGTAAATTGGACAAAGTGTCTTTGTTATGGATTTAGTAGGTTTCTATAGAATAAGTCCACATAATGTTTTCAGTTCAAGAAACAGATAGAGGTTATTGAATAAAGAATTGCAGCAGCTATTTTGCTCTGTTTTTTCTGAGCTGTGTGGGAATTGCAATTCCCTTGGTTTTGATGCTCAAGAACCGTAGGTGTGATGACTAAGGGAGCCTAGGTGTGATGCCAGGTTTATCCTTTTCCATTCTCTTTGGTTTTCTGCAATTCCAACAATAATCTAATCTGGAATCCGTCCTTCCCTTAACTTCACAACTCAACTCATCCTAGCTGACACGTAAGCCCTATGTGATGTCCTGCTAACCAAGAGGTTCAAATTTTCTAGTTCTCCAGAGGCTTCAAGGTTTCTCAAGATTATTCAAGGGAGCGCTAAATATATCTAAAACCTCTACTAGTTTCTTGAGTTAGAACTTTATAAAAATTACACTTGTAAATATCCTAGATATTTTATAAGATAGTTATAGATAGTTAATCTAGACCGTTAATGTAAAACAATCTCGGTCGTCCGTTAAGGAGGTGGAAGTCTATATAAAGGGAGGCCTCATTTGGCCAAACAATCCAAGGCGTTCCTTGTAAAGTTCTTTCTAAAGCATTACAAGCCTTCTTCCTAAAGTTCCCTCTCTTGAAAATCTTTCTAGTCTTTGCCTAGTCCCTTTCCAAAGTTTGGTAAGCTTACTTAGTACAAGACCAAGCCAGTTATGAGTGCTAAATGCCGCACGGAAGCTTGAAAAACTCAACTCTGTAACACTCAAGTCCGTCACACTCACAGTGAAGATTCAAGGCATGGCAAAGAACATTGACAAGAACACCACCTTAGGTGTCGTCCGGGATGAAGGCAGCGAACGCGAGAATGCTCATCCACATGGAGGCAGGCATTGTGCCAGGAACGCCTTGTCGGAGCTGACACCTTGTCAGAGCTGGACAAAAGGGTTATCGGGTGGAGACTTCGATAATGGACTTTGGGCGGCAGCTTGAGGATGTCCATCAACGCCTTGACGGGTTGGAGTCGGAGGACGCAGAGATCCATGTTGGCGTCAAAGCTGCTGTTGATATCATAGGTGGGGACCTAAGGAAAGAGCTTCGTACCCACCGCAACGAGTTGATGAGCGAGATTGCAGCCTTGCATACTCAAGTTGGGAAGGTACTTGATGCCTTGTTGGCCTGCCAGCACGTGGGGGAAGTGCAAGCGGACTGGGCATTGTGTACAAGGGTGGTTCCTAGTGGAGTAGGCACCATTACGGAGGCACCAAGGATGGAGGTCCCAGCGCCTTCGATGTTTTTTGGCAACAGGAAGGCAAGGGAGCTCGAGAACTTCTTGTGGGGACTCGTGCAATACTTTTGAAGTAACGGGAATCTAGAGGATGCTACTAAGATCTAGATGGCAAGCTTGTACCCAAAGGATACAGGCATACAGCAGCTTTATGGTGGCGAAAGAGTATGTTAAGGAGTTTATAACTCTACTCTTGAGATCCCGGACCTCTCTGATAAAGAGTCTCTCATCTACTTCCTGGATCGCTTACAACCTTGGGCCAAGACCGAGCTAAAGCGGCGTAGTGTGCAAGATCTTGCCACCGCCATTGCCGAGGTGGAGTCTTTTGTTGATTATAGCAAGAAAGAGTTGTCAAAGTCTAAGGACAAGAAGGGAAATAATGGCAAAGGTGTGGGAGACAAGCAAGCCCAAGGGAATTCGTATGGTCCTCAAACACATATTCTTTATGTGATGGGCCTGATTGGACTTGTGATTATCCAAAAAAGAAAGGTTTAATGCCACGATCACACAATATGACAAAAAGGAAGCCCAAAAGGAGCAAGCTCAGATGGGTTCTCTACAAGTTTTGAATGCTCTCAAGGCCTTGCTAAGACAGAGGCACCAAAAGCAGCAGCCAAGGGGCCTCATGTACGTCGAAGCCAAGATTAACGGATTCCCTACTCGTGCGTTGGTCAACACTAACGTCACGCAAAACTTAGTCACGATGGACGAGGCCAAGCAACTTGGAATTAGCACCACGAAAGAGTGCGGCACTAACAAGGCGGTGAACTCGGATGCTAAGCGGATATATGGCATGGCTCGAGGCTTTAAGGCATAAACTAGCGAATGGGTTGGCTCTATGGAATTGTCAAGTGTGCCGATGGATGACTTCAAGCTTGTGCTTGGATTGAAATTCCTTTGATAAGGTAAAAAGCCTTCCCTATGCCTTTTGCCAATTCCTTATTCATACTAGATGGTGGCAATATATGTATGGTGCCGAGCAAGAAGGGTGCTAATGTTGAAGCCAATCTACTCTCGGCCATGAAGTTCAGGAAGGGCTTCAACAAGAAGGAGCCTTGTTACTTGGCAGTCTTGCGGGAACCGCTGAATGGGGAGGTGCTTAACCCTATCATGTCTAAAGCCCTAAAGAAAAGGCAAGCAGTCCTTGCGGATTACAAAGATGTGATGCCAAAAGAGTTGCCAAATAAGCTACCACCTAGGAAGGAGGTGGATCATAAGATTGAGCTTGAGCTGGGTGCCAACTACCCGCAATGGCTCCCTATCGCATGGCACCACCAGAATAGGAGTTGAAAAGGCAATTAAATGTGTTGGTCGAACTATCTGTGAGCTTCAAAATCCCCCTATGATGCCCCAATGTTGTTTCAATGTAAGAAAGATGGGTCCTTACAAATGTGCATCGACTATAGGGTCCTAAATAAGATCATTGTCAAGAATAAGTACCCGATCCCTCTCATTTTCGATCTCTTTGATCAACTTGGAAAGGCCAAGTACTTCTCGAAGCTTGAGTTACGGTCGGGGTACTACCAAGTAAGGATTGCTGAAGGTGACGAGGAAACGACAACGTATGGGACAAGGTACAGTTTCTATGAATTCCTAGTCATGTAGTTCGGTCTTACTAATGCCTCAGCTACTTTCTGTACTTTGATGAACAAGTTATTCCACCTGCTCCTTGACAATTTTTGTCATAGTCGATTTGGCTAACATGTTCATCTATAGTAATACATTGGAGGAGAATGTCGATCATCTTCAACAAGTCTTCCAAGTACTACGAGAGAATGAGTTATGTGAAACTTGAAAAGTGTTCATTTGCCCAAGTGGAGGTGATGTTCCTAGGGCATAAGATTAAGAACAGAATAGGGCCAAGGTTAAGGAATCCAAGAATCACCAACCAAGGTTATAGAGCTATGGTCGTTCCTTGGCTTGGTGAATTATTATCAACGGTTTATCAAAGGCTACTCGGCAAGGGTAGCCCCATTAAGTGATTTGCACAAGAAAAATTAGAGTGATGGTTGTCAAGCTGAAGAAAGCTGAGACGGAGGAACCAGTCTTAAGCTTAAGACATTCCCGACATCACTCACCCCTTCGAGGTGCATACCGGTGCTTCAGATTTTGCTATTGGAGGCGTGCTCAAAGAGGAGCACCCCATAGCCTATTGAGAGTCGCAAGCTAAACGGTATAGAAGGGAGGTATACAGTGCAAGAAAAGGAGATGACGGTGGTCATTCATTGCTTGCATACTTAGAGGCACTACTTGCTTGCCTCTCATTTTGTGATCAAAACTGACAATGTTACCACGAGCTATTTCCCGACACAAAAGGCTTAGCCCCAAGCAAGCTTGATAACAATACTTCTTTAGTAGAAGGGCAAGCTTAGAGTTCAATTAACGGTTTGAGAAGGGTAAGGTTACTGTAGAGGCATTAAGTTGAAAAGCGAGAAATTCTCATTGTTAGACCAGATCAAGGAAGGCCTTGAGCACAATCCCTTAGCTACAAACCTTATTGGCATGGCTCGTGAACGAAGGACTCAAGGTTTTGGCTAAAGGGTGATATACTAATCACTAAGGGTGATCAACTCTATGTCACGACTCCAAATGGATTGGATTGGCCATCCGGGTATCAAAAGGACATTGGTACCGGTGGAAGGATCGTATTATTGGCCTCGCATGTTTGATGACATAGAGACGTACGTGCACTGGTGCAGACATGCTTGGTATGCCAACAAGCGAGCAGCAACCTAGTGGGCTTTTGAAGTAATTGCCTATTCCTAAAGGCCCGTGGGAAAGTGTTTCCATGGACTTCATCACTTGTTTGCTTAAGTCGAAATGTTGTGGGAGCATTATCGTGGTGGTTGACAAGTTTTCAAATTGACACTTCCATCCCTGGCTCGACAGCTAAGTTGCTCTTTAAGAACTTGGTTAAGTATTGGGCCACACATGATGGCGAGCGACAAGGATCCCAGATTCACAAGAAAATATTGGACAGAGCACTTCAAGCAAATGGGGACGGACTAAGGAAGGCGACCTAGTTATGGTGAAGCTCATGCCCCAACAATTCAAGACACTAAGGAAGATGCACGAGGGGTTAGTCCGGTGATATGAAGGTCCCTCCCGATGGTTGGGTGCATAGGCAAAGCCTTGTATAGACACCAGTTGCTACCCAAGTTGAAAATTCATCCGGTCTTTCAAGTTAGCTTCCTCAAGCCTAATCATGAAGACATGGAAGACCTAGAGTGTGAAGTATCCAAGCGGGCGCCAGCAGTCGTTGTCACTTCATTCGACAAAGAGGTATAGTCAACAATCTGAAGACGTGGGGTGCTAAGCTACAAGGAGCACTTAGTAAAATGGAAAAAATGTCTGGGTAGTAAAGCAAGCTGGGACACCAACGACTTGCTATGCCAATTTGTGGATCATATCCAAAAATACAAGGAGGAATACACAACAAGGGCGTCACGAGCATAGGTGGGGGAGAATGTGATGTCCCGCCAGCGAAGAGGTTCAATTTTTCTAGAGTTTTCCAGAGGCTTCAAGATTTCACACGATTATTCAAGGGAACGCTAGATAGATCAAGAAACCTCTACTAGTTTCTTGAGTTAGAACTTTGTAGAAATGACCCTTGGAAATATTTTAGATATTTTATAGGATAGTTCAAGAAAGTTGATCTAGACCGTAAATGTAAAACGATCTCGGTCATCTGTGAAGGGGTGGAGGTCTATATAAAGGGGAGGCCTCATTTGGCCGAACCATCCAAGAACTTCCTTGTAAAGTTCATTCTAAAGCAAAACAAGCCTTCTTTCTAAACTTCCCTCTCTTAAAAGCTTTCTAGTCTTTACCTAGTCCCTTTCCAAAGTTTGGAAGGCTTACTTAGTACTAGACCAAATGAGCTGCCCGTGCTAAGTGCCACCCAAACCCCACATCTTGACTTAATTACTGTAATCAGCTATAGCTCACAGTGCCAGAACAGAACCTGCAACTTCTGTTTTAAAAAGCCTAACAACTCCGCAAACCTAACCAATTTGCTTTACTAATTAAATCCTCAAAAAAACAGCCTTCTGAAAGTCCATTTCGGCGTTTTCACTTTGTTCTACATCAGTTTTGGCCTCAAACTTTGTGGGCTGAGTGTAATTATGCTTGTCCTACATCATGATGCCATGATGAAATTTGTAATATTTGCAAAATCTTGAACCCCGTCTTCCCTTCTTGAGATTAACAGAAAGGTCTGCACACTTATGTACATACACATACATATACATGTATGATTCGTATCAACTGCGTGTACATAACGTATACCTGCTGCATCAAGTCTTACGGTTTCCAAAATTCCATGTCAGCAGGTTATTTTGCAACAGCAGGTTGATGCTAGCCTTCGTCATTACAACTGCACATCCACTATGGCACCTCCACAGACCGCCCCCACTATAACATCATGGCACTACAACACTTTCAAGTCACAACCACAACTGCTTCTCCACATCCCTCTACCAAAACCTACTCTCCTATTCTACATCTCCACGATTTCTTTATACAGAAGGTTGATGATACAGCGAATAAGGGATATGAGAGCAAATCTTCAGAACGCAGAAAGTTTTGGAAGTTGAAATTTTGCTTCTAATTTGCAATATGAAGATTTATCACTAAACCAACCGTCGCGAAAAATTTATCATTTTCCTTCACCTGTCATAAGTTTGACGAAAAACATCTGAAAGTTTGAAAATTAATTTTACAATTAAACAAAGGGTACTCAATGCAACTAAACTTCTTTTTGTCGTTAACGTGGATGCTTGTAATTGGGTAATTAGGTCATTGTGGGAAAGGCCAACTAAGAGGAAAGAATTTTGTCTGACCAGAAATCCACACTACTATGATTAATTAAGGATGCCACCTGAAAGCCAATAAATCCTAACTAAAACAGACCACAAACACAGGGCTGAAAATGAGTGCCATGACAAACATAGGTACATAACCCATTAGGACTGTTGAGTTGATTGAGATGATCCATCTAGCTAAAGATTGTTGAGCTAATTAAGTCAATCCAGCTACCTAAAGAATAAGGCCGCCTGTCAAACTGTGGGATTAGTTTGGTTTGGTTTACACCCTTATGGACCCAATGATGACTTCCGTGCATGTATTAGACAGACACATATTACTGCTTCAGAAAACACAATGAGATTAAATATGTACCGCTGGTTGGACTATTGTATAATTTAGACCTTCCTTAATTTCTTTACATTTCAAAATAAGTTTATAAATACGTAACCGGCATGAAAGCAGAATAATTATTTCAGGAAAAAGCAAAACCATAAATGGCAATGAAGAAGATTATTGACCTGCGCATCTCGTGGGTCAAACCTAGTAGCCTTCTTCAGGAACTCCTGGGCCTTTGCATTCTGCCCAAGCTGGACGTATATGTGACCTACAGCCTGCATCAAGGAAGAACCAGATTTCAGTACTATGAAAATGGAGAGAGTTGAAAAAGGAAAAAATATATATATCCTTAAATAGTACAAACTTGTGAAGGGATATAAGTGGAAGCAACAATTGCTTGCATAACCCTTATTCCACTCACCTTTAATGTCTCACAATTCTCAGGGTAAACCTCCAAGACTTTTTCAAAGTTTGAAAGAGAGCTTCTGAGATCCCCCAACTTTAGTTGTACTTGTCCCAAACCTGTTTCAGTAAAAGCAGAATTACTCAGTAAACAAACAAACTGCTAACCAGAGTCAACGAGAAGAATACATGAAGCCCATATCTGAATAGTTAAAAATGATGCTTGGCAGTGAATATTGGCCTCCTAAACGAGTGAGCATAATGCGGATAACAAGCACATGCATAAAGTAGGTAAGTCTTGAAGGCATTCAAGAGCTATGTATTAAAGTTGCAATGCAAAGTATTGTGATATGTCTTCCAAGGTACATATCACCAGACTATGTTTATCTATTGGTAAAGGGTAGTAGTGTAAACAAGCAAAGTGAGAGGCCAGGATAAGAAAAGCAGCTATGTAGAAGCAAACTTTGAATAGAAAAAAAGATGCAAGAATATTAAGTAAATCAAGCAAAACTCAAGTGGCGTGTTTACAATCAAAAGTATCTTCAATAACCACATAGATAGGAGAATAAAGAATAATAGAACCAAACATAAACACAATGGGAAGTATCATACCGTAGTAAGGTAAGACAAACTCTTGTGGCTTATTGATTTCCTTTACAGATGCCATGTAGTATAGTCCAGCTTTTTCATAATCACCCTACAATAAAGAACAAACTGCATTTCAACCACTAAATCCGAAATGAATAGGGAAATTAGCAATTACAGGATTCTGATGAATATTTAGTAACAAACGCTTGAGAAGTTTGAAGACGAAATAGAAAATATAGCAATATCTAAATACAACTTTAGAAAGCAGGATTCTGCATAGTGGGATTCCCAACTTTACAAGTATACATTAGAATGTCATTGATGATATCTCTTAAAGTTCTTCCATGACCTTGTGAGAAGGTCATACACTACCATAATGTCAATGTGAACCACCACAATATGATGTTATTAAGAGAAAAACAAAAAGTGATCTATATCTTCAGCGTTTAATGAGAAGATCCAGGTAGCAAACATAAATTATGATGTTCTTACCACAATATAACTGAAGCATGTTTAACGAGATGCAACTTGGTTATTAGAAATGGCAACTTTTATCAGCATGTACTTGGCATGTGTCAATAGATGCAACATAAAAAATTTAGGAGGCACAGAATGATTGAGATATAGAAAATACATTATCAACATTGCAAGAAAATGAAAAGTAAAAAACAAAAAGACTTCATCCCAAGAATCGGCCGGCTTTAGAACAATAGCTGTCCAAAAAATGACAGATGGAGATTAATGATTTGAATAGGAGAGGATTTTTTTTCTCCAGTTTGCCCGGATGATTCTCTTGCAGAAATCAACAAGGTGCAAAAAGGAAAAGTTGAGATGAAATAAGGTGAAGTCCAGACCTTGCTATGATAAGACCGTGCCAGATTATAATAAGAATGTGCCTTTGTTGGTCCGTGAGTAGTTACAGCAAGTGCTGTCTCAGTCAGTTGCTCAACTAGAAAATGCTGACCAGTAAAGAAGAAATGATTTGCCAAATAATTAAGGGCCATTGCACAATGTGGATAGATCTCGAAAGCCCTTTGCATCTTTTCCATTGCTTTCCTAATATCAGTAGCTGCATATATAAAAGTGCCATAAAGTCAACGACTAAGACAGAAACGGTCTATTTGATGTAAAGAATTGTTGAGATTACGAAACAAGTTAACTAACCATCATCGTGGAATGAACAATAAGAGCATACAAATGCAAGTGGATCTTTTGTATGTTTATACATGTGTAATGCATGCACTAATCCAAGAAAGTATCTGACAGAAGTCACAGAACTGACCGTCACTGGTTTGCAGATCCAAGATTCCAAGTGCCACAAGAGCTTCAACATTTTCTGGATCCAACTGCAATTATCAGTTGGCAAGTACAATTAGGCATTAGCACTCAATGACGTAAACAGGAAATGATTCAAATAACTGCTTATTATGGACTTACCTGCAGCACACGCCGAAATGCTTGCTTTGCCTTCTCATATTGACCCAGTTTGTAACGACAAAGACCTATTCCAAGTCTTACAGGTCCAGGACATCGCGGATACACTTGCAAGGCTCTCTTATCAAGTTGACGTAAATAAAATTAAACAGTGACACAAGAAAAGTCATTGAAAGTGAACAAGTCAGATCTACAGAAGTGCAATACTTATAAAGATGGGTAGTTATTATAAACCGATCCCACCTCACACCATACCCGCAAAATGATGACTAGATAGAATGACTAGAATCTATGAAATGCCATCCGGAGAGATATATTTATCAGACTGAATTTGGCAACAAACAAACCTTGTACAACTCCAAAGAATTCGAATATCTTCCACGGTTGTACTCAACACAAGCCTGCAGTACCAAGACTGGATGTTAAAGAGTAAAAAGCCACCAAATGATGCTTATAGTCAATATGTAGTTAAATGTTTTGATACTAAAACAGTTCTATAAACAGCAGAAAAGCAATGGAGACTTCAATCAACCAATACTAGCATCCTATCCTAGTGCTTATTGGCATAAATAAGAACTCACTCCTCCAGGGAAATCTTCATGCTACACCAACTCCTGAGTGTTACTAAAGGCCATCACCAGTAAAATGTTTGCAAAAGATAAACTTTCAGCTGCATTAAGATGATTTTTCATGCATGCTCTACACTCTAATGACACTCCAACTTCAAAACTGAAAACATACTCGAAAAATCCTCCCAGCTCAAGGCAAGTAATGACCCCAAAGAGACAAGATTTACTGGGCAACCTCGCGCCCAAACATTTGCAACAACCCATTTTATCTCAAATGTGGACTTTTCCACCCTTCACTGTGCTTTAACTTTCTAACATATGCACCAGTAAGGTCACAGTGTAAAGCTTATAGACGCATATGTATAATATTTGATAACAGAAACATAATATGGAAAATACCTGACCAAGAAGAGCGGGAACATTATCCCGATCTCCATCCAATACAATCTTGAATGCAGCAAACGCCTGCTCTACATCACCCTTAGCCAGTAAAAGTTGACCTGTGAGCAAGCATATTTGTAAGAGATGAGCTCTAATTTAGTCCATCCAAATACATTTTATTTCCACTATACAATTAGCAAAACGCTATTGGATGCAGGTTTGAGACCAGTACCACTTTTCTAAAATGAAACTCAAAGAAATAACTATTAAAAAAAATAAACAAGATGATTAAGAACAGTAAGTGAGCAGTAGAATTCTTTTTTATCAAAAAAGAAAAAAGGAAAGAAAAGAAAAGCGCTGCCAAATTAAGAAAGTTCCACTAACAGCTGAATAAGAAATTCTGCAGAATGTGGAAAATACTTGTGGATGTTTTAAATGTATTGGGATAGACTGCATTTGCTGATGTGCAAGTACTGCAAATTAGGTTTTGCGTCTTTATGCACCTATCTCAGTGATATGCTTCTGTTTCTTATCTATAGAACCTCTTAAGATTTTTGTAGTGAAAACTCTACTGGGCTCTGAGAATTTCTGACCAGATAACTGTAAGGACCATGCTTACTTTCGTCCCCTCTCCCCCCCCCCCCCCACACACACACACACACACACACATACACACCAAATAAAGAGTCATTTGATAAAAAATGGACATTAACATGCTAAAAGCCTAAAAGTGAAAACAAGTAAGATCTCTAAAGACAATCATCAAACCTGCTGAAAAGAAATTACATAATCCATGTAATTTCTTTGACCATATAAGGACAAGATACTTTGATGACGGAGGTTAAGAATCTAAAGTGCTGGATAAGTTTGATAACAGAAATATAAGAGCAGCAGCACCCCATTACAGTCTTACACCTTTCATAAACCTTCCCCACCATATTTGCATTAGTGAGTGCAATGTTTGCCAAAAAAAATAAAAAATGGATTCCTAAACCACAATAAGTTGCTAGAACCACCATATATCAATTCTTGGCACTTCATCCTCACTCTTCCCATCGTCTTTTCGATAATATCAAATCACACAAAGGTGTTTCCTATAGTATTGTATTCATAAGTGGCAATTCTTACTTTCAAAAGTGATACGGTCTCAATAACTCAAATAGCCACAAGCTATGTTAAAAACAATTTCTAACTTCATCCTATGTACTTTTGAACTACTATTCTGTAGTTTATATACAAGTAAGCAAAAGGAAGCTATATAATAACTGTCATGTTGGCTTTCCATTCCTTCATTTTTTCACTACGAATATGCATCTCATTATCGGCATTGACTTATAGGTCCTAACAAAATCTACAACTTCACAACATAACACTATAATGAGTCCTTGGAAAGAAATTCTTCACAACTTTCCTAGCTGCTCTCTGACCAACCTTCAACAATTTACAAAAAATTGTAGCTCAACATAACTCTTCCTTTATAGTTTGATTATATGTTTTATAGCACCATCGTATTTACTCTGCTTTTTGGAGTTGATCCACCATTTGGCTAAAAAATTTACAATCATGTTGAGCTCACAATCTTGAAACCAAGGATAGCAATGTAGAGATAATTTTTCAACATAGTTTTCACTTACAAAACAGTGTAATGGTGTTCACCTTTGCCTACCCAAGTAGAAGGCTCATGCATGTCGATTCTTGATGCTTTGTTATAGTATTGTGTTGCCAAAATGAAATGTTCTTCCTTCTCTCTTTGTTTAGTCTCAATTTTCCCGAGGTAGCTGTAATAAGCCCCGAGAGCATTTAAGATGGCAATTCTTTCATATCTCACATCAGCATAATATTCATCAATTTCTGCAATGCAAAAGGGCTAGAATCAGTATAATGATAACTCATCTATTAACAAATATCTAAGGCAACAGAAAACATTTGCAATATGTCAAAGCAATGGTTATATTGAAAGAATTTACCTGGACTAGACCCCTCTTCCAAAATCTGGCGAAATTGCTCGGTTTTTCCTTGTTTAAAGTACTCCCTCTGCATTGATCCAAATACCAACACTAAGGAAGAATATACTAAATCAAAGAAGACATCATTGAAAGTTAAACATGCTTTAAAGCCCTGACTAATATACATTTATGAAATCCCATGTAGATTACTCGAACCATAAAGATAATGCTTGGCAAGTGTACTCAGAACAGTTCCAAGTTTTCAATTCTTATTAGCGTGATATACAATTAATAAGCCCTGTGATGAAATTCTGGGAGATAGAAGTTGAGCATAGACTAACCATGAAACAACAGATCTAAGAATCGCTTTGGATTGATACTGACAGGTCAAATGTGGAAGTTGTGGCAGACCTGGCAATTTTCTCTTCAGTTCACAAGAAATCCTATCCTTGAAGTTCTTTTATTGGTGAGTAGTATCACCAATCTTGGGATATTACCGGGGAAAAATAAAACCTTAACAAATGACATTTTCTATAAATCTTGCTAACAATTGCTCACAAGATTGGATGATTGTTGCGGAACATAAAATCTTGTAGAGCGTTCGTGAATAAAGTTCACTAATAACAACATATAGATTAGTACTCTTGCAAGAAAATACGAACTTTTTCTTTTTTTTGGAAGAAGAAAATTTGAAGTTAGAGCTATTGATTTACATATATTGAATTGAGAAATGTTGCTTGAATTCTTCTTTTTTTCTTTCCTTCTTTCTTTTATTGAGCTGTTGATCATTTTCCACTTAAAACAATAATCTTGGGGGGAGAAAAAAAAAACTAGCTCCTTAAACCCTACTTACAACCTCATAGTAATTAAAAAATACAAGTGCAAAATCTTTTTCCCGTACCTGCTTGATAAACAAAAACAAAATTCAACCAATTCAAAATGTACAAAATATATGTGTGATTTCACAGCATCAAAGTATAAACACTGACATGCTTAAATTTATATATAATCTCGCAGACATTGATGAGCCGTTTTTCTGCTAGCAATGTAAAACAAATCAATATCTTTCAAGAGAAATAGTGAACCTAATCAAAGTTATGACTCCCTCCGTCCCAAAATGAGTGTTCAATTTATACATATACATATATATATATATATATATATATATATATATATATTGTCCCAAATGATTGTCTATTTTCTTATGAAGTTACTAAATTCATTTTTGTCAAAGTCCCAATGTGCATTTTCAATGCTATAAGGTGGTCATTAAGGGTATTTATGTATATGTGCTACTCCCTCCGTCCCTAATTGAGAGTCCCTTTTCTGAATTTGTTTTCCCAAAATGAGTATCCTTTTTTGTATGAAGTTACTAAATTCACCATTACTATCTCTCATGTCCCAATGTGCACTTGCAATACTATAGTATGAACATTAAGGGCATTCATGCAGATGTAGTGATGTACTACCAAAAGGTCTAAAAGTCAACTTTCTTAATTTTTGCTAAACACTAAGAAGGGATATTTAATTTGGGACAGAGGCTAAAATTGCTTAAAAGTCAACTTCCCTAATTTCCTTAAAAAACCAAAAAGGGACTCTCATTTTGGGACAAAGGGAGTACATTAATTAACACATTTTCCGAAATTAAAGAATGCCACTAAATATCTTTTCTTCTAACTGCCGATAGTTTTCACTTAAGAATATAATCTTGAAAAAAAAAAAAAATCCTCCCTTAACACAGCTTTCAAAAAATTTCTTCAATCTGATAACTCTTCCAGAGTTCCAAATTGAAATCTTATTGCATCCCTATCTGATAAAAAAACAAAAAACAACCGCTTCCGAAACTTCTGAGCAGCCGCAGACAAATGCACAAGTCTTCAAAATTTCAAGTTTGATTTCACCATATCTAATTATAAACAAGTAACATTCATAACTTTATATACAATTACACAAATAGAACATCATATGTATGAAATTTAAGCAGAAAAATTTCCAACAAGACAGAATTTCACTACATGCATATAAAATTAGTCATATATGAAAATTATTTTAATTTTCCTTTTTTTCACCCAAAAACAAGAACAAACCGCGATGATGAGCCAGAGATCGAGAGGGGCTTGTTCGGCCTTGAGAATGTCGAGTATATCAGTAGCGTCTCGGGGAAGCTGGTCCAGAGCAACTCTAACTTCCTCCTCGGAGTTCTGTACCGGAATGTACACACACGCCATCAATGCCCCAAACTTATCACCGGCGACTGACCGCCGATCGAGCTCAGCCCTAGTCTTCCGGCGATTTCAGGGGTTTTGTGAATTGAGAAACATATAAAGAGGGAGATAGTAACGTTAGGAGGTGACAGGCAAGAAACATATAAAGAGTGTGACCGTGGGTTTTTGATTTTTGGAGGCTATATATAGGTGTTTGCTTCTCTGTAATGATCCGGGATTATCAAAATTTATGTAATTTCTGTTAATTAGGTATAAGGATTATGTTACTTACCTCCCTTGTATTTTTATAACCTTATAGAAAGTGCCCCTTATTTTTTATACTCCTTCATGACTATTAAGCTTATTAGAATGACTTTAATACCAATAATATGTTTATATATATATATATATATATATATATTAATAAAGTGGAAATGAAGAGACTTGAGAGAGTGAGAGAGAGAGAGAGAGGAGAGAAGGAAGGAGTTAGGAATCCATTCCTTACGTTGTTCAGCTTAGTTAATTTAAGTATTGAATGGGAGAGGTGTATATAGCTAGAAGTGTTTTTAGAAAGGGTAGTGTTAGGGGGCCTTAAGAATGTTTACATCTTCGATGACCTATGAAGTTTTGGAGAACAAATTCTTATAGGAAAATAAAATCAAACTTGACATAACTCGACTCGACCTCGTTCAGATAGTTACTTAAGCTGTTATACTTTCCCAAAATGAAGCTCCACAAGGTTTTTACAAACTTAACTTGATCCAATTAATACCTTAATTGTTTAAGAGTTTTAACATTCATCTCAAATTTGTTAAACCCCACTCGAACCGACTCATTTACAACCATAAGTATTGCACAAGTATCATAATTAATGCCTTGAAGTTGTTATGGTGCTTTATTTCAAGGTCCTTAAGTGTAATTTCTAGTTGAATCTTAACGGAACAACCATAAAACAAGTCATTAGAAACCCGCAACAATACAATTGTCTATAGCATAAGTATACCTCTAAGGAATAATAGTCATCATCAACGTATGCTAACATTGTGTTATCTCTCTCTCTCTCTCTCTCTCTCTCAACATACTCTCTGCTCTTTAGAGCATAAACAAGTGAGACATCCAATTTTCTTAGAAATAATAGCTAGGCATGAGATTTGCTAGCCTTCATATCATGATCCATTTTTATCTGATCTACTAGAGAAGTCACCAACAATTGATAACAAAAGTTATATATGAATCAATTATTTGACTCTAATTGAATCAAATTTATTGATAAAAAAGTATATGTGCAAATGAACTTGCTCGTTATAAGTGGTGAAGACAAATCTTTGGTGTATTTGGGTTGGATACGTATTTAATATAAGATCGTGGATTGCTATATATGAGAACAGAGAATTGAAGGGTTATGAAACTAGGCATCGTCATATTAACATAGTGGCGTAAAGTCTCTATTGCCTAGTGAAATTTTATAAAATGGGGTATCAATGTCTATGGTATATAGGGTTGGAATTTTATTCTTGAAGATAATAAGATATTTAAGTGGTGTACGGATCAAGTAAGTAGCAAGAACTGGTGGCAATGTATGGTTAAATATATAATCCATGGTAGCAGATAGGGGAACTAATTTTGTGTGTGATGTAAATGACTCCTTGTAATTTTGCTCTTAACACTTCATACTAGTCTCCTTGGACGTGGAGATCTCATGCATGATTGTATATGAGTACATGAATGTGTACATGTACAAAGGACAAAGGAAAGTACCTCAGGAATTAGTCTTGGGCCTCTGGGTCTGGGGATACATTGGAAAATAAAAAGGAATAAAGGACGAAAGGGAAAAGACTTGCATGTACGTGGTGCACTATGTAGTTGTTCTATAAAAAGGGTTGGTGCAAATCTTTTCCATGATAATGCAACATATTTATGTTGAGTGTGCGAATACAAAATGAGAGGTGCAAAATGTTGAAGATCGAAACAATCTTTTAATGGGCTGCTAATAACCCAGGATGACCAGCAACTTCCTTACAAAATTGGGAAATAAGTAACGCCAAAGGAATTTGAAACAGATTGATGGGTAAGAATCATTAAAAGCTTTAAATAGAATAAATTATTTTCTAAAGTGATAAATTTTAATATTGGTATAGAAGGGTAGGGTTTTTAGTTGTTTAGCAGCCCACTGAAAAGATTGTTTCGATCTTCAACATTTTGCACCTCTCATTTTGTATTGGCACACTCAACATAAATATGTTGCATTATCATGGGAAAGATTTGCACCAACCCTTTTTATAGAACAACTATATAGTGCACCACATACATGCAAGTGTTTTCCCTTTCGTCCTTTATTCCTTTTTATTTTTCAATGTATCCCCAGACCCAGAGGCCCAAGACTAATTCCTGAGGTACTTTCCTTTGTCCTTTGTACATGTACACATTCATGTACTCATGTACAATCATGCATGAGATCTCCACGTCCAAGGAGACTAGTATGAAGTGTTAAGAGCAAAATTACAAGGAGTCATTTACGTCACACACAAAACCAGTTCCCCTATCTGTTACCATGGATTACATATTTAACCATACATTGCCACTGCCCAGTTCTTGCGGCTTACTTGATCCGTACACCACTTAACATCTTATTATATATATTCAAGAATAAAATTCCAACCCAATATACCATAGACATTGATACCCCATTTTATAAAATTTCACTAGGCAATAGAGACTTTACGCCACTCTGTTAATATGACCATGCCTAATTTCATAACCCTTCAATTCTCTGTTCTTATATATAACAACCCAAGATCTTATATTAAATACGTATCCAACCCAAATACACCAAAGATTTGTCTTCACCACTTGTAATGAGCAAGTTCATTGGCACATACACTTTTTTATCAATAAATTTGATTCAATTAGAGTCAAATAATTGATTCATATATAGCTTTTGTTATCAATTGTTGGTGACTTCTCTAGTAGATCAGATAAAAATGGATCATGAGATGAAGGCTAGCAAATCTCATGCCTAGCTTGTGACACCCCGAGTTCGGGATTCGATATTAAACCCCAACTCGGTGCGCCGAACTAAATTAAATAACTAAATTCCACATAAGTGAACGAGTTACACGAGCTCAAAACCAAAACTATGCAGCGAAAAACCATAGCTAATAAAAACCTGAGTTTTAAAAACTCGAATAACAAAATAATAACTATAAAATCTCCACGGCCAAAAACAAGTCGAAGAACAATACTAATAGAAATCCCAATAATAGACCTCGACGGCTAACTACGAGCGGAGAAACAACAACGCCAAATACTCGCGAGCTAACATGCTCGAGAAAACTACAATAATAAACGGCTCGACATCGAGTGTCGGCTCCAAAAGAATACAACATTGAAGGAGTTACCGCGCAATGCTACCCATAAGTAAAGTTTACATAACTTTACATCAGCCATCGTTCTTCTTGAACTAAGAAATTAAGAAACATAATTATACACAAGCTCGGAGAGCAACTACCCAAAGATCATTCTGCGGCACCCGCAAGTTTCACCGATCGCACTATGTCATCCTTCGGTTGCAATCTAAAAGAGTTAACACAATAAGAGTGAGTCTAAAAGACCCCGTAAGCCACTATAATGTATTGTGTGCTATGAGAATGAATGCAACAAGATAAACCAAACTCTACATGTAGCTAGTCTAAGTAGCACTTCCGCTTACCTAACATCTCGACCACAAACCGGCAAGTCAAGGGACTATTCTAACTTGGCCAATAATCAACAAACTATCACATGTAACTATATGACATGGCATGATGCTCAATAGTAGGAATAACGTGGTAATAACATTTATATACCATAACGATCATGTATCATGTTAAAAGTGTACAAGTCACATAATTCACTTAGCACTTTGGTGTTCACATAAGTGCAACTCAATTAAACCATATCATGAAGGATATTATTTCTCTTTCTTCCAACTTCGCGTTGCTCCTGCAATACACGAGAAAACATATGTGCCTCGATACCCGTGTACGTAGTATCGACGTCCCCGATTAATACCATCGAGTTCTAACTAGCAAACCAAAGTCATGCGTATTGCTACAACAATGGGGCTACATCCCACGTGGCCAACGGTGAGGGTGTGTGCAGTACGGCGACTTATAGCGATTACAAAACAAATTCGTAAAGACTATAAGTCGTCCCACCTTAATTAGTCAAACAATGCCAATGGACCTAATGCAATGCACAAGTAGACATTCACTTGTCATTCTCAACAATCATCATGTGTTTTTGAATCACATTTCAAATCCACTCAATGTGCTTATGAATACTAAACACACAATCAATCATCAAAGTAGGATGATTGTCCTATTTCATACTAGAACAATCACAACATGTCCGAAATCACCGAACATATAGACAAAACAAGGCAATAGGCAAAGTAGGCCCATAGTACAACTCAATCACTAAACTCGTGATAGCTAGACACATACATAAACTCCAATGTAAGGTATTTATACCTTATAATCAACGGCAAACAAGGGCCATAATGTGGAACCTATATAACTCGAGGATAGGTTATTCATCTTAATCCCAAACTAAGGTAACATGTTTCTCACATGTACGCCAACTCATAACCCCACATAGGTAAGTCTACTCGTACTTACAACCATTAATTAAGGCGCAATAGCTATGCCCATTGAGGATCTCTAAGTATCCTATCGTCACACAATATTTATCATCTCATGCGCATCATAATATATTACATATTCTTATCGACGCATACTTCAACTTTATTCGATTTAACTCGTAGTCGGCTAATATTTGACTAAGTCAACCAAGGTCAACGTTTCACTAAGTCGAACCCGTCAATTCGTCATCCCACATGGTAGGGAATTAATATATGTCATATAGGCATTACTACTACCCATTTCTCAACTCCGTAGAGTCAACTATACATTAATGAAATTACTACAATAATCGACGTTTACTTATTACGTCCTATTCGACTCCGCCAGAGTCAGTCACGACTAGTGTATATCTCATAATGACTCCGCTAGAGTCGTTACCAATATCAAGATATCGGGACAAACCGTAGTATCGTCCCCTATAAACTCCTATCGTTTGCAATGCCCAACGCACAAAGAGTCTGCTACTCGTAACGATTTCATAAGGTTTCCGCTAGTGCGTAAACGGTAAAACTTCAATGATTCGGTATACTCAAACTTAAGATTAACGTAATGAAGTATGATTAATTTAAACAAGTCTTCGGCGACATTACGGCGGAACCCAACTAATAATTCACAAGTATACTTCAACCTCAATGAGTTTCTATTACTCGGCATAATGATTATCAGGACAACCGAAACAACACAACAACAACAACCATAATAGCAACAACATCAAGCTCTACGAGTCTCTATTATTCGAAGTCTACTAACTCAACGGTAATTCATCAATTCTTTCTTTATTCCGTAATCCTTAATCAAGCAAGTAATGAGGTATAACCTAACATCATTCGTAGGGACAATTATGTATATATATACTTCCCAATAAAAGACACGAATATCATCGCTAACACACCCTACATGCTTTACTCTTCCAATTCAACTCGTAAAACACACAAGGCATTATAGTTACTTACCTTCACCGCAAATCCACCACGAAATCCAAGGGCTTCGGGTAAAAATGTACTCCTCCGTGACTCTACGCCGCTACGGAGTCCAACCAATGATCCCAAACTTGAGCCAAGCCCGAATCAAACTTCCCTTCTCTCAAAACACCACTTTCTCTCTCTAAAACGTGGGAGAAGAGATGGGTTCGTGATATACTAACAGATCGGATGATCCCTTTGGGTAGAAATGTGCTCCTCGTCGTCCTCTACGCTACGGCGAAGACGGCTTGTCGATCCGACAAGTGAAGCTCAAGATATCGCGAAATCTTTCTCCTCTCTCTCTCTCTCTCTCTTCTAGTTCTCTCTCTAAACTCGGGTTGGGAGGAAGAGAAATGAGGGAAATAAGGTTGGGTTATGTTATTAATACCATGGGTAAGTGTTTGGTCCAATTCCGGGCTTGTTTGAGCATTTTAAACCACTTAAAAATGTTAAAAACCGAGAAAGACGAAAAACCGGACGAACAGGGACGGGGCAGGGCGATCGCTCTGCCTTAAACAGGGCGATCGCTTTGTCTTCTGGAAGCAGGGCGATCGCTTTGATCTGCCCAGGGCGATCGCTCTGTGTCCAGATCCTCCGAACTCTCCGAAAATGCTCCGAAACGCCCCCGAAATGGTCCTAGATGATCCCGAAGTGATTCTAAGTCTTTGAGAAGGTCGAAATACTCAAGAGAGGTTCTCGAAAGTTCCAGAAACAACGTTAGAAGTTCAACGTAAAGCTCGCATAATCAACCATACAAAGGTTCAAGTACAAATCGGGGCATATGAAACACTCGAAATGAGTTGGCGCGCGGCTTAACGACAAGATCAACGTGATCAATAGTCGTGAAGGAGTCTAAACCAAGGTTAGGTCAATCACCCAAAGAGAAGACGTAACGTATACGAACGCTAATCGATGTCAAGGAAAAATCTCGAATGGATAAAGGAACAAAGCGCAACTCACCCTGAGTTAAACGCGCGTCAAATATGATTCTCGACCTCACACGTCATGCTTAACGAGCATGACACCTCACTCTCTGAGGGTTTTAAAGTCAACATCGAGAGACCACGAGTGAACTCAGAATGAAGTTGGGTCGGGGTATTACATAGCTATTATTTCTAAGAAAATTGGATGTCTCACTTGTTTATGCTCTAAAGAGGAGAGAGTATGTTGAGAGAGAGAGAGAGAGAGAGAGAGAGAGAGAGAGAGAGGTAACAAAATGTTTGCTTATGTTGATGATGACTATTATTCCTCAGAGGTAGACTTATGCTATAGATAATTGTATTGTTGTGGGTTTCTAATGACTTATTTTATGGTTGATCCGTTAAGATTCAACTAGAAATTACACTTAACGACCTTAAAATAAAGCACCGTAACAACTTCAAGGCATTAATTGTGATACTTGTGCAATACTTATGGTTGTAAATGAGTCGGTTCGAGTGGGGTTTAACAAATTTGAGATGAATGTTAAAACTCTTAAACAATTAAGGTATTAATTGGATCAAGTCAAGTTTGTAAAAACCTAGTGGAGCTTCACTATGGGAAAGTATAACAGTTTAAGTAACTAACCGAATGAGGTCGAGTCGAGTTATGTCAAGTTTGATTGTATTTTCCTATGAGAATTTGTTCTCTAAAACTTCGTAGGTCATCGGGCCAGCCCAACCCATCAAAGCCCATCTGGCCAAAAAGCCCTTATTGGATAAACAAATAAACTAAAAGGAACAATAGTGGTGCCAATTGCCAAATTAAATTCTAAGTTACTTACTAAACAAAAGCAATATTACGATTTATTGTTTGTCCTAACTGCTAACTACTAAAGGTAAAATAATGCAATCATCGTATCAAACATTAATTAAAATAGAAATAAATATGATACTAGAATGGTTCAGGGCTTTAATTATTTAAGAAGTTAACTTTATTGGTCAGTTAAAGTAATAATTAAATAATAAAGCAATAATTAAATTGGAACATGTTGCTTCAATGTCTGAGATTGCATTACAGCATGTATAAATCATAGTATCAAACAATAAAGCTATCCTGAACCATTCTAGTTAGCTTTAAAATAAAATGAGCTTTAATTATTTAAGAAGTTAGAATTATTTTTTGAGTGAAAATAAATAAATAATAATGAAATAGTGTAGGTCGGGCCTAGCCCAAAAGCCCCGGACTTTTTTGATGCAAAGCCCAATTGAACCGTCGGGCCTGCTGGACCGGGCCAAATAGGCCCGCATTTTTTTGGGCCTCAAAAAATTAAACTTTAGCCCATACAAACATCGAGCTACTGGACCGACCCATTGAGCTGAACTAATTTTGCCGATTCTACCCACCACAAGTGGCAGCCCGCCTCCCCTTCCCTCCTTCCCCCTCACCACAAGTGCCGCCCGCCTCCCCTCCCTCCTTCCTCCACCTCCTCTCCCCTCCCACACCAATCATGCCACCGCCTTCTTCCTCCTTTTTTTTTTTTTTTTAAAGTTATTCCGTACTGTGTAATCAAACACTCAGAGTGGTGAATGACACTCTTACCGAACAATATTATAATTTTTCGACACCCTTATCGAATAGCTTTAGATGCTTGTTAAACAGTAATTAATTATTTTTTTTAAACTTAAAAAAATAAATAAAAATATTTAAATCAAAATTTATAATCCATGTTTATAGGGGGTGTAGTCCGTAAATCATGTGCTTAAATAACAACTCGCAAAAATAAAATGGAACCCAAATTAGAATAGGACGCAATTCTAGTTTGCGCTTTACATGAAAGACTTGAATGCAATTTAGACATGGCGTAAGGACATCAGTCGGCGACGGCGTGACTGCATAAAAGACCCCTGTTTATACATCGTCACCGTGGTTCAAGGCATCTCGTACCGCCGGCCGAAACTATGCCTATTAAATGGTAAACGAACGAAACCCTAACTCATTGTTACTCTTTCAGCTATAGAGCTTGTTACTTCGCATTCCATGAACTTGATCACAAAGGCAACGGAAGGAAATGGAAAATCTAACAATTCCGTTTTCATTTTATGTTTAACCAAATGCATCATTTCTCCAATTTGCTCATTTCTACTCCTTTTAATCGGCTCAAATTGTCCCTATTTGAAAATCAAGCGAAGATTAACTATTCCAGCAAACATATATATTCATTTTGTTTATCTGATATATTGGGGGGTGAAATCAAAATGAAGAGAAATTTGCAAGTTTAGTTTTCGAAAGTGACTTTCTGAATAGAAATTCTGCAAAATGAAAAAAGAAAATAGAACTCTTCTAAGTGAAACCCTGATAATTTTATGCTTGATTTACATCTAAGAAGGAAGGTCTTTGTCCGATTTCTTTAGGGTTTTGCACTGGCAGCCAAATGCCGGGACGACTGTCAACACTCAAATCCTAGCAGAAGTCTCACAGTGCGTTGAGAGCATCAATGGTGTCAAGGAAGGAAAGTGGAAAGCAACTCTCAGTTTCTATAGACCCGTGCTTAAAGGTATAACTTCCTTAGACTTAGCATTCCCAAATGGTTTGTTCTGGTTGGAGTATTTATACCCAAGTTTAAGCGCAATAAACCATTTTTAGAGTAAGATATGCTCATGATATTGTATTTATAATGGGCAGTTCAGCTTGTATGCAAATCATTAGCTCCCCTTTCAGAACAAAGAATTCCTAAACTATATTTATATGCTTTGCATATAAACTGACTTTCTATTTTGTATACAAATTATGTCTACTTGCGCTGCAGAACAAACGAATGTGGCTGAATTTCCTCGCGACTTTCTGGGAATTTCCCTTCCTGAGCAGCCTAATAAGTATTACTTTGTACTACGTGGGCAGCGGCTAGTTCTTGAGGCTGATTCAACAATTCAGACTATTATGGAGAAACTTCAGTCTTATAAAACAAGAGTGGCACTTAATTTTGAGGTTAGTAAGTTCACTAGGTACATGTACTTGTTCCTATTATCAAGTCATGGTTGTGTCATTTTCATTGATAGGAAGTAGAAACTGATGCTCCATTGAGAGGGGTTTTGATGTTAGCCAGTGTTAGGGGTCCTGAAATACACAGTATTTAATCTATAATGTTAGAATACATTTGATTTGTTGAAATGTGGCTCCTACAAACAAATGTTCGTATTGATGAATCACACGAATTGTTACATTATTTGTGAGGGACTATTTTACTTACCTCCCTTGACTTATTGATTTGTGTACATAGTGCACCTTATCTTTTATTAATTGTAGGCACTACCCCTTAAACACTATTAAGCCTCATTAAATGACTCTAGTACCCTTACTTTAGAAAATTATTTCTTAAACACATAAATTCCATTCCCTGTCTTTTTAAAAGATCAAATTAATATGCATATGTTCATGCATATAATATTTTTTATTTTCTCCCTACACACACACACACACACACACACACACACACATATATATATATATATATATATGCATACATATATATACATATATTTATTTATTTATTTAGTAATTTTTATTATTTTTTTACATAAGCAATAAAAGACTAATTCAATTGGATATCAATCATTAGGAAAACACTATTACTCCTACTTTATTATCACATGTAATATATATCCAAGAGTTTATAGAAACAAATTAATTTTTGATGTTAGATAATTCTCTTATTTCAAGGATTTTGATTGGTTATAGCAGTACTAAATGTAGACACTCTCAAAGATATATTTTTTATCTTTGAAGAAACAAAGTAACATAGCATAATGTATGATATAGATCAACTAAGAATTTGAATGACTTCAAACGACTTAGAAGATGGTCGTGCAGAAAAAAAAATGCTAGTAACATAAAAATTGAATAAACTCATTTCTAATTATCCTTCCATGCATATAATCTTTCGTATATAATCCAATTAATATTTTAGTTTATCGGTTGCACACAAATATTTTATAAACAATCATTGTGAAATTATATTCTTGAAGTTGGTTTCATTAAGAAAGATTTTATATAGAAGGGCATTTAAGTAATGTAAAGAGTGGTAATAGTACTAAAAGGGTGATTTCTATAGCTAATAGAATGTAAGGGGCTCTGTAGGCATTTCAAAAAACTCAGGAAAGTTGAGTATAATAATCCCTTATTTGTGATTTGTAATTTGGTTGTATGGGATCCGTTACATCTTCCACTGTGTAACTAGTATCTTTATTTGGGTGATGTTCCATTTCTGTATTCAAACCAGTGCAATACCGATGATGTACTTGACTACCAATTCTTAAAATAAGATACTGATTTTAGATTAAAAGTAATTAGAGAAAGTTTTATATTAAAAATGTGCAGCAATAGACAGGATTGCAGATTATTTGAAAATATGATCTTCTAATTGATACGTATAAGTCACCAAAGTTTTTGTTTAATTAATTCTTGAAACCGTGAGTTAAAACAATCAATCTAGAATCCGTGAGTTAAGGTAGTTGATCTTGAATCCGTGAGCTATGGTGTTTGATCTTAAATCCGTGAGTTATGGAGATGAGGCCGTGTAATGAGATTGCAATAGTAAGCTTGGATAGATTACGGGTTCACCGGTTAGGCTTCACTCACCTAACGTAAAGATCCCGTTTGATTATACCTTCCTAAACCTAAGGAATGTAATAATCGGAATTGAACAAACTTGTTCGTTTTTATTACTTTCGTAAAAACTAAAAATCTGAAAATACAAGATCTAAATCTAACCCTTTATATAGGTTTTACAAATAAATCCTAATCTAGAAAGAATAATGAAATCGCCCCCTATTCCTATTTCCTAAAGAAAAACTTTAAATACTCCTCTAATTGAACTAGAAAACTATTACATGATCAACCTAGGAAACCTAATTAAACTAGGACACTTTATTGCATACTTTAAAGAGACCTAATTAAACAAAACAACTTGGCCAAATTAGGAAATAAAACACACGGTTTTACTAGGGGATTTAGAAAACACGGTTTTAACCCCCCCTTCCTTGCACGTGCCGTGTTTAGCTCCCTTCCTTGCACTTGCCGTGTCCTTGCCCCTCAAACATCCTCCCTTGTAGTGCATGTGACATCCATATGCCTTCCAAACTCTTGTGTCCTCCCATTTTACATCACTAAGGCTTCAAGTGATAATGCCAAACCATCTTCACCCACTTGCATTGCATCCATGGTTTTGTTTAGATCTTTGTTTAAGTCTTCTCCTAATGCTTCCGCATCACTAATTTTTAGATCTATTATTTCTTTCTTCATTTTATTAACGGGAGAATTTTTTTCCTAAAGTATGAGGGTATTTCTCTAATATATATTTTAATAAAGAAACTAGAAAAGGCATCCAAAATTTGTGTGGTATGGAAAATAAAAATGAAAAATTGGTCCGAAAAACATTAGTCTCATTTGTTACCAACTTGGACAAAGTTGTCAACTTAGTCTTGTTTGCATTTGATAGCTTTCTGACTTATGTTTTACTTATGTTAGGGTTTTCAATATCAACTTGGTGACTTCCAGCTGAGGGTGGGTAAAGTGGTTCCAATTCACTCTGAAAGCTTGAGGGGAATAATTATGGAGGTACTGGGCTCTCATAAGATTCTCATTTTGTTTTACTGTGTTGTCCACTAATTTTACTCGTAGTTAATGGTGCTTGCAATGCCCTTTACTTATATTCGACGTAGCTGTTTGAGAATGAAATTCATTTTTGGCTCTCTAGCATTACTAGCGTCAATGATGCTCTGTTTCTTAAGGTTTAATGAGCCTTAACCTTTTAAGAGAATCTGGTCAAAATGTATTAAGCTATCAGTACTGATATGGATAGAGCCCTTTCAGGAGATGATATTACTGTGTATCAAAAGATCTGGTATATTAAGCAAGTATCTAGATTTAGTTATGTGCTCAGGGTCCCATTTGTTTTTGACTTGACGAAAACCTCCGGAAAATTTTAAGGCAATGAAATGGCAGCATGGTAGGTCCTTGCCACAGGTTTTCCGAAGACTAAAATCATTGATGAGACTTAATATAATTCTTATTCTGTCACAAGATAGATTTGACGATGCTAGTTTCAACAAGGCAAGATAGTCTTTGTTGCTACTGTATAGCAAGGAAAGAAGAGGAGCATGCTATTACTCCCTCCATCCCTAAATTATTCTCTTGCTTTCCTTTTTTGTCCGTCCCAAAATAATTGTCTTGTTTGAATGTTTCCTTTTTTTGACAACACTTTTACCATTTTACCCTTACTTTTTCGTCCTACTTTAATTATGGGTCACATGCACATGGACATTAAAGGAAACTACACACTATAACAATATTAATAATCAAGTCAATTGTTTTTTCTTAATCCGTGTGCCGTATCAAACAAGACAATAATTTAGGGACGGAGGGAGTATTATTTATTTATTTATTCATTTTCTGAAAATAAAAAATCCACAGAAGAAATACTGCGATGGTGGTGCAAAAGTTATTTGCCTACAGGACAGACTGGTTAGGTCATTTATGGAAGGAGTGAAGGACTCTTTGATTCACCACAAGTGGCCAGGTGTTGAGGGCATCTCTGTTGCAAGAATAGGCTCTTAGCCTTTTCCTGTTTTACTTGATTGCCATTTCCTTTTTTAATTAATTAATGGATTTACTTCTCTGCTGTCAAGTAATTACCGATTATGTCTGCGGTTAATCAATAGTTAAAGGGCTCCGGGCAGTAAAGCATAAAGTAAGATGGATTTACAAGCTAGACATAGAGATGTCCATAGTAGCTCTCACAGTCTCACTGGTCTTGACTCTCAGTCTCTATTCACCATTCCACCCATAAGAAAGGGGCAATAAACGGAATGTGTGTAATGAAAATATATCATCGGTTGTTCTCAAGGCATCACTTCTCTCTCCGTTATGCGGAAGGATGGAAGCAAGGAACCTCGCCTAAGGATCACGATAGCACTCCCAGTCTCTCCCACGCGGCTATAGCTCATGGGTCTGGTTTGACACTCCTACTATAAGTCTGTTAGGACTTAGCAGTAGTTCGAGAAAAACCTGTTTGCAAAAAGGAATCCTCTTCAAGGAGGAATTCAATATCTTGGTGGTATGTATAATAGTATAGGCTCTTGCAACCTTTTCTGACCTAACTCATCTCGGTTGCGGAATTCCCACGGGCAAAAGGAATGAAAGTTAGCACAGAGGCAACTTACATATATTTTGTAAGCAGAGATAGCTCTAAAGTCTTCGTTCAAGAGGCAGTTCATTGAATTCTCTTAATTCAGACAAGAACAAAATTAGATTAGTCCCACTTCCCACAAGAATTGGAGAGTACGCAAGCACATTCATTGATGCAGAAAATGCAAGCTCCTTTTGAACTAGTGGAAGGATTTACATAAAAATCCATACTGAATCCCCTTTTTCCCAGTGAGTCAGAGTTGATTCAGTCTTTTTCTTTAATCTCCCTTGATAAGAAAGTTAGGAGTTTTCTGAGCAGCAATGCTCAATACTTGCTGGTGAGCCGGCAAGCCTTTCCAGGTCGGGCAAAAAAGAATGAAGCTAAAACTCAATTCCAGAAAGAAAAGACTAGTGGCACGAAACTCTATTCTCTGACAAGTGACAAGCATGTGCAGGAATTTCATAGATAAGGTGGTCGAGAGCATAGTTATTAAAGGCGTATGCCTTGGCCTCCTCAGGCGAGGAGAGGCATGGCTTTTCTGCCTCAAGAAAGGTCAGGCCAGGCGGATTTGCAAAGGCGAGGTCGAGGTGTCGCCTCCCTCGACTGGCGCAAGGCGGGAAAGGCGTCGATTTCGCGGCAGGGCCATTGGCAGCTGGTTTTTTGTTTTTTTTACAAAACGATGCTGTTTAAAAGTAAAATAAAATAAAACCTTTATGACTTGTGGCCTCTCTCTCACTCGACATAAATGGGAAAAGAAACATACCTGATTACAGCTCCTCGACCCGACAAACCCTAGTGAGCGAGACGCGAGACGAGAGACAACCATCGCAAGGAAGAGACCATCGGAAGCCCTAGGCCACGACACGAACGCGACCAGCCTTAGGCCACGATGCAAATGTGAATGGTACCGGCTCTAAACCACGACGCGAATGCGACCAGCCCTAGGCCACGACGCGAATGCGACCATTCCTAGGTCGTCTCTCCAGATGTCTTGCCTGTTTTGCATCCTTTTCTTTTCTTTTTTCTTTTTTATATTTCTCTCTTGGGCTGTTTTAGAGGGACTAATTACCTTTGTTTCTTATTCTTATTTTGGACCTTTATTATTTGAACATTTCAAATTTTTTTTTAAACTCTACTCCTTTTTTTCTTCTACTTTACTCTTTTTTTTTTTTTTACTTTGTGTCTTTACTTATACTCTGTTTCTTCATCTTTATTTGGACTGTTTTTTTACTCTGTCTTTTTTTCCTTTTTATGTACTCTATCTAGGCTTGCTATTATATGTAAACTTAATTTCATATATTATTCTTATTTTGGGATTTGTTATAATTAAATAAATAAATATATATATATATATATTATTTTTCCTAATTTGTTGCCTTGCTCGCCTTTTGGTCGCCCGCCTCTCGCCTTAAAAAAGGACCTCTCGCCCGCCTCTCGCCGCCCACCTCTCGCCTTAAAAAAGGACCCCTCGCCTCTCGCCTTAAAAAAGGACTCTCGCTTCTCGCCTTAAAAAAGGACTCTCGCCTCTTGCCTTAAAAAAGGCCTCTCGCCTCTCGCCCCTCTCGCCCACCTCTAGCCTCTCGTCGCCCACCTCTCGCCTTAAAAAAGGACCTCTCGCCTCTCGCTCCTCCGCGCGCCTCCCGCCTCGAATAACCATGGTCGAGAGCAAGCATTCACTCCAGTGGCCAAAGTTGCAGTAGGAGTATCTTTAGTCAACTTCAGTGATTAATAGGCTCAGCAAGAATTAAGAAATTGAAGAAGGAAGTAGACAAGTATGAAAGAGAAACACACCCAAATAGCTCAAAGCTCAACTCAATTCAGTAATCAAAACTCTAAATAACGTTGATGCATTATGTTAGAATATATGAAAAGATATGTGAATATTGTCTCTAGCTAGAATTAGGGGATTTGATTGATTCTCTATTTATGGCCATTATACCATAATAATGTGTAAATAGGGCATTGCACTTTGTGAATAAAACACTAAATTCTCTGTGCTTATCAAAGAAAGAAAAAGAAAAAGTCTGTGTATAAGTTTGTAAAAGACAAGAGATGCAAGAGCCTATACATTCTTTTTTTAGGAAACATGGCCGGTACCCTAACAAATTTTATTAATAATAAAAAAATACAAAGAGGGGGACAACCAGCATTGCCCCAAATAGGGAGGACAAAGGAGCCATACATGCCCTGCCCTTGGGAACCATTTCTAAAATCAGACCAGCCCCACCTCCACTATCCAGAAACTATCCTGGACATATTTCCACAGGTCTTATGTGGGCATGTTATGGTATACGGAAGTATACATAGTTAACTCATAAAGCATAGGGGGTCCACTCTTGAAGATTGGTTGATTTACTTAAACAATTCTACGGTTCAGTGCCTATTGTGCTGTTTCTGCAAAAATAAAAACTAAAGGAAAGGGAAGTTTGTGTGCTAATCAAGCTTAATAAGGGAAACTATTTTTTGGATCATTTCATTCTTTCCTTGGATTAACTTTAACAAACATCTTTCTTCTTGCTTTGGAAATAATATAAGCAACCAGATCTGGTTTCCCAAACCTTTGGCCTTTTTGAAGGTTGTTAGTATCTGTAAGCCTTGCGCTATTTGTTCCTGACATTTATTTTTTAATTTTTATTTTTTACTTAACGTATTTAAACTCATTTTTTTGGTGGCCGGAAGGAGGCGTCGAACCTATGACATCATATTTTGTGAAGCCTCAAGTCTGTCATTGGGACACCCCCTTGGGGGTTAGATAGTTCTTAATTGGTGGTTTGAAATTAGATAGTGACTATAAAGGTGATTTGAGAAATTGTTTGTTATTAAGTTGGTTTCTCCTTGTGCAGATGGAGTATCGACCCATTTCCTCGTGGGAGAAATCACATAAAATCATGGGTGAGTTCTTTGATATATGGCAAGAAGCAATGTCAAAAAGATCGTTACCGGGTCATTTTGTGCATATGGAACCAAACTTTGGGGAGTTTGGCCTCTCGGATCAATATACCCCGCAGCACACAGCTGTTCAGTATGCTACCATCATGCTTCAAATGATAGCAACAGCTCAATCTGTGAGAAACTAGATGTTGAAAGGATTCTGATTCATATGTTTTTGTATAATTAGCATATTCCTTTTTAGCTGGAAAATGGTACGGTCTGTTCAGCTGATTTACTATCATCGTAGGAAAAAGCTGTGATGAGTGCTTATGATGAACAGGCGCATTTATCTCCGTTGGATGGGCATAAACATGAACATGTTGACCATCGTAACCAATCGAGGCTAAGGGTGACGAACAAGAGAATTTTGCTTTTGGGTAAAGTCTTTAAGTTATAATTTTCAATAATAATAAAAAAAAATTCGAAATCGTAGAACTTTAGAAACATATAAGTTTGAGGACTAAAGTAAATTTTTTTCATCCTCTAAAACTTACTTTAACGGCCAAGTATTTATGGACCATCAGCGTACAAAAATGTCGTATTTACATCCTTTTGTGTGCAAAAAAATGGTAAAATACATAGACTAATGTGGTGCAATTATTCCTTTATTTTAACCGGCTGATCTTACCAAGTGCCGAAAGATAATTAGAATGTCCTGTTACATTAACACGATGATATGATAAGGCAGTCCCGTAGAATGTCCTGTCACATTAACTCGACGATATGATAAGACAGTTCCACCGAAACATTCAATTATCCAAACTTTCATCTCACTTAAGAGCACATACAACGGAGGAGCTTATGGGGAGCATCAAGGGATTCTTTCTTCCAATGGAAATTTTTACGGGGAGCTTATTTGGGAAAAAGGGGAATGGGTAGCTTATTAAGCTACCGGAGTTTATCATGATTCTTTAAAAAAAATTCTCCAAAACGACATAGTTTAGTTTCAAATGAGTTCAAAACTATGTCGTTTTGCTAAAGTTTTTTTAAAAAATTTTTTTTTCCTGACAAGCACTGTAGCATCACTGTAGTGCACTGTAGCAAAATTGTTTTTAGCTGTTTTTGGTCATTTTCGACCATAAAAAATTATTTTTTTTATTTTTTATTTTTTGGTATTAAAGTACACATTTTTATCTACAAATAGAGACTAGGTTTATTTCATTTGAACATCAGATCAATTTTTATGAATTTAATATATAAATATATAAAAATATTAATTGAATGGAGATAAAGATGATGGAGTATGTAAAAATATTGGAGTTTGTGCCACCATTGGAAGGAGATTTTTGATTGAGTAGCTAATGAGTAGCTTTAAGAGTATTTTTGTAATAAAATTGGTTAAAAATGGTGGGAAGCTCCCCACCCATTGTACATGCTCTAATGCTTTTCACTATAACTTTCCCCAATTTATATGAACCGAGTATCTACAGTAGTGTTACTAAATACTCCCTCCGTTCCTAAATTATTGTCTGAGTTGACCCGACACACAGATTAAGAAAACTCAAGTGACTTGAATATTAATATTGGAATAGTATTGAAAAAGTGTGTTGTTTCCTTTAATGATCATGTGTATGTGGCCCATAATTAAAGTAAGAAGAAAAAGTAAGGGTAAAATAGTAAAAGTGATGTTTTAAAAAGGAAAGTTTCAAACAAGACAATTATTTTGGGACGGACAAAAAAGGAAAGGAAGACAATAATTTAGGGACGGAGGGAGTATCACACTATGTATACTTCGAATTGGAATGAAATATTTTTAATTATAATTATATTCTGAAAAATATGTTCTACTAAATTTGTGCATTAACCGAGTATCTACAGTAGTGTTACTAAATATTTTTAACTTTCCCACCACAATTGGAATGAAATATTTTTATATTTTAATTATATTCTGAAAAATATGTTCTACTATGTTTTAATAATTTTAATTAATTTATTATTATATGTCAATCTAAGGGGCAATATGTGTTTAAATAACATTTTTGTTTTTTTTGTTCTCATATATTAAGGACACAAGACAAATAATTTTTTTGGTTAAAAAGAATTTGTAGTTAATGCACAAATTTCATATAATAATAAAAAAAGTATCTTTCTATTTGATTGATTAATAAAGTTTGTGATGATAACGTAACAAAAAAAAAATGTATATCAGTTTCTTGCAACGGCATGAACATTAAAAAAAAGAAAAAGAAAAGGTGATATTATTAATTTTCAGAGCTTATGTTTTTTTTTTTTAAATTTGAAGTAACAAAAATAAAAATAGCCCAATTTAGATCACCCAAGTGATACTATTCATCTAAAAGTCCCTTTATATTTAAATAGTAGTTTACTAAATTTTAGAGGAAGAGGGGGGAGTAGAGCGTTCACTGTGAGATTAAGTGGGGCAAAAAATTCTAAAATTAGTTTTAGAGGATAAAAGCAACCACCGTGGTTGCTCTTAGGAAAGACTTGCTACCCTATGCACAAGAAATAATACTCCCTCCGTCCCTAAATTATTGTCTTCTTTTCCTTTTTTGTCCGTTCCAAAATAATTGTCTTGTTTGAAAACTTTACTTTTTAGGACATCACTTTTACCATTTTACCCTTACTTTTTTCCTTACTTTAATTATGGACCACATACACATGGGTATTAAAGAAAATTATACATTATACCAATATTAATAATTAAGTCAATTATTTTTTCTTAATCTGTGTACTGGGTCAAACAAGACAATAATAAGGGGAACAAGAAGGATCATCTTTATGAATATAATATTTCTTTTGCCTAAAAAAAATAATCTCAATTTTTTTGTTTTGTCTTAAATAATTTATTTTTTAAATTTTGTATTAATACTTCAATTTATAGGAGGAACAAATAAGTAAATTTATTAATTTAAAAAATATGACTTGTCAAAAATAAAATTAATTTTTTAGGAAGAAGAAAATATATATGAAAAATAGTAAACACATGACTGAACAAAACATAAGGATATGGGTAATACTTGGAAAAGCAATGAGGCAGTTTAGAGTGGATTCAAATATTCTATCCCACCCGCTGTTACATTCTCTGTTCGACTGAATCTTAGTCTTATACGCGTCTTTTTTATTTATCCGGCTTTCTATTATAAGTACACGTGTAGGACTAAAATTTAATAGGACATGGAGTTTGACATGGGGTGAGATAAAAGATTTCAAGCCACAATTTGGAGGTGGGTGTATTTAATATCATTCTTATTTTTCAATTCAGTTTAATTCTCTGGTATGCTTGAAATCTTTTATCCCACCCATTGCCACACTCCTTGCCACATTGAATCTTAACCCTACTCGTGTTATTGTAACAAGAAAGCCGGGCAAATAATAAGAACACATGTAAGACTAAGATAGAATGAGGCATGGAGTGTGACAAGGGATGAGATAGAAGTGTTGAATCCATCCATACCCGTAATGATGCGGACTGATAAAAGGTTGGCCAACAACACCATGTTTATGCAATCTTCATCATTAGTTAAACAACAATTCACGTGAGACCCAATGGAATATTTCAAAGATAAATTCTCAGAATCAACATTTGAATATTTACCTCTTATTGAATCGATCAAATTGGCAAAAAACGAAATTCTCTGTAACTTTCTTAACAATGGTGTCTCACCTGAATTTAAGCAACACCATAATTATTGAATACATCAATGAGAGTGTATGGGGAGAAAACTTTTAGGAAGGAAATCGAATTCGAAGGGAAACCTTGCGGAAGAAGCCTGTTCGATTGCCGGGGGAGCATTTCAGGAATGATACTATAAAAGTGCCTTTTTCTTGTTGAAAAAAAAAGAGGGAACTAAAGCGGTTAAAAACTTTCTAAAGCGTACTGGCCCACAATTTCCCGTAAAAATTAAAAGATTTAAATAAGTAACTAATTAGATAGTTGCACATTTCGCAAATACACCATAAGTTACAAGAGCTTCATTACGGTATAAGCATAAAAATACAATCAACGGTCCAATTCTTTGAAGTCCAAAATGAAAATAACTTCAAATTTTCAAGCCAAACTCACCCATTCATCTCTCTTCCAAACTCTAAAAGTTTTAATCTTCAAGAATGAGACGTTAGTGTTCACATGTTAAAACATATACCTAGCCTAGTTGACAAATATATGTACGTATATGAGGAAAATAGTACTAACTAATATACGGTTCTGGAGACGGGGTGGGGAGCGGGTATTACAAATATCAAACTGAACCATTCTCCAGTTTTTAAAATCAGGTATTCCCATTATTTGCCTATATCCAATCAAACACGTTAATAACTGTCAAGTTTGATATTGAATTCGGCTGTTCGTAGTTCAGTTTGAGATCGCCATCCCTAGTAATGCTGCTACATAGATAGAGAAGCTTCTCAATCTCTCGGAAGTGGGCTAATTTGGTTACCGACGTTCATTGCAAGATTGGAGAAATTCCCACTCTTTGTATTGATAGCCAAGGTTATTTATACACGTACATAATAAGACCAAATCATAACAGGCCTAGGAATTCTAATCCATGCACTACTCTGTTGGATGAAGATTATAAAATAAGGTAACTTCCAAAAAGGTAAAATATAAAACAATATCTCTTAATATCAAAATATAATATCTCTAAATATCTCTAATACCCCCCCTCAAGTTGGAGCGTGTAGGTCTCGAACACCCAACTTGCGGAGAAGAAAATCAAATCGTGCCTTCCCCAAAGCTTTCGTAAAAATGTCGGCTAATTGCACCTGCGTAGAGACATAAGAAGGAGCTAGCAGCCCTTCATTAATCGCATCTCGAATAAAGTGACAATCTACTTCAATATGTTTCGTTCGCTCATGAAAGACCGGATTCTGCGCCATATATAATGCTGATTGACTATCACAATACAACCGCATTGGTTTATCATGTGTTACTCCCAAGTCCTTAAGAAGTTGCTTCAACCATTTTAGCTCACATGTGACTGCTGCCATGGACCTGTATTCCGCCTCCGCGGAAGAACGAGAGACGGTGTGCTGTTTCTTAGTTTTCCAAGAGATTGGCGAAGAACCAAGCAATACAAACCATCCCGTTAATGAGCGGCGCATAAGAGGACAACTAGCCCAATCCAAATCACACCATCCTAACAAAGATAACGCACTGTCTGAGCGAAGCAGGATGCCCTGCCCCAGATTCCCTTTCAAGTAATGAACAACACGTAGGGCTGACTCCCAATGCTCTTTCCTAGGGCGTTGCAAGAACTGAGATAAAATATGGACTGAATAGGCTAGATCCGGCCGAGTCACAGATAGATAAATAAGGCGACCAACAAGTCTTCTAAATTTCTCTGGGTCGTCAAGAAGTGGCCCATTTGCAAGCGCGAGCTTATGATTTTGCTCCATAGGAAGGCCTGCCGGTTTGGCACCCAAAAGTCCGGCCTCCGAAATAATATCGAGAGCATACTTTCGTTGACACAGAAAAATTCCCGTGGGATTCCGGGCAACTTTTAGGCCCAAAAAATACTTCAAAGCACCTAAATCTTTCATATGAAAGCATTCACTCAGATAACCCTTAAAAGCGGTCAATGCTATACCGTCATTCCCTGCAATGACCAAATCATCAACATAGACCAAAACATTGATCTGAGTTTGTCCTTTAGACAAGATAAATAGGGAATAATCAGAGAATGATTGAACAAAACTGTAACCCTTTAATGCCTTTGTCAACTTAGCAAACCAGCACCGCGGAGCCTGACGAAGACCATATAAAGATTTTCGAAGCCTGCAAACCTGATTTGGTTCTGACAACGAGAAACCTGGAGGAACCTTCATATATACTTCCTCTCTTAAATCTTCGTGCAAGAATGCGTTGTGCACACCCATTTGGTGAACTTCCCAATTTTTAATTGCAGCAATAGCAAGGAATACCATCACGGTCATCATTTTAGCCACCGGAGCAAATGTCTCTGTATAGTCAATGCCTTCGATCTGATGATGCCCAAAAATCACAAGCCTAGCTTTGAGTCTCTCAATACTATCATCGGAGTTATATTTTATTTTGTACACCCATTTACTTCCTACAGCTTTCTTCCCTGTAGGTAAAGTCTCCATAGACCAAGTGCCATTATCTTCAAGAGCCTTAATTTCCTTTGCCATTGCCTCCCTCCAACCAGGACTCTTGATTGCCTCCTTAAAGGATTTTGGTTCATGTCCTGCAGTTATAGCTGCAAGAAAAGTTCTATGTCTAGCAGAAAAATGTTCACAATTAATATAGTGTGTTATAGGATAAGGAGTACCTGAGGACTGCTGTGGAGCTGGTGACCGTTGAGAGGAAGGACTCATTTTCCGTATAGTGTGGGTTACAAAATCACGTAGAAGAACCGAAGGGTTTTTAGACCGCATCCCTCTTCTTAGTTGGGCTGTGTTCCCCTCAACCCCACTTCCTGGTGCTCCACTTGCACCAGGTTCTTCTGTGTCCACAGGTGTGCCAACCTGAGACGTCCCATCTTCTGCTACCACAGCTGGAATGCTTGTAGGTTCTGCGTTCATCGTACCACCATCTGTGGTCCTGCCTGCCTCCTCTGAACCATACGTACCAAGAAGGTCGTCATCATTCCCAAAGACATGCTCAATATGGAGTTTCTGTGAGTTTTCTGCCAACCTCTCCGTATTTGCAAAAGGAATTTCATTTTCAAAAAATTTGACATCTCGAGACACGAAGTATTCACCTGTATCCAAATCATAAAGCTTCCACCCTTTCTTGCCAAAAGGATATCCTAAAAAAGTGCACTTTCGACTTCTGCTAGCAAATTTGTCACCCTTGTGACGCTGATTATGTGCATCCCAAACACTCGCAACTGAGCATAAGATGGAGCTTTACCAAACAACAGTTCATAAGGAGTTTTATTTCCAAGCAAGGCTGATAGAGTTCTATTGATCAAGTAACAAGCTGCTAAGACACATTCACCCCCAAAACTCACAGGCAACTGTCCTTGAAAACGAAGAGCTCTAGCAACATTCAAAATATGTCTATGCTTACGTTCAATTCGTCTATTCTGTTGTGGGGTTCCGACACAAGATGTCTCAAATATGATCCCATTGTCATTAAAATAATCAAGTAGAAAAGAAATTCGGTTCCAACTCATCCAACAGGCAGAAGACAAACACAAACCTTGTGAAGATGACTGGAGGCATAGAAGAACAAAACAGAAGTCAAACCACAAACCAATCGGCTGGAGGAAGCGAAGATCAAAGTAAGAAAATTGATTTTACATCTCCTTTTTTTCTTCGATCTCAAGATAATCCAGGGAATGTGATCACACATATTCAACTCCGTGGTGAGAACTATGACGAATGGGCGAAGGCCATTCGTTTGTCATTAAGGGCAAGGAGGAAATTTGGATTTGTTGATGAAACTATCATTAAGCCGACGGAAGCAGGAAGACTCGAACATTGGCAAACGGTTCATTCGATGATTGTTTCATGGATTATGAACACAATCGAACCGAATCATCGCTCTACCATCTCGTATTATGAGGATGCAAATTTACTGTGGAAGGATCTAAAAGAACGATTTTGTGTTGTAAACGGACCCAGAATCCAACAGCTCAAGTCGTCTCTTGCGGATTGTAAACAATCTAAGACCGAGGCTGTGGTTACTTACTATAGCCGTCTCAAACAGTTGTGGGATGAACTTGCCAATTATGAACCTCTTCCAGGTTGCGAGTGTGGCGGGTGCTCGTGTAATCTTGGTGCAAGATTTTGTAAAGATACAAGAGTCGAATCGTTTGCACTGTTTTCTTATGGGACTTGATAGCACGTATGGGGCAGTGAGGTCCTATCTACTCTCGTTAGACCCACTTCCTACATTAAATCGTGCATATCAAAGTGTGATTCGAGAGGAACGTCTGCGTGGTGGAAGTTCGTCTAGATCCAAAGAAGAACGTGATGATGTTATGACCTTCAAGGTGCAATTAGACTTGAGAGGCAAAGAAAAAGTTGATAATTTGTCTAAATTTTGCAATCATTGCAATCGTAAAGGACATGACGAGAGCGGGTGTTTTTAACTCAATGGATTCCCCGACTGGTGGGGAGATCGTCCTCGTGGTGGATGCGGTGGAGCCACTGCAGCTTGTGGCGGAGGAAGGGCTGAGGCACCTTTGAGTCGCGGCAAAGGGACACCTTCCCATGTTCCCACAAATGTTCCTACTACCAGCAACTCTGTCACATAGCAAGGGGGGACGACGTAGGGGCAGACGAATAACATCGAGTCATCGGGCCTAGTGGGACTTTCTACAGCACAGTGGCAATAACTTGTTGATCTTTTAGCTATCTCTAAAAAGTCCTCCGATAGGTTGAATGGTAAGAGTATTACACCTCCTTAGATAATTGACACAGGAGCTTCAAACCACGTCACAGGACATTTAGCTTGTATGATAAATGTGCGAAAAATTTCCAATTGCCCGGTAGGATTACCCGATGGAGAGAAGGCTCATGCAAATCAAGAGGGAAGCGTAATATTGGCAGGCGGATTAAAGCTTGAACATGTTCTTTATGTGCCCAAATTGACTTGCAATTTAATTTCGGTGTCTCAATTGATAGATGAGTCAAACTGTATCGTTCAATTTACTGATAACTTTTGTGTTATACAGGACCGCACGACGAGGATGCTGACTGGAGCGGGTGAACGAAAGGACGGACTCTATTTTTTCCGTGGTGTACCTCAAGTGCATGCTTTATCGGTTGATGGAGAGACTTCATTGGATCTTTGGCATAAACGGTTGGGACATCCGTCGGAGAAAGTAGTAAAATTAATACCAAATGTCACTAATTCTGGTAGAATAACGAATAAAGCATGTGATGTCTGTCAACGTGCTAAGCAAACTCGAGATAGTTTTCCCATTAGTAAACATAAAGCTGATGGTAGTTTTGATTTAATACATTGTGATTTGTGGGGTGGTTATAGGACCCCTTCCTTTTGTGGTGCGTCATATTTTTTGACCATAGTAGACGATTATTCTCGTGCAACTTGGGTTTATTTATTATATGATAAGACGGAAGTTAAAAAGATGTTTTTGAATTTTGTTGCTCTAATACCATGCAAGATTGGAGAAATTCCCACTCTTTGTATTGATAGCCAAGGTTATTTATACACGTACATAATAAGACCAAATCCTAACAGGCCTAGGAATCCTAATCCATGCACTACTCTATTGGATGAAGATTATAAAATAAGGTAACTTCCGAAAAGGTAAAATAAAAAACAATATCTCTTAATATCAAAATATAATATCTCTAAATATCTCTAATATTCATAAATGCGAAATATTACTTTGCCAGTCGTAATTGATTCTCTTTTTAGTTTTACTTTTTGAAATATTAAAAAAATTAATTTTGATAATTTTAATAGTACATATACGCACATAAATGCCCTTAATAATTATATAGTGCTGCGAGTACATGATGAGATATGATGAGCGACAAGGTGAATTTATAACCTCACACAAAAACCACCACTAACTAGAAGACAATTTTTTTCAAAAGAGGAATTTAAGACAGAGTGAATTAAAATATGCGCATGCAAGTGCGCGTGCTACCTATACTGTTACTAGTAAATAAAATAAAAATGTTATTTGTATTTAAGGGTACAATATTAGTGGTTACGTAGCTCGGACGTAGGAGATTTGAAAGAGAACTTTATCAGGACTTTTAGTCTTTTAAAATAAGAAAATTTATGCTAGACCACCTTTCGTGTTATAATTAATTGCCAAATGACCTTCTAAATTTTAATTTTTGTTACAATAGACCCTTCATACAAAATTAAAACATCAAACCCTAAATTATATAAATTGATAACGAGGACCTTAAAATGCAAAAGACAAAAATTTAGAAAATACAGTACCATCTTAAAAGATAGATCTCCTTGGTCCAACCTAGAGTGACTTAGTGAGCTGAGCTGTGAGAGAGTAAGACTCTGTCTTACGAAATAGGATTCGTATGACGTAGACTAGAGGAGATCTACTCAATGCAAATGAACATTAAATTTTAAAATAATAAAAGGCAAAAGGTACATCCGGGCCACCGAACTTTTTATAAAATTGCAGTCCGGCCACTGAAACTTTAAAACTACACTTTGGGCCACCGTACTTAAGTTATGATGCAACCGAGTCCATTTTTCGGATGGGCATTAGTTCAACCGTTAAATTAACGTGAAATACCAATTTAACCCCTATCTTCATTTTCACTTCATCTTCTTCAGAAAATCAAAGAATTGTAACTAACCTTATCAGATCCGACCTAAAAATCTTGAGATCTTATAGAAAGTGAAATTGATGATTTTTTTCAAAAATTAACAAGATCTATGAAGATTGGGTAAACAAAAGAAATTGGGTAAACAAAAGAAAGACAGGGTAAACAAAAGAAATTGGGTAAGTAAAATTTCATGGAAAAACATTAAAACCTGTTGCCAAGTAAATACGACCCCACCCTCTCATCTTCACAACTCAAACCAGCAAGACTTTTGAGCCAATATTAGACAATATACCCTCACCTAAACAGCTTAAACCCAAACCTTTAACCAACCAATTCAAATTTGAAAGCAGAGCCCTAATTTCATCACAATTCTCCCAATTCAAGGTTAGAGAAAGCATGCAATTTCAGTCCCAGGTGAACAAATATTTGTAGTTCCCAATGCGGTTAATTTCTTAGGAAAATTACACTGGTGATTTCTGTTACATAGCAAGATCCAAACGACAACGACAATTTATTCCCAGACAATTTCTTGATTTTGCCATGGGATGTAGATGATCTAGGGTTTAATTAACCTGACTCGATCCAATCATTCAATTTTCGGATCTGTTCAAGCTTTGCTGCCAATTTCTTCCTTAGCTCGTTCAGCTTGCTTCTCGAATACGCTCCAATGTTGTAATTAACATACCTACCGTGATTGAAGCCTTTATTGTTAAGTCCGTTGGTTTCGATTGTTCCTTGATTGGACGAATACCCATCGTTGGAGGCTGCCTGGTTATGATGGCAGGGGTGTTGCCGATGTGCTGGTCGTTAGTAGGGTTGAGGAGATGCTTCTTCTTATTGTTAGGTTTGGGTTTAGGTGTGAGTTGGAATAAGGGATTTTCCCCATGAATGATTGGCCCAGCTCAATTCATTCTGGCACGCTAATACGGTTGACGCCATTCTCCTCCTCCTAGGGTTAGGGTTCATGGGTAGGGTTTGTTTTTTCTGGATTAGAGAAGATGAAAAAGAAGACATGGGTAAAATGTGTATTTTATGTAAATTTAACGGCTAAACTAACGTCCGTTCAAAAAATAGGCTCGGTTGCATTAGAACTTAAGTACGGTAGCTCAAAGTGTAGTTTTAAAGTTTCAGTGGTCGGACTGCAATTTTGCGAAAAGTTCGATGGTTCCGATATACATTTTGCCATAATAAAAAGATTAGTAAATAAGAAAAAATAGAGAAGTTTTCGAGAGCCAAGCCACGAGCCGTTCGCGTAGAGGCTCAGTTCATTATTGCGGCTTGTAAGGTTGGCTCAAAGTGCCATTTTTGAACTACTCCTAGTCCTGTAAGGAAAAAGCAGTTATAAAAACCTGTAAAACCCTAAAGGACAGTAGTCTATTGGAGGGTGGTGCTCTTTCTTTCTATGTACATATATTTTTATTGTGATTTCTTTCGCGCCACCTCTCTATCTCTATTTCTGTTTCTGTCTTTGATTTGACAACAACCGGTGAGTTTTTGTTTCTTTTTTCTTGCAAAAAATCATAGAATCTCCAAATTGACAGTCATGTCGAGTATGAACACTTACATATATGAAATTGGAATCCGATCAAAAAAAAAAGAAAGAAGAAAGGATGGATTTCCCGATCGTTCGATGATTCAGATGATTATTCTGTCTGATCAAATATTTCCCTAAACCCAATTCATGAGAGGGGTGTACAAGCAATCTTAATCTAAAACTGGGGAAACAGATTCAGTATATATATATATATATATATTTATATGTGTGTGTGTGTGTGTGTGTTGTTTATGTATCTAATGTATATTCATTTTGATTGAACCCTGCAAGTGGTATTTTGGGTGCACCTAATTGATTTCCTGAGCAGGGTATTGGTTTTTTTTGCTTTAGATTGGAATTTGACCAACGCGTATTGAAATGCTTTCGATTTCTCGATGAATCAATTTGGTATTCTGTGTGATTAAATCCTTCCATAAGCCCAGTTTATGATTAAGTGAGTTGCTAGCTAGCAATTTTAATTACTGCTGGAAAAAGAAACAATCTTGTATTTATTTTAAGGATGTGTGTGTAATGTAAATTCAGTCTGACGCGACCCCTGCAAGCGGGTATTTTGGGTGTAACCTCATTGATTTATTGGGTAGGATATTGGTTTCTTTGCTTAATCTTAGCTGCCCCTATGATATTATTTAGTCATGTACGCAGTCGAGTTATTCAATTAATTAGCATGTTTAATGGAGTAATTCGTTAATGTGATTTTTCTTAACAGAAGTAGATTATTTTGCTGTGATGGATTCAGACCCTTTGGGAAATGCTACCACCAAAGCCCCTCGAAAGGTCTGTTTTTGATACCTTTTGTTGCAATGCAGCTGAATTTAGATCTTTATTCCCACTGGCATGTTGTCTGAGGAATTGGGTTGATTTACTCTAGGTGAGATTTGCTCCCAAAGCTCCTCCCCGCAGACAAAAGCCAATTCTACCCAAAGTGTAAGCAGTTAGTTACTTTAGATAGAAAAATGCATACTTTCTCCAGTGAAGGTTCAAGCTCAAGTTAGTTTTTATTGATAATTTATCTTTTGCAGTGAGAAGGTTGAAGATGCTGATGCTGATGAAGCCAAGACACAGGAATTGTTGAAGCGTTTCAATGTATTGCTGTCTTTTCACTTTCCTATTTTTCTCTATTGCGAGTTGAAATGGTTATGGTTTACTTTTTCTTGCGCTCCCCGTAAACTTAGAGTTTCTGTTCCTTTGCAGGAATCTTCTGCCAGGGCAAAGGCTAAAAATGAAAAGAAGCGTAAGTTTCTTTTCTTCCTAGTCTTGTTGCTTAATAACTTTCAATTCAGACATTCCACTATATTGTGCGTGGTTTCTGATTTTGTTGTTTACTTTCTTGATGCAAATATGGAAATTCATCATTTTCTTATTGATATTAGTAATTCGTTGGTAAATGCAACTTAGTTTTTGATTCATGTAATGACTAATAGGTTGCCTAGACAAAGCAACTCCTTTTACTGCTGAATTCTGCCACTTTCTTAGGCTTGTGACTTAAATTTTGCTGATTCTTTGGAGAAGCTAATCTGGAGGAGTGTAAGCAAAAGGATATTTACATAATACTCTGCCAAACCTTATTCATCAAGGTTGCGTTGCGTGTCTGATAATGTCTGCAACTACTCTCTCTCTCTCCTCTATCCTTGTCCATCTTTCTCATAAGCATCTCACAAGGAACTGATTGTGTTGGTGCACGTACTTTGAAATCATAAGCAGAAAGGAATCAATGCGTTCCGATTCTTTTTACTTGCTTTCATGAGTTCTTTTAGACTCCTGTTATTGTTGGTGGAACTGTTTGAAATGGATCACTTGTGACCGGAGTTATCACTTTATCAGAAGTTGTTGATTGAGGTTCTAGATCTTCTTATGCTGGGACTAAATTTTTATATTATCTCCCTTTTATCTAGGCAAAGTGTGGTTTAAAGATACACTTCTATGATTCGTTAGAAAAAGCAATAGAGAAACAAAAATGAAGTTATGTTGTTAGAAAGATAAGTCCATTGCAAACTAGGCACCGTGCATCTAGAAACATGATTCATACTTGAAAGTTTCTGATTGATGGTGTCTTTGATCACTTTTCTTGAATATACAAAAGGAAATCAGTTGCATTTTCTATGTTTTAGAATTGTATATTTTAACCCTGCCGTATCTAAAATGTACCTGAAGTTTCTTTTTCACCCAAAAAAATAAAATAAAAGTCTATTTGTATTGCTTCCTTAATCAATACCATGTTCTTTTCTTTTACCATTTCACAGCACAAGCGCGAGTCGCATTTGGTTATGGAGGTGCAAATTCGATGAGATCATATGGTACTTCCAAGGGTGGGATTGGCATTAATAAATCTTCTGAAGGCAAGTGACCTTTTTTTTCAGCATGTAAATATAGAAAGATACAGGTGCTTCCAGTACATTTCACTTGCATGTGTTTTTTGCAGGTGCTCATGCCACTGGCCCAGGGCTGCTGGACATGAAAGAATACAAGGAACCATGGGTAGGCCAAACACACAATCAATTAGCAACTTTCTGACTTCTATTACCAGTTTTCTTGTTTGAGCTATGCTACATTCCATCAAGTTCCCATCATTACCCCTAAAATGCAGGATTATTACACTTATTATCCTGTCACTCTTCCTTTGAGGAGGCCATATTCAGGAAATCCGGGTATGTCTTGGGTGCTTTTCAATGGTGTACTCCTTCCGTATTAGCTCATTCAATTATTTGACTTGCTTCGTTTACTATTAGAATTACTTGATGAAGAGGAATTTGGGGAGACATCACAAAGCATGAGTTATGATGAAGATTCTGGAAATCCAGCTGCAGAGCTTGGTTTTATGGTTGGTAATTTGAGTGGATGAAAGTAATTAATGTTACATACAATGTTTCTGTTTTTTAGTTTATGAAGGATGGTTGGCTGTGGCAGGAGGAGAATCTGGAACCGAGCATGTTTTTCCTTCAGTTACCAGAATCAATGCCTCTAACAAAGCAATCATCAGAAAATGCAGAGGGCCATGATATGGCTGACAGCTCAAAGCCGTTAAAGGATGGTGCAGCATCTTCTGTAAAGACTTGTGGTTTGGATGAACTGCCAGCCGGCTTCATGGGTAAAATGTTAGTGTACAAGAGTGGTGCTGTCAAGCTCAAACTTGGTGATATGCTCTACGATGTGAGTACAGTACACACCATATTCATAAAACAGAAACAGCCTCTCTGTGTGTCCTTGATTTGTTGTACAAATAAGCCTCTCTCTGTCTCTGTCCCTCTGTCCCTCTATGTTTTGTTTATTTAGATATGTTGTGACCTATCTAAAATTGGAATTGGATACACAGGTTTCTCCAGGTCTGAATTGCACTTTTGCCCAGGATGTTGTTGCCATTAATGTAGAAGAGAAGCATTGTTGTGTTTTGGGGGAACTCAACAAACGCGCAACTATAACACCTGATGTGGATTCCATCATAGCTAATATGTCTGAATTATGATAGTTTTGCTCATCTGCAACAAAAAATTTGTTTTCCTATCGACTTCTTACATAGGAGATTTTTTTCTTCCCCAGCTTTGGTTTCATTCATTTTAGAAACCTTCATGAGAAATTTTTTGAGTGGAAGGTTGAGAAGATGTGAAACAATGTTATAGAATTTTTTCGGAAGATGATTGAAATAAAATAAAATATTCAGAGCATTTTGTGTGCTTTATTAATGGTACTCTGTACACTGAATAACTTGATCATTGTCTGGTTTTTTCAGTTATACTCGAGCGTCATATATCAAATGGGTGGATTGGCTGTATCTCAAAATAATTTCATTATCTTATTTTATGGATGTATCTGATGATTTTTTTTTTTGAATCAAATTCATTAAAACTTGAGAATTTTGATTGATTTAGAAGAAGAGGAGAAACAAACAGGTGATGATTTTTATTGATGATATTTCATATACTAATAAACACTGGCAATGAAAAATATTACTCCCTCCGTCCCTAAATTATTGTCTTCCTTTTCTTTTTTATCTGTCCCAGAATAATTTTCTTGTTTGAAAACTTTCCTTTTTAGGACATTACTTTTACCATTTTACACTTACTTTTTCCCCTTCTTTAATTATGGACCACATACACATGGGCATTAAAGGAAATTATACATTATACCAATATTAATAATCAAGTCAATTGTTTTTTCTTAATCCGTGTGCCGGGTCAAACAAGACAATAATTAAGGGACGGAGGGAGTACATCATTTTTAGAAACAGGAAATTCTTCTCTTACACGAGATTGGATTATTCTAACACAACATGAAAACCTTTGACATGCAGATTAACTAATTTATAGGTTAGCATTTAGAGCTGGTGCAATGTAACCTGAGCTCCATGTTGTGGTTGCAGAGTCATAACAGTTTTAGGTGCATGCGCATAGGATGGCGCGAGCTCAATAGAGAAGTTCTGTAAAATCATAGCCAACGCAACCTTGGCCTCTATCATCGCGAAATTTTGGCCAATACAGGTCCTTGGGCCCCATCCAAATGGAAAATATGCTGCCTGATCTTTTGTTGCCTTAGCAACACCTTCAGAGAACCTTTCTGGATTAAATTCTAGCACATCGTCTCCCCAAACTTCTGTGTCGTGATTGATAAGCAATATCGGCAGTGTAATACCTACTTCAGCTGGGATGCAGATATTTCCTATATTAGTGTCCTTGTAAGCATGTTGGTATAGAGCAATTACAGGTGGATACAGCCTTAGGACTTCATAAAGAATCATCGTAACCTGCAGGTAATGTATTTTTAGTAAAACTGCTGAAACATTAAACCTGTGATGTTTTTTCTTTTGGGGGTCTACAGGAGGCGGGGGAAGGGATTGAACCTGATACATCAAGCTTTGTGAAGCCCTGATCTCCCAGTAAGCCCCCCCTTAAAAGAGTTCTATTTTGGGTCAAATAAAGAGGAAAAAACTCACAATTTTTAGGTGGCTTATAGCTTGAAAATCAGGATATCTGTTCCCGCATATTTGGAGAACTTCTTTCCTGGCTTTGTCTTGCCAATCTGAGTGCATTGCCAGGACGATAATTGTCCATGTCAGCCAGCTGGATGTTGTCTCATGGCCAGCAAGGTAAAACGCCTTACATTCTTCTATAATCTCATCCCTGGTCATTGGAGTACCCTTTGAGCCACTTGCATCATGTTGTGTTGTATTGTTCAGGTTATTGGACTGTAACATCAGGCCTAATAAGTCATCTCGACTGGAATCCCCAGATTGCATAGCGCTCTCTTTCCTCTCGATCAAGATTCTAAGCATTGAGGTAATTCTTTTATCCAATTGCTTTCTTCTTTGATTCTTTTTTGTTGGAATAAATCTGTAATAAGATACATTGAATCAAATTTAGTAGATTTATTTATAGAACTATCAAAACTAAAAATAAGTTGTGTTGTACCTGAAACCAGGAATGTACAAGGTTTGCATGGCTTCGATAACTAGCACTTGCATCTCTTTTTGTAGTTCAAATATCTTCTTTCCTTCTTCAAAGTTGCTTCCAAACGCTGCCCGTGATATAATATCCCCTGTAAGATTTTGAAATTCAGGCCACACGTCGACTTCACAAGTCCCTTCAACACCACTAGATTTCTTCCATCGCTCTATCAACACGCCACAACTGCTTGCAAATACCGGTATCATCCCCTTTAACATAAATCAAGAACAAATTATACTTAACTCTGACAAAAGTAGTATTGAAAGAGGGAAAAGTGGGTTAATGCGGGTTTGTTAGTAAAAGAAACCTTCAATTTTTCTAGATGAAAAGCAGGATTGATTATTCTCCTGTGTGTAGCCCACTTTTCACCTTCTAGAGTTGTCAGCCCCCTTGTTAGAATCAGTATGAGATCGTTTAGAGGCGGCTTTTGAAAGTTGCCTAGCTTGTTAGAAAGCACTTCTTTCGCCAACTCTGTATCCATGATCATCACTCTTGGTGTCGTACCAGTCCAAAAGAAAGCTATCTTCCCTACAATCCCAAAAAATCAACCATTGAACCATCCATTTACTTTATCAAATAAGTTTAGAATAGACTTAGCAATGCGCAAATATAGTTAATCAAGCATACACACTAAGGTATAGTTAAACACCTCTTTAAGCCTTACGATATCAGTAGAGTATACTCTGCCAACGAGTTACTTCGTAGTTATTCACATACCGTATTTTTGGACAATATCGTGGGTGAATGGATCAACGCGAGGCGCAATCTGGTGGTTAAGATTCATGGGTTTGGACCATGCTTGAGTCATATGCTTCACAATCTCCTTTATGTCCCCAAGCAAGAGCTTGTAGGGAGTGCCTTTGATTCCTTGCCTCTTTAACTGCTTCTCAAGCCTCTTTGGTTTCCAACAAATAGAATAAAAAGCTTTAAAAACACCATATATCAAAAGTAAAAGCAATGATGTTAGAGAAAGTAACATAGAGAGCTCCATTGCCTTGAAAATATTTCTAATTTTAGGGTGTTGTGATATGTTTGTAATGATTGATGATTCATTTGTCAAAACTTGTGCTATATATACACACACACACACACACACACATAGTTCTTTTTTGTTGATTGTTGCTGTTTATCTGTTTTAGACAGTTGAATTTCAACTCTCAGTCAAAGTATAAACTTATCTGAAATGATAATGTACTTTCATTATATATATATATATATTTATTTATTTATACATTTTCCTTTTAGACTTTGAGAGATTTTTACTTGGAGGATAGGTTAATAGACTTTTTGTGCCCAACAAGAGTATTTTATATTTGGATTTAGAGATTATAGAAAGTGGGTTGTCACTATTTTGGATTTGGACAGATTACCCATGTTTTGGCATGTTTCTTTTGCGTGAAGAGAAAGTATTGGGCTTGGATTAGGCACTTTCCAGAACAAAGAACAGGCCCAAATAAATTTTCTTCAAGTAATGCAGTATGGGCTGGACTAGTATGACTTTGTTATGGTGGGTAGTGGGTAGTAAGCTCATTTTAGATCTAATGGGATTAGCCAGCAACTATTCTCTTGTTGGGCCTTTTAGATTAAGTTTGGTTTGCAAAATTGACAAGTTGGCCCCTTCCAAGTTCCAAGTTTTTTTTTTTGTCAATTGAAAGTTAAATAATCATTGTTTAGTCGGGTCGAAAAAAGTAATTAGAGTCAAAACTATGGCTACTAATTATTGGTCAGTTTGGAATATTTGTTCCTAAATTGCCCTTAAGTGCCATGATTGAATCAATATTCAGTCGTTAATACACCATTATCTCACTTTCTTTAGTTTTTTTTAAGCATCTCCGCCATTTATATCCAAATATAATCCAAAAATGACGAACACTTATTGGCAAAATCAAACTAGACGGGGCAAATGGACCACTTTCTATCTCAATTGATCTTTCAAAGGTTAAATAATAAAACTATATACTCCCTCTGTTCGGATAAATGTTCATACTTTTTGTTTTGAGATGTCCCAACTAATGTTCCTAAAGACTTTTGATCTACCTATTCTTTATCATTCTTCCTAATATACCCTTAAGGCTTCATTTAATATAACACATCCCAAAGAAACTCAATTATTTAAAATAGTTGAACTCAATTAATGTTCATGGGTATTATGGTCAGAATACATTTTACAACACATTATTAGTTATATTTCTTAATTCCTGTGTTTTATTCACTAGAGATATTTATCCGGGCTGGAGGGAGTATTATACTTTTCATTGCACATGCGATACGTGTGCCATGACGACTTGTTTAAGTAAAGATTAGATTAAAGTAGAATGAAAAAGATGCCAACAAGAAAGAAGAGTGAATGAGATTGGATGAACAAATCGTAATTAGGGTTGCTTATTTACTTTTTTAACCCAAAAAGGAAAAGAAAAAGAAATACTCCTTTCGTTTCACCCAAAGAGTCCACGTTTGAAAAGTCTAATAATTAAGGGATATATTAGTGTCATTGGAGTTGGTCTTAATTATAAAAATACTTAAACACAACGAAGATGATTACAACCCAAGTAGAGGGTAAAGATGAAAGATTATGAAAATTCTAAGCATAATTTTTTGAAAGTGGACTTTTTAAGTGAAACATCCCAAAATAAAAAGGTTCTAATAAGTGCTTATTTTTGTTAGCTAAAAAGGAAAAAGAGAAATTAATCATAGCTATTTATGTGTGGTAGGGTTGGTTACCTTTTATATCATCTTCATTGAATAGAAGAGGTTATCGCTTATCAATCTATTAGATGAAAAATGGACAGAAAAATAACAGAGAAGTTGATCATGGAAGCAGAAAATGGTTTAGAAGGTGATTATAATCTCTGCGTATTCTAAGGAAGCAAAAGCATTTGCTGGCATGATTGTTTGGCCATTTAAGAGCCCGTGTAGCATTTTCAAAACACATTTTTTAAAATGAGATTTTTTCAAAAAATATATTTTTTTTTATAAACACGTTTGAGATACCATTTCAAAACACGCATCTTTTTTTTTCCAGGAGCTTTTTAAAACCTATATTTAAGGAAAAAATTAAAAATTCCAGCATTTAAAGATGGAGATGCGTTTAAAAATTGCGGCTTTTTTTGCCGCAATATTAATACGCAAGAGATGCAAATAAACTGCGTATAACAGAGAAGTCTTCGCTTTCACCAATTTCCTGCAAATATATAAAGCCTTAGAATTGCCATCTAAGTTAACATGAACATTGTCTTGACACCATTTATGATTTACCTAATCCATTTAGTATCTTTCACTGCCTCCCTAATCGACTATTTCAAGTAAATTCGTTCAATGAGTTGGGGGGGGGGTGATAGTACTCAAATTAATCGTACATTAGTCCCATTTACATGGTGTCAAATGAGCAGCATCTTTCATTTTTTTCGAAAATTATGTTTAACATTCACTGGATTGCGAGACAGAAGGAATAAATATCATTTCTACTAGTCTGTCGCACACACGACCCAGTGAATGTTAAACATAATTTAAGAAAAAAATTTGAATCATACACTAAGTGTATCTCACAGCGAGTGACTCTAAGACAATATAAAAACTTACTAGAAAAGGAAAGAGAAAGCTTGTAAAGTGTAATGGCGAGAGGTTAATTAAAACTTGATATCGTCACTTGCTTATTCTTAATATCTTAATTCATTTTTTGAGGAAAAAATGTTATGGGATAAAGATTTGACACATTAATAATACTATGAGAGGAAAAAAACTTATGCACCCAATCAACGGAAGATTGATTAATCGTTAGTCTAATTCTTGAAGGGCACCCCAGACATTATCTTTAGGACGTTTTGTTTTTATCAATGCTGATAGTTCATTCCTTAGTTTATTCGTATTAAGATCCAGTCCTGAATGACCATATACTGTCTGACTGACTACATTTGGAGTCGATGATCAACAGAGTCGGAATCAGAGCTCTGTCAATTTACAGTTACACAAAGCTTGCTTGAATCTTAAATATAAAGTGAACTCCATTCTTCAAAACATATATAACACAGGTTGATGTTCATTGTAAGAATATTTTAAGCATCAAAGCGTAAATTATTAGACATAAGATCATTAAAATTTTGAGAGTACTGTGGTCAACATCAAATCTAAGCTCCAGGTCGAAAAAAATCCATAATAAAATTGACTTTTCATTGAAGAGGCCGGAGAATCTACCCTTGTCTTCCTAAATTGGAAATAACACAAAGGTGATGGCAATGTATCACACGTCTGTATATATGAATATAGGAAGCTCTGCAACTAAACCATGATCGTCATCTTGTTACTTCTTTGATGCAAATAAAAAGATTAGGGAAGAAATGGTATGGTTCCCCAGCATCACCATAACCGTGTATATGTACGTATCATTAATTTCTTCTAACTGTCTTTCACCTAAGAATTAAATTACCCGAGTTTCGTAAGTACAAAGAACACATACAAAATCAAATGCAAAGATATATAGTTAGAGAAGTTGTGATTTCTGTCCTTCGATTCTAGTGGTTTAAGATGGACCTCTAATTTATAACGGATCAGTCTACCGAGTCCGATGAATTAATTTGTGTCAAATTTTAACGAAATATTCTTACAATGAACATCAACCTGTGTTATATATGTTTGGAAGAATGGAGTTCATATATATATATATATGGACTCATAGGAAACTGGTCAAAGAATGAAAGTGATAAAATAAAAATAAAAGGTCCTCAGCAAGCCGAATCAACTAACTGTAAACATACCAGGACATGTTTATTCATATTTTGAACTGCATGAAAAGATTAAGATTAAACTGTTAAGCTAGCCAATCTTCTCCGAGATCAGGAATATATGGAAAATGATCCAGCATTTCCTTTGAAAAAAATGGAGCTGGTTCATCTGATGAAGAAGAAGTCGACGTCTCATTAGGCTCATAACTGTTCATGACTTCACAGTTATTGAAGTTGAGTACCCCATGAAATCTGAGCTGAAAAGATCCGAGAAAGATGCTGTCTCCCACAAATCAACATCAAGCATGACATTTGAAGGATTATCTTTATCTTCTATAGGATAAAATAGCGAATCCCAACTAGGGGAGTCTGATTCCGATGGTGGTTCGGCAATCAAATTTTCATTGGCAATGTCAGATTTTCCTGGAATTTCATTGGGGTTGTTGGATTCATTTCTATGTGACCGTGGAGTAAAAAATGTCTTGGAACATCGCAATGCCTTTGTTCTAACCACACAGGAATCGTCCTTGTAAGTTGCCTCTGTCTTGCTAGTCTTCTTCTTAGTCTTTTCATGGGTCTGAGTTATCGAGTTGTGATTATCTTGAACCTTTTTGCCTAAGGTGGTATTCCAGTAATTCTTGATTTCATTGTCTGTTCGCCCTGGTAGCCTCCCAGCAATGAGGGACCATCTACAAGACAAGAATTCACAAGAAACTATTGAAGGCCAATCAAACATGGATTGAATTGAGAGAGAGAGTTTGAGAGAGAGTTTGAGAGAGTGAGTTCGAGAGAGAGAGAGAGAGCTTTATAACAAGATTGCACTCGTATGTTAACTACCTGTTCCCCAAGAGCTTGTGAAGCCTAATGATAAGTTCTTCCTCATCATGTGAGATATTGCCTCTCTTTATGTCTGGTCTCAAATAATTCAACCAGCGCAGCCTGCAACTCTTTCCACACCTCTTTAATCCTGCAAAACAACACCACCACTTCCTTTTCAATTCGCCATGGACTAATTAACGAGGAAACAAGCGTGAATGAACACAAACACAAAGACGCACACATAGACGGATAAGCATGCAAACTTGTCGAATGAGGACCTGCTTTTTTGGGGAGGTTCCTCCATTTGCCTTCACCATGAAGCTTAACGTAGTCGGTAAGTGTCTTGTCTTCAGAGGCTGTCCATGCTCCTCTGTTCAACCCCACCTTTGAACAACATGGGCTCCTCGTCATTTCCCTCCCCTGGTTCTTCTAACCAACGCAAACGAGACAAAAACACCTAAAAGAAATCTACTAATACTAGATTATGTGTCTAATGTATTACAACCATAAAGGATCATACTTATAGTCATAGCTCATAGCAGGTACAACTATATATATATATATATATATATATATATATATATATACATGAATGAGAAGTTTGATGTATACCATAAATCTTGGCCTGTGGAAGTACCTCTCTGGGACAGTGATTGGCCAACATGTCTCTTATGGGGTGGGGTCCTTTGCATGGTACTGAAATAAAATCAATGTGACTGAATCTTTGAGATAATATTTTTATCCTCTATTAAGGAGGGCAACAAAATTCTTGTAGACTATATATAGTTTCTTCTTTTCAATTCATGCATGTGCTATTGGGGACCATTGTTAATTTGCAATTTATTTTTTTTCCAATTTGCTTTAGAATTGTCTGCCAGCTATTTAGCTCAAACCCCATTTTTTACTATCCCTATTAGAACGAAAGAAAAGGGAACCTAGCATTTATATGGCTGGTGATGGTTGAGATTGGAACAGTTCACTCATCGATGTTGCCGGAGATGAACTTAAATTGCGTTAAAAAGTTTCTTAAATTCTTTGAATGTTTGGAATTTTTAGTTGTACTGTAATTTGAAGTTATGGAAGAGTCCCAGATGAAGCTGTTCTATCAACGATTTTGGTTTGAGACCCCTCACCCCTGTACTGTAAGTCGATAACTTTGTGAATGCATGACGACATTCTTCATTAAGAGAGATTGAATGGATATTCGTTTGGAGATCCGAGCACTTGGGATTGCGCTGTGAAGACGTTAAAAAAAAAAAAAAAAGAGGGAAAAGGGGGAAAGAGGCAGTTAAAAAGTTTTTCTCTAAAGAAACTGATGTTATATTTTAGGGTAAATTACACATAACCCCCCTCAACTATGGTTTAAGTTTGATTTGCCCCCTTAACTACCAATTGAAGCAGTGTTTCCGCTCAATTATAATATTTTCTTAGATTGCACCTTCTATTTAGACACCTCGGTTTGAATTCACGAAATTTGTTTAACAAAGACTTACGTCACCATCTATACGTATGATTTTTATCATAATATTCAAAATAAAGATACAAATTTTTTTTAATGACTATCTTTATTTACAAAGAGGGTCTTAGAACAACAAGGGTAATATAATCAATTGAAACACCAAAATGATACTATGATTAAAAAGAATGCCTAACGATGGTTACATGAGTCTTACATATGCATTTTACTCAACTCAAATGACAGTACCTAAACAGAAGTTACTATTAAAGAAAATGCTATAGTTGAGGGGGTTATTTGTAATTTACCCTATATTTTATTGCGTTACACTTGTATTCACCTCAAGTTTGAAAGTCTTTAACAAAATAATAATCTGGATCTGGGTGACAATTAAAAGATGCATGTCACCTAACTTACTGCTGCTAATTTTTGTTTTAACTTGGTTCAGGCAGCCGCAGCCGCGGCAACAGCCGCCCCCTCGTCCATTAGGCCTACAAAATATGTTAGTACAATCTTTAAATATTAATTAGTAGGGAGTTTTCAATATCAAATACATTAGTATTATATTACTTGAAGTTTGAAAAAACAATAGTTGTCTTTGTAAAACTCAGAAGGACCCTTTTTTGGACAAGAAAAGTTCAGGAAAAAGTTCCCCACTATTAACTTGTTAGCTAAAAAACGATCGTTTTCGTTGCAGCAATCGCTTACTCTGAATGTAGATGCTAGCCTGGCAACTTCTTAATATATTGCCACACTGAGACTGAATTTGCTTTTCTTTTGTTATTAATGAGGGAAACCGAATTGTCCAACTGCAATTAGTTGTTCTTTTCTTTTTGTAGTATGATACTTTTTATTGTGTTAACTTAGAATTAATTATACATGTTCTGAATCGCGATGTAATTAATCGTATAGTTTATAGATCTGGTAATCCATTTGGTTTGGCTCAACACCTTTCATACGTTTTTTGCATTAACGAACTGGCTCCTAATTCTTCACGCCCCAAATTGTATGTCAAGTCGAGTAAGTATACAAGTAAAGTCTTGCTGCATATTTACCCATACGTCTGATTATTGTATTAATGGATTTACTTACTTAGACTCAGATCAGACCCCATCGAGTTAACTGATTAAAACTGCATCATCGTTAAGCAGTTAGACAATTAGCAACAACACCATTTCCGTGACTTGTCAACCGTTGGTTGCAGCTGTTAAGCAGAGTTAATTGCTATGAAGTTACTTTGGTCAACTTTAAAGTAGGTAGCCATTATGCGATTTGGAAATGGATATGTCAGACCCGACCCTCTTGGCATGAGCTCTGACATATATAATATAATGCGTCTAGTCTCTTGGACGCCATATCCTTTTTTGTACCAAAGTGTTTCTACTCTGAGTGATATATTCTATGTACGTTTATTTGGATTCATCACGTGTGTGACCCCTCTCACTCTACTTACTATTTATGGTAAATCCATGAAATCACATTCTTCATAAGAGATGGTGAAAGGAAACTTATTGGAGTGCATTTGGGGGGGTGTTCTCAAGTAGAGCTTTGCAGAGGCTGCTACGAGGGTTTGATGCAAAGGGTTCATAGGTGCATGGATCACTGTGATAGCATAATGATTGACACGAGATATGGATTGCAGACACGCTATTTGGATAGCAGATCGATGTGCATTTTTATGCAAGCTAATAATCAGAACTCTGCAACAATGTTGGTCGTTTTTCGTATATGTTTAGCCAAAACCAATACAGAATAGGCAAATATGCTGTTGAGGGGGTATTAACTTTGCATGGCGGGCGGGTTGATAAAGTTATTTACGAGTTTTTATTATATATATATATTTATATCCGTGAAAGTTTAATCATTTAATTAAATAATTTTCTAGAAAAATGGATGTTAGTAAATACTCCCTCCGTCCCTAAATTATCGTCTGATTTGATTTGATACACCGATTAAGAAAATACATTTGACTTGATTATTAATATTAGTATTTGTTTAATTTTTCACTTTTGCCCCTATTTGAAATGAGCAAGATGTCAAATTTTACTTCATAATATTTGTGAACTTTTGAACATGAATTTAAATATTTCAAATTCCCTCCAATCCATGCGGTGGGTCCCATAAATTAAAAAGTAATACTCCCTCCGTCCCTAAATTATTGTCTTCTTCTTTTTTTGTTCATCCTAAAATAATTGTCTTGTTTAAAAACTTTTCTTTTTAGGACAAACTTTTACTATTTTACCCTTACTTTTTCTTCTACTTTAATTATAGACTACATACACATGAACATTAAAAGAAATTACACATTATACTAATATTAATAATTAAGTCAATTATTATTTCTTAATCCGTGTGTCGAGTTAAACAAGACAATAATTAAGAGACAGAGGGAGTAATTAAAAGGGCAAAATGGTAAAAAATATTAAATTTTTTTCAAACAAAATAATTTTTTTAAAATGAACGAAAAGGAAAGAAAGATACTCCATCCGTCTCGGATAAATGTTCCTACTTTCTATTTTGGTATGTCCTAACTAATGTTCCTAAAGACTTTTGATCTACCAATTCTCTACCATTCTTCCTAATATACCTTTAAAGCTTCATTTAATATAACACATCCCAAACAAACTCAATTATTTAAAGTTGTTGAACTCAATTAATGTTTATGGATATTATGATTTGAAAATATTTTATAGCACATCATTAATTATGTTTTTTAATTTTTATATTTTATTCAATAGAAATATTTATTCGAGACGGAGGGAGTAATAATTTAAAGAGGGAGGGAGTATTAATCATAATCACTTGGGAAAGCATTAAAAGATACATTTCACATGAACTTGCTAATTAATTAATGCTGCTTTTCTTTTTTAACTCTAGTGAGGCGGCGGCGGCAACCACAGGCATAGCAGCCCCCAGCCATTCGTCCTATCGAAGCTCCGTCACTAATTGCATAAGCTGATGACAAAATTTACCGTCGTACAACTTGCACAATCTTTTCAGTTTGGCAGTATCGTTTGTCTTGATTGGAATTTTTTTTATGAGCAGCCAAAAACTACAAAACTTCGAAACGCATGTTTTTAATATTTGTTCAGTTTGGCATGTTTGGCATGTTTAGTGTTTCTATCTTTTCAGTTTGGCATGTTTTTAATATTTTTTTTATCGAAGCTACGTTTCCCACGGTACCGATTGTGGGTATCATGCATGGAAGCTATGGCGCGGCCGCGCGGGTGGTGCGGTTGCAGCATGCAGGTGCACGGAGGGCTGAAGTTTTTGGAATTGGTGCGGTCACACTATGCAGCTGTATGGGCTTGGTGCGGTCGCGCGAGGCATAGTGGCGTGGGCGCACAGTACCAACTTCAGCCGTATGAGTTTTTCTATTTTGTTTTGTATTTAGGGTTAGGTCTTGTACCCTATATATAACCTTAAAACGTGTACGAGGTTAACATATCAATATACAACAGTTTTAAAACCCCAAATACTCTCTCTCTTTTTTCAATTCCCAATTACTTGATCATTGAGTATTGTTCAATTCATTGTTTGCTTGCTTCCGTTGTCGCACAACAGCAACTTCTTAGGGTGTGTTTAGCTTTGGGAATTCGAGCTTGTGGGACCATAAAGAGATTTCTAAAATCAAACAAAATTAAAAATCACTAAATCGCGATGGAGAACCGTTAATATTTTTGCCAGTGAAGTGCCATTCTTTTGTTATTAGGAAAGCAAAATACCCAAAATATAGTTTGTTAGGTTTCCTATATGATAATTGCAAAATAAACTCATTCCTAGTTTCGAGATTTCAATTGAAATCATATGTTTTCTTTTCAAACCAATTGAACCTTCACCTATTTTTTTTTTAATCAAAACCTTCCATCAAGTGATGTTAGATCAACTAACGGTTTGCTGATTTGGCCACCTACGTGACTCTTACGTGAAAAATGGCAGGGAAATAAAAACCAACATCCTATTTCCCGCCTATTACCATCTTACATGGAAAATGACGGGGAAATAAAAACCAACATCCTATTTCCCGCCTATTACCAAAAAAGCCTTACACTATTTTCCAATTAAAAAAAAAAAACCTTGGCCGTTAACGAATTCTTATAAAAAACATTTTACAAAGAACCTTGTACAATTAATATCTTTCATAATAAACCCTGGAATATTGTAGATTACAGGTATTTATATACCTATTTCATCCACACTAAAAAAATTCAACATCTCATAATCCATTCAATTCTTTTTTTTTTTAATTTTTTTTATTTTAATCATCATGAATAGAGCAGTTCGTTGCTATTGTGGAAGAATGACTGTGATGCGGACATCTTGGACCGATCAAAATTCAGGAAAGAGGTTCTTAGGTTGTGAAAGATATGTGGTAAGTTTTATATATATATATATATATATAATTATTTTTTAGTGATTATTAATTTTCTAGAAAATTAATTTTATTTTAAGTTTTTGTTTGTTCTTGCAGTTAGAACATGGTTGTAGATTTTTCTTCTGGTATGATCCTCCTTAGAAAACAGTGAAAGCAGTGGAAAGTAACAGTAATAAATGCCTCTGGTTTTGTTTGATGATTTCATGCATGTTCAACCTGCTCTTCATCTTAATCATACTTGGTCAGGACTAAGCTATTGGAGTTTTGAAATATTAATGAAATAAGGTTAATTTTGTGGTATTGTTAACATCTCCATGCTTGAATGGAATGTTTCTTATTTTAATTATGTAACCAACCCCTTATGTATATTATTTTGCCTAGTGGAAATGAATGGAATGTTTCTTAATTTGATTATGTGATCATTTTAACTTATCAACAAACACAAAAAGTATGTCTCTCTTTTATATATTCAATCCTTATATAATTATCATCAACAAACACAAACAATTACACAAACACAATGTAATAGACCACTGTCAAATTTACAGGGTTGTATTCCATAATGTAATGTACAATGAGTTTGGGTTCAAAAAATCATCATAGACCACTGATATATCAAATTTAAAGGTTGCCATAACATCTCTTAAAGTTATCTCTTAAAGAGAGATTAAAAAATCATACATGTGTTCACCCCGCTTTCAATCAAATATACAGAGCTGCCAAATATACATCTCCATGCTTGATAGACCAAAAAGGCAAACAACATCGGCAATACTTTTCTCCAAAAAAATATGCAAAAATCCAACAGTAAGCAATTGTTGTCCATGAATGACTGCAAAACATAGAAAATGAAATACCTTGTCATGATCAAACACAATACACAATACACAATACACAACATTGGCATCAAATAAATTATCATCAGCAACATCATAGTCAATGTCATAGAAATCATCATCAGGTTCAGTTGACTTATCTCTCCCATCATCATCATCATCATCATATTCATCCCTTGAATTTACTTCCCCTGTATTTAATTCTCATGCATTTACTTGGCCCCCATCTACTTTTTTTTTCTAAGCCTAAATCAAGATATATATCAAAATCAAAATCAAGATCAATCCCTGATATATCTATGCCTTTACTGACATTAGGCTGTATAAGGTAAGTATAAACACAATAATTTATTCCCAGATACTTGACTGAGTAACTTCTTGTCATCTTTTAACTGAGCAAATCCATCCCCATTATTACCACCTATTTTGTAGTAAAATTCTAAGGACTCTGGATCATAACCTAAAACCTCAGCCATATCTTTCACTTCAACTATTGACCATTCATCACTTTCACAATTATCAAAATAATTCACCTTTCCCCCAATATATTTGGCCCACTTGAATTGACCCCCATGATGCACTTGTACAGTAAAAAAAGGACCTATTACCATCTGCAAAAGTTCAAAATAACCTTTTTAAATTAACTCTACAATGTGGACCACAAACTACATGACAACAAATACACAACACACATATTGGAGTGCAGAGATAGAGAGGACCACAAACATTATTTTTAAACACAAAAAGGACCACATCATCATTAAATGTTATACTAATTGTTATATACATAGAATTAAATAGGAAATGAATCATTGAGAAAACCAATAAAAGAAATCAGATGCTATAACACATGCAAATATACAAACATATATAAAATGAATTAAATATACACCTGAATAATACAAATTATACAAATCATAAACCATGTGGCTTAATTAAATATACAAACAGAAAATGAATTAAATATATATACACCAAAATTATACAAATCATACTAATCTAACACCAGAATCTTGAAACACAAAGAACATGACTTTACAAAAGGAAACAAAAGTTTATAAAAGAATATGAGTATAAAAAAAGAAGCATAGGTCAAACATAATAGTCAGAATACACAAGAGTCAACAATCGACTCCAATTTAACACCAAAAACAGCGCAAACAATAAATTATATTAAACTAGGGTTAGTGTACTTACCGTAATCAGGTGCTCCATACTCATTGAACAGCCTCAACGAACGCATTGAATCGATTACTCTTGCTCTTGATCAACAATCTCCAAACGCAAACTTGTGATTTTGTGCTTGATTTTGAAAAACCCTTAATTTGTATTGATCAAGGAGGAAGGAGGAGAGAGGAGAGAGATTGTAGTTTGCAATTACCCTAATCCCCTAATTGCTAATTTGCGATAATTACATGTTCTAGACAACGTGACTGTCACTTGAGGTTTATTTCCCCGCCATTTTCCACATAGGAGCCACGTAGGTGGCCAAGTCACCAAACCGTTAGTTGATCTAACATCAGCTTGACGGAAGGTTTTGATTAAAAAAAAAAGGTGAATGTTCAATTGATCGAAAATAAACATGGTTTAAATTGAAATCTCGAAACTAGGACATGATTTATTTTGTAATTATCTCTTTCCTATATTTAATTACTGTTATTATGTTTTGTGTTACGGCTCGTTTTATTTTGTAGCTGAAATCCAGAAGCCAACAGATGAGCTTGGAGGTAAACTATAGTCATGTTATCCGGATCCATGGATTCATTCAGACACCAAATGTTTCTGGATGTAGTAGAATTAGGGGAGGGCAACACTACGCACGAGCGCAGGAGTTCTCAACAGTAGAAAGTTAGAGCATATCGAGTTAATTTATAGCTAGCTAGATCTTTTAAGTTTACTTGAACAGTAATTCCTATGCCATTCCTGAATGCATTGTGGCCCAACTGAGAAAAATTCCTGGATCCGCCACTGTGCATGCCCAAACGAAAACGAGGTCCCCTCTTTTCATTTAGTGAACTCCAATATGCATGCTCGGCCTATAATCTAACGAAAAACGTCTTAGTTGAACTTTTTGTTTGAAAAATCTATAACAAAATTCAGAAATTACAAATTACAGAAACTAGAAGATCGTCAAAAATTACAAAATAAAGAAACTGAAATTGTTCGGGACAAATTCTTCTGTACGATCCGAGGTCTGTGTAATATACAATGTCCTTAAAATAGATTCGCCCCCTCACTGTTAGTGCTTCGAGAGTTTACGGACATCTGTCTCCCAGGATACAACAGAGAACTGGAGAGGCCTTGGCACTTGAGGTTCCGGTGAATTGAAGTCGTGCTTGGACAGAATCACCATCACAATAACACAGGAGGCCAAAGGATGATGAAGCTCAAATTCAAAAGGAGAGAGAGAGATTGCTGAAAAACATAACTCTCATTGTGGGAGTAATCTCATATTTATCTTCCAAATCAAATCAAAACCATTTTCATAATCCATTTAATCAGAAATTAAATTGGCGAGTGAATACGTTCCGGAGAGGCCTTACAAGAAAGGAGCTTATATATAAACAAACCTTACTATTGCGCAAAATATATATGCAAAATACAGATTAATTACAAAAAATTACAAAAAAAAAAATATGCATAATCATTTCACCATTAACATACATCCCTGCATAATACAAACACATTACACACAATTTAAAATATATAAAAATATAGATTAATTACAAAAAATTAAAAAAAAAAAAAAGCATAATCATGCATAATACAAACACATTACACACACAATTTAAAATATATATGCATATTACAGATTAATTACCAAAAAAAAAAACCCTTGGAAATTGTTCAAATTATAAATGCAGAGGTAGGGGATGTGGCGGCGGCAGTAGATGGTGGTGGCAGTAGATTGACCTAGGCAAAAAAAAAAATAAATAAATAAAAAACAAAAAAATTAAAACAATTAAAATAAAAAATGGTTTAGAGATTTACCGTGCTAGGTGGCGGGCGCAGGGGTGGCGGTGGTCGTTGCAGAAAGGAGATGGATATAGATAGATAGAGAGAGAGAGAGAGAGAGAGAGAGAGAGAGAGAGAGAGAGAGAGAGAGTGCGGTAAAGAGGGAGACGACGGTGACGGTGAGTGAGAGAGATCTGAGACGGTGGTGGTGCGGTGTGGTGGAAGCGGCGGTGGTGTGGTGCGGTCGAAGTGTTGCAGTGGAAGCGGCTGTGGTTGGTGTTGTCGGAGAAGATAGAGCCGGTGAGAGACAGAGGGTTTGAAAGAGAGAGAAAGAGATTCGTTTTTTTTTTTTTTTGGGAAGGGGGTTGTTGGGGGTGTGCGGGAAGGGGGAAGGGGGTGCGGGGAAAGGGGAAAGGGAGGTTGATTGGACTGAAATCGAGGAACATTAGCAACGGAACTTCCGTCGCTAATTTCAAACGGTAATTAGCGATGAAAGCTCCGTCGCTAATTAGCGATGAAACTATTAATCAGCGACGGAAGATCCGTCTCTAATGTTCCCACTTATTTGCCGCGATTTTTAGCGACGACAAAAGGAATATTCCTTAATTTAACGACGGAAATTAGCGACGGAAGAATTTCCGTCGCTAATTTAAAAGCCCGCTAGTTTAGCTACGATTTCCGTCACTGATTTTGTTCTTCCGTCGCTAATAATTCCGTCACTAATGTTTGTGTTTCTAGTAGTGTGCTTTCTTTCTAATGTGAGACAAACTCACTTATCCAACTTCAACCCACTTACTTTAGGCCTTAATATTTTCATCATCCAAACATCATTTTGGACAAATAAATATATAATTTCGCTGTTCTCACAGAGTAGAACGCATTTTCACAATTATCTTTGTCATTCGACAATCGAACCACTAAGAAATTGGCAAAACAACTTTTTACAATTTTTCCGACACTTTCTGTTTATATATGTTTGCTCATGTAACTTCTCAGATTTCTTTCAGGTTTGAACCATGAACTTATTCTAGGGGAAAATTGCATTTTGTAAATCGATTGACACAGACAGAGATGAAATAGTTAATTGATTTTTAGTTAAGAAATTTTACTATTCCTTGTTTGCAAGTGTTATATATTATTACCAGGCCCAAGCACCCACTTGTGGCTGTCCTTATCATTTCGGCCCAAACCCTCAGCCCATTACCTTGGAGGCCCGCCCAATGGTTGCCGCAACACGGAAGGAAGTTCTGGAGGCTTCCCCTATACGCTCCCATACCTGACCTTTCATTTACCCTCACCAGCCGCCATATAAATGCAGGCCTGTCCCCTCGTGAGCTGTGTGTGACCAAGGGCAAGTGACGAAACCACATATCTAGGTTAGATCTTGGTTAGGTCATTGGATCCTCTCTCTCTCTCTCTCTCTCTCTCTCTACCGTTACTACCCCAGCCGTGTGTTTTCTCTACCTTCTTCTCTTCTCTGTGTGAGTTTAGAGTGAGTGTGGGTGAGAGGTTCACTGGTAGCCTTGTGGGTTCTTGGGTTACGGGTTTTAGCTAGGGCTTGTGTTAGAGAGTGACGGAGAAGGAGTGCCCTGGTTGTCACTGTTGTTGTGGGCCACAGGTATTGGGGTTTGAGGGTGGTTTTGGGTGGTGTTTTCTGCCGGAGTTAGTGCGTGGTGGTAGGAACTGTGGGACTCATCAATGGACTTGGTTTGAGAAAGGGCAACTGAGCCTAAAAGGTGCATAGCCGAGGTGGAATCACCGGTGACGGCGAGTCGGTGAAGTATCACCGGCGTTGTAGCACTTAAGTCTCTTTGTGTTTCCTTTTCCCTTACTATTTTCCCATATTTCTTATACTATTGGTTTTTCATACTAATGCTACTTTTATGTTCACAGATCTGAGCTGTACTAGTGTTCTTCTAACACGGCTGTGATTCTTCCCTTAGAGTAGATAACTCTGTTAAACCCCCTTCCCCTTTATCTTGGTAATACTTCGTTTGAGCGTCTTGGTGAGGATCTCCATTAGATCTATTGTATTAGGGTCTCCTATAATATTTGTAATATTATTTTGGGTCCTCTTGGTTTTGATCTGTTGTATGTAAACGGTGAAACGGAATCTCTACAGCAAGTTTGTTCCATGTTGATATCCACCCTCCTTGTCAGATTTTTCCAGCAGCCGCAGCTCTGATGCTGCATTGATTTCAGGTGTGTGTGTGTGTGTGTGTGTGTGTTTGGTTCTTCAATAATGGGGAGTTTTTGACCCCCCAATGCTGTCCACTGTCCAAATTGGCCTTAAATTATTAACTTGAGAGTTCAAATTTACTTAAACTTCATCATTGCTTGGGTCTATAGCGTCTGTGTTATATTGCTTAAGATGGTAACAGATAGATTTCCTAACACAGTGGAAATCAACACACTAGAGGATTGGGCATCGGATTATTTGCAAGGGGAATGACCCCTAAGGTTGTTTCATGCAGAGAATGGATATGATCATGACTCCATCCCGGCCGAGCTGAAGAGGAGGCCTAGAACGAGAGATATCTGCAACACTTACAGAGATAAAGCTACGAAACCTGATAGATAATTGGAAAGGGCTATAGATTCTGTCATGTAAAATTCATATTAGATACGTATTCAAACTTTAAAATCCATTTGTAGCCTTGTAGACTCAACATTCCAGACTAGTAGCATAACGTTGAAACGAATGATTTAACTAAGCCTTTTGGTGTCCAAATGACGTTTTTCTTATTTTTTTCGTGTTTGGTAGTGTTAGGAAAATACGGTCAATGTAAAATATTTTACTGATTAAGAGAAAATGAGTCATTTTCACTGAAACGACTTAAAGAAGCACAACATGCTTCAAGAGTTAATACTGACGGGGATACTTCAGGTGTCCGAGTGGAATTATTAGAAACCTCCATGGGGAATGGGTGGTGGCCGGTGGGGTTCCAAAAGTTCCTAGGCTGAACCACCAATCTTGCTTTAGGCCCTCCGTGAAGGTAACGGAATATCACGAAGCTTATGGTGGAGGTTGATGCTAATAAGGTTGCTACTTTAATTGATGACTGTAGATTCATGACAAACACTTTCATATTAAACATTTGTTAAATCTATTTATTTTCCTTAGAATTAAAAAAAAAAACAAACCCAAATTTGAGACCCCTCTCCCTCTGTCCCGCCCCTGTCGTCTTCATACCATATCCAGTGTCCATTACAAAATTTCTTCCTTCCTCACTCCATGTTTTCATCACGCTGCCTGCTATCACATTTGTTTCTCTCTTCCAGCTTTTCTATTTTGTAACAAATCCAACTCAGATTTTAAATCTTGTGAGACCCAAATGTCATTTTCAGCAGCAACGACAACCATGGCATGGCTCGATCTATATTATAAGTAATTTTATTATCATTTGAAACATCAAAGTAAAGATGATAATAGGAATAATATCCAGAGTTTTGGAAATTCTTGTGATTAGATTGGTCTGAGCAGGCTCGGTTAAATGGGCAACTTTTGCGGCTCAGGTGTACCACAAGGTGAAAAGTGGGCAGCAACACTTGTGCTGTCTGCTAAAGTGTTCAACACAGTGATTGCATAAGATGATGGAAGAGTATTGAATTGCGATGGACATGCTGTTGATGGTCATGCACAAACAGTTCGGAATCGGCGGTTCGAACTGGAACCGAACCAGTTCGGAATCGGCGGTTCGAACTGGAACCGAACCGCCCAAAAAACTGCATAAACCGGAACCGAACCGCCCAAAAAACTGCATAAACCAGAACTGTGAGGAACCGAAACCGTCCCTAAACCAAAACCGCCGGTTACACGGTTCGATTTCGATTTCTAATTTTTCAAAACCGTGAACCGCCGGTTCCAAACCGTGAAAAATTGTCAAAATTTAAATCTTAAAATTGCCTTATTTACTCTATAATTTCAAAGATGAAAAGTTAACAAAGTTTAAAAAATTCAAAAAATGCTTTGTACAAAGTTTTAAGATGGAATCTTTTTAAAAAAAAATTATAAGAAAAAATAAAAAATTACAGTTTGGAACCAGAACCGGCTTAGCCGGTTCGAAACTGGAACCAGAATCGTAACCGTGATTTGTCAGTTCGGTTACGGTTTGTTGTCTGGCGGTTTCAAAAACTGCCAATTCGAACCGTTCGGGCATGTCTAGCTGTTGATGTTAGATACACAACAATTAAGCACTTGTTTTTATTTTTCACCTTCATATATAAAATTGATTCTGTAATTTTGCTTTTTTCTCAAATCTGAATTAATACCCAAATATAGATTTTCAAGCATATCTTTTGTGTCAAGCATACACTCTTGTTTCCGGATTCATTTACATGATGTCAACTAAACAACGAAAAACAATATTTCCTCCTTTTCTAGAAAATGTTTTCCAGAATCTATCTTCTAGATATAGTTTTCCATGAAACATCCGAAGTCTAAAAAGTGGCATAAAACTTGTTCATCCACCAAAAGCTTCAGAATTCGCAGCCTGCATACTCCAGAGTTAATGGCAGCAGGGGAGGGAACCCCATAAACTCGGCTGAAAACGTTCCGTACACAGCCCCTGCTGCCTCCTTGAACATAGAAATTTGAATACGGTAACACTTAACTGAACGCACCAAGTCACCAACTCCACATTCCGAGCCAACACCGACTAATGTCTAAAACCTCAATAGAACCAATCACCTAACCCTTTTCCCTCTACACTAAAAACATTTTCCACTAATCAGATCAGTCACTAGGATATTCATCCTTCATCCCACCAAAAACTTACCTATCTTGTTATCCCATAAATTTTCCTTCTATTCCTCCTCGTCTAGTCATTTGACACAGAATCGTTACCCATAATGTCAACGAGAAATTCTTTGACAACACTACCAAGATCAGGATATCTAAGCCCTCTTATCATTGGTGGAAGATGTGAATGATTGAGAGAGAACATGATTGGGTATGGAGGAGTGGACCTGCAATAAGGTCAAGGGATGTCAAGGCTTTGAGATTGTTGAAAACTTGAAATTGCCAGTTGGTATCTGGCATCTAATGAGGACAGCTATGTACTAAGCAGGTATAAGTTCAAGACATAATGCTGAAGGGAATAGGGATTTAGTATGGGACAAAACGAAGGATCTTGCTTCGAATCCAAACACATTCAATTATAAATTTCTTTCCAAAACAGAGGAGAAAAGGCAGCTCAGCTAGTAGTTTGATCACATCTTGCATAAGTGTTGATGATACTCATAATTTGGGCCTTAGATTGCGATCACTGAAGCACCATGTTGTTGATGCTTCTAGTCTCTCAGTTAAACAGGTACTGATTCACCTTATTAAGTTCTGCCTCAATCAGTGCTACTCTATGTTCCATATTATTTGCCTCAAACCTTTGTCTACATATTGCAAAAATGAGGGTGTGACACTTCTAAGCACGCCATCTCCTAGCAACCAAATGCATACTACTACTGCAACGAAAAGGGATCCTCACTATGATAGTTCTCACCAACAGCAAGAGTTAACCTAGATTTAGTTGCAGCGTTAACTTCAAAGGAAGTTTTTCTTTGCTCCAACCGAGAAGTAACCAGGACACTATCTGTAATGGCAGAGTAAGACCCTATAACAGGTACTTAGACAATCTGAGGAAGGATGACCCCTTGTGATCACATTACTCATGAACCTGCCCCTGGTGAAATTAATTGGTGATAACATTACTTATGTACCTGTTACCTAAGCTTACGACAAAACCCGATCTCATTCTCACTGACAAATATTGGAAACCATTTGAACAAGTTTACAAATTTGTTAGAAACCTCCAAATCATTCAAGAATACAAATTTAAAATTTCACGGCATATTCTTGTTCAATAACGTAGAATGCACCAGGTTACTTTTTAATCTAAAATTGACTACCAATGGCAGCAGTAAGAAACACAAACCAAGAAAGAACATGATGCCAGAATAGAATTTTATTTCATGACCTAAACCATTCATTACACATGCATCAAAATGTAATATTACAACAAAAAGTAACACCTTACAATTTGAAGGAAGCATTCAAAGACTAGCAGCCTGGGCCGGTGCCGGAACCACATAATCAACAACAACAACACTCTCGAGAAGATCCCTAACTTTCTCTTTCTGTGTACTCACCAACTCCGCATTCGAATCCAACGCCTCCAATTCACTCAACCCACCCAAAACCCCAATCGAAGCAATCGAATAACCCTTTGCCCTCTCAATCGAAAAGTTCTCCCCAAAACTAACTTGATCAATCGACGGAAACACATCTTTAATTCCCCCAATCGTACCCAAAACCTTAGCTTTCTCCTCCTCCCCCAAACCCTCCTTCAATTTCAAAAACGAAACCCTCATCGCCGATCCAGCTTTGGGAACCAATTCCCCGGTCAACTCATTCGACACCCAGTCAACGGCCATGACGTCCTCGATAACCGGCCGGACGTAGTCCGTGACGACGCTGACGTGGCCAGGGTGGACGGTGTAGGCGGCGAGGTCGTCCTTGGATTTGTAGCGGCTGTGGAGCATGTGGGTGAAGGAAAGGGAAGATGATCGGGAACGGAGGACTGGGCCGGCGGTGAGGTGAAGGGTGAGGTTTAGTGAGGTCAGGGCGTTGAGATTGTTGACCATAGCGTCGACTTTGGTTGGGTCAGTGTCGGGTTTGACTTTGAAGAGGACAATGTGTTCGACGATTTGACTGGACATTGTGAGTGAGGAGGAGTGGGGGCGGAAGGTAATGGGTTTGAAGCGTTGTTGGAGGGAGAGAGGTTTGAAGGAAGATGAGGAAGAGAATAATGGGGGAAATGAGTGTGAGCGGGCAACTCTGGCACACAGCATCTTTTTACGCTCTGGTAATTGGGTGATGGTGATGGAGGGTTGATTGAGTCATTCACATGGGGTTGGTGTTTGTTAGTGTTATTTATATTTGATTATTTGTAGAAGATGTTTGGATTTACTACCAAGGAATTTGGAAGGGAGGAATGTGGAGAGATAAAGAGCCTTGGTTTTTGCAAAGAGTTTCTTTTCAAATTTACTAAATCAATAATAATCTTTTCAAATTTACTAAATCAATAATAATATCAGCAAATTCCAACAACAAAAAAGAAAAAGAAATATACTTTACTTCGTAATCGACCCAAGCTACTATTTGTCTAAGGCTAATATAACTAGAAGGTTTACTAATAACGACAAATTAAAGACAGCTAGTTAAGAAACGAAAAAACTGATGGCGAAATACATGCTTCGAGAAACATAACCAAGAACCTTGTGATGCTAAAATATGTCTAAACAGATAACCAAACAAAACAAACTAGCAAATAAAAAACACGAAAATAACAAAACAAATCATCATACCCTAGGAGAATACTAACTAAATTTGCTTTACGTAGCAAAAACCCGTAATAATAACCAACGGGTTCCAATCTACCAAGACTTAGATTAAAGAAAAATCAAGATAAGGTTGAATTAGACATAATAGGTTGGAAGGGATTCACAATCCCAACATTCTCACTTGAATCAATCCCTACTTTCACGCAATTTCCTTATTTGCATTTTAATTTCTAAGTTTAACTCTATTGCTCACAATTTCTCTCATACATGTCGTTGCTCAAGTATAATTAGATTAACTTGATTTCAGTACTTAGGAACCAATCTCTGTTGAAATGATCTCTATTTATCACTCTACTACTTGTTGTGTTCAAGTAATCTTTCCCTTGTTGTATAGTCCTAACAATGGTGTGAGAAGGGTTAAATTTTGACCCATATTCACTAATCCCACATTGATTACGAAGGTGGAGAGTGAGTGTGCCTCTCCTTTATAAATAGGCTTCACTAATTTGCAATGTAATGTATGTGTATGAGTGAGCATAGATGTGTAATATGGAGAGAAAAATATTGTATGATAGAGCAAAGGAGAAGGTGTTCGAAAGGTGTCAAGAAAGAGAGTAACTTCATTATTGTAATACCAAGAAAAATAGTGAATATTTTTAGAAGAATAGACTTAAAGCTAAACCACATAACATTAGTTTGTTTTGTATGTGGTGTGTGTATTTGGTTATATTTGATGTGATTTCTCAATTAGGCGGTCAATCCTAACAAGTGGTATCAGAATCGACATAGGAGGGAAGAAATTGCATCAACAACGAAGAGTCAAATCACGAGAAAAACACAACAATTTTTTGGTTTGTCACTTTTAGCATAGCTGCAGAAAAATCAATGCCGTAGATTCATCAACACTTGATGAAACAACAATTTTAGTAGAAAAAATATTTTTAGAGACAATTGAAGGAATCTAGTTATCAAAAATAATAATAATTGAAGTAATCTCAAGAAGACAACAAAAGGCAACATGCTCCAGGTCTAAGCTAACTGAAAAGTAGCGCTAACTTGCACAGCTTGCAGCCTAGAAGATGAACGTGCAATCATAGACCTAGCAAGTAGTTAATCTCATTATTCAACGCCAGTATAATATGTAGTTATTACACAACGACTAGTTGCCTAATTCCAAGTACTTAAAGGAGCACAAACTTCAACGAAATAAAACTTTAAATAGTGAGAAGAACAAATAACAGAGTTGGAAAAGTGCGAGATTAAGATCACAAAAGATCACATACTTAGGATCAATCTCACTTAAGGATTTGATAAAGCTTACATATTAGAGGAAATTAATAGCCTCTCTAGTCTTTCAAAAGAAGTTACAAGTGATAGGCATTATTTATACTGAAGAAAATAAACTTGGCCACATTCAGCATATATATTGGCTAATTGAATTACTGAAGAATGCACTTGAAGAAACTTGAAGAAGTGCTTCCAAAGAGTCATTCAAGGAAGCTTTATCAACGGTTTATTCTACTGTAATTAGTGTAGAAGAGTTATAGTTGGCTTATCAACTTGGAAGAAATTTGTAGCCCAGAATAATCCTTATAGTTTGGTGATAATATATTGAAATATTATTCTTCATGACTAGGTAAGATGGCTGTGAAAGGTGGATGTGGGAGAGAGTTTTCTCAGAACAACCTTGAAATTTTCTATGTTCTTCATTCATTACTTTTGCATTGTTAACGTACTTATGTTACTTAGCTCACATTGAACTATTTGAACACTAACCTCAGCTAACTCATTTTTAACAAGATATCTTAATTATAATCAAGCTTCACTCATCACAACATTATTATAGACATCAAAGCATCACTAGAAGGTCATTCGCAAATCAGACCCCAAAAAGGGACCTCTAGTAAGTGTATAAAACAAACCCCAAAAGACATATTACTTTGATTATTTTTAAATATATTCCCCATGTTATTACCATTTCTCTTGATTTGAAGCCACTCTTCTTTCTTGTTGTTTCCACCCAAAATGACTTTTAGAATTTTGTTAGAATGGATGTATCGGTTTAAGGCTAGGTCTTGTATCCTAAATATAAGTTGTAACCCTAAAACGTGTATAAGGTTGTGATATCAATATAAAATAGTCTTAAAACCCCAAATACTTTCTCTTCTTCATATTCTCAATCGCTTGATCATTGATTATTGCTCAATTTATTGTTTGCTACTTCCGCTGTCGCACAACATCAAATTCTAAATGCATTATCCTTGGTCACAAGGAACTCTAGGCCGTAGGTAGAAACATTTTGGCTAAGAAGCCTTTAGGGCATCGGGGTAAACTAGCTAGGTCGTAATAAGAAAAATTAGGATTATTGTTTATTGCTAATAAATATTTTGCTATGGCCTAGGAGACCTTATGACTAAAGATCATATTCTGCTACAAATCTAGACCATTGACAGGCAACGGTCTTACGATCAAGTATAGTCCACACCGTATTGAACAAAAGTCAAGACTAACAGATAGTAATTCACGTCAGCCAATAGTTTGCCCGACCTAAGACCATAAGATAAATAGAAACCTTGGTCATGGGACCAATAACCTCTGCTAATCTAGGCCCCCATACCAACACGCTCATTGCGTCAAAGAAAAGACCAAGTCAAACAATTAAAATTCTCAAAAGTTAAATAGAATTTAACTAAGTTGATAAGGGACAATTCTTACCTTTAGTGGTTGTGTGCTTAAAGATTTTATTTGTTGTGCAGTTTCCTTCAATCTCACCGTTAAAATACATTTTTTGCAAGTAGAATATTGGTCCAATCCATAGCATACTTGGAAGTCAATAACTGTTCACAGGAGCGGCTCTACTGTTGAGGTAGTTCAGGCAAATGCCATTAGGCCGACCATAATTTTAGGCTCTAATATATATATATATATATATATGTAGAGAGAGAGAGAGAGAGAGAGAGAGAGAGAGAGAGAGAGAGAGGGATAAGGGACCAGATATATAGTAGACTAGATTTTTTCTTATTCTTGTTTTGTAAACTTGTTTTTCATTATTATGAAGAATTTGTTTTTAACAACTTCACATATTCACTCCACTTTATTAGGCCATGAAGAAAAGTTTCAACAAAAATAAACTCTTACCTTTATTAAGTTGGAGTCCGTTTGATACAGTGTTTACAAAACGCAGTGTTTTAAAAACGCAGCGTTTTAAAAAACGTAGTGTTTTAAAAACGGAGGTCTTTCCTTATAAATACGTTTGGGATATCTCTTCAATACGCAACTTTTTTTTCCTAGGAGCGTTTTAAAACCTGCGTTTTGGGAAAAAACTGGGAATTCCAGCGTTTTAAAACGCAGCTGTGTTTTGAAAACGCTGCGTTTTCTGCCGCAGTATTGAAACACATTTTTTGCAAATAAGCTACGTTTTATCCCTGCATTTTGGCCAAAACGCTCGACCAAACGGGCTCTTACTATAACAACTAGTGATCATATGAAAAGTTTCCATCATTTTGGAATTAGGAAAAAAAAAAAAAACTTTCCAATTCGACTAAACTCATTAATTAGAATTGATTTAATTTAGAGTTCTAAAAAAAGATAACCACTTCTCTGCAATATAATTCGGCACTCAAAAAGAAAAAAATAGCTAAGAAAAGTAAACAATATCTATACTGTTTCTCCAAATCTTCTTCTCTATCTTTCTCAGTTTTGAGTCATAATGTTTCAATATGTTTCACTTGATTTCAAAGGTTGAAAGGTTTTTCAAGTTTAGAATTCAACTTGTTGGAACTTTGATTTGCATTAATTTGGGCAAAAGTTCAAGTTTTCGTACCTTCACACAATGAATTCCATTAATCTGGTAATTTAGATTATTTTACTTTATTTTGTTTGAATAGTTTAAATTCTAATAATAAATTTTTTATTGACTTAAGTTTAATTTGAAAAAAGTCTAAAAGAAAATCTGATTCTGGATGGGACAAAATAAAAAGAGAAGAAAAGCTGAACACATTATTCAATCACAAAAAGGAGATCTCGATAAATTTGTCATTATAAAAAAAAACAAAATAGAACAGAAATGTTAGTTGAGATCAAGTTCATGAAAGGCTAAGTGATTTAGACCAAATTAATGAAATACCAAATAACTTACAACAAGTTAATGAAGGACCATGTAATTTAATAGAATGTGAAGAAGTCATGTTTTAGACCCCAATTTAGGTAGAGCCGCCCTTGATTGTTCACTATGGAAACTTTTTATCTTCGGTCTTAGTTTTAGTTGTCGCTAGATAAGTCATACCTATAATGTCATTACGTTGCCAATTTTTTTTTTTTTCCGATTTCAGTAACTCAGTTTAATAACTTAATTGTAGGTCTCGGTTTCTATTAATGGAGAGCTCTGAAATTCGCTAGAGGGGGTGAATAGCCTATTTATCAAACTTTAAAATTTCTTTCGAAACTTCAAGTTATGATAATTCTAACTGATATGAAGAATCATACTGACTTATCAGTATAAGCGATCAAATAAGGAATGATCGGTTAGTGAGTAAGTCAACTGATGGAATCAGCTAACTTATGGCAAGCAATTAACTGAATCAGATAGGCATACTGAATAATCAGTATGGACAACAAAAATTCGTTAAACAGTTGATTGATCAGTTAGTTGATAGGATCAGTTGACTGATAACTAAGTGACTAGTGTGAGATATAAAACATAAATAGTCTCAGTCACTTAATACTTGCTGATGCTTTTAGTAAGATAGTTTAGACATGGAATAGTAATGCGAGTAAGTTCATGAGTTCACATGTAGGAGCAATTTACTTAAAGTAATAAGATAGGCAATGATATATAAAGCAATAAAACACAAGATTGAATTTTGCAGTTGACTAAAGAACGATCCGCATAAGATATTTCATATTACAGAATTCAGTCAAGTTATACATGTTGTTTAGCTAACTTGCCTAAGTACATGTTAAAGAAAGTAAATTAATCTATTTAAAGGAAAACTTATATACAGTCTATTCCTAATGGATTGCAAATGGATGCTTTATCCATTTGCTATTTCACTTGCTACCATCTCCAGAACCATCATCTAGAAACATTTGGGAAAACTGTCTTTGATGATAGGAGACTTAAGCAAGTGAGATGAGTTAGAATATTAAAAGCGATGTTCAAACTAAAAGGTTTGAATATCTTTTTGGGGATATCCCGACTCATATGAGGGTTTATAATCAAATCCATACTAATCATTACAAAGATTAGTAAGGTTGTATGTATGGATATGATATGAAGTGAGAACCTAGACTCTAGACTATATGCTAATAGATTGGATCTCTTTGGACATTCTTTTCTTTCTTCTCGCTTTCGATCTCCTCATACACTTGGTGCGTGAATCTTCATCCTTCGACTTTTGAGAGGCTAATGGAGATGAGCTTCAAAGCCAATCGTAGATGACCGATTTTGCTCGCTTGAATATACTCTAACTTCATAAGTGTATTGCTCTTATACACCTCTATCTTTCTTTTCTTTCATAAGCACTTGCTTTGTGATACACTAGTTCAAGTATTTTTCAGTATGTTCCTTAGTATATCATAATATCTACACACTTCCACACGTTAAGCTCGAGTAGATGCTTGGGATATTTATAGTGATAGAGATGAGGGTAGCCATTTGAGAGATGCTTTAATCCAACCGTTGGATTTTGTCTTGTAGTGGTTGAATTCAAAACCTTGAAGGTTGTATCCGGGATTTAGGGCTTTTGAAAAGGATAGTAAAATCTTCTTTGAAGAAGACTTTTACGTGTTTGAAAAGCTTTAAGGTATTGTCACATCGTATAGTACTTTATGGCAGGGGCCACGTGAAGAACAGTACTTTGAGATCAAGTTGAGTGTAGAAAATATATTTTTAGGGAATCTAAAAATATATTCCTTTTTGTCCATTGAAGTCTTGATCATGATGTGAGTTTCCGGGACTTGGGCTGGGCATCAATTGCTAAGAGTTAGTTTGAGCTTCGCCTTGGACATCAGTCGGTGACGTGGCTTCTTTGAGTTTCTTCAGTTTCTTCTATCAGCTGATGCTTAATTGGTGTCCTAAAGAGATTAGTAGCTGCCTTTGAGTCTTTGATAGTCATTCTATTTGATTTCTTGTCATATTGAGTCGGGATGCTCTAGGGCCGAATAACTTAAGTATGTAGCATGCAGGCTACTATTTAAATCTAAACACGTTATCCTAATCCTAGATAGGTTATAGTTATGGTTATAAGCAAATCTTAAGTAATTAGGGAATATTCACCTAGAGGTATTATAATAAGTGAATAGGTGAATATTCTCAACATTAATATTCCAAGTTTTTTATTGTACTAATGATCACAACACACAATTTTTTTAGTTCTACTTTTTAGTGATACCCATGGTCCACAACGATATTTTCTCTGCTCCAAAATGTGTTTAGAAACATCAATACAACATTTACTAATAATAGAAATACTATATCGGGAAAAATCATGAAATAGCCATTAAGTTCACTAGGTATCACTTTTCTTCGACAAAATGAACTTCATCATCAACAAGTCAAAAGGGGACAAGAAAGTCAAAATTGGTGGGTTGAGAAGCACTTGACGCCGCGCTAATGGTACCTCCTAGCCAGCAGTAAATCAACTACTCTTGTTATCCGACCTCTCCTTATCTATTCATTGGTAGGGAAGATTCTTGGCTACACCAAGTCCTCCCATTGGACCAAAATCTCACCCCTCTTCCAATATAAACACCACCCTTCGTTGTTAAGGAAGTTTTTTTATCACGATTGGAGAGATTTCCTCCTTCAAGATCTTGTTCTTCCCTCAAGAACAACACCTCTCTGAAAGCCTATTAAACACAACCCCACACCCATCAAACACAAACAACACAATCAAAACCGTTTTTTCTCTTTAAGAAGCAAAGACAAGAGAAGCATACCAAACAATGGCCTAAACACTACCCCTTTAGTCATCTAAAAGGCCTACTAACACCTTCAATCCAAGCATTTCTTCAAATCATCAATATCATTTTCAGCCCTTTGATCTTTGTTGAAGATAATCTCTTAGGAGGGTAAGATAGTTTAACTTGCAATCTTGTAGTAGATTTTGCATTCGATCATCTTGGAACAATGTAGATCTTAAGCATGTTTATGATGTAGATTAGTGAGTTGTCGTTCTTGTTCTCCAAAACGTAGTAATCTTGTATATATTTGATATGTTCTTGTAAGATAACATGTTGTAAAAGCTTTGATTTATCAATGTGAGTATTACAATGTTGAATCTGATAACTTAGATTTGAAATATTTCATAAACATGGTATTGTTGGGTAATTTTTTATCATTTAGCATAATATCAATAAACGTTTTTGAAATTCTCAAATTTTTAAGGTACATATTTAACAGAGGAGATGTATATGTAGATTGTATTTCTTATGAACACATGCTATGCATCTTTTGATTCAGGCGATGCACAAAATTCGTTAGCCGAAGCAAAATATTTTACATCGCGATGCACAGATTTGGAATCGCAATGCACATATTTAGAATTGGAGTAGAAAAGAAAATCCGATGCATAAGCTATTTAACGCGATCCACAAATTGTATAATTGCGATGCAAATTATAAAACCCGATGCATAGGTTATGTATGCGATGCACAAATTGTATAACAGATCCATAAAAATTGAAGTGCAAATCCTATAAAAAAATTATTGGTCATGTATTCAAATATGTTCACAAAACAATTGTGTCTTCAATATCAAATTTATATTTTACATTGCGATGCACAGATTTCAAATCGTGATGCACATATTTAGAATTGGAGTAGATAAGTAAATATGATGCATAGGCTATTTAACGCGATGCACAAATTGTATAATCACGTTGCAAATTGTAAAATCCGATGCATAGGTTATGTACGCGATGCACAAACTGTATAACACATCCATAAAAATAGAAGTGCAAATCATATCAAAAAATTACAGGTCATATATTTAAATATGTTCACAAAACATTTGTTATTTCAAAAGATTACAAATTATCGCCAACTTCAATCGTTAATCATGATCTCCCCCGTTCGTGATCACCCATTCCACCATTTTTTTTATTGTATTTTGCACATTTGGCCGGAGTGATTTTGGGAGGTATTTTAAATTCTCACATTAGCTTTTCGATCAGAAGGCATACTATCACTCCGCAATCAATACTTCTAGGAGCTTGTTGTGGCGATTATGGATATGGTTGACCAGACAGACAAAGTTTTCTTGGCTTAATCTGTCATATTTTTTGAATTGCAATTTATCCTTCATCTCTTTCATTTTCGCTTCAACGTGTGATATTTGTAAAGGAAATTATTAAAAATCAGTTATTGCAAGTATATTTGTTGTATTATTTTTAATAAACAATTTTATATTACTAACTAGTATTCTTGCTCGGTCCAAGTGCCAATCTCGCTCTTCATGCTTGAGAATCGAAGAGTTGTAGAGTACCTCAGGACATTTTGTCTTCATAGAAAACAAGTAGCATCCAATGCAGGCATTTTCCTGTCTGGATGTTGCCTGTCCTGGTGTGTTTATTGGAAAAATTAGCAGATCATGGTTGAGCGCTTCATTCAATCTGTCGTCTATGTCTCTCCTTACGAAGTCTTTGTAAAAGCCGCAAGTGGAAATGAAAGTGATAGATAGTTGAACTATAAAATGTATTTCAACTAGTAACAGAAGAAATAAACACCTGACTTGATTTGAGATTCAATTTCTTCATGTTGTCGTGCTTTGCCTATTCTTTTAGTAGTTTGTTTCGTTGCTTTCTTTGTTGTTGTCATACCAGTACTCTCTAGTAGTGTCAATGATTGTTCAGTACTCATTTTTTTATAGTATTGAAGTTGAGATTCACTTTCTCTCGTATTCGCCGGAGGATTCTTGTGTAGAAAATAGAAATGGCGGGATGATGGTTTTGAAAGTGGAAATGAAAGTGATAACCAGTAAATGAATATAAAAGGTTTGTGAACAATTGATTATAGTGTACATGTTCTTTAATTTGCATAGACGACTGGATGCGTCGCGATGCCAATTTTGGCATACCATTGCGATGCCAAAATTGATCCATAGCAATGCTCAATCGTTGCATCGCATTGCTGAGTTTGTGAATCGCGATGCCTTGTGTAATCGGTGTTTAGTGTGCTCCCCTTCATTAGTGCATTTACGTTATTTCATCAGAAAAGAGCATTTTACCGATTAAAAAAAAGTATTGGGGTGTAAAGCGGTTGGAAAATATCCAGAGTGGACCGGCCCAAATTTCTCCCTAATTTATGTTATGTTCAATTAATGGAAAGTAAATGTTCTTAATTTGTTTAAGCATGGCCCGATAGTAATTTGTTTGACCCAAAGCCCGATAGGGTTGGGTTAGGTCCGCAATATTAGCAGATGATTTAATTTGGCTTGTTTAGCTCGCGGTCGCCAGAGTCATGGCCCGTTAAAGCTGGCTCGAAACCGCTAGCTCGAAACCGCTAGAATCAGCCTCGTTAACATATGTACGTGTATCTAGTGCAAAGGACATGTTATTTGACAAAAGGTAATTGATTATAGCCCAGCACCTAATAAGGGTTAAAATGGTTTTTTTTTTTTAAAAAAAAAAGGTACTCTCTTTGTCCCAAAAACAATGTCCTGATTTTTCTTTCAAAAATGCTAGATTTACAACTAATTCTACAATTTTGGTAACAATTTTGCTTTGATGGCGCATTGCATGTGAGGTGCATGTGCCTCTTTAAGGCATAATTGTTACCATAGTGGTATAATTAGTTATAAACGTAGCAATGTTGTTTTACTTTTATAGGTCCAGAAATATGTGTCAACTTTTTTAAAGTGAAGCAATTAATTATCTCATTTTCTTACTATGTCCCTCATTAATATGGTTTTCTTACTCATTAACAGAGTATAACAACAAAATTAAGCCATAATTAATAGGAACAGTTGGGAAAAGATTGTTCAAAATAGTCTCTATTTAATGATCTTTTTGGGAATATAGGGAATATTTAGAATAAAAAAATTAACAAGTTATTAAATATTGTTTATTTAATAGATTATTGGGACTAACTAACTAACTTTGAATCCTACATAATCTATATATATATAATAACAACCGTGATCCTAGCCCGGCTAAATAAGGAAATTTCCTGCCTAAAATAGCTTTCTAAAAATGGAAACTCGAATCTAACTAATCCAGACATGCATTGGAATCTGAAACAGTTTACATGTTACTACACATTTAATAATTTGGTTTAAAAATTAAAAAATATTTCAGCAATTCTATGAACTTGAAATTCTAGAACAAAACACCAACAAAAGAGATCCAATGCACCGACTGATGGTATTCACCATTCCCTTGAGTTTCCCATCACCACAATATATATAGTCTTTGTAATCTTCAAAGGAAAATCCAATAAAACGAAGCATGAAATGCTCATTTTCCTCATTAAACACTGACAAGAAAAGTCGCCACCACTTGTGTTTCTTCTCAATACCCACTGTGCTATCATTATTTGGTGCTGTTGCCATCTCCATGAGTCTCTTGTAGTCAATCTCAATTGACTTGTATTTCAACATCATTCCACCTACAGTCCACGACTAAATACAAAACATAGCTTGTGTCATTCCATGAGAGATAGAGAATCTTTGCCTGTCAATCTCATCACCTAGAAGAGATCTTCGGGTGCTACAAAGGTTGCCTCACCGCCAATAAATCCCTAGCCATTACGGACAAACGAGGGTATCGTGTGATGTTTACCTAAACTACCCAAAGACTCCATATTAATCCAACATCTAGAAAGGAAGAAACATGGTACTCCAACGAAGATAAAAGGTACCGGTATACAAAAGAACACAACAGATGAAACAATTATTACAATCGATGCAATTGAAGTCGACTTTTGTTCATTTGAACATTATGCATTCTCTACCAATTCACCTAACCAAGCATTATGGCAAAAATTCGAAATCATAAAGGAAAATACAAATCTAAAATTTTTCAATAGTTTTATCGATCCGAAAGATTTTTTTATATAAATCGATCGAATTTATTATAACAAAAAAATTAAACTAAATAATACATAGCCACTATTAATTACAAACATGTGACAAGTCCGAAAATATATGTATGGGTTTGAAATTTTTTTGTCCTTTTCATTAGATTTAAATGTTTAAATATTTTTAAAAAAGTAATCGAAAAATTATAAAAACCCTTTGTTTGTATGTTAAAAAAATATTGACCAACCGATTTTTTAATATCTCGAGAAGAAAAGAAACATGGGAAAGAGAAAAAGAAGAAGGGGAAAACGGTAGATAAAGCAATTGAAATCCAAAACAGAAAAGAAGAATGATGGCCTTGGATGATTGAAAGAAATGACGCTTGGATGAAAAAGGTAAAACCTGCTATGATTTCGTCACCTTTAGATCAATTCACGCGAGTCGTTCAACCGTTGCAATGTCGAAGAACAGCCGATTGAAAGGTCGAAGTGGAGAGGCAGAGAACGCCTGTGGCTATAGGGGTGATTAGGGTTAGGGTGGAATGAGTTGCGTGGAAGATACCTTATACACTAATAGAAACGACGTAGTTTATTAAGTCGATTCGATTCGGTTTCTATATCGATTAATTTTTTAATATTAACTAAAAACCACATACTATGGCCTGAGTTGGGCCATTATTCGGACTCGGTTATTCGGGCTTTTTCGAGTTTCGGGGTTTCTTGGCTCACCCCTAACTTTAGTTTCACAAATTTTGAACATACAAGTATCTAAAGTTTAAATCAACAACCAATAATTTTTTTTTATTTATGTGATTCTCTATTATTAGTTTTATTTTTTTATCTTTACATTTTAATTAGGTGTTTAATTTTTATATATCGAACTCATAATTTTTACATTATAATTATTTGTTTAATTTATTAACATTAAAACTTTTAAATTATTTGTTATTTAATGGTTGAAATAGGATAATTAAGAACATGTCATGCTCAAATTTTATCTTTTTTTTTTGTCTTTTATTAATTGGTTCAACGACTAATGTTCTATTTAAAATAAATATTGTAATATATATATATATATATATATATATTTTATCAATATTGCCTCCAACATTATTTTTACCTTATTCTTTTAATTTAATTTTTCTTTTTCGCTTAAGCATAATTTAATTATAAAGATATATGTCCGTGCGTTTAACGCACGGGGTGTAAAACTAGTTACACTATACAGTTAAAACATTTGTTATCTTAAGCAAATATTTTTTTGAGAATTTTTTGTATTAGCAACACTTATTTGCCTTAAGAGTGATTGCTATTTGCAAAATTATTTTTTATATAACATGTGAACGTTTTGAAACAACATATGAACGTTAAAGTTGGAGTATATATATATATATATATATATATATATATATATATATATATATATATATATACACACACACACACATATTATAAGGGAAAACAGACATCCTACAATGTAAAGAAGGCTCTTTGAATTGCACAAAAAGTTCATTATAATAGTTGATAATTTTGCAAACAATAAAGATAAATAAATAAAGAGTTTGGCTAACATGTGTCTTAAAATGCACTTTAATCATCTAATTATATTAAGTTTTGTTTTGACAATCACCCTAACATTATTGGTATTTGTAAAATTTAGACAATAAATTATCGAGTGGGGCTATTCATACCTCTAAATCCTTTAAGTACACCAATTTTCTAAGTACACCACCCTCTTTCAACCTCCCTATAAATACTAAATACTTCCTTTAATTTTCTTATTTTACCCCTCTCAAATCTATATATATATATATATATATATATATATATATAATAACAGAAGCACTTTATACTGCTAAATATAACAATTTTCCGTTTAAAATAAGTTGCTAAAAATGAAACATTATGTCCTGATCTGCCATATTGGAATACTAAAAGTTACACAGGTTTCCATGAAACTAATTTTTAATTACATTTAGCCTATTAATTTGATACAAAAACATAATACATCTGATAATTGCTGTAAAATTGAACAGCCAAAATGTTGAATTCACAAAGTCAGTGTCCCTTTGGTTTCTCGCCTCCTCTATGTTTAGTCTTTCTGAACCTCCGATTCTATTTATGTGAATCAAAAGGGCTGCAAAATTTCATTACCAAAAATATTATGGTCTTCCTTCCAACACTGCTAAAAGATATCGTCCACAAATGAAGATCAGATTAGATTTTGAAAGTGCGACTCGCAAGAAAATGGATGGTACCATCTGACAATCATTTATGTTTGCATTCTGATTTTTGTTTTTGTTAAATTTCTTTAATCCCTCTCTTATATTACTCTGTTCTTTCCTTTTGCATTCTAAATTTTCTTTTTATTAAATTTCTTTAATCCCTCTCTTGATGCCCCCAAAAAATATATATTTGTCTTTGATATGCATCTGCACACTTTCTTGGTTGTAGTGTGGTAGGGAGCACTTTAGCCAAACAACTTCTTAAAAATATTAACCATCTATAAAATTTATTTAGTTTTATAATGACTTTATTCTGTTTATGAAGAATCTTTTAGGCACAACTCATGCATCATCATTTCAAAGTCATATTCTTGAAAATAAAAACATTCCACACAACTCTCATTTTGTCTCAACCCGTAAAGTAATGGATTGACACAATTAGACGAATGACAAGTATTTTAGGACGTTCCAGTACCTTCTTCTTGTTTTTATCTTTTTTTTTCTTTTTTTAAATCAAAACTTCCCTTCTTTTCTTGACCAAGTATCATGACTCACGATATCAATATCCAATAGTAAGTCAGATTGTCTGGAATGATTATAACGACTCATCCTAAACCAGTTTTTAACCAAACGTATAATCAAGGATTCTGTTTAAGTTAATGGGTCAACAGAGATAAATGAAAAATAAAAAGATATTAGAAGTTGAATTTGTCATATATGTGGGCTGTTGCAAACATCACTTTCATGTAGACCATAGGTTCCATGAGATCCTGAACGTAACAACAGTAGTGATCTCATGAACATGTCTTCCTTCCAGATTTGCAAGATAACTTCAATACAAAAGACAACATTTGACGTAAATGTGAAACAGAGGCGGACCAACAATGTAGATCATGCTAAGACATAGCCACCAAGATGATTATACTAATACTCCCTCTGTCCCAAAAAAGTCTCACTTTCCTTTTTCGTTAAAAATAGTCCCATTTCAAAATTTTCAACTACAAATCTCCACCTTTTTTACAAATTTTTTCTTTGATTTGAAAAACATGATTGAAGGTCTGCAGATATAAATGCGTAATATGTAATAACGATTTATAATGGAAGAAGATAAAAAAATCGAATAAAAGTGAAAATTAATTAAAAATTAGTTGGCATCTTAATCTAAATATGAGTATTTTTTTTGAATAAACAAAAGAATTAAAAATTTTAAATTATCACAGAAATTTGCATATTTCAGTAGACTAAAAAACTAAAATTGTAGTCTAAGAAATAAACACTAAAATTCATCCATGAAACACAGATCTAAGCACTAAAAATAATCCAAGAAAACAAAGCAAGAAAAGATAAAACCCAGATCTGAGCAAATTGTGTGGCATGATAACACATTATATCTTTTTGTTTTCGCTTTTGTCTAAGCCTCCAACCATCATCCAAAGAACACCAAAAATCATTCATAAAATTTCAGATCTAAGCAATAAAAGATTGAGATACCCACATCCAAGTAAACCGTGGCATGAAAGCAATTAAATAAACTAATGTCAAAAACACTGTAAAGGGTTACCTTCAAATCAATGAGAAAATGACAGAAATCGTACTCCGACTCCGATTATTCATTTTGACTTACGGAGATTTTGGTTTGCCGTCGAAGTTACAACAAAGGGAATATCTTAATAAACTTTTACAACAAAGGGAATATCTTAATAAACTTTCCTTTCTCTTAGCAAATTTTTGGAACTGAAACCCAAAATTTTGGTTTGGGGGATGGCTAGAAATGAACCATCTCAACTTTTCAGGAGATGAGTTACGATCCTAGCATATCTCTTTCCACCGTAATATGTGCTAAGAATAGATTTATGACAAACCCTAATAACTGATTTTGGGAAAAGCTAGGAGCGAAATCATCTCACTTTTCAAGAGATGAAATCGCTTCTAGATTAACCCCTTCAACAATATTTATTTAGGGTTGGTAGGTGCGGAGCATTTAGGAGCGAATCATATGTTGGATTTGAATCCCTAAAGCAAGTCGAAGAGAACGAGTTGATGAGAAGTTGGTAGATGACCTGGCGAAAAGTTAGGAAGTGGCAGGCTAAAGAGTTGTTGAGACGTGCGGGGGAGGTATGGAGCAATTGTTCAAGGGAGAAAAAGAAGATTTAGAGCACACTGCTTTGGATTTTTTTGTCTCAAAGATGAGATGTTGAGGGTTAAGAGCATTTAGGGTTTTTTAGGGTTTTGAAGTTAGGTAGCAGCCCATTTAGAGTTTGTGTGATTGGAAAATGAGAGAAAAATGTTGATTATTTAAATTTATTTAAACTGAGTTGGGCTTTCTTATATTTATGGGCTTTGTAAAATCTTGGGCAAAATTTGTAATGAACTGGCCATTTTTTTCCCGACCATGCAATGTTCAGCTTAATATATTTTTTTGTATTTATTATTTATTTAATTGATTAGTCTTACAATGATATATTTCTATTTAAGTTGTTTTCTTTAATTTATTCTTTTAATTTTGTCTTATCCCTTCATTTAGCTTATGTATAGTTTAATTAAAAAAGATATATGTCGTGCATTTAAATCACAGGATAAAAACTAGTTATACCTAGGTTTCAATACAGCCACCCCTCTCATTTTTTCCCCCTTTCTTTCCCTCCCTCGGTCACCGCAACCTTTTCCGACAATCGCATATATTCCTACCATGCATGATACCATCATGCCACAACCTGCACTTTCATATGTGCGGCCGTAATGTTAGGAAATTGACCAATATTACCTAAATTCTATTATGAGTAGGAAAAGTCACCAAGGAGCGCCTGTTTGCCAAAAGCCTAATGCTAAACCTACGCTTAATCACATCCCTCTACCTCCACGCCAATCGATCATGATCCAAGATAAACAAGGGTGTTTGTTTACCCCTATTAAAATCGAAGCAGCAAAGAAGGTTCGTGAATACACTTATTATGAAAAAGCCTCTCCCTCTCTCGCTCCCTCCATTTCCTCCTCCCTCTTTCCCCTTTTTTTTCTTCCCTTCCCTTTCCTCCTCCCTCCGTCAGTCTCTTCTCAAACTTACTGGAGATATTTCACTAATGGTGTTCGGCTAGTGCCTACCGAACATCACTAGGGGTGTTCTACTAAGGGCAATTAAGTTGGATTTTTAAATGATATTTTTGTAATATTTGAAGGGGATGTACTAATTAGAGAATTTGGGGGTGTGAATAGCCCCACTCTATATTATCTCTATACTATATATATAGTCATCTAACTTAAGCGCACATTTTAGGTTTTGTCAATGAATATATAAATTTAACTACAAAGAAGAAAAGGAGCAAATGAACCAAGTTAGGTTGTTAGAACAAAACCAAAAATATGATGAAATATTGTATTAAATTGTGTAGAAGAAGTGCTTTTACCCTAAAAAAAAATTCTCTCTCTAAAAACTTTCTCTCTAGCCCGTGCCCTAGCCCTAATTAGGGTTTCTTCCTAGGCGGCTGCCATGGCAGCTCAGCCTACTGCAGACCCGCCACCAGCAGCACCCATCTCTCCTTCGGCTGCCAAGTCCTTTGCTTCAGTACTCCTTGGCAATACCCAATCGTCAAGTATTGTTCCACCTATTCATCCTTCAACCTACAAAGGTGAACCAGCTCTTGTTCTCTCGGACGAAATAACCGACTGCCTTGCTAGACCTTTCAAGTTTGCGTTAATTGGTAAATTCTCACACGGGCGCCCTTCTATGGAAGCCACCAAGAGATACTTCCAAACTTTCGGTTTGAAGGCTGCTGTTTCGATAGGTCATCTTGACACAAAACACATTCTTATTCAAGCAAACCATGAGGCTGACTTTCAAAGATTGTGGATCAAGGATCAATGGTATCTAGGTAAGTTTCCTATCCGAGTTTTCAAGTGGACGCCAGACTTTCGTCCGGACATTGAGAGCCCAATAGTTCCGGTCTGGTTCTCTCTTCCAGGTTTGCCGCTATATTTGTTTCATAAATCACCTCTTTTTTCCATTGGAGCCATGATTGGCAAGCCTTTGATTATTGATAACCCCACAGCAACATTATCTCGACCCAGCGTGGCTCGAATATGTATTGAAGTAGATATCACCAAGCCAATCCCTGAGCGCATTTGGATAGTCGGAGGGTCGAAATATCATGGATTCTGGCAGCCCATACAGGCTGAAAAACTCCCAAAATATTGTTCGCATTGCTTAAGACAAGGCCATGTTATTGCGGAATGCAAGGTTAAACACCCTCCTCAGCAAAATTCTAAGGCCAAGGTTAATCAATGGGTCCCAAAGCAGCCCTCTCCTCAGTTGGAAACCTCAATTGACGAGGAAGATAAGTCGGAAACCCGTCCAGTGAAGGAGACAAATCTATTAAATATTGAAAACATTGCTCAGGTTGACCCAATTCTGGAAGAGGACATCTCTTTAGAATCAAATCATATTAATACCAAGGTGGGCCAGGAGGACAAAATCCAAACTAAAACTGATTCTTTGAATGACCAGGGTACTCCAGTTATTAATGTGGACGACATCCCTCCTTCCAGTTTACTGAAATCAACAGCAATAGTTTCCAACAGCCAACTGGAATCTCCGACTCTATCCAACCTTCAGAATAAACAGATTATCCCAGTTTTTTCTAATCGTTTTGCGGTTTTAAATGTAATGGAAGACGAGGAAGAGGAAGAAAATGGAGAATTCTCTTCTCTTGATCCTTTGAACCTGGAAATCACGACCTTGGTTCGAAAGAATAACCCAAAATGCATCCTTCCGTCTGATCGTGTGACAAGATCTCAAGCCACTAAATTACTTTTAGACAGCAAGCTATCTTCTGAATTCCCTTCTAACCTTGCTCATGGATGTTAAAATTCTGTATTGGAATGTGCGAGGTATAGGGAATGACCCTACTATATCCCGTTTAAAGCAGCTCATACGCCTTCACAAAATCTCGATGATTGCTATTTTCGAACCTATGCTTGCCTTGGAGAAAGTGGCTCTCATTACTCGTAAACTAAATTTCAGGTTCTCTTTTTCTAATACTCAAAGTTCTATTTGGGTTTTTATCAAGTCTTATTTTTCCTGTCATTTAATTCAAGAGTCCTCTCAGCATGTTACTCTTCAGATTCAACATTTTTCTTGGCCTGTTTTCACCCACTTTTCTTGTGTTTATGCGAGATGCGATTCGCGCGATCGGCAAGACTTATGGGATGACCTTATTCATATTTCTGCTCGGTTTCCTGAAGTTCCTTGGATTCTAGGAGGTGACTTCAATATAATTCTTCAGCCTAGTGAGAAGTCTGGGGGTAATGGTTGGGATAGAGGTGGTGCTCTTGACTTCCATGCATGTATTTTTGTGGCCGGTTTATCTGATTTAGGCTTCTCTGGAAGCGACTATACCTGGTGGAACAAACGTGAAGGATCTTCCACAATCCACCAAAGAATTGACAGGGCTCTATGCAATACCAGTTGGTTGGATCAGTTCCAATCCACTTCAGTTCAGCACCTTAACAGAACTTGTTCGGATCATTCTCCTATTCTTGTTTCTATCTCTCGGGTTGCTACCTCCAACAGCCTTTTCGTTTTCTGAATATCTGGATTAATCATGGCTCATTTAGGAGCAAATTAAAACTGCTTGGGATTTGCCGGTGGTTGGTTCTCCTATGGTTCGATTTTCTCGTAAGCTTCGCAACACCAAGATTGCTCTTAAAACCGGAATAAAGATACGTTTGGCAATATCATTGTTAACCTTCGCAATGCCGAGGAGGATGTTACGGAAAAGAATTGCTCTTTGAGCTTAATAATTCTGATGATAATAGAACTAATCTCATGGAAGCTCAAGCCAAATACCGTCTTTTTCTATCTCGTGAGGAAGAGTTTTGGAGACAAAAGTCGAAACTCAGATGGCTCAAGGAGGGGCAAGGTAACTCTAAATTATTCCATGCTTCTGTTAAACAGACCCAGCGACGCCTTCATATTCACTCTATTCATGATGGGGAAGGAAATCTCTTATCTACCGATCAGGCTATTAAACAGGCTGCAGTTGAGTATTTTCAGAACCAGCTTCAATCGGAAGGCATGGCTTATGACTATGATTTGGACATGATTCCAAATCTGATCTCGGATGATTGGAATTCTTTCCTCATTGCTCCCCCTACACCTTCAGAAATTCTTACAGCTGTCGGAAATCTGGGTGGTGATAGTGCTGCTGGTCCAGATGGTTTTACTGGTAAATTCTATTCTTCTTGCTTTGGGATATTATTGGTAATGATTTGCGAGGTCGTTCTTGAATTTTTTCGGTTTCTTCCTTCCTAAAGCCTGGTCTAGTACTCGATTGTCATGATCCCTAAAGTTGAGAGACCTTCATCCTTTAAGGATCTCCGTCCGATCGCCTTGTGCAACTTCGTAATAAGGTTATTTCGAAAATCCTGTCCTCAAGGCTCTCCACTATCCTCCCTTCAATTATTTCGACAATCAAAGTGCTTTCACTAAAGGGCGTATGATTCAGATAATATCTTGCGGCTCGGGAAATGATGCGTCATCTCGGGAAAGAAGGTCTCGGTTCCAATATTATTCTCAAGTTAGACATGGCCAAAGCTTTTGATCGTCTCTCTTGGGTTTTCTTAACTAAGGTTATTCGTAAATTTGGATTTCATGAAGTTTTTATAGATCTTATTTGGCGGCTTTTATCGGACAACTGGTTCTCGGTCTTGATTAATAGAGATCCAACGGGGTTTTTCACTCCTCTCGGGGATTGCGTCAAGGGGATCCTTTATCTCCGAGCCTTTTATTATTGCGGCTGAAGTTTTTAGTCGAAGTATTGCAAGGCTTCATTCTCAATTTCTGGTGTGATCTATTCGACGATTAGCGGATGCCCTATTATATCTCACTTGGCGTTCGCGATGACATAGTGATTTTTGTAATGGTGGAAAAATTCTCTTTTAAAGCACAAGGATTTACTCTCTAATTATGAGAGGATGTCGTCACGATCAATGTGGGAAAGAGTTCTTTTATGTTCACCCTAATACTCCTCCACTCGATCTCGGGCCATTGAATCTATTTTGGGCTTTCGGCGGGTCATCTCCCTATCATTTATCCGGGTGCCCTCTTTATTTTGGTCGAAACGTAAATGTATTTCGATGGGCTCGTTTTAAAGCTTCGAATAAAGTTTCTTCTTGGATGAGCCCTTTCCTAAACTCAGTGGGCGTCTTACTCTCATTAAACATGTGTTACATTCCATCACTACTTATCAAATTGCATCTTTGGATCCTCCCGTTTCGGTTATATCCTCTATTGAGAGAATTCTAGCTAATTTCTTTGGGGTCGTCTTGAAGGAAAAAATAAAAGTCATTGGATTTCTTGGAAGTCTTGTTGTAAGCCTACATCGGAGGAGGTATTGGTATTTCTTCGTTATCGGAAATTATCCAAGCCTATGGAATTCGGCTTTGGTGGCGTTTTAGATCCCCTCAATTTGTGGTCACAGTTCATGAAGGCAAAATATTGTCCCAGCTCCCATCCTTCTTCCATTCTCTCCAAAGGATCCCATGTTTGGTCGCGGATGATTAAGGCTAGACGATCGCGGAGCCTCATATTTTCGAATTATTGGCAAAGGAAACGCTCTATTTGGAATGACAACTGGATCGAGATTCTTGTCTTCTTCGGCTGTTGACCGTGAGCCGTTTCTGTTAAAGAAATTTTCCAAGCCGCTCAATATATCGCGATGTTCTTCTTCTGTTCGCCGCATTCGCTCTTCAACATATTAGAGAGCGCGCATCTCTATTGCTGCCTTGGATGACTTCCCGTATTGGGATCTTACCCCTACGGGAATTTTACAATTTCTTCACTATCTCGCTCGTAAAGCCGTCAAATCCTCCGTTGATGTACGCCCAATTTATCGGCATTCTTCTCTTCCAAGGCGGATCAAGTATCTTCCACTGAAATTAAGTCGTAAGAAGTTACCTTTGGATGAAGGCCTTTGGAGTAAAGGGTTCTCTCTTGCTTCTAAATGTTCTTGTTGTGAATCGGGAAATATTGAAACTTTTGACCATGTCTTCTGTTTAGCCGAGCTTCTGAAGTCGGAGTCTTTTGATTCGGCCTATGGTATTAATTCCCTCGTCGATCGATTCCTCAATGCTTTTCTTGGTGGCAGCACAATTCTTTGGCTTGCTCTATTCTTCCTTCCATCATCTTATGGCATCTCTGGAAATTCGAAACAAAGCGCTTTTGACAACTCTAGGCTCCTGTTGCAAGAATTATTCAAGCTGCTGGGATTTGCGGTGGTTGGTTCTCCTATGGTTCGATTTTCTCGTAAGCTTCGCAACACCAAGATTGCTCTTAAAACCGGAATAAAGATACGTTTGGCAATATCATTGTTAACCTTCGCAATGCTGAGGAGGATGTTCTGGAAAAAGAATTGCTCTTTGAGCTTAATAATTCTGATGATAATAGAACTAATCTCATGGAAGCTCAAGCCAAATACCGTATTTTTCTATCTCGGGAGGAAGAGTTTTGGAGACAAAAGTCGAAACTCAAATGGCTCAAGGAGGGGCAAGGTAACTCTAAATTATTCCATGCTTCTGTTAAACAGACCCAGCGACGTCTTCATATTCACTCTATTCATGATGGGGATGGAAATCTCTTGACTACCGATCAGGCTATTAAACAGGCTGCAGTTGAGTATTTTCAGAACCAGCTTCAATCGGAAGGCATGGCTTATGACTATGATTTGGACATGATCCCAAATCTGATCTCGGATGATTGGAATTCTTTCCTTATTGCTCCCCCTTCACCTTCAGAAATTCTTACAGCTGTCAGAAATCTGGGTGGTGATAGTGCTGCTGGTCCAGATGGTTTTACTGGTAAATTCTATTCTTCTTGCTGGGATATTATTGGTAATGATTTCTGCGAGGCTGTTCTTGAATTTTTTTCTGGTTTCTCCCTTCCTAAAGCCTGGTCTAGTACTCTGATTGTCATGATCCCTAAAGTTGAGAGACCTTCATCCTTTAAGGATCTCCGTCCGATCAGCTTGTGCAACTTCTGTAATAAGGTTATTTCGAAAATCCTGTCCTCAAGGCTCTCCACTATCCTCCCTTCAATTATTTCAGACAATCAAAGTGCTTTCACTAAAGGGCGTATGATTCAGGATAATATCTTGCTGGCTCAGGAAATGATGCGTCATCTGGGAAAGAAGGTCTCTGGTTCCAATATTATTCTCAAGTTAGACATGGCCAAAGCTTTTGATCGTCTCTCTTGGGTTTTCTTAACTAAGGTTATTCGTAAATTTGGATTTCATGAAGTTTTTATAGATCTTATTTGGCGGCTTTTATCGGACAACTGGTTCTCGGTCTTGATTAATAGAGATCCAACAGGGTTTTTTCACTCCTCTCGGGGATTGCGTCAAGGGGATCCTTTATCTCCGAGCCTTTTATTATTGCGGCTGAAGTTTTTAGTCGAAGTATTGCAAGGCTTCATTCTCAATTTCTGGTGTGATCTATTCGACGATTAGCGGATGCCCTATTATATCTCACTTGGCGTTCGCGATGACATAGTGATTTTTGTAATGGTGGAAAAATTCTCTTTTAAAGCACAAGGATTTACTCTCTAATTATGAGAGGATGTCAGGTCAGCTGATCAATGTGGGAAAGAGTTCTTTTTATGTTCACCCTAATACTCCTCCAGCTCGATCTCAGGCCATTGAATCTATTTTGGGATTTCAGGCAGGTCATCTCCCTATCATTTATCTGGGGTGCCCTCTTTATTTTGGTCGAAAAACGTGATATTTCGATGGGCTCGTTTTAAAGCTTCAGAATAAAGTTTCTTCTTGGATGAGCCCTTTCCTAAACTCAGCTGGGCGTCTTACTCTCATTAAACATGTGTTACATTCCATCACTACTTATCAAATTGCATCTTTGGATCCTCCCGTTTCGGTTATATCCTCTATTGAGAGAATTCTAGCTAATTTCTTTTGGGGTCGTCTTGAAGGAAAAAATAAAAGTCATTGGATTTCTTGGAAGTCTTGTTGTAAGCCTACATCGGAGGGAGGTATTGGTATTTCTTCGTTATCGGAAATTATCCAAGCCTATGGAATTCGGCTTTGGTGGCGTTTTAGATCCACTCAATTTGTGGTCACAGTTCATGAAGGCAAAATATTGTCCCAGCTCCCATCCTTCTTCCATTCTCTCCAAAGGATCCCATGTTTGGTCGCGGATGATTAAGGCTAGGCGATCGCGAAGCCTCATATTTTTGAATTATTGGCAAAGGAAAGCTCTATTTGGAATGACAACTGGATCGAGATTCTTGTCTTCTTCGGCTGTTGATTGTGAGTTTTCTTTGTTAAAGAAATTTTCCAAGCTGTTCAATATATCAGCGATGTTGCTGCTGCTGTTCTGCCGCATTCTGCTCTTCAACATATTAGAGAGCAGCGCATCTCTATTGCTGCCTTGGATGACTTCCCGTATTGGGATCTTACCCCTACGGGAATTTTTACAATTTCTTCAGCTATCTCGCTCGTAAAGCCGTCAAATCCTTCGTTGATGTCTGCCCAATTTATCTGGCATTCTTCTCTTCCAAGGCAGATCAGTATCTTCCACTGGAAATTAAGTCGTAAGAAGTTACCTTTGGATGAAGGCCTTTGGAGTAAAGGGTTCTCTCTTGCTTCTAAATGTTCTTGTTGTGAATCGGGAAATATTGAAACTTTTGACCATGTCTTCCTGTTTAGCCGAGCTGCTGCTGAAGTCTGGAGTCTTTTTGATTCGGCCTATGGTATTAATTCCCCTCGTCGATCGATTCCTCAATGCTTTTCTTGGTGGCAGCACAATTCTTTGGCTTGCTCTATTCTTCCTTCCATCATCTTATGGCATCTCTGGAAATTCGAAACAAAGCGGTTTTGACAACTCTAGGCTCCTGTTGCAAGAATTATCCAAGCTATTAAGCAAGACTTTATTTCTATTCTCCATGCCAAAGGCTTGAGTGTTTCGATATTCACAGTTGTTTGAAAATTCGTTATAAGCGTTTCAAATAAGCTCGCATTCAACAGGTTCTTTGGTCTAAGCCTCCGTCGATATGCTTAAGCTCAACTCGATGGTGCTAGTAGGGCAATCCGGGTTGTAGTGGTGGAGGGAGTCGTTCGAGATAGTTCGGGTCATATGATTTTTGCTTATTCTCGTTCTTTGGATCTTGTTCCAATATGGAGGCGGAAATTCGCGCCCTTCACTTTGGTGTTTTATGGCTTTCGACCAAGGGTTCTTTGATGTTATCATTGAGATGGATTCTAAAGTTCTTCATGACTGCCTTGTTTTGGGTCATTCTCCTCCGTGGAAGTATGCTTATTTCTTCCGTGACCTTCTTAATATTCAGTCTGCTCGTCGTTTCTCTTTCAGGCATTGCTTTCGCGAAGCCAACAGAGTTGCTGATAGTTTGGCTAACATAGCTTGTGACTCTCGTGAGGACTCTGTTTTTTCCTCCTTGCAGTCCTTGCCTAGAAATATTCGTGGTCTTCTTATGCTAGATGCTAATGATACTCCTCATATTAGAATTTCTTAATGTTTGCTTGTATTTACTTTTCGAGGTCAGGCTCCTCCGTCCTCCCATTTATAAGGGCCAGGCTGGTTGTCCCCCTCAAGTTTGTATTATTTTCTTATTATTAGTAAAATTTAGCAGGGTGCCGCCCCTGTTTCTCTAAAAAAAAAAAAGATGAAATATTGTATTAGGTTGTTAGAACAAAACCGAATTTAAAGAAAATACTATAGATTTTAAGATTTCATATTAACTTTTTTTGCAACTTAAACGACTTTGTACGGTAAGTCTATGACCCCATAGTTGTGTAATGTAATTCGACAAATCACATGCATTGATATTGCTTGAGATAAATGTTTGAGATCTTTAAAATTTACTCTCAGAATTCAATAAAGTCTTTACCTTGTAACCAAACTTAAATTCTCTCTCTCTCTCTCTCTCTCTCTCTCTCTCTCTCTCTCTCTCTCTCTCTCTCTCTCTCTCTCTCTCACACACACACTCTCACACACACACACATTAACTCCAATTTTAATTTTATTTATTTATTTTTTTTTTGTATCTTGGGGGCGTGAAAAATAACCGAACCTGAGACTCCACACTTAATGGAATCCCATCTCTACTACTGGGCCACCACTTAAGGACGCTCAAATCACTACTAGAAACACGAGTTTTAGTGACGGAAATTTCTGTCGCTAAATTCGTGATTCCGTCGCTAAAACAATATTAGCGATAGGCTTCCGTGGGAAAAAAAAAAGACGCTAATTTGAGATGGTGGCATTTCCGTTGAAAATTAGCGACGAAAAAAGAAAATTCCAATAAAACACATACGACAATTAGTGAGCGAAAAAAGAAAATTCCAGGAAAACATTTAACATCATCGACGGATTCGCAGACATCAACGAAAATAATAGAAAAATAGAGTGGGAGAGAAAAGATGAACGAAAAAAGAAAATTCCAATAAAATATTTAACATCATCGACGGATTTGCAGCAATTAGGAAACAAAGCACAGAACCAAGTTCAACAGAAGACCTAACCCACCTAACTCAGGCAGCAACCTTCAACCATGAAACACACACACACACACACACATACACACATACACACATCAATATAGAGAAAAGACACCAATAATTTCAGTTAAACCATATGCTTAAAAACACAAAAAATTATTTTAAATCAAGTTGAATCGGCCGGTATAGCGAAAACAAAAACGAAACCTAAAATTATGCAATTCCAGAAATAAAACTAACATTATATACTATCAGTCAGAATCTCAAAATTCCCAAATTAGTCAAACCAAATCAAACCTTAAAAGCACCTAAAACATTTGGGTATAGCAAAAACAAAAATTAACACAAAAGAAATGAGAGGAGAAAAAACAATCAAATTAAGGAAAATTAATTTGGGAGGACTTACAGTTGGGGGAAGGAGAGATGAAAGCCTGAATGAACCACTTTGTCTTCTCTTCGAAGAGAGTCCCTCTTTCCAATGGCTTGACCGGGCCTAATCTGTAAAGCAAGAATTCATGGAGATGAAAAAAATAAACCTTATTGTAGACACCTACCATGAAGGTACATGTACTGATCACGTTCCAACTTGACCCCTCAAAGAAAAGGGGGAGGGGAGAATGAAAGTTATTGTTAATAGATGATATGGCTATGGGACGACAAATGGGATAGGATAGACTAGCATGATTTAGAGTGAGTGGGAGAGATAAAAAAAATTGACCCACCAAAGATTTCATCGATCTCTATAAACCTTTGCAACATGATTTAAGAAATAATAAAAAAAAATTGAATCATATTCAAAGTATAATTTTTCTTTCAAAGCAAACCAAAATGTCAATCACAAAGAAAATGAATCATATTTGTAAGACTACGTAAATAGTCAAATACATATCTTTCTATATATCTTAAATATATTAAGAGCATATCTCTATGCATAATCCTAGGAGGAGTTTCCTAAAGTATAGCCTAATATCACGTTGTATACTTGTATATAATGGATTCAATGAATGAGAACAAGACAAGGGAAAAACATTCTTTTATGGTATCAGAGCTAAGGTCTTCTTCCCTCTTTCTCATCGTTCTCCTCTTTTCCTAGTAGTCACTACCACCATTTTTTTTTCTTCTTGCATCCTCCCATGGCCGAAACAACCAAGTTTCACCCTACCCTAGCGGTAAACAATGTGAAAAACTTCATCCCTATCACATTGGATATGGAAACGACAAAGCCAAAGGCAAGCAGCCAGCCTCGTCTGACCAGGAAACCGGCAAGGATCCCGCTTTATAGGATCATTTGGATGCTATTGTTTTGCAATAGATATATGGGACAATCTCTAGCGACGTCCTTCACTCTATTCTAAACCCAAATGATTCGGCTATGGATGCCTGGAATCGATTAGCTGAATTATTCCAAGACAACAAAGGGTCTAGGGCTGTCCATCTTGAGAATGAATTTTCTCATGTTGATCTCAATGCTTTCCCTAATTTTAGCGCTTACTGCCAATGAATCAAGATGTTTGTTGATCAATTAGGCAGTGTCGGGGTTTCGGTCTCAAACCAGCGTATGGTCCTTCAACTGGTTGCCGGTCTCAATGAAGCGTATAAAGGGGTTGCCACTCTCATTCAACAAAGTGACCCACTACCAAGTTTTGCTAAGGCCCGGTCTATGCTAACCTTGGAAGAATCTGGAAATGCTAAGCGTGCTACCTGTGAGTCAAATTCGGCCCTAGTTGCAGGTATGAATCACCAGCCCTTGGATGAATCTAGTGGTAGCTCACAACAGCCTCGTTACTACAATAACAACCGTGGAAACACCAATAACAAGCAAGGAGGCCGCAGTAGAGGTACAAACAACAATAACAACAGTGGTGGCCGTGGAGGCCGCGGAAGGGGCCGTGGCAACATCCAACAGCAACAGCATCACCAATAGGCTCCACAATCGCAGTTTCCCGCATGGGTTGCCTGGACACCGCAGCCATGGGCAACCCCGCCATATCCCTACCCGACGTCGCCATGGTAGCAACGCCCTTCGAAACAGGAAGGAGTTCTCGGACCGAGACCTCAGCAAGCTTATCAGATGACAGCCGCACCCTCTAGCGTCGGTAATGTACCAACTGATATTGATGCCGCATTGCACACTCTCTACCTTAATCCACCTGATGTTAATTAGTACATGGACACCGGTGCCACCTCTCACATGACCAACAATCCAGGTATACTCTCATCTTATTTTAATTTGAGCAAAAATAATGGCATTATTGTTGGTAATGGTAGTACTATTCCAATTCGTGGTTATGGCAATACGTCCCTTACCCCTCCTCACCCACCATTAAACCTAAACAATGTATTGCATGCTCCCAATCTCATCAAAAACCTTATATCTGTTAGAAAATTCACAACTGATAATTTGGTTTCGGTTTAATTTGACCCTTTTAGATTTTTTGTGAAGGATTTGCGGACGGGGAGACACCTCATGAGATGTGAGAGCTCGGGAGAACTCTACCCTATCATCACCACACCATCACCACACTCAACTTTTACTGTTCTTTCTCCTAATTTATGGCATTCTCGTCTAGGGCACCCGGGAGATGCTATTCTTAGCTCTCTTCGTAATAGTAATTTTATTCATTATAATAAAGCCTGTGACTCTCTTTGTCCTTCTGCCCTCTTGGGAAGCAAGTTAAGTTGCCGTTTAATGATTCATTGTCTTTTACTTCTACGCCTTTTGATATTGTTCACAGTGATTTATGGACATCACCCATATTGAGTTCAAATGACCATCGATACTATGTTCTTTTTTGATACATTGTCGTTTTTCTTGTCCTCATACTTCTCCCCAAAATGGTAAAGCGAAAAGAAAAATAAAGACAATTAATAACATTATTCGAACCTTACTTGCTCATTCCTCCATGCCACCCTCCTTTTGACATCATGCTCTTCAAATGGCAACCTACCTCCTTAATATCCTCCCAACCAAAATTTTAGGATACAAATCCCCCACTCAAATTCTATATCTGGAAAATCCATCCTACTCTCATCTTAGGGTCTTTACATTGTGCTACCCTCTCTTCCCTCCCTCAACCATTAACAAATTGCAAGCACACTCCACACCGTGTGTATTTTTGGGCTACCCTTCTAATCATTGGGGATACAAATGCTATGACATATCGAGTAAAAAAATAATTATTTCCCGCCATATGTTATTTGATGAAAATATCTTTTTATTTGCCAAGTTACATACCCCATCTCCACATACGTATGATTACTTGGATTCAGGCCTATCCCCATATGTCATATATCACATGCACCAACAATCTGCTCTATCAGATCCCAACTTGTCGCCCACTTGCCCAGAAAGCCCAAATGGTGTTGAGTCTCCCTCATCTCATGGTCGATCACTGCCAGGCAGCCCGTCACACACAGCCCAACCCCAAACGCAAACCAACCCGGCCTCACTGGCAGCCCACCAAACACGACCCAACATCAATCGTGATGCCCCGACCCGGATCTCTATACAAAATCCCAAGGTCGGGTTGCCAAAATAGCATAACGACACAATTAAATAAGAAAAGCACGTGGCGTAACCGCCGTACTTACGATAAAACACAACCGATAAACCGATTTAAAAATAAAACAAGACTTCGGCTAAACTTCAGCGAACCCAACAACTACAACCACAACAACAACATTGGCCACAACATGCCGGAATAACAAACATAAACCACGAGCTACAACTTGCTCGGGAAAGAAACTATTTTAACAACAAAACTATACAAGAGCACGACATACATATGTCGGCCACCAAAAAATATACAAACAACACCAAAGTACTACCCTTAGTAAAGTTTAAATAACTTCACAACCATTCGTCCTTACTAAAAGAAAACAACTATCTAGGAATGAGATCCTCGAGCTACCAAATGCGGACAATCGCAAGCTAACGTGAACCTTTCTCGATCTCACCGTGAACTTTCGGGCCGGCTTGGATCTAAGGAAAAATATTTAAACAACAAACGGGCGAGTCGAAACTCAATAAGTTACTAAATGCAACTACATGGCATGGAAAAATGCGCAAGCAATAGACATAACATGGCATTAACATTTATATACCACAATTGAACATATATCATCATACTTGATATACAAATCATTCAACTCACATAGCACTTTGATTAACACATAAGTGCTCATAAATAAACCACGTTATAGGAGGATATCATCTCTCTTTCTTCAACCTTGTGTAGCTCCCGCAATACACAAACAACCAATAGTGCCTCGATACCCATGTACGTAGTATCGACGTCCCCGACACAATCCCGTCGGGTTCAACCTAGCAAACTAAAGTCATGCGTATTGCTACAACAGTGGGGCTACTTCTCAACTGTGGCCAACAGAAGAGGGGTGTGTGAACTCCGGTACGACGACTTGTAGCGATCATAAACGTTGGTTTGTAAAGACTATAAGTCGTCCCTCCATAACGTTAGTAACGACGACGCCACTAGACTTACACAACATACAAGTAGGTATTCTTTCTCAACTTATGTAAATAACCGTCAAGTTCAAAAGTAGTGAACTTGACAAATATCACGTAGATTATATTATTCTACAACATATAATCATCAAACATATTGTTCAAAGTCTTAAAACACAACTTTAGAGCTAATTCACAAGTCTCTAACGTACCAAGTATCAAATACTCGGAGGACCGAATTCCATACCAATTGAACTCTAATTTTCGTAGTAATTTAACTAGTGATTCGGAGAATTATAATCTTCCCAAAATTCACTTTTGGTGTCAATTCTTAAAGTTCATAAAATTTGGGTATAATTGCTATATGCAATTTTTTACCATTTAAAGTCTCTAACATGTTCTTTAGTTCACTACCTTGGTGATTATCAATCTCTACACAATTTAAACCAACTAAACCAAGTCTTTCACATAATAACATGTAATTCTCATCAACATAACCTTTATACATGAATTCAACAACAATGCAAGTCATGCATGTTTACAAACATTCATACATGTAACAATTCCTAAGCATACATAGAGGATTAGTAACTTACTTTCAATGTAGACAATCAAGCCACCAAATTCACAAACAAAGTCTCTAAGATTGCTCCCCTAGCCAGCCACAACACATGCAAGGTCTTGGATCAAAACTTCAATGGTTGGATGATGAGATATAAGGCACACACACTATTCTCACCTTTGTCTCTCACACAAATACTTAAGCTACCATGGATGACAAATGAAGAAGTGGAGTGTTTTCTCTCTCTTTAGAGGTTTAAGGAGAGAAAATGGCTGGTCAATTGTCCTTGGTTTGTTTAAGTTGAGGTCAAAGGGTGAATTTGTCAAATTTTAAAAATTACAAAACAGAGTTTCAACATTCTGGAGACGGGGCGGCCGCCTAAGCCCCGCCTAGGCGCTCGCCTGGGCGCCCGCCTAGCCGGTTTTCACAAACACAAGTTTCTGCCTTTTGGGCGCTCGCCCTTGCTCCAGTGCATCCAAATTCACGAAATGTGCTCTAAAAATCCCTAAAATGATGTCAATTAGTCCCAAGATGGTTCTAACATTTAGGTAAAGTCAATACACTAATTAAAGGTCTCCGAAAAGTCTTAAAACCATGCTAGACAAGCAACACACAAGTAACATGGAAATTACAAGAATTATAACAACTAATGCATTGCAAAATAGATGCAACATAGATTAGGAATTGTATCAAGAATCAAGGCATGACTAATCTAACATGTTATTCAAGTAATTAGACACATATGACAACATGTTAACATACAATAAAGTAAGCATATAAAGTATACGAATTCAGGGTATTACATCAACAACACCATACTCCAGCCAACTCCCCAGCTCTCCGGCCTGCCAGCCTAACCCACCGACACCCAGTCTAGTTCGGTCCACCTTAAACTTCCACACCTCCGTACCATCCTTCATCATCTCGGCCTAATAATCCACCAATACGCCAAATGGCCACCCGAAGCCAACATGGGATTTTTAAGCCAAACCGCAAATACCACAACTTGAGTGCAACCACCACGACCTCAATATCACCCATTCCCAAAAACCCGGTAAGTGTACTCAATGACCCGAATTGGAAAGATGCCATGTTGGATGAATGTAATGCTCTAATTAAAAATAAGACATGGGAGTTAGTACCTCGACCTACTAATGTGAATATTATTCATTCTATGTGGATTTATCGGCATAAAAGAAAATATGATGGTTTTTTTTAGCGGCATAAAGCCCGTCTTGTAGGTAATGGCAGGTCTCAATAGGTTGGTATTGATTGTGACGAGACTTTCAGTCCGGTTGTCAAACCAGCTACAATTCAAGCTGTCTTAAGCATTGCATTGTCAAACTCTTGGCCTATTCATCAGTTAGAAGTCAAGAACGCATTCTTCCATGAGAATCTCAATGAGACCGTGTATATGTATCAACCTATGGGGTTTAAGGATCCTGAACATCTTGATTATGTGTGTCTCCTAAACAAATCACTATATGGCCTAAAGCAAGCCCCTCGTGCCTGGTATCAACGGTTTGCTGATTATGTTGCTTCTATCAGATTTACACACAGCAGATCGGATCATTCCTTATTCATTTACAAACAGGGTTTGGATATCACATATATTCTACTTTATGTTGATGACATTATTCTTACTGCTTCATCAGATGCTCTGTGGAAGAATATTATGTCTATGCTCAGTAGAGCTGGGAATGGGCTGGGCTGGGCTAGCCCATCGGGCTAACACATAAAATCGGGCCGGGCTGGGCTAGCCCAAAATTTGCATCGGGCCTCAAACCTCTAGCCCAACCGAGCCCACTTTTGGGTCATCGAGCTTTCGGGCCATCGGACCAAATCAGCCCAAATTTGTACCAAAAATATTTTCTACAAAATTTACAAGTTGTCACATAAAAAATAATTCAAAACTTATTACAAGTCTACAATTTATCAAATAAAATCTACAAATAATAAGTTTCATCTTGATGGATTAAAATACAACTACATAATTTTTTTGTAGACAGGAGAAGTGCAAAATACGTTAGCACACAAGTCTACAATTGTTTGGACGTTTGGTGTTCGCACTTCGCAGGCTCGCAACAGATAACCAGATTATTAGATATGACGGTATATGAGTAATAAATTAGTGAATGTGGTTGACTGGTTGTGGGTTTGTATGTACAGGCGTACAGCCTATATCGAGCTGGGCTAGGTTAATAAAAGTGTATCAAAATGGTTTGAAAAAATGGTTTGAAAAGACTTAAAGTAGCGAAAAATTTGAATTGAAAATGATTTGAATCTCCACTAAAAGACTTAAAGCAACGAAAATGGTTTGAAAAGTGTGAATTGAAAAGTTAATAAAAGTGTATCGGGCTGGGCTAGGTTGGCCCGAAAAATTCGGGCTTTTTTGGCCCGAGCCCAATTAGCCCATGGGCCTATTGGGCCAGGCCAAAAAAGCCCAAAATTTTTGGGGCCTTCTAAATTGAAGCCCAAGCCCCTCATAATATCGGGTTGGCTGGGCTGGCCCATTGGACCGGCCTAATTTTTCCGGCTCTAATGCTCAGTGCTGAATTTGCTATGAAGGACTTAGGTCCTCTCAGTTATTTTTTGGGCATTGCTGTTGCCCGTCATGCAAATGGTCTATTCCTCTCTCAGTCCAAATATGTAGAAGACATCATTGATAGAGCTAGTATGTCCAACTGTAAACCTTGTCCCACTCCGGTTGACACCAAAACGAAATTGAGCACTACTGAAGGCACCCCAATTTGCTGATCCGACACATTATCGCAGACTTGCTAGTGCCTTACAATATCTCACGCTCACTAGACCTGATATCTCTTATGCTGTTCAGCAAGTCTATTTACACATGCATGCTCTTAAAGAAGAACACATGGATGCTCTAAAGCATATTCTACGCTATATACAAGGAACTATTAATTTTGGTGTGCATCTGTATAAATCCTCGGTTGCTAAACTCGTCTCTTATATTGATGCAGATTGGGGCGGATGCCCAGATACTCATCGTTCTACCTCCGGCTACTGTGTTTTTCTAGGTGATAACCTGATTTCATGGTCGTCTAAACGACAACCAGCTCTATCTCGATCTAGTGCAGAGGCCGAGTATAGAAGGGTCGCCAATGTTGTCTCTAAGTCCTGCTGGATCCGAAAGTTACTTCTCGTACTTCACTGTCCGCTCCAAAAGGCTACATTGGTGTACTGCGACAATGTGAGTGCGATATATCTTTCCGGTAATCCAGTACAACATCAGCGCACTAAACACATTGAGTTGAACATTCACTTCGTCCGAGAAAAGGTGGCTCGTGGCGAAGTTTGTGTCTTCCATGTTCTGTCCCGATATCAAATTGCAAATATTTTTACTAAAGGACTTCCGCGCATCCTCTTTGATGATTTTCGGGACAGTCTAAACGTACGAGAACCTCCGGCTTCGACTGCGGGGGTGTGTAAGACTACGTAAATAGTCAAATACATATCTTTGTATATATCTTAAATATAGTAAGAGAATATCTCTATGCATAATCCTAGGAGGAGTTTCCTAAAGTATAGCCTAATATCACATTGTATACTTGTATATAATGGATTCAATGAATGAGAACAAGATAAGGGAAAAATATTCTTTTAATATTAATATAAATATAGACTGGCGTGATTTAGAGAGAGAGAGAGAGAGAGAGAGAGAGAGAGAGAGAGAGAGAAAGAAATAAAAATTGACCCACCAAAGAAATTAAACCTTTGCAACATGATTTAAGACATATATAAGAAAATGAATCATATTCAAAGTTTAATTTTTCTTTCATCTCTCTATAAACCTTTACAATCAAACAATGAAAAGAGATTGCAGAGAGACAAAGATTGAAAAACCCAAAACTAGTCTGAACAGTGGCTCGGCAGCACAATAACTAGCTAACATACCCAAAAAATAATTAGTAGATGTCTAAAAATGAAACACCCTATATTTATACAAAATTTGCAGAATGAAACACCCTAAAAAGAACAATACCCTTTTGTTGCACTTTTAAATACTCCCTTGCAATTAAGTAGTCCTTTTTATATATTTAAAATATGCACTAAAAACTTATCCGTAAAAGCTCAGCTAAAATTTTCATGATTTTCAATGTAGTATACTAATCTCCGGGGGAGGGGGTGGGGGGGCAAAAACAGACTTTTAAAGTCAAAATGTAAGAGTATTGGACATATACTTTCTGGATAAAACTAAGAACGCATGATGAAATTTTTTTGTTCAAACTTGGCAAAAATAATGAGGACATAGGCTGGCAAGGTAGGTTTCATGGGCATCCTGAAGTGGAGCAGTGTATATGTAGGTTGTCAAACTTTTGAGAAACATAAGAAGCCATGGCACTTGGTACTGTTCATGATAAATGCAAGCTAGATGAGCCTTCCCTGAGTTCAATATTATTGCAGTTGCATGTCCGGAACAACAAAAGATAGAATAGGAAGAGATAAATACTTTCTGTTCTTCACCACTCACTAATACTCTCCATCAAATGGAACAATTTTGCATACAGTTTCGCCAGGCCTGAATGCCTCTCCACATGTACTTTCCCAAACCTTGACGATACTTTCTCGCTCACTGTGTTCAAAAGATATTTCTAAATAAAAAAATAGACATTGCAAAGTCCATTTCATAATAAGCATCAGGTGAAATGCTGATTACTAAAGCCAAAAGCAAGAAAAATTTTAAGAACCTAGCTAATTTTAGAAATGTTCCACACCAGGAGCATGCACCAATAAATTGGTGAATGTTTTCAATGTACTGGAAAATGTTCCCAATCCAGAACCACACCAGGAACAATATGGTTTATTTTGTAGTGCTGTCATTTTCCTATTTTGGGCTAGAGTGGGTTGTCTTTGTAGTTTTTTTTATTGTGTACTCCTTTTTTGTATGGCTTTCTCCAAAGCCTGAGGGGGTAGAAAAGAACCTATGAGGCAGTAACAGAAACCCGTTTGATGTCAAGCCATAGGTGTAAAGTAAATTTGGATTTATCTGCTTGCTTACCTTAATGTTCATCCAGGCTTCTCCATGGGATCAAAAATTCAACTGAAACGCATAAACACACACGTACGCTCTAACACAAACATATAGAGAAATCAAAATTTCAACTGTAATTTCAAATAATCAATATATGGATATCCACACAAAAACACAAATATGCACGCAAAATTAGAACTTTAAATCATTGAATACACATATACCACACACATGGACACATCAGTTAATTTTGATTTTCATGGATTAGTTGATTTCGACTAAAAATCAAGAGAGAGCGAGAGATTAGTTTAAATGATTGAAGGCTATTCAGATTTATAATCAAACAGTTAAGATGCAAGAAGCAAAGAAAATCAAACCAAATAGTTAAGGTGCAAGAAGCAAAGAAAATCAAACAAAACTATTTGGGAGGACTTACATCTATGATGGTAGGGCCCTTTGCCTTCGCTGAAGCTCGAAGATGGATGAAAGGACGCAATGTGCCCAGGGTTTTGTAGTGTGGACGGCAATCTTTTTCCAAATTGCATTTGCAAAAGAGGAAGAAAGGAGTGGCACAGTGAAGAAGAACTGTATTCGCAATTATTTGCAAGAGGAAGAAAGGAGTCGCACAGTCAGGAAGAGAACTGTATTCGCAATGGGTGGAAGGAAGTTGTCGAAGTCAGGAAAGAGAAACAAACTGCCATTCGCACATGTGCACTGTGAGATTTAATCATGGCCGTAGAATTTTAGTAACTCAATAAATTTTTACCTTTGAATAGCCTTAGTCAATTGCAGACCTATAAACTCACCTTTATTGTAATATAAATATACATTTCTAGATACGAACTAAAACGTGATTGTCACGGTCAAACTCACATAAAACACGTTTACTTTCATCCACATATATCTAGCTATTGAAGTAATGTCCAATACCTCAGAGATTTCCTTTTGGGTTAGTAAATTTCTAACTTTTGAACACTTTGTTATCATGCACGATGACATATGTCGAATGTTTGTGATTATTATATCGTACATGTGGGGTCAATAGTAAAACATAACAATTCAAAATTATTACATTCACCCATTCCTTAAAAAGTGTCTATTTTTTTTTAAGTTATCTTAATTATTTTATCGTTGATTTGATTGTAACTTTAATCGAAGAGTCTCACTCTTACATGAGTATCTTCAAAAACATATTATCTTAGCGTGAGAAGGGATCGAACCTAAGACTTCATATTTGTAAAGCTCCAATTTTACCACTTAAAATAAATTACATTTTATTAATCTGCATGTCGAGTCAAACTCGACACTCTTATAGTAAAGAAAAGAGTTGTGCAACTAGAATATAATGTGTTAGAACATCACCAATGTAAATGTGAATTAGATCACGTGTGGTAATTGTGATTAGTTAACACCATCAATTACACGTGTCAATTTTTATCTCTTGATCATTCACATTCAATTAAACAAACCTCTTAAATACAATTGTTGATTTGATCATATGTGACGGGAGTCCCACCATTAGAATATTAGAGAACAAAGAGAATAATTTGAGTTTAATAAAAATGTTTGACTAGGATATATTTACATCATCAACTAGAATGTCAAAAAATTAATAATCTCATTAAAAATGTTAAAAAAATTTGATTGACACATCATATCCACAACCCTCCTCCACAACATCATTGAAGAGTTTTTTTTTTTCAAAGAACGTGTAAATCCTAAATGATACTTAATTTTTTCTACATTCACATCTATATTAGTGATGCTCTTATAATCAATATTGTAATAATTAATATTCTAATAGACATACTTTTTATTTTCAGAAATTAATTTAGGATGTTAGAAGTAAAAGCATATTTAATACTTCATATATATATATAGTATCACAAGGAGCGTGAGAAAGGATCAAATATTAATTACTTATAAATGCTACTAATACTTAATAAGATTTTCATGTCTGTGTAATATTAATTATTAGAGCGTCGATTGTATAAAAATTAGTTTTTTAAACCAAAGCTGATCGGATCCTCTATTTCAAAATGGTATTTCATCTCCTATTCTAACCGTTGGATGTGCGCCACATGTGCATGTGAATAAACAACATTAATTACCCCGTGATTTTTATGCACATGTTTCCACGGTTGAAATGAGATGAAGCATTTTTGTTGAATTCGATTTGACCAAGCTGGCCCACACGTTGCAAAATGGCAAAAGTTAGTTTGCTTGCACTTGTACTTAGTGCAAGCAAAGCCTTTTCTCTTTCTTTACCTTTTCTTTACTCTTTCTAAAGAAGAAAACGTTGAGAATGGTTTGGTTGTCTGTCTTGAATTCAGAATAGCTCAAACACCAGCATTACTCAAATTTCTGGTAATGAGTCAACATTTTCTCTCTCTCTCTCTCTCTCTCTCACACACACACACACTGTTTCTTTGAAGTTTATGAATTTTAAATTTTTTCTCGAGTGAGCAAAAAAAGTCTCATAAGATCCTAAATAAAATTCATAGTAAGGTACTCTCTCTCTCTCTCTCTCTCTCTCTCTCTCTCTCTCTTTCTCTTTTATAAATTTTAAATTTGTTCACTCAAAATTCTCATAATTAAGATCCTAAATAGATAGAATTTGTAATAAGGAAATCTCTCCTAATTGAAAAAATTGAAAAATGTGCTCACACTTGATAATTGAGTCCTTTAAAACTATGTTTAAATGATTAATTCCAGAGTTAAAATTCGTATTAAAAGAATAATTTAAATTTTATAAAACTCAAATTATTTATACAATTTTAATTCTAAAGCTCGACAGAATTTGAATAATAAAGTAATTGTGATGGTTACTAATGCATGTGATGTGATGTGATGTGAACAGATTTTCTAGAGGCTCAACAAAATTAAGAAAGACCTCTTCGCGATCAAACTGGTCAGGATCATAATTGGCTCCATTCCAACAATAATTAAAATATAAATTGTTAATTATTCGTTTAAATTTGTTATTTGTCCAAGCTTATTTGCTTAATTACAGCTATATAACTTTTATTTTTCATTTATTTATTGATTTTAATTGTAAATATAATTTTTTTAATTAGTTGAAGAAATTGATATATAGTATTAACAAAGATCTAAAGATTTATTCGTGGATCCAAATTTTATTTGATGCATGGGGAGATGATTAATGGGATCTTAGAGATCAATGGATGGATTTATGACTAATCCCTTGAATATAGTATTTAATTGGTTCTTTTTGACTTTCAAATTAAAATGATTATTTTAAAAATTAAAATTTAATAAAAATATACTAGTTTTCCAAATAGCATAAAACAACTGATTTATAATATTTTTTCAAAATAAACAAAAATATTTTACAATATCAACCAAAAGATTGGTCGAGTTGACTCAAAAAATCAATGCCTTTCTCTTCTATTGGGACGGAGGTAGTATTTAGTTCTTTCAAAATTGATATGTTTATTTTTTCAAATTTAATTACTCCCTTCGTTTCGGGCAAAGAGTCTATTTTTTTTTTTTTAGAAGTCATCATGTGACTAAATCAAATCAAAATTTTACATACTTTATTTACGTGTTAGGAAATACAATTTCATTAATTAAAAACTATTTTTAAAATACTATGGATTACAATTTTCGTAACTTTGTAAAAACTACTAAATTTATGTTAATTATTGGTCAAACTTTAATTAAATTGATCGAAAAAAAAATCAAAAGTGGACTCTTTGCTTGGAACGGTGGAGTAACATCCCCCAAAAAAAAACTATTTTTATGTCTTGCCTTTCTGACAAGAGGTTTCACAAGTTTGCTTCCCTTTCTATTATTATTAATATTTTATTTTTATTTTTTGCAGGAATCTGATTTTAAATGCAAAAGATCTAAAATTTTAGGAAAAATTTGAGTTTTTAATTACCATATGTAATAGACTTTGAAATTCAAAAAAAAAAAAATCCTGTTAATTTATGCCATCAATTGTCAATATTTCCAAATTCATGATTCCCATTTTCGGTCTCTTCAATTTTACCCTCTTAGTTCATGTGTTGGTTGTTGTGAATCATTCATCCTGCTATTGATGCATTTAGATTCTAACTATGTAAATTATTTTCAACTGTGCAACTTATTATTTTTATTTTGTTGATAAGTAATAAATGAATTATATAAAAGGAGCGTCAAAGCAGGTAACGCATCCTGTGTATACGGGTAGCTAGTATACTCCAACATAAACACTTAATTCATAGAAAAATCTATTCACAAACTCAACAAAAAAAATTAGTTGTAAGGGATGCCGAGTCTAAGGATGGACTCCTTCAATCTATCAACTTTCGTCTCTTTGTTTTCAAAAGCCCTATGATTTTATAGATAATTCGCAGTCCCTTATACCGAGTATTTTTTATCATATTCTCTTCTAACCAAAGTGATACCAATGATGATATATGCCGATCAATCTGAATATCATGAACATATATATATCTATTCCAACATTGCCCGAAGTCATTGAAAATGGTATCATAGCAGGTCAGGGCTAGAGATGTAGAAGCTAATGGTGTACAGTGCGGAAGATGCATTGGAGACTACCTCTACTACTCGTAGAGCCACCTCTCACTCTCAGTTCTAACTTCACCTTGAGGATTTTGTTTGACCTCGATAAGGATGTGTGAGGGTCAAAGAAGAAGAAGAAGAAGAGTTTGTGTAAGAGAGAGATAGAGTGTGTAAGTGAGAGGAAGGGAGGGGACTAGCAAAAAATGGCAACGGCGGCGTTTGAGCGAAAGAGTGAGTGAGCAAGAGAGAGGCTTGGCTTTGGATGGTGGTGGATAATGGCCGGCCATAGAAGATAAAGAGAGAGGTCACGAGATAGGGGTGGCAATTTGTGCTATCGTATCGTGTTCGTGGGCCACTATATTGTTTTTCATGTTATCTATCTTATTTTATCATAAATATAACAATAAATGTTATTTTAACTAAATTTTAATTTCGTGCTTTCGTGTCGTGTTGTGTCGTGCCGTGTCATTTCACTCGTAATTCGTGTTTATAATCGTGTCATGTTGGTTTGTGCATTCATGTCGTGTCGGTCATTGCCACCCTAGTCGTAGATAGAGAGAGTGAGGGTGAGAGTGAGGGAGAGAGAGAGAGAGAGAGAGAGAGAGAGAGAGAGAGAGAGAGAGAGAGAGAGAATAGATCGGCAAAAGAGGGGGTGTTTGGGAAATTGGGTGGACTCGGGAAAGGGGAGTTTGACTAGTTAAAGTTATGATAACATTACCGATGGAAATTCTATCGGTAATAGCGACAGAACAGTCTGTTTCTAATTGCCAACGGAAACCTGAACATACTGACGGAAATTTTGTCACTAGTGTTGGCGCGTGTTTCCCAGGAAATTACCAATGGAAATTTAAGAATATTCTTTGAATATTGTTCTTTTAGCGACATGATTTACCGACGTAATCATTTCCGTCGGTATTTTGAATGTCCGCCAACTCACCGACAGAACTCCATCACTGACTGAAATTAACCGTTGGTAATTACCAACGGTTTTTTCTGTGGGTAAATTTAAATCTTTCGTCGCTAATTAGCGTGTTTCTAGTAGTGTCTGTTTGACCTTGATGAGGAAGTGTGCAGGGATATGTGTAGGGAATATTATGATGCTTATATACGGTCATAATCCATCACAAATTGGCACCAACCATCTCTATAGAATTTGGATCGGCCTGTGGTTCAAAAGCGGAACAAGCACTCTAGGTCAAGAGTTTGAGAACATGCGGCTGATTAGACTCTTGGGCTCGAGTCATTAGATCTGTTACCGTGCATATGATTTGGTTTGAATATTTTCATATGAAGAGATTGTGATCAACATTGTTATAGTAACTAACTTACATCCTTATCAAACATTTTTCTCCACTTTTCAAACTTGTTTGGTGAACCTCCTCTTTTAGCCACTTCAGTGGTTTCTGATGTATAAGAAAACAAACATCCTTATCAAGCATTTTTCTCCACGCCTCAAACTTGTCCGGTTTCAGCCACTTCGCTGATTTCCAGTGTATGACAAAACTAGTTTATTGGCCAATCACATACAGTAGCATTCCTCTTGAGCCCTTGTTCTGTCTGCTCCACCGGATGCATCTTAATTTGTGCAGTCTTTACACATAACATGTGGCATTCTTAGTCGTTGATATGGGAATCTATGTTCCTTATACACAGTGTGCTTGGAGCACTATATATTTACAATTCAACATATGTAATTTTCAGTGCTTTTGTTTCTAATTTCCTTGTAAAAGAATTTCATAACTCAAATCAACAGGCAATACCAAGCACTTTCTCCAGAAACACATAAGAACCGACATGGGGAAAAGGTTAACATGTTTGGTCTCATCTTAAGAGGCTTCTATACATCGGAACAATTGAAAGAACCACGGAGTATTTTTTCATTTCCCTGAGAAATTTAGTCAAACCTATCAGATCATGGTCCTAGTCATCTTTCTAGTTTGCATAGATCAAGTGCATTATGTCAGAATTCCTCCTTTTGGTGGCATTCATATCATCCCTACTTTAATTTTCTGCAACTAATTTCTCAACCACAAAACATGACTTGTGTTTTACCTCATAAGTATATTCCCTAATTTTCTGCAGTCGATTTCTTGACCGCATTATATCCACATCCGGGTTAGGTATGTATAATTCCCTAATTAACTACAACTGTCCTATAGTTTAGAGGCTTCATAGTCTTTTGCTATTTAATTCCCTATTAAGGAAATACTATCTGTAGCTCTAATCTAATATGGCATTATCCATTATTCTATGTTCATGTCATGGTTTTACGGGTAGACTTCCAAACTAGCAACTATCTTTGTTTTCTGCCTCTACTTTCCTCCTAAAAGTACCCTAGTTCAAGTTTCAAGTATTACGATAAGTAATTTCCATGTCATGATTAGAACGTTTAAGTTAGCTAAACTATTTTCTTATTTAGTGGAGATTGCAATTCTGGACTCGTACTTCTCTAGACTATCGCATGTGTAGCGGCTGTTTAACTATGTAGTACTTTATACTATGTTGTTTCGGTTTGAGCTAGTTCAACTGTTTCGGTTTAGGACTATGTACCTTTTCTAGAATATCACACATGTAGCAGCGCTTTAACTAGGTAGTATTTTTATTACGTTGTTTCTTGTCACACTCTTGTTTAGCGGCAATCTTAATTTGCTGCTACTTCCCATGTTCTTAGTATCCATGCATAGCCACGATATAAGTTGCCGGTATTTCATTGATCAATGAATAAATATTTGATGCACTGTCGGTGTAAAACTTTATTTACACAAGCTGCCCATAAATCGTTTCGTTTGACAAGAAAATTTATGGAACTAAACTACAACTAGCAGCAATCTCAGCTATCATTTTGTGCTATGGACAGTTAAGTTTTTGACACTCAACGATATTGTTTGGTACTTTGGTTCGTCATTCTTAAGGGTGGAGTTCAATAACTAGGTAGATACTATAGAGCAACAATCTTAGTTCAACGCAACTTTCCCCCTTCTGATTATCCCATGGATAATGGCACTTTAAGTAATCAGTACTTGATTTAGTTATTTTCACGAAGAGATGAGAATTTGTTTAAGAATAACATCCCACAATCGCAAATATATATTTGTTAAATTCTGGCGCTACGTCCCTCCTTAGAGCATCCCATAGCAGTGATTTAGGTGGTTGATCATTACTATTATTAAAGGGTAGATTGGGATAACTACTGTTCCACTATTACTGCAATTCTCTAGTTCAGTAGAAGTCCTAGATTGACTGACCTAGCCTCACTAGAATTGGTCGTAAAAATTTAAATGGCCAAAGCTTGATTAAGTTGTTTCCGTGGCACTTGTAGAGTTTCATAACTATAACAATTGTCCTTGTTTAGCGGTGGCTAATGTTGTCGCTACTTCCCTAGAAATTATTGTTGTTCCTTTTTTGGACTAGATACCATCATTCTACTCAACGTCAGTTACCATGGCGCTCTTCATTATCTCCCACTCTATTTGGTATAATGATGTACAGTGAGTTTCTATTACTTTTAACAGTTCTGTTATTGCCCTGTGAAGCAAAATGTTTACTGATTTAAATATATAGGGAGTGAAATTAGCCCTATTGCATAACCACATTAGCTATACTTTCAACTATTTTGATAAGTGATAGTTCTTTCTTTTAGTGGCAGTGTGCTTCTGGGTTTATAGTTCTACTAGTTCAGCGATACCGACAATCCACAGTGATACTTTCACTGCCTGAAAAGGGGTTCAGAAACATCATTACAACATTCACTGATTATGAAATACCCGATCAGGAAAAATCATGAACAGCAGAAAAGACTTCTTCATGTAAACTAAACCAAACATAGGCATCTGATTATTTGCATAATGAATGCTTGGATTTTCGGCCATTCTCTCGTTTTTCATTACTTTAGTTTTTATTTGCATATTGAATTCTTGGTTTCGTGCACGTGATCATAAGTTGGTGTACAATTTGTCATTCTACAACGTATTATTGCTATAGTAAAAAATTAATTTGAGATTTACACCGTTTGTTTGTGTAATTAAAGTACTTGTAAAATATTTTGTAATTTGCCACTGTAATAACTTATGCTTTAAACTACAGGTGTCCTTATCATTGTAACAAAGATGTTGAAAATAACTGATCCTGCTAGGGTGAAACAGCTTTCGGACTTGTTGAGGTGTTCGTTGTGTAAGAGAGTGTTCGTAGAGGCAACAACAATCGATGTCTGTCTTCATACATGTAAGTTTATCTATAACTCTTCATATCCACATTTAATTCATTTCTTTCCCTCACCATAGTTCTTGTTTCAGAGAATTAGCTCGATCCGATGTCTTATTATGTATACATGGAAAGCTATTTTTCATCTAATTTTTAAGATATTCAGTTTATAATTTATAGTAGGCTATCTAAAGATATCTCACTAAGGTATGTGGTCAAGTTCAAGATAATAAAATGCTTAACTTACTAAAATTGGAGATTATATTTGCACAATGTGCAATGCTGCATTCACTAAATCAAACGCTCACTCTAGAGATTTATGCTTACGGAATCGCAGTTTGCAAAGAATGCATTTATCGAAAATTCGAGGAGGAAGGTGCCAAAAGTTGTCCGGTGTGCAACCAAGAATTGGGTTCAAATCCCAATGAATACCTGAGGTAATCTTAGGATCTTTGTATTTCTTTCGCTCAATAGTCAATACTATTTTTCATGAATGCCAAGCACATATAAGTAACATGGAGGAAGTCAGTATACATGTTTAGTAGCAATAAACACAGTTACGAAAGTTTGTTCTCTATGAGATACACTTATGTATGATTATTTTCACATTAGTTAAATTTCTTCATATTCATATGTACGTTAGAATTCTAACTCATCTAAAAGTTTAAGCTATAAGAGAGAGCTCCCAATCACGTGTCACTGGTTAACACGAGAAGAGTTAAACAATGTGGCAATATATCACTAAATAAATGCAAGCTGAGTGACTTATAAAACCCACGGCCCAAATATATATTTATCAAGCTTTAAAACGTATAATTAACTACAGAAAAATTTCATAATATTTATTATCTCATCAACAGACCGGATGAAAATTTGCGCAGCATTGTAAAGAAAATTACTTTTGGAAAGACGAAAAAGAAGGCAGCTGAAGTCAAAAACCAAGTAGGGGACTCCTCTATAGGTGAGTGCGATGATGATAAATCTGAAGAAAAGGCTGGAAAATTGCCTCCCACATCTTCGCAAGAGAGCACGACCAAATTACCTGTTGCTTTTAATGCCATGGTATTTTCTATACGCGTTTATTCGATATATATATATATATATATATATATATATTCTCTTCAAAGGCTCATTATATATGTTCTTATTGTTATTATCTTTTTCTCTCTTTTACCATTTCTACTTTAGGAGGAACCTTTCAAGATGCCTGAGTTCTCACTGAAAATTTCTGAACCACCCAAGGCTGACATTGAACTGAAGGCACCAACAAAGAAGAAAAGAAATACAAATAGGAAAGCTCGCCAATACAACACTGTTGAGAGCAAAGGCAAACAGAAGATTGAAAACTCAATTGGAAATGAGGACGCTGCGCTAGAAAACAAGGCTCCTCCTCTTTGGTTCTCGCTCCATCCTGCTGAAGATAAGTAAGGGAATTTAATATATATATATATATATATATATATTGTTTAAGAGAAAATGTTAATGTGGTTTAGAGAATTTTAATTAGTGTTCTCCTCACAAAACATGTGTGCTCAATTAATATTTGGCAGGAATGCAAATGGATTTCCTAAACTGGTTAAGCCGAGCTTACGCATAAAGTAAGTTTCTTTGAACATGTGACAAGTCCAGATATATACTCATCAGTGTACAGAAGAAAATTTGCCTAATTAGTAAATTCGTTGTGATTTATTAGAGATTAAGTGTATGTAGATGGTTTTTGTGTTCCGTTTTGCTTCCTGCTCTCCAGTTTAGTTTGTATGATTAAATTTTTGTAATTAATATTTTTAATCTTTAGGATTTTTCTCCTGAACATAGAGATACTAACTTATGAATTGAATTGGAGGACAAGATCATAACCAAGTAAAGCGGCCCTCATTTTTCGAAGTTACATATATTGTCTGTGTTAATTTTTTATTAGATGACCATTAAGAAATGAGTTTTGATTCATTTGCAGGGATTATAGCACAACTGTATCCACATTCCAGAAGTACCTTCAACAGAAGCTGAATCTGGAGGATGAATCTGAGGTAATATTATTCATTTGACAAATAGTAAATATTAGTGATAGTCGTAGTACTGGTTATTTCTAGCCTCAAGCAGAAGCTTCTGCTAGTGAAACTTTTTGGCAAGAACTCCTAGGAAAAAATAAAAGATTGTGATAGTGAAATGAATTATGAAAAGGGGAGTTAGATTTCGAGGGATTGTTGGTTAGTTGACTAATACTATTGGTGTTGTGCGTAGGTCGAAATTTCATGTTGCGGGAAAAAACTGAATCCAACTATGAACCTTGATGACATCAAAAAACTTTGGCTTGAATGTACTTTGCCCAAAGGTTCCAAGAAAGTGAGAGCGAAATGGACGGTTGAGCAGCTCTCCATTGAGCTGGCCTACAGTAGGCGCATGGTTTAAAAGCCCGAAGCAAGGAGAAAAGTCGGTTGATGCTCGCTCTCTCTATCCATATGAACACCTTGAGAGGTCTCCTTTATCCATATATTTTCTAATTCCGAGATGAACTTTAAAACTTTCCATTATGTTTTCTGTTGGTGTCCTAAAACTGCAAAACTAGACGCTGCTGTTGGTATGATCGTATCCAGTTACTTTTCAAATGTACTGTCAATCTCTAAGACAGTACTGTGACAATCTATTGGTATTTTTTTAGTACTTGGTGATTTAATTTCTGGTATAATTCTTTTAATTTTCGACAATAGATATAATATCAAAGAAATTCAAAGCCTCACTAGTCGCTATCAGGATTAGGAAAAAAGAAGCTTAAAGAGAAATTATGAAGCTACCTCCTGCAAATGCTTGAATCTTTGTTATTTGGTCTGAAACTGCTGCTTTTTTGGACTTCCTGGGAAAATGAATTTCACTTAGAGAGAGATCTAACCAACTTTAGTTAATTCTGGAGAACAATTTTCAAATTAATTTTGCAGTTTCTGTTTCTAGAGGAAAAAATATATATTGTATAATGATGCGGACAACGAAGCGTTGAAATTTCTGGAACATTTGGACCGTGTGCGCGGAAAGGGGCATAACTTTTGACTCCTGATGAATTACGGGGCCTATAATATATTAAATCGAAGCTCTCTTCGAGTACTTCAAAAATCACCGGGCAAGCCCCGTGACGCGTTCGTTTTTGGGGCAAAAAAACATCGTTTAGTTCATGTTATGTGGCTCGGAAGTTTTAGAGTCAAAATGTCTTTTTGTTTATCTTTGTCTTTTGGGTTTTGGGTCCTTCAAATACACTGTTGGACGTGGTTTTTAGTCAGTTCTGATTGTTAAACATTAAGCCTTTAATCCAGTTCATAGTATTCTCTGAATTTCTGTGTATTGTTGCCCAAAACGCAGTAGGTTGTGAACCTCAACGCAAGTTTGGAAGATTAACGTCGGTAGTCGTGCGCGACATCAACAACGTTGATTCATTCGTTGCTATCTCTTAAAAGCTTTCGCTACGTCATATATGCTGTAATTACCTTCAATAGCTTTCTGTGCAGCTCAATTCGGCTCCCTCCTTCGAGGCCAAACATTCCTGATGATCTGCATGACTCGTGAATAACTGAAGCTATATCAAGTATTGTAGTATCTATCAGAAATTGGACACTTTTTTTTGGAACGGCCAAAAAAGGAAAAATGAACTCTTTTTAAAAAACGGAGGGAGTACTTAATAACTTGAGCATTTGAAGATTCCACTTTAGATGCTTGATTTCCTTGGCCTCAACTTCGACAATGCCCATGACAGATTCATACTATAGATTGAAAATGTAAGACAGAATAGACATCTGTTACCTCAGTCCCCGACGACAAGATCCTTTTGTCCGATGGCCACCGAGTCTTTTGTGTTTCTGTCAAATAGGTAGGTTTTTCATTTCTATTTTTAGTTTATATTGCTACCATAACAAGAAATCATTTAGGCCAAAAGAGTCAAATAATATTAGCTAGGATTTTTGGCTTTGTTTGTTTCAATGAAAAACACTTTTGGAAAGTGATTTCCTCAAATCAACTTTGGAAAAACGAAACACTCCATTCTTCCTTAAGCGGATGAAATTTTTTCCAAGAACACTCTCTAAAGTTTCACATTTGAAAATGTAAATATACTAGATTTTGTGCCTGTGCCTATGGCACGGTGACAATAGGTATCAAATTATTGTATACTCAAGGTTAACATATACTCAAAATTTTATAGATGTTTATATATTGAGTATTTGTAATTAATACTAACATCTTACAAGAATTATTCTTATGTGATGCATAAAAAAGGGATTAAAGGGGTCAGAATTTAATCAGTTTCTCCATTTTCGTGCTAATATATACATTTATAGATGGTTATTTACTATGATATATTCCCTCTGTTTCATCCAAAGAGCCTATGTTTGAAAAGTCTAATAATTAAGGGATATATAAATGTGATTGAAATTATCATAATTACAAAAATGTTTGAACAATTAATATCAAGATGTTCATAGGATTACATATGGAGGGTAAAGTTGAAAAGATTTTGGAGATTATAAGTATAATTTTTAAAAGTAGACTTTTTAAGTAAAACATCCTAAAATAGAATATTGAACTCTTTGTCTGTAACGGAGGGAGTATTATAAATATAGGGCACCATTACTTGCTAATCTTTGAAATTTTCTAAATACTATAAATACATGTATCAAACACCTATAAATGAATTAAAATTGTTTCCCTTTTTTACATTTGTCCATATTTTAATTATTTACCACAAATAGCTCCAAGTAAGAATAATGATTATCCTTTAAATAAAATTTCCATTTTTGTGGAAATTGGAATAAACAGAATTACATATTATATAGAAACAAGTAAATTTGACTCTTCCTCTGACTCTCGATTTTGAATCTTCTATCCGTCTTAGTTACACTTTCTGTCCCAGTGAATCCTAAACTTTCATTGAGTGGGACTCACTCCCACTCCCCCCTCCGCCGATCCCAAAGCCCCTTCTCCTAAAAAAAAAAAAAAAATGAAAGAAAGAAAGAAAGTTACAAATTTAGAAAGAAAATAATTAATTGAGATTCTCCCTATCAATTCCCCCAATTCATCATTGTGTGAAGGCATGTGTCGACCATGCTGATAGATAGAGATACAAAGATTCAGAACAATGATTTGGATATGAATAGAAAACGAACACAAGAAAATTATGCAGCAATTTCCTACAACTGCTTCGACTTGGTGATGTAGGCTGTCATGTCTTCTTCTTTCGACTTCCCTGAAAAAGAAATTAACTGGAGAGAAAGTGGGTAAGTGTTATAGATTTGACGGCTTACGGCGTCTTAAAGAAGCCTATTGCGCATGTTCTTTAAAAGTTCCTAGTTTAAGAGAGAAAAGGTATCTTATATATGGGAGCGAAACCTCTCAATTTGAGCTTCCTCTCAATTTCTTCAACTTAAGCATCTGAATGTGTTTAATGTGTCAACACATTAATGAATTTCATCTAATGGTCCATGTTTTTATTTTTTATTTTTTACATTATCAACAGGTTTTAAAATCAAGCTTTGACCCCTGCTAATTTTGCACTAAATGAGCAGAGTTGGAGGCTTGCTGGTTTCATGGTTGTTAGACAATTCTTTCGATAAATCTGGAGCGCCGGATGAGTCAAATTGAGAATATTAAGAGGATTCTCAAATTGAGAAGTCCAGGATTACTTATGTATAGACCTAGCTTCAAGAGCTTTCCATGCATCCCATTTTGATCTTTCCTCTAGGCTGCACATTCCAGGTCGATCTGCGTAGTTTAAGTATAATTTGATATCATAATATCAAAAATCCATTTGAGAACAGTTTAAAGAAAGAAACTACTACTCTATATTTAAAATTGATGATGCCAAAATTTGCACGGTGGTCCTAATGGGGAAATGCTCCGATGAAAATAGTTGGTAACTGGCCTAAGAACAAGAAAAAAGGTCACTACGCAGGGGATCCCTGCAAAGCCCCTCCGGTATGGGAATTAGCAGTGTACTTCAAAGAATAAATAATGCTAAACGGAGGGTGTAAAAGAGGGTATAATTGTACGTACCTTGTACTGTATCAAATCCCGTAATTTACGGGTCAAGCCAACGTATCTGTTGAGGACTAATGTAGAGGACCCAGTACAATAGAAATCTACCGAATCGGAGATAGTTTCATAATATACAATATATCAGAGATAGTTTAGTAATACACAAACATATCGAAGATTTGTTAGATATAATAAAGTGACATAGCACGATTGGACTAAGTTTGGTGGTAAAGGCGGCACGCACATGCGGCTTGCCTTTTGTGCGGTGTGCTTGGCCTGCGAGTTGGCAGCCCACCCTTGGGGCACGGGTCACAATCCACTGATCGCGAGTTGTCTATAATATTGTCATTTTTATCCTCAGTGTATGATGACACCAAAAAAAATCAGGCGCACCAGGGGTGCCGAACCGTCGCGGATGTAGGATATCTGGCACGTGTTTATCTGCAAAAAAGACACCGTGAGAAGCGCGGGGAGGGTCCCCGCCAAAGCTCTCCAGCGTGATAATCAGTACCGGCCACTAGAGAATATCAATTAGAATACGTATTTTCTGTATAAAATGTGGCCTACCTTGGCTTGGTATAGAAGAGGGTATATATATACTTGTACGGGCGAGGCCTCTATTCATTTCGGGCCCATTTGCTGGGGTGAGGCCCATACAATCTAGCCGGTCCAAAATATGCTCATCAGAAGCCCCTCACTCCTTATTCCTCGAGATTCATCTCGAGGGTGAGGAGTACTATTCGCTCGTGTTCGCCTCAGACCTGTCGAGATGCATCCACTCGACCTGGGAGCGTAACAATATATAGGCCTTAAAATTAACTAAGTCATTAGCTCGACCTACGAGCAGTCAAATGACCTCAAACGTTAATTAAGGAATCAACTCGACCAGGGAGCATAACAATATATAGGCCTTAAAATTAATTAAGTCATGAGCTCGACCTGCGAGCAGTCAAATGACCTAAAACATTAATTAAGGAATCAACTCGACCTGGGAGGGACCTCGACCGCGAGTACCACTCGAGCGGGGAGGACAAAGTCTACTCATCCGCGAGTAATACTCGAGCGGGGAGGATATAATTTACTCAGCCATGAGCTATGCTCGAGCGGGAAGGATAAGCGTAGGAAGGCGCAGGGTACAACTCAACCGCGAGTAGCGCTCGAGCGGGAGGACCAAATCTACTCGACCGCGAGCGCTCGAGCGGGGAGGATGTAATCTACTCGGCTGCGAGTAACACTCGAGCGGGGAGGATAAATGCAGGAAGGCGCGGGGTACAACTTAACCGCGAGTAGCACTCGAGTGGGAGGACCAAATCTACTCGGTCGCGAGTAACACTCGAGTGGGGAGGATGTAATCTACTCAGCCGCGAGTAACACTTGAGCGGGGAGGATGTAATTTACTCTACCGCGAGTAACACTCGAGCGGGGAGGATATAATCTACTCGGCCGCGAGTAACACTTGAGCGGGGAGGATAAAATCTACTCGGCCGCGAGTAACACTCGAGCGGGGAGGATATAATCTACTCGGCCGCGAGTAACACTCGAGCGGGGAGGATAAGCGCAGGAAGGCGCGGGGTACAACTCAACCGCGAGTAGCGCTCGAGCAGGAGGACCAAATCTACTCAGCCGCGAACTACGCTCGAGCGGGGAGGATAAGCGCAGGAAGGCACGGGGTACTACTTAACCGTGAGTAGCGCTCGAGCAGGAGGACCAAATCTACTCAGCCGCGAGCTACGCTCGAGCGGTGAGGATAAGCGCAGGAAGGCGCGGGGTACTACTCAACCGCGAGTAGCGCTCGAGTCATAATTGCTCTGCAATACACAGGTCACGTTGTCATTGTCAATAGTGGGGGGACCAAACTGAAATAGTTTGGCATTGAAGGGACCGAGCTGTAACTGTGCAGCAGTTAAGGACGAAGCTGTAATTATCCCGAATTGAAGGATCTGAACAGTAACTCCCCAGCATTAAAGGATCGAATTGTAACTGCTCAATATTGATTGGGCCAGTTTATAACTGACCAGCAATAAAGGGGATTAATTGTAACAGCCGATAACGAAGCAAGACGTGGTTGTAACTGCGGCACGATGGAGGCGAGACGTGGGGCGTGCGACTGGCCCTCTCTCTCGCCATTAGCGTTTGAGATTTTCTCTTTCCAAGCTTTCTTTCTTACACAGTTGATGCACCAAGCAGAGCTCGTAAGTCCATCGGCGGCAAGCCCTCGAGGAATCGCCACCAAGATTCGCCGGCGACCGCCGGCATGAGGAAAACTGTTGAATTTTGTGCCAGGATTTCTAACAAACTCTCCAAAGAAACCTCTCCAAAGAAACTTCAGTACTAGCAACAGATTGGTCGGAGCCAGAGTTACAATAAATCATACATGTTGAATGGGATTGAAACCACATGTCAATGCATTCTGCGTGAACCCATGATTGCATTTCGGTGAAATTCTTGTTTTCTCCCCTTCCGCGAGCTCATACCAACAAACGGCGCATTCCAATCCATCTTTGAAATCTTTGGGGTCGAACTGATGCCCTCCAGCTTGCTTAGTTAGCCTTCTTCCCGTTCCTATACAATTGCTCTACTGGGATTTGTGAACTTTGTGTCTATGAGTCGTTTGGGAGATTTATGGTGTGTGTATTGTCGCTGAATTGAACACTGGTGCCCACCAGTTGCTCGTAAAAATTCCCAAGCGAGGTAACTATGGTCCTAAATCATCCCTAATTTATGCAACTCTTTATTCCTAAATTACCAACAATATATATATATATATATATATATATATATAGGATTTGAGGCAACATTGATTGGTGAATTTTAACAAAATCTACAGTAATGGAGCATTCTCATTGGCTAAGGACTACCCTGTGTCCCACAATTTCACAACAATGGAGTTTTCTCATTGGCTAAGTACTACCATGTGTCCCACATTCTGTTGCACCCAAAATTTCTGAGTAGTTGGAAAACAAAAAAATTAATAATACTCTCTCCGTTAAAGGTAAAGAGTCTACTTTTAATTTTTTTTTGTCAATTTAGTTAAAGTTTGACTGATAATTTATATAGATTTATTTGTTTTTCCAAAGTTATGAGAGTTGTACTCTATAGTATTGTTAATGTACTTTTTAATTAATGAACTTTTATTTCCTAAAACATAAATAAAATATGTAAAATTTTGGTTTAATTTAGCCACATGTTGACTTTTAAAAAAGAAAAATGGATTCTTTACCAAGAATGGAGGGGGTATATATTAATAATAAAATTAGAAATGACCCTTTTTAAGGTTGTCTTATTCTTTTTCTATTTGTAATAATCAATAAAGCTTTTATTCAGCTAAAATTTCACATTATTTAGTAAACGGTTCTACATTATTCTGATTTAAAGAGGAAGACAGTACCAACCAGCTGTAATTTTGTTGTATATCTCATAAGTTTTGCATTTGATTTTATTTCTTGAAAATAAAAACATTAGAAGACTTCTCCAAAAAAAGGCTCTCTCTCTAAGAGGCCATTTCCGGCAGCACCTAAGTGGTAGTTTTTTTCAGTGTTCTAAAAATCGCTAGGCGGGTGCTAGGTGTCAGAGCAGGGCCTAGCGCCTAGGGGCCTAGAAATTGAGGCATAATTACACCATAGGTCCATACTAAACATGTTGCAACAACAGTAAATAACTAAATATGACCAAATAAACTAAAAGTAATGATCACATTACAAGATTAAAAGTTAAAACTTAAAAGTTAAAAATTAAAATCAAATTTAATATCTTTTCGAAGTGAAGGGGAAAAGAGAAATACTTTAATAACTTAAGGGGGGAGAAATACTTTAATAAGTTGAGGGGGAACACTTAATAACTTAAATAATCAGGTTTTCAATTTGAAAATTAAAAACCCTAAAGGCTAAAACTTAAAACGTAAAATTGAAAACCCTCTCTCTCTCTCTCTCTCTCTCTCACTCTCTCTCTCACAATCATAGATGACGGCAGCGGGCAGCCAGATCTCGAGGCTTCTCTCTTTCAGACAAAACAAATCTCTCTCTCACTCTTGCTCTCTCTTTCTCTCTTACTCTCGCTCTCTCTCTCTCTCTCTCTCACACACACGGACGCACAGCTCACCGGCGGCGTTTCATCTCCCACCGTCTCATGCCTCAAGTAAGCTCACAGTCTCTATCTCGCTCTCCAATCTCTCTCTGTAATCACTTTCTCTCCATAAAAGCCTAAAATCATGACATTAAGGCTGGGCATTAGGCGGCGTCGACGGCGACTAGTCGGTGCCTAGACTGAGACAGCGGCGATTTCTCACCATAGCGATTTTTTGTCCGATTTGACCCTAGTCACGACGTTTGGGGAATGCCTAGCGCCTAGGTGGGCGCTTAGGCCGAGTTTTCGAACATTGGTTTTTTTGGTGTGTTTCTTTTCTTCTCGGTTCTTCCATCCAAGTCCTGTAGTCTCTTTCTTAGATTGACCCAAAGACTCAATTTTGAAACCTAGGAGCACCACGTGTCCACCCCAGAAGTCCATACATGATGTTGGCGTTTAGAAGCAGTGGATGACCACTTATAAGACATATACAAGCCCCACATCTAACCGACATGGGTTGGGGTATAACAATTGGGTATGCTTTTACTTCTACTAGTTTAAATTAGTTTCTAAAAAATTTATTAATTATTAAAGTGTTTACTGTAATTTATCTTTTGATAGGGGAAATTAGTGTGAAAATGACCAAGAACTAGAGTACTTTTTAATGGTTTATAAATGACATACACACATTTCATAAGTTATTTTTAGGGCAAAATTTGAGCCGGTACCTTTTAGACAATTTTTAACCGCTAAAGTTTACTATAATTGTTTCAAATTGAAAAATGATACTTTTGTTGCAAAATGTCATCTATGCCCTTAAAAATACGAAACAACACGCTATGCATCACAATTCACAAATTTTGTGCATCGCAATGTATCAATTTGTGCATCGCAAAGCGAGAAAGAAGATGGGTAAGCAAAAAGCAAGACAAATGAAAAAGTTCACTTAGGTAGGGCCCCATCATATTTTCCTTCCCTTCAAAGCACAACGACTTCCAACTAAACAGCTGAGGAAGGATGCCAACAAAAAAAAAAAAAAAAAAAAACTGGGCTTCAGATGCCTTCTTCTTCCTCTTCACCATGTAATCGGTATATACATACACCCACAATTATATATATATATATATATATATATATATATATATATAATATGCGGAATTGAGTTTCTTTGAAAGTAAAGAGGGAGGTTGCAGTGTTGGGAATGAGAGTAATGGAAATTATGGGGGAAAGAAGAGTACAAATTATTGCATCACGATGCACAAAAAAGCTTAAAACATTATATATTATTACGGAGGCAGTTTTAGAATAAATAATCAATTTATTACTTAAAATGAACTTAAGCGATTAAAACCAATTACAGTGAAAATTTTAAAAAGTGGGTTGGCCCGCAATTATTCTTTTTTTAAATTATTATCTAAGGTATCCTCAAGTTGGTATAGTGTTAGTAGGCTGCCCAAAATTAATCTTTAAGATTTCAGTAATGCCAGAGGTCAACTAGTAAAAAGAAGAGTGAATTACGGGCCGGTCTTTTTTTCAATATTTATAATTGTTTCAATCCATTCATTTTTTAAAAAAATTGAAAAAATATATTTTTTACGCAAAAAGACGATTATGCCATTAATGAAAGAAAAACACATGCGCGTCAGTAACCCAAGGCATCGCGATGCCCAATTTATATATTTATTTTTGTGCATCGCGATGTACCACTTTTGTAAATTGGGGCATCGCGATGCAACAACTCGCAATGCGCCTTAGGGAACCAATCGGTGCGCGCCTTAGTTCCCGCTACGCGCCTTAGCGAGCAGGGGGGCCAACTGAAAAAATTGAATTGTCGTTGCTTGCTAGGGCGAGCTTTCCGTTGCTCGCTAAGGCGAGCTGTTGCTTAAGCCATCAATTTCAGTTTATTCACAACGGGGACAAAAAGCAATGCTCCACTTTGTGCATCGCGATGCTCTACTTTATGCTTCGTTTGAATTTCGGGGGCGTTGCCCCCGAACTCTCACGAGGGACGCTGTCCCCTCGACCCCTGCAACTTGACCGGGCAGATCGATCCCCGTTGTGTTGCCCAGCATACTGCGATTGACAAACAATTATGATTTAACACAATAACAAATATATATATATATATATATATATATATATATTAGATTTAAATTACCATCACACCATCATGGAAGATTGCAATCTTTATTAAGAATTTGATAATCTCCCCCCCCCCAACCCAAATGCAATTCCTTTTAATCTTGATTTTGATTCTTTAAATGATTTGACTATTGGATTGGATCATTCATTTCTCGCTATTTGGGCATTGTGATGAGACATCCCTATATCGCGATGCTCAATTCGGTGCGCATCCCTATATTGCGATGCCCAATTCAGTGCCCAATTCGAAAATAGTATTTTCTGGTAGAAAAATTGTGCACAAATGTAGTACTAAGTTAGGATAACAGGAATTGGTTTTAAACAAAATCGAAGCTTAAAACATATATTAAAGTGGCCAAAACAACCCAAGAACAAGAAAAGCGGGATGAACTCAGAAAATTCGAATTCGATCAAATTGTGATCAAGTGTTCTATGCATGGAAATTCGAATATATATATTTTTTCGTTTCCACGTTTGTTTTGTGAATTTATATTTCTCCAATTTAAATGCTATGAAGCTTTCAAGCGGGGGAGCTGGGCTGTGATGGTCAATCTTCATCATCAAAGAGACGGGGGTATTTTAAGAAGAAAATTCTCAAAGTGCCTTTTTTCAATTTAAAAAAAAAAGTAAATTGAAGAGAATAAATTTTTTCAAAGTGTACCGATCAGTAATTTTTTGTAAAAGAAGTGCGAAATAGTGGCCGGTTGGTATATTGTTAGAGCATCCACGGTGGCTCCTAAATCACACTCTAAACACCTCGTTTTGTTCCAGTTTTACTTTTTCAACACTCTAAAAAAATTTACTCCAACAAACACCCTCTATACGACCTCTAAAAATTTAATCTCTCTCATTTCAACTAACAAACCTAAACTACCATTATATTTTTCTCTTTTATTTATATTTTTCCACCACAAATAAAATAAAATATTTTAAATTTTAAATTTTATATACTATGAAAAATATATTGTACTCTCTCCGTCCCTAAATTATTGTCTTGTTTGATTCGGCACATGGATTAAAAAAAAATAATTGACTTGATTATTAATATTGATATAATGTGTAGTTTCTTTTAATGCCCATGTGTATATGGTTCATAATTAAAGTAGAGAAAAAAATAAGGGTAAAATAGTAAAAATGATCTCCTAAACTATGAAAATTTCAAATAAGACAATTATTTAAGGACGGATAAAAAAAATAAGACAATTATTTTGGAACAGATAAAAAAATAAGACAATAATTTAATGACAGAGAGAGTATATTTTAATAATTTCTATTTCAAAATATTAAACAAAAGTATATTGTGCTCAAATAAAATGAGGAAAATGTAGAGGATTTGAGTCACTATTCATGTTAAAACTCACTCTATATTTAGAGGGTGATTTAATTGGTTTTAGAGATAGAGGGTGGAGTAGAGGAACCACTGTAGGATCAAGGGTGGGTAAAAATCTCTAAAAATCTCTAAAACTGATTTTAGAGTGTGGTATCCAGGCTTCCATTGTGGACGCCCTTAGTAGGGTGTGGAAACTGGAAAGAGCATATTTGGGTTGGGCTTTATAACTGTTTATTGAAGAATCGGTCCATTTTCTTGCAAGTAAACATACTCCAATACTCTCCTGAACTGAACCCTAAAGCATAACTCTCCTCAACACGGCCGTTAAATCATTTTACCTCTTTACCCTCTCTTCCCTATAAATCCCCCACCAAAACCTTAAATCCCTACTAGGGTTTCGGACACACTCATTCAATCAGCACTCTATTCAATCTTCTGCAACTCCCGCCGCCGGCGATCCTTGACTTCAGTCAGACCAATGACTACTCAAATGAGCAAAAACCGACAGGTTTGTCACTTTGTTGGAATTCATTGATATTTAGGTTTGTCAATTTGTTAGAATTCATTGATATTTAGGTTTTTCAGTTTGTTGGAATTGATTGATATTTTATCAAACATTTAGGATTATGCGTGTAATGTGTTTGATTAATGACTGTGTGTTTGTGTTTTGTGTTTTTGTGTTTGCGATGGTTGGTTCTAGTTTGTGGCTGATGGAGTTTACTTTGCGGTACTGAACTAGGTGTTGACTCGAGAGCTCGCTGAGGACGGATAATCTGGAGTCGAGGTTAGGTTGACTACAGTTCGAACTGATTGATATTTTGATTGCATTGTATACGTTTGATTGAATATATTTATATTTGTTTAGTTGTTGGAATGCTGCACTTGGTAAGAATGCTAACAAGTGCTCACTGTGGGTTGTTGAATTTCTATAGATAGAAATGCTAGCATTTGGGTGATCAAACAATTCATTGGTTTGGGTTTGATGTTCGAAAGACTTCTGTTTTATACTCTTAACTAAAGGCCTTGGGCACTTGTTAGTATATATATGTCTGTGCATGAAAGTTAAGCTAAGTTGTGCGCCTACATTAGCTCATTTTTCTTGAAAAAGTTACTTCTCAGCATATTGGGGATCTCATAATTGTCTTTCTTTCAATCTATATACGTGTTTGGATTTGGTTTTGTTGCTCATTAGCATAAAGTGTTTTCTGTCATTTATTTTTGCTTTGCAGGCTTGGATTTTAATTCATGTTTCTTTTGGAAAAAGTTAGGGGTTTCTCTGTGATGATTAAAAAGATGACGAGTCTGATTGAAATCCATTCACTTAAACCCTGATGACTAATCGAGGCATTTGTCTGAGAGAAACCCCATCCTTTTTCGATATTCATTTGGGAAACATTTGATTTTCTGTTTAACAATGCAGGAAATTGACTTTGATACTTCTAGTTGGGAGATTTGAATTTGTTTAAACCATTCAATGCTTGTTATGTTTTTCATTTTGATGGACACTTAAGAGGCCCAGTTGCTTCCCACTCAAGATCCCCAATCTTTTTAAGGGTATATTTGTCAAGAACAAATAAGAAGTGTCTAACCGGTAAAAGTACGTGGGCATGTATGTATGTTTATTTGTATTATGGTCCTCACACGTTGTGCACTTCTTAAATTGTTAAATGTTATGCAATGGGAACATGCAACAAGAATACATTTGTTCTGATTTGCATTTAGAAACATTTCTTCTTTATAGACTCTTAAACAAGTGGCAGAGGTAGTTGTTAGTGTTTTTCTATATTTATTCATTTATGCGTATGTGTGATTAGCTTGTAGCTATTATGCCTAATCATTGTCAACTTTTTCCCATAGTTTTGGCTAGTATGATTTATTCATGGGAAATGTCATAATATTACCCATAAGTAATCTTACAATCTTTTTTATCAAGTCTTAACAAGAAGTATTGATGCCCACTATTTTTTATCTTTCTCAATTCTGCTTCATTCTATAGAACAATTGTGAAGAGAGTAACTATAAATGAAATACTTCCTCCGTTAAAAGAGTCCTGTTTTCCTTTTTGGTTCATTTCAAATAAAGTGTCCAGTTTCTAAACTATCCTTTTTAGGAAAACTCTTTTATCATTTTACCCTTGTTTTGATTTTCACTATAAATTTATGAGCTCCATTTTTTTTATATTTGTTTTTTAATCGAGTTGTCATAATAAATTATGTTCAACGACCATTGGTTTATTTAAAGAAGCATTCTAAAATTAATTGTAATATTATTTTATTTATTTGATTCTATATTATTAATTTTACTTTTTCTAAATCTTTACTCCCTCCGTCCCGGATAAATGTTCCTATTTTTTATTTTGGAATGTCCCAACTAATGTTCCTAAAGACTTTTGATCTAACTATTCTTTACCATTCTTTCTAATATACCCTTAAAGCTTTATTTAATATTACACATCCCAAACAAACTCAATTATTTAAAGTAGTTGAACTCAATTAATGTTCATGGGTATTATGGTCAGAACACATTTTACGGCACATCGTTAATTATGTTTCTTAATTCCTGTGTTTTATCCACTAGGAACATTTATCTGGGACGGAGGGAGTATGTTTTAATTATTTGTTTAATTTTTATACATCGAACTCATATTCTTTACATTACAATTATTTGTTTATTTTGTTAGCCTTAAACTTTTTAATTGTTTTATTTATATTGATGAAATTCGTGTCGCATGGGTGAAAATAATTAAACAATTATCATAAAAATTTACACAAACACGCTTAAATTACCTCTTAGTCGTGAAAAATGCACTCCAAACTGAAACTAGTTGAAGTATCTCCATATGATGGTACACTACCGTCGTTTTAATACCCATTGCAGTTCTGATAAATTATGTCCCGAACTAAGCTAAAGAGAGGAGGCATTTTGGAGCAGTTTCTTGTTGTTGATTTTGTTCAAGTGATTTTCATGATAACAGATTTACCCTATTTATGCTGTTTGCATTGAATTTAGAAGAGTTCTTCAATTGGCCAAAAAAAATTTCAGCTGCCCAAGCATCCATATTCACTCGTAACAATTTACTATGCAACAAAAAATTGTATTTCATTCAAGTGTAATGCATGTTAAATATGATTAGTTTTTTCTCGACATTGCATGGATTTGATTTAATCAAATTATATTAACTGCCATATTTAGCACGTTTTTTTAAAATAAAAAATAAATTAGTTGAATTTAATCAACTGCCATTCTTGGAAACATTTTTGGTGGGTCCTCCCTATTAATAGGGACTTTGTTGTTTTAATATATATATATATATATATATATATATATATATGTATAAAACAATATTTGCCCTGATGTTAGTTCTTTTTCATAGGAAAGGGACTGTTTGGCAACCATTAGAATTTATACTAGTTGAGAATGGCTTGTTCCTTTCAGTTTGGTTTTGCTTTGAAAAGATTATTTTATGGACTGCCAGAGCTCTGAACACTACTAGGAAGGAGATAGTAACGTAGTTTTTATAGTGGTCTCTATGCAACCCCTGAAGAAATGGAAGATGATGCCTATGTCATGGGCTCGATCTATTTTAAAAAGCTTACATGCTGTTGCTTGAGTGTTTATGTCATCTACAAAGCAAATTGGTATTTCAGTACCAACCTTGTGTCGGAAGGTGACCAAATTGATCATGTTTCTCCATGCCATAATCCTTGTGAAGTGAACTTGTATTCTTGCAGTAACCTTAGCAGGGGGTATGATTGAGGATCTACACATAAATCACAGCTTTTCAATTTTGACTAGTAAATGTGTGTCATGAGCTTTTTTTTTTTGTTTTGTCTTTTATATTGGGATTTGAGTTGTGGGGAGTTATTATTTCAGATGCATTCATCTGTTTTTGTTTCATTCTCTTCTTGTCCGAACATTGAACATGTCATCTATAAAGCAAATGGGTTTATCTCTGTGCCAAGTTTGTGTCGGAAGATGACTACATCAACCAAGCTTCTCCAAGCGATCCTGCAGATGAACAGTAAACTACTTCCATTTGTGAGCTTTGGGCTTTGAACATCTCAAATATCCATGAACCAGTTTATGCTTTTTAATCTTCCTATTTTGATATTAATTAGTGTATCTTAGTCTGTGTTAGGCGATAAATTAAACTGGCTTATGATTGTCATCTGCCGTTGCCCATTTTGCCTCGTATAAAATAGAAGAATACAAGGCAGACTTCTTGACTTTTCTTATTTATCCTACTTGCCTTTGGTCAATCGTCTGGTGATGCCATCAACAGAGTAGGGAAACTAAATATTGTTTCTGCTGTGTTGATATTTGTTCTTGATGGATTTTCGTCTTGTATCTGTTAAAGATGCATATTAACAATACTTGTCTCTTTTAGGGCCTTGCTATGGTGTGGTGAGCTTTGTTATGGAAAGTAAAAAGTGGGGCAATGGGATGTGACGTAAAGCTCTTAGAACCCATTTGTCCTTCACAATTTGTTTAAATTGCTGCGCCATATGAATTTTGAACATGAGTGTGGTAAACATAGGTCATTTTCAGCGGAAAGCTGAGCGTGCAGCGTGCTAAATCCATGAAGTTTAAGGATGGTTATATGATTTCTTCAGGTCAGCCAGTCAAAGAGTACATTGACTCGGCTGTTTCTGAGACAGGTTTGCTACACTTTACCTTCTCTGTAGGTAGTTCCACTGCTGCTGCTTGTTGCAAACTTGAATTGCCCTGTGAATTCTTGTTACTGCCATTCCAATGATGTTAGTCATGTGACAAGGTTAAGTTTATGGGTATGTCACAGGGGGTGCTTGTTATCAAGGTTAAGGTCATGCTTGACTGTTATCCCAAGGGAAAACAAGGTCCCGCAACTCCTCTTCCTGATCTTATCACAATGCTTAATCCTAAAGATGAAGATGAATATTTTAGGTCGGCACCAGCGGTCCCACCCACCGATATTGTTCCTTGACCTGTTCCAGTTGCAATGATGTAGGGAGTTCAAAGGTGACATGTTTTTCTTTGATTGCTCCAAGAGTTCTTGGCTATCTTGAAGACACTTTTGGTACAAAAAAACCCCTAGCGCCCAGCATATACCTTCTCCTATTAACATTTTCTTAAACAGTTAGATTTTGGTCATAAAAGTACATACCCTTTGCTTCTTTTATGAAGTGCTGCAACCTTTACTTTTTTTTAGATTACAATTTTCAGTTGTTATTTTTTACGCACCATCTATATTATCAAAACTTAGTCAGTTTATAGCCTGTCATTCTCCTATACTTCTTATTGTTTGTGGTTCTATATTTTGAACTCAACAACAAAATTCTATACTATGCGCGGCATATGTTTGAACATGGGATTGATTATGAGCAAAATTCTGCTTCAAGTAAGTAGTGATAAGTGTCATCTGGGCATTTCTTTTGGATTGTTAGCCTTAACTTTCAGGTTGTTAGGGATTACCTGTTACTTTGTGAGACAATAGATTTGCCTTTCTTTGAGTGTAGGAAAACGATTCCACTTCTTGTATAAGAAGCCTCTCATGACCGTGTACCTAGAGAAGAATTTGTATTTAGATTTTCTGTTTTCTGCAATTTCCTAGGAAAGGCCCAGGCTTGGGCAAAAACGATGAATGCTCTCGTACTGTTTGTTTTTGCGAAGACAGCTATTCTTGCTACACTTTTTATGTGAGAACCTCGTTGCTTTCATCAATGGGGTTCGAAACACGGTTCTCAAGCTAGGTTACCTTAGAGTGATTGACTTTGTTTGTTGTGTTTTTTTCTTTTAATAAAAGAAAATCAGCTTTCTTTGTTTTGTTGTGTTCTTGGTGTTATCCTTCCGAAAAATGCTTATTGATTCTCAATGGAGTCGGTCCATCCTCAAACATAGAAAGAAAAAAATGTATTTATTGTCCCTAACATGAATCTCATGCATGGAAGAGGAACTTCTCCGTTTGAGATTTCTTTCCATTTGAAGAAACTTTATCAAATGGTCAACTGGAAAGGTTCCTCTCCCGTACGATCTTTAATCCAAACATTCGATAGTGGAAAACATTGCCAGATCGGCTAGCTAGTACGGTACGGTGTGACGTATATGTCTTTGTAGAAGGTGCCAATTATAAAATCAGTACATAGAAATCCCTTCTCACTACTTGGAATAATTGAATGAGATTATACTTAATAGTATGGGGAGAGCTGGCTTAATTGTAATCTGGAACACGAGCACTCATTTTTCGGTCTGCGTTTGGTCTCCATTTTTCTATAACTATTGTGGATTGTTGGAAAAAATACACCATCTGTTCTTTAACATACACGCTAAACGCAGTTCCTTAATGCGCTAAACGCAGTTCCCTAATGCGCTAAACGCAGTCCCCTAATGCGTTAAACGCAGCCCCCTTCCCTTTAAAATTACAAACTTTCCCTCGTTTGTTATATATAGAAAATATTTAACTTAAAACTCAGTCTCCTATGCACATGTCCTTTTGGACATGCACTGTTCAGCGCATGTCCTTTTAGACATGCACATGGTCCAAGCTCATGTCCAAAAGAACATGCGCATGGTGTATGCGCATGTCCCTCCTTTTTTGTTGCAAAAATATACATTATAATAGACGAGGGCAAGTTAGTAATTTTACAAGGAGGGGGCTGCGTTTAGCGTTAGGGGGCTGCGTTAGCGTCGGTCGTTCTTTAATAATTGTCTTGACCACTTGACACAAATTAGTAAAAACTAATACTCTATTTATGCATGGGAAAATTATAAAAATGACCAACGTATTATCATTTAGTAACTGATTTCACTCTGCGTTTTTAACATCCTAAAATTGACCAGTACTCACTATTAGGGTCTAATGTTGTTCCTTCCGTTAATTTTTTAATGGGATTGTAAACGTGGTTAACGAGCTAATTTAAGAGGGGTATTTTTGTCTTTTTCTTTCAAATCTCACAACCCCCACCCACATATACTCTCTTGCCGGAGGCTTCGTAGAAAATTATTCTCAAAAATTAAACCACATACCTTGAAAAATTTTCATAAACAACAAACCTAGTTTTTATGAAATTGACCAAATGCACTACACCAATGGTCCAAATCAATTCCAGGAAATGCTTTGAAACTTTTTCAGACTTCACTACTATTGTGATATATATATATATATATATATATATATATAGAGAGAGAGAGAGAGAGAGAGAGAGAGAGAGAGTGAGAGCGCAAGTGAGAGAGAGAAAGGCGAGATCGAGAGGCGACAAACTAACGATGTGGGTTTTTAGGGATGACGAGGCGGCGGGGGTTTGGACTTGGGAAGGAGTCGGAGAAGAAATACCGGTTTCTGGTGGGGAAGGTGGAGATGGTGCCAAGAACACGCGAGTCGTTCATGGAGGGCCAAGTGGTGTTGCAGATGCGAGTCAAGAGTTTGTCGTCGGAAGAGAGGGCGTGTAATTGGGGTGAAGCGCAGCTAGCGAAGGCGAGGGTTTGACCGTCGAGTCTGGTCAAAATGTGGGGTTGGATGATGTCTTGATGGCGGGATAAGATTGATGTGATTCCATCGACGGCGGCCGCGGCTGGTGATGGATAAGAACACATTTCTTTACTATTTATTTTGGATTTCAGTTTCTCTCTCATTTTCACGTTAATTGGATTGAAAAAGGAAATGACATTTGAATGAAAATTCTCCGACAAGAAAGATGCGCAGAAAGAGAGTGTATGTGGGTGGGAGTGGTGAGATTTGGAAGAAAATGACCAAAATACCCCTCATAAATTAACTCCGTTAACCACATTAGCAGTACCATTAAAAAATTGGATGGAAAGTTAACAGGAGGGACCACAGTGGACTCAAATAGTGAGTTCACTGGTCAATTTTAGAATATTGGGAGTACGGGGTGAAATCGGCTACTAAATGATAGTACGTTGGTCATTTTTATAATTTTTCCTTTATGTATTAGTATGTTATTCGAATATCAATTGACATACATATGGTCCGTCGGGTTATCGAATCAGATCAGATTGACAAAATAAGATTTTGAATTGGATTCAGATATACTTATATCCGATACATATCCAAGGCAATGCCCGAACAAATGGCAGAAACAAAGTTCGGCTGCAGAGTAGGACAATCAATTGGATGCATCTGTAGTGGGTTGTCCCAATAGCTACCTAATTCGCATGGAACACTATTGTGACTAGGGGTAGCAAATTGGGTATAATGGATAGCTATGGGTTAGTCTATTATTCATTGGTGATTAATAGTAAGTTTGACTGAATGTTAGATTTGGTCGATCAAATTAGGAAAACACAAGATTTATTACGACTATCCTAATACTCTCTTGGTAAAGAGTCCATTTTTTTTAAATATTTCATTTAAATAGTCCACTTTCATAAAATTATGTTTATAATCTTTATAACTTTTTCAACCTCACCTTCCAAATTGATATAAACATGTTAACTATACTTAAGCATTTTCATAACTATGATCAACTTTAATGATACTTATATATCACTTATGTAATACACCCAAAATTTCTATAATTTTATGACTGAGTTTTTAATAAAAAAAAAATTGTATTATACTTTTTGGGCCAAACTTTAATTTATTTCGGGCCTAGTTTGTTGGGTACTCAATTGGTTTGCTTTGTTTATTTTGAAATTGGGCTTGGCCCAATAATTGTTAACCTCTAATAATAATATTAATAATAATAATAATGATAATAATAATAATAATGGTGTAAAAAAAAAACTGAAATAGTGTGCAGTAACGGACAACGACGTGGGAGAAATGGTGGCTGTTGAGTGGAGGAGTTACGAGGGGTAGTAGTTCGCGAGAGTAACGGCTAACGGCTGGAAGATGAGAGGGGTTCCGGTGGTGTATATAAGGGGGGATATCCTCTTTGGGGTGAGCTGCTGTCGGAACCAGTGAGAGAGAGAGAGCTGCAGAGAGAGAGATCGGCGAGGCGATTTGCTGAAAATAGTGCCGGCGTGAACGAGGAAGAAGGGAGTTTGGATAACTCGATTTTGAAGGTAAGATTTAAGATTTCCTCAGTTTATTTGGAAAAACAAGTATGATTGTTAGGTAGGCTTTTTCATCGTTGTAATCGATTGAAATTGAGGTTTGGGTCTTTGTAAATCTGTGATGTGGGGTTCGTTTGATTGATTTCGGAAACATACGGGATTTAAAGGTGAGGGTGTAGGCTGGGCGTACGGAGTAGGAGGAGTGGAAAAAAAAGAAAAAAAAGAGTGATACTGGTGGTGTTCACCGGAGGAGCTGTGGAAGGAAATGAAGGGAAGAAGGAGGAGAAGAAAAGAGAAGAAAAGAAGGGAAAAGAAAAGAAAATAAAAGGGGGGTAGACTAGGTTGGGAGGGGGAGAAAGCTGTCAGTGTGTATGAGAGTGGGTGTGTGTGTGTGGTCTGTATGTGTGTTGAGTGCGTGTGTGTGTTTAAGTGTGTGTCAGTGTGTGTAGAGTTTTGTGTGTATAAAGTTGTGGAGATGAAATTATATTTTATAATTTGGACTATTCTGTATGGGTATGATTTGGAAAGATTTTGGTTAATTATTAATATCGTTAATTGTACATTAATAAATTAGTATTTCTTATGGTAAAACTTTACTTGTAATTTTAGTATTATGATATAGTATGAAAATTAGATAATTTTTAATAAGAAAAGAGTTTTGTTAAAATAATATTTAATTTTGAATTAGTCTATCTAATGATTATTAGTATAGTTGGGTAATTAGTATTTACGTTTTAATTATAGGTTCGGACAAGTGCGTGTGACGACCTTATTCGCGTACGTGTTAGTTTCGTTTTGCAATTAAGAGGTAAGAGATTATACATCTTTAGGTTCATTGAATTTATTTTCGTTCGTTAGGTTTCCGTGAACTTTATTTTTATAAAGCGTTATTCTACACGTGATGCCCGACCAAATGTCGGTACTTGCTTTGTTTCCGTCGAGCCTATTTTATTTGAATTCCACAAGTTACACTATTGTAATCTCCATTTGTCTCTTCGGTGTTTTGTGAAATACACTTTCCGTTGAATTTGCTAAACGATGTCAATAGCATTGTAAAATTCATTTATTTTGAAATTCTATCATGGTCAATAAGTCAACTACTTGTTACGGAAGTAACGTGACCCTTTGATTATTTGTAACTTTTGTACCACAAGGGATGTGGTTGGTTATCCGGATATACCGTTTTGAATAATTTACCCTTATGGGTCTTTTGTGCTCTTAGGAGCAAACCATTGTTTGGGTCGAAAGACCGCTTATGTGATCATGATGTCCGCGAGGTGGCCGTTGCTTCCAACCGGTATGGGACAGGTTGGCGCTTGGACCTCTCGCTCTATATTTGTATTTTTGTCCTTCGTTTGAAATGTCGTATTGATATCTATTATATTGCTTTGGACATTTGCTTTATTGATCAAAGATTATTTCTTGTTACGGATGATGGAGAATCATCCCTTTTGTTATTTGAGCAATAAATCGTTTGACTAATCATTTTCTCTTTGAGTCAACTCCTCCTTAACAACCGGAGGCGTTGTATATGAACTTGCTGAGCATTGTTCGCTCACCCTTTTTCCTACTCTTTTCTTTCAGGACATAAGTAGGTATAGAAATAACCCGTTTGGACAAGCAGACCTTGACGGGGACAGTAGTGGATTGGATTTTCCGTTTAAATTTTATATTTTGACTTTAAAGTTGTAATGACTTGGGATTTGTTAAGCTACGTTAACTTCGAGATTTGTAGTTTTTTTTATTTACGAGGTTTTGTGGTTGTTGAAGAAGTTTTTAAGATGTTTAATTTTAATGAATTTATTGGGAATAACATCTGTTAGTATTTATTGAAGGGTGACGTGGCCAAACTGTGGGACCTAGAACTTGGTTCCGAGTTTGGGGCGTTACAGAGTGGTATCAGAGCTAAGGTTAAAGGTCCTGAGGTTTATAGGACTTAGAGTTTGATATTAGTGTTAGGTATATAAATTTATAACTAGGTTGGGTTGACCTATTATCAAGGAACCGATATACTTTTAATTACTTGTAGGAATGGCAAGAACTAAGCTAACCGCTAGGAAGTTCGTGAGGCAACCCGAGCCCGGCACCGAGAGAGATTCGACGAGGTGCGCCGAAGGTTGGCGCGAGCTCGTAGGTCTAACCGAGGTTGCGGGAAGGGCATGATATACTTGTGCCGCATTTGTGAGCGCAGATTGAAACTGTCCGAGATGCTCGAGCGATCGTCATACAATTGTGGATAGGCTCTCCGAGGCGGTGTATGGTGCTCCCGACGAGGAGCCAGGGTCCTTCTTGAACCCAATCCCGATAGACTCGGATGAGGAAGGCGATGACCTTGAGGAGGATGACCCGTAGGAGGAAGATGATGAACCCGATGTCATCGTGTTAGAGTGATTTGGGCGAGTCCCACTTAATCTCTAGTTCGTTTTGGATTACACTCTTGTCCTCGTTTTGTTCTCTCGATTGAGAGATTTTCGAATAAATTTTTCATGTACGTACATTTGGGGTTTTAATGAAATAATTTGGGGACATGTTTTAGTCCATGGCTTATCTTTTATTGGAACACGTTTGATTATGATATGCTTCTAAATGCAAATAAGGCCCGTCTAAGGGTGTTAAATTAGTTTATGTTATGAAGTTGTGCGTGACTCAACTAGATGACAAGAATAGAGAGCCCTTAGTTAATGTGTGACATTTATTCCTTTTGTCTCAGAACTCAATGGCAAGGAATGGGGGTCGTGCCGGTACTCGTGGCCGAGGGCGCGGTCAGGGTGGTAGAGGAGGAAGAGGAAGCGTAGCAGTTGAAGATACTTCCACAGGAAGTGGGAGAAGTCAGAATGGACCCCAGTCTAATGTAAATGCTTATGCTAACGTTCCTCCCCAAGCGGATCCTACGATAGTGGCACTTTTGCAAATGTTGAATCGCAGTTGCGGCTTTAGGTCAAGCCGCTCAGTGGACACGCCGCTCAACCTCGGCCTCCACCTCAACCTCAACCAATTGCTCAACCGCCACTGTAGTTAAGGATCCTCTTGAAAGTTTTAAAAGGGACCCAAAGACATTCTCAGGTGTGTCCGATCGAGAAACCGGAGAATTGGATTCGAAGTATGGAGAAAATCTTCGAACAATGACATGTACTAGCGAGCGAGGGTTAGCTGGCTACATTCAAATTGGAAGGGAAGCGGATGAATGGTGGAAGTCGAGATGAGAACAAGCGGAGGCAAACGGAATGGGTGCCTACAATTGGGAGCGATTTCTTGAAGCTTTTAACAAGAAATATTTTTCCAAAAGTGTAAGGGAGCAAAAGCTTAAGGAATTCCTTGACTTGGAGCAAGGGAAAATGACCGTAGGTGAGTATGATGCGAAATTTACGAGTGTCAAAGTATGCACCGGATTCTTTGAGAATGAGGAGCAAAAGGCGAGGAGGGAGGTTTGAATGATCGATCAACTACAGGATTGCAGCTTTGGAGTTGCCAACTTATGCTCGGGTTACGGATAGGGCTCGAGCAATGGAAATTAAGTCACCGAGTATCGGAAGAGAGATGAGAGAAAGAGAGGATCCGAGGACAACTCGGGAAGGTATCAAGGTCAATCTAGTGGTCGAGGGGGTTCGGGTGATCGAAATAAACGAAGGAACTTGGATAACGTACATAACGGAGGAATCACGCAACTAGCCCAAAATTAGAATCAGGGGCAAAATCAAGACGCTAATCCGGTGTGCCGCCAGTGTGGGGGTAAGCATATGACTGAGTCATGTTATCGAATTACGGGGGCTTGTTTCAATTGTGGGAAAGTGGGGCATAAAGTCAGAGATTGCCCGAAACTGATCAAGAATATCTTCAACAGAGGTGCCGGTAGTGGGGACAAGGAAAAACCTGAGGGATAGGGAAGAATTTTCGTGATGACTGGAAGGGATGCTTGAGCAACGAATGATAGGGTGTCAGGTACAGTACCATTTTATGCCTGTTATGTTACGCTTTGGCTGATGCTGGTGTCATCCACTTTATCATACTAGCTTCATTTATTTGTCTTCAGACAGAACATGTGTATTGTGAGTTTTGGTAATAATGTTTGGACTAACGAATGCCCCAACTGCGTTTAAGGATTTATTGATTGGAGTCTCAAGAGCTTCCTAATCGGTGGGTGATTGTGTCTATTCAGGATATATTGGTTTACTTTAAGTTTTCAGGATAAGCATGAAAAACATTTAAGGGAAGTATTGCAAGTATTGCGATAGGAAATACGAACGGAATTGTCTGATTACATGGGATACCAGTTCCAATAGTGTCAGACTATTACGCTAGGTTTGCCCCAAAGATTTTAGGGAGCTTACAGAAGACCTTGAGTAGGAATTGAGCATGATTACAGCTTAGGTTATGATTTTGGGATCTTAGCTAGCTACGCTATATGTGTTTTGGGCCTTGTGTTTGATGGATAAGAAAACATTGAGCGAAAATGATTATGAAAAGTTTTGATTTAGGTAAAAGCTAAGGACTTGAATTATCATGTAATTGAATGATTTCATAGTTTGCCGACTAAGTGACCTTTAGAAAAATGTTTAGCATTAGAAGCGGCTCAACTCGAGGTAAATTAAATTAGATCGGGAAATGTCAATTGACTAACTCAAGCCTGTGACATTTGGTTTTGAACTCAGGGGTTCAAGTATTTAAGGATAATGTTTTGGGATATTGACTACGTCGTAGATATTTTGATATTTAAATAAGTTTTAGAAATGATAACTTCTTGTAAGTGCTTTGAGGTTACTTGGGAGCTCGAGGAAGAGATGAGAACGAAATACCCTGATATATATATATATATATATATATATATTTTTTTTTCTTTTTTTGTGGTACAAGAAGTTAGAGGACTAAACTTTTTTAAGGGGGTAAGAGTGTAATACACCCAAAATTTCTATAATTTTATAACTGAGTTTTTAATAAAAAAAAAATTTGTATTATACTTTTTGGGCCAAACTTTAATTTATTTCGGGCCTAGTTTGTTGGGTACTCAATTGGTTTGCTTTGTTTATTTTGAAATTGGGCTTGACCCAATAATTGTTAACCTCTAATAATAATATTAATAATAATAATAATGATAATAATAATAATAATGGTGTAAAAAAAAACTGAAATAGTGTGCAGTAACGGACAATGACGTGGGAGAAATGGTGGCTGTTGAGTGGAGGAGTTACGAGGGGTAGTAGTTCGCGAGAGTAACGGCTAACGGCTGGAAGATGAGAGGGGTTCCGGTGGTGTATATAAGGGGGGATATCCTCTTTGGGGTGAGCTGCTGTCGGAACCAGTGAGAGAGAGAGAGAGAGAGCTGCAGAGAGAGAGATCGGCGAGGCGATTTGCTGAAAGTAGTGCCGGCGTGAACGAGGAAGAAGGGAGTTTGGATAACTCGATTTTGAAGGTAAGATTTAAGATTTTCTCAGTATATTTGGAAAAATAAGTATGATTGTTAGGTAGGCTTTTTCATCGTTGTAATCGATCGAAATTGAGGTTTGGGTCTTTGTAAATCTGTGATGTGGGGTTCGTTTGATTGATTTCGGGAACATACGGGATTTAAAGGTAAAGGTGTAGGCTGGGCGTACGGAGTAGGAGAAGTGAAGGAAAAAAAAGAGTGATACTGGTGGTGTTCGCCGGAGGAGCTGTGGAAGGAAATGAAGGGAAGAAGAAGGAGAAGAGAAGAGAAGAAAAGAAGGAGAAGAGAAGAGAAGAAAAGAAGGGAAAAGAAAAGAAAATAAAAAGGGAGGGGGTAGACTAGGTTGGGAGGGGTGGGGAAGCTGTCAGTGTGTATGAGAGTGGGTGTGTGTGTGTGCTGTGCGAGTGAGTGTGTGTGGTCTGTATGTGTGTGTTTAAGTGTGTGTAGAGTTTTTGTGTGTATAAAGTTTGTGGAGATGAAATTATATTTTATAATTTGGACTATTCTGTATGGGTATGATTTGGAAAGATTTTGGTTAATTATTAATATCGTTAATTGTACATTAATAAATTAGTATTTCTTATGGTAAAACTTTACTTGTAATTTTAGTATTATGATATAGTATGAAAATTAGATAATTTTTAATAAGAAAAGAGTTTTGTTAAAATAATATTTAATTTTGAATTAGTCTATCTAATGATTATTAGTAGTGTTGGGTAATTAGTATTTACATTTTAATTATAGGTTCGGACAAGTGCGTGTGACGACCTTATTCGTGTACGTGTTAGTTTCGTTTTGCAATTAAGAGGTAAGGGATTATACATCTTTAGGTTCATTGAATTTATTTTCGTTCGTTAGGTTTCCGTGAACTTTATTTTTATAAAGCGTTATTCTACACGTGATGCCCGACTAAATGTCGATACTTGCTTTGTTTTCGTCGAGCCTATTTATTTGAATTCCACAAGTTACACTATTGTAATCTCCATTTGACTCTTCGTATTTTGTGAAATACACTTTCCGTTGAATTTGCTAAACGATGTCAATAGCATTGTAAAATTCATTTATTTTGAAATTCTATCATGGTCAATAAGTCAACTACTTGTCACGGAAGTAACGTGACCCTTTGATTATTTGTAACTTTTGTAACACAAGGGATGTGGTTGGTTATCCGGATAGACCCTTTTGAATAATTTACCCTTATGGGTCTTTTGTGCTCTTAGGAGCAAACCATTGTTTGGGTCGAAAGACCGCTTATGTGATCATGATGTCCGCGAGGTGGCCGTTGCTTCCAACTGGTATGGGACAGTTGGCGGCAGCTGGACCTCTCGCTCTATATTTGTATTTTTTTGTCCTTCGTTTGAAATGTCGTATTGATATCGGTTATATTGCTTTGGACATTTGCTTCATTGATCAAAGATTATTTCATGTTACGGATGATGGAGAATCATCCCTTTTGTTATTTGAGCAATAAATCGTTTGACTAATCATTTTCTCTTTGAGTCAACTCCTCCTTAGCAACCGGAGGGGTTGTATATGAACTTGCTGAGCATTGTTCGCTCACCCTTTTCCTACTCTTTTCTTTCAGGACATAAGTAGGTATGGAAATAACCCGTTTGGACAAGCAGACCTTGACGGGGACAGTAGTGGATTGGATTTTCCGTTTAAATGTTATATTTTGACTTTAAAGTTGTAATGACTTGGGATTTGTTAAGCTACGTTAACTTCGAGATTTGTATTTTTTTATTTACGAGGTTTAGTGGTTGTTGAAGAAGTTTTTAGGATGTTTAATTTTAATGAATTTATTGGGAATAGCATCATTAGTATTTATTGAAGGGTGACGTGGCCAAACTGTGGGACCTAGAACTTGGTTCGAAGTTTGGGGCGTTACAACTTAATTATTAGATTTTTCATATATGGATTATTTGGGTAGAACGGAAGAAATATGTGTCAAGTTAAATGCTTGAATTGCAAGAATATATTTAATATAATTGAATGTCAAGAGACTCATAAAATTTGGATTAGAACTTTCTCATATTGTTATTTTCCCAATTTTATTATTCATCTTGTTATTGACCTCTTATTTTATAATTTTTCTCGTTGTATTAGTTGATTGTAGGAATTAGTTATTAGATAAATCAAATCAACCCCTCGCCCATTTTTTTCCCTCTTTGTTATTCGCTCAAAAGAAATTAATCCATGTTCCCTAAGGATACAATCTCTGCTCACCATTTACTCATATTCGTGAGTAGGAAAAATTGATTTGGCGTTTTAACACTCACTAAATTCTGGCGTCGTTGTCACCTGTCGGGGAATGCTGTTGAATTAATTTCTTTTGAGTTCTATTATTTCGCTTTTTCTGGTTTATCGTTCTTCCTGTATAGATAAGCTAGTGTATGATCCAGAACTAGAGAAAACTGCTTAGAGCACAACAAGTATCAACATTTTGAAGGAATTGAGATAGAAGAAACAAAAATGGTAGCTTTAATCTCCACGAACTCTCAGGGAGTTTGCTAATCCTATTGTTAATAAGCAGCCATCATGTGTTCAATTCCCTAACACCGATGCAACTTTTGAATTAAAATCTGGACTTATTCATTTGTGGCCTTGCAGGTGAAGATCCTCACAAGCATTTAAAAGGGCTCCATGTTGTTTCTACATCAATGAAGCCACAAGGTGTTACAGAGTAGGGGTGGCAATGACAGGCACGACACGATTGCACGAACCACATGACACGATTATAAACACGAATTACGAGACAAGAAACACGATAAGGCACGGCACGACACGATACGACACGAAACACGACACGAAAGCACGAAATTATAAATTTAGTTAAAATAACATTTATTATTATATTTATAATCAAATAAGATAGATAACACGAAAACACGATAGTGTAGCACGAACACGACACGAATTGCCACCCCTATTACGAGGAACATATTTCTCTACGGGGTTTCCCATGTTTCGTAGCCGACAAGGCTAAGCATTGACTCTTATTATCTTCCCTCTGGATCCATAACCACTCAAGAGTGAAATGAAGAAGCACATATTCCTCTCCTTTCGCGGGTTCTACATGAGTATGCATCATTTTAATGCCCGAAATATGAATATTCTTCATACTTAAATTATCTACCTCAATCTAGAATTCTTGCATATCACCAAAAAGAGAGCTCGGCGAAACTTAGATGTATCATTAGGGCTTGTATGTACCCCGTCCTCATCACTTGAACTTGCCACGTTGTCCTTTTCGCGGACTCGTCAAAATGATAGCTAGTGGGGTCGTCAATACCTCCTCGGAATCGGCGGTCAACCTCGGGAACTTCACCCCTTAGTATCTCTCTATTCATCCTTCCCTCCATAGCTTTGTGTTGCTCCGCATAAATCTAATTTCACCACCAAACCTTAACAATACTGCAAGAAAGCAAATTATGAATGAATAACATATGAGACCTTGTTAACACAACAACAATAAAGGATGATTATGCAAGAAAGGGTGATTATGCGACACAACAAAGTATGATTATACAACCACAACATAGTGCTAAGGAGTTTGTTATTTTGCCGATGTCATGGCTTACAAATACAGTTACATGGAGTTACAAATGTAGTTACAAGTTGATGTGATTTCGCCCGAAAAATATGGGTGAATTCGCTCCAAGACCGATTCAAAGAATACGCACCCGACAAATGACGCGGAATATGACTCAAACCTTCAAAATGGAAGAAAATGCAGTAGCAACAATGGAATTAAGGAATGATAGTTTGAGCCTCCTCGACCCGCTAGTCGCGATTGACTAGGAACCTTGGGTTGCGATTGAGAACCGTTGATAGATAGTCAACGACCCACGAACCACGGAACGCCACAATCTCTCGACTCATAGAGATTGATAAGTTCAAGGGATGATTTCTAATCCAAGAAATCAAAATATTCTCACAAACTCTCAAGTTGTGAAGAAGGAGATGAAAATCTCAAGTAATTTGTATAAAAGTTGATCAAAAAGGGTCCTTTACAAATGGAAGAACAACCTATATATACTCTTCCTAGGTTCGACATGATCATACCCGGACAAACAGCCATAATACGTTCTTACAAACAAAGAAAAACGTCAAAAGAAATCCAAAGGTCGCAGGGCGCGCTAGGGTGCGGTGAGGGCGCGCTAGGCGCGGCAATGCACCGAAGTTTCAACCCTAAAAGTCTCGAAAATCTGAAAATGCTGAGAAACCGCGCTAGGGCACGACCGAAGGCGCGCTAAGGCGCGACAGTGCTGAATCAAACTTCGAAATTTTTGATTTTCACCAAAGTCGTGTGAACATGCGCGCTAGGGCACGCTTATGCGCACGGGGCGCGGAAGAATCCTCCTCAATCTCTCCAATTGTGCACACGATCCTCCCTTGATGCTCTAGATCATCCGTGGCATAGACTTGGCCTTTAATTTCTCCCACAAGCATCATCAAAGCCTCTTGAATTCGTTTGGTACGTGCGTGAGTCATTGGTCCAACCGAAATGCTCAATGGACCACGAACAATGGTTTGGCCCGATCCCGATGCAGCTTGGGTCTCATCACAAGTTGATTGTGATTGTTGTTGCACATAGTAGTTGGTCGATTAGATTTGTTTGTATATAAGTTGGATATCTTTGTATCTTTGGGATAATGCAATCTTTTCCAATGAATTAGAAGAATGCTCTTCATCAATCTCCCTAATGAATTCTTTTTCTTCTTCTTATGATCATCTTCAATCAAATTAACTTGGTATCGAGCCAATATACTCGAACCAATCATTTGATCCTTCCGCAATTGAGTTATGTTCTTCTTAATCAGTATATCTATTGATCATTTCCTTTCTCAATCAACAAATTTGAGTTTCTACTATGGCGAATGATGAAAACGAAAGCAATGATTTAAAATCCAACAAATCTCGCTAAAGAAGTTGATGATTATGATATGAATGAGTCATTTGTTCAATTAAGTCCATCACATCCTCTCGTATTTACACCCAAACGATCACCCAGGTATGACACTTGTTACCGAAATTCTCTCAAAATCAAACTTCAACTCATGGGAAAGATCTATGGTGATTGCTCTTACTGCTAAGAACAAGTTAGGATTAATTACAGGACAACACAAAGGCCTAAACCCAACTCTTAAATACGTTGATCATTGGGATCGATGTAATAGTATGATCATTTCTTGGCTATTGAATTCTATCTCGGTAAAATTAGGTCAAGTGTAGTATTCATTAAAAATGCCAAAGAGATTTGGCATGACCTAAACACTTGTTTCTCACAAAGTAATGCTCCACAAAATTTTTAAGTTCGACAATGATTTCTTCTCTCACTCAAGAAAACATGACCATGAATTCATACTTAACCAAATTCAAAGGTCTTTAGGATGAATTGAACAATTTAATTCGGTTGCCACAATGTGTTTGTGGTTGCACTTGTGGTCTGTGGATAAACATGCATAAGTTGACCCAATTTTTGATGGAACTAAATGATAATTTTACCGCAACTAGAGGCCAACTGTTGATGATGACACCTTTGCCTACCATTGGTAACCTACCATTGGTAAGGCGTATCTCTGTTAGCTCAAGAAGAGAAGCAAAGATCCCGCTACTAGTGGCATCTCTACAACCTTATTCAAGAAAGAAAATGCAAATACCTCTAGAACCAATGTCAAAAAGAAAGGAAATTTTTTGTGAACACCGTCATGGTGATTCACATACAAAGGACATGTGTTTTTACCTCTATGGTTATCCCGAGTGGCACAAGGATTATGGATCTAAGCTTGACCCCGCAAAATGCTTAAATTCAAAGGCAAAACTACGCAAATGCTCCTGTTAACAAAGTTGTTGCAAATGCTACTCTTACTCATACGCATGTAATGCCTCGGTTAGTGATTCTGTTACTCCAACATTAACCACAACTTAATATCGCAGCTCTTATCTCTTCTCACCAATGTTCTTGATACTCCCGAGTCTCATTTGGTCATTGAAGTTAACATTTCTAATTGTTGTTGTGCTTATATAGTCTACTTAGCTAGTCCTAGTTTTATACCACATGAATGGATCATAGACACAGGAGCAACACACCATATTACCTCATTCTTTGATTTACTTATTGATCCTGTTACTTTCTCTTCTAGTATTCATCTTCCTACTAGTAAAACCGCTCTCATTACTCATAAAGGATCAATTCAATTGACCTCGATCTTGTTATTCAATGTTTTCCATGTTCCCGACATTAAATTTAATCTCTTATCGGGTTACAAACTTGCCACGTAAAATCATTGGGCTCTCATTTTTTCTCCTTCTCATTGTATAATTCGAACCATGTCCAAGAAACAAATGGGGATTGGTAGAGTTGATGGTGGTTTGTACAAACTGGTCTTATCAAACACACCTAGCAAAGTTCTCAACAAATCTACTTCTGTTCAAATTCCACTCATTTGTTGACTGGTTCTTCTTTACAGCCTGTTGTGAACAATGCTTTGCATTTTTCTGTATTGTTGTGGCACTTAAGATTTGGTCATTGTTCTACTCATGTTTTTAAACACATTCCTTTCTTGTCCAATTGCAATGTTGATTCTTCATCCAATAAATTTGTTTCTGAAATTTGTTATTATGCTAAACAAATAAGAATTCATTTTCCAATTAGTTCTTCTCATTCTAATACTGCTTTTGCCCTTATACACTGTGATGTTTGGGGTCCCTATAGACATTGGAGTTATGATGGATGTTCTTCCTTTCTAAGAGCCCGTTTGGTGTAGCGTTTTCAAAACGCAATGTTTTAAAAATGCAGCATTTTTAAAACGCAAATTATTTAAAACGCGACTTTTTCTTTATAAATGCGTTTGGGATATTATGTCAAAACATAGCTTTTTATTCCCAACAGCGTTTGGGAAAAAACTAGGAATTCTAGCGTTTTAAAACGCGCTGCGTTTGAGAACGCAACTTTTTCTACCTCGATTGAAACGCTAAGTTAGGGAATAGGCGTGTTTTAACCATGCGCTTTGACCAAAACGCTCGAACAAATGGACTCTAACCATTGTTGATGACTTATTAAGAGCCACTTGGACCTATTTACTCAAGTCTAAAACCCATGTTTGTCACTATCTCAAAGCTTTCTTTCTTATGATCACCAATCAATTTCAAACCAGTGTTAAAGAAATAAGATCAGACAATGGATCGAATTTTTAATGGTGAAGTTTCCTATCTTATACAATCTCTTGGTATTATCTACCAAAGTACTTGCAATGATACTCCACAGCAAAATGGGAGGGTAGAAAGAAAACATAGAAATTTGCTTGAAATGGCAAGAGCCTTAAGGTTTCAAGGTCACTTACCTATTCAGTTTTGGGGGGATTGTCTTCAAACAACAACTTATTTGATCAATAAGTTTCCCACATTTGTTCTTCAGTTCAAATCTCCTTATGAAGTGCTTCTTGGAAAATCTCCTACATACACTCATCTCAAAGTCCTAGGGTGCTTGTGTTTTGCTTCCACACTAGCACACCATAGAGATAAATTCCAGCCCAGGGCCAGTAAGTGTATTTTTCTGGGCTACCCTTATGGAAAGAAGGCTTATAAACTATATGATTTAACAACTCACAAAGTACTTTATAGTAAAGATGTAAAATTCTATGAGTCTGAATTTCCTTTTCAGTCTTCTTCTTCAAGTTCTTTCTCATCTATTCCTATTTTTTCAACTCCCCCTTTCAGTTTTGATGAACAAGATGAGATTCCTACTTCATCTTCCCCTTCTGCTAGCTCTCATCCTAATTCAATGACCATTTCTATTCCTTCATCTTCTCCTAATTCAGATAATCCTGCTTCATCTTCTATTCCTTCTTCATCTTCTCATCTTATACAATCTTCTAAACCTGTAAGAACGAAGGTATTTCCTGCAAAGTTCCAGGATTATGTAGGATAACCATCCTCTATTGCATCCTCTCACTGTTCTTCTGTGTAAAGGTTAGTTCCTCATGCCTTCAATTCAGTCCTTACTTATGATCATGTTTCCTCCAATTATTATTCTTTTCTTACAAATATTTCCCAATCCTCTGAACCCCACACATATGCTCAAGCTGTTAAAGATCCACTGTGGTATAAGGCAATGGAGCTTGAGATTCAGGCTTTGGAAAATAATAACACTTGGATTTTGCAACCTTTACCTTCCAACAAAAGGTCTGTAGGATGTAAGTGGATCTATAGAATCAAGCATAAGCCAGATGGTTCTATAGATAAATATAAAGCCAGATTTGTTGCCAAGGGCTTCACTCAAACTGAGGGGCTAGATTTCTTTGACACTTTTGCACCAGTTGCCAAGATGACCACCGTTAGAACCGTACTTGCTTTAGTTGCTATAAAGGGTTGGGAGATCATTCAAATGGATGTCTCTAATGCTTTTCTACATGGAGATCTCAATGGAGAATTAAGTAAATCTATGATAGTAGTAGGCCCAGCACAACCATAGTGCAATGTAGCTAGGTTGCAACGTATCAACGTTGTACCTAAGGCAAGCAGCCATTGTTCACTATAAATACCTAGACATTCGAAAAACCGTTACTAAAGAAATCCCCTTAACGATCCCACACACACTAGGATACTACCCTTCAACATGTTCATTTTCAAGTTTAGTCTCTTGATCCAAAAACTAATGAAAATTCGTCCTTCAACCATTAATTTTAATTGGGTCTTTCTATCATTAATTCTTTCTGTTAAAAAATTATGTTCAACGGTCACGTGACCTTCTTTATATATATATATATATATATATATATATTTATTTATTTATTTATTTATATATTTATTTATTTATTTTTATGTGTCTTAAAGGGGCGTGAAAACGGATTGAATATGAGACCTTACATTTTGTGAAGCCCCAATTCCACCACTGGCCACCCCTTAAGGACGACCTTCATATATTCAATTCCTAAAGTACATTATTATATTTTCTCTGATAAACTAATATTAGTTCAGCTTAATAATTTTTAATTCCTTCTCCATTTTCTTCTCCCTCTTCCTCTTCGTACTTTCTTCACTTGAAAAAGCTAATCTAAAATAAAAATGCTCTTGTTAATTATTTTCTCTTGGAATTACTTCTTCCCATGTTGTAATTCTTTCTTTTTAAGATTTTAAGATCAAAATTAAGATAATAAAATCCGAGGCTTTTTTTATTTTATTTTATTTTTATGTTTGAAGGAATAAGTTGACATGATAATTACTAAGGAAGAACCTTTTTTTTAATTTTAGGTTATTCTTCAAGTGAAGAATGTATGAAGAGGAACGAAGATGAAAATTGTTATATAATTTTCAAAATTATTTTTAGTGTATTTGTTGTATCAATATTATTCACCAATCGCTGAATGCTACACAATGAAACGGGAATCGTGAAATATACTAAGAAAATTTGAGCATCCCGATGTAGAAATTAAAAGAAAGTGACTACCTTTTGAAGTGTCTGTTCAGAAGAGTTGTGTTCTTCCAAAAGAGATGAATCTCTTCGGAAGAACCATGTCTCTTCGAAATTTTTGATGACCCTTTCAAAGGAAGATCACTAATCTACTATAAATGAAACAATTTGGCGACCGTGAAAGATACTTAAGAAAATTCGAGCATCATCGATTATTATAGAATTTTCTTGGATTGATCGAAATTTCACAATTCAACTCAAGCATCCTCCAATGTATCCTAAGAGAGATTTTCATTTCCAAACCCTATTGTGAATCACAGATTACATCTAGAAGGGGTGAAACATCTCTTAAAATATAACGAATTAATTCATGCCTTAGAGAGTTCATTTGATCTTCGATTCACTAATATTCACAACAAAAATGATAAAACAAAATATTTATTAAGTTTAAGGAAGTTTTTAATACTAGTTTATATGATAAAAATACTACAATGTCTTTGAAATATCAAACATGTGGCCGAGCACATGATTTGTTAACAGAATCTCTAACAAGAATTAAAATGAAAATGAATGAAATGATCAAATTTAATTAAAATGTACGTCGTCAAAGTATAAAGTCCGATTAATTTTTGGATTACAGAACAAAATGTAATCTAAAAAAAAATAATAAAAAAATAATCCTAATGTAGGAACATTTTTTTGAAGTTTGTCCTAAAAATATTACGTAAGTTGTAGATTAGTTGGTGATCTAATAAGCCATCAATCAACATTGCAAACAAGACATGTTGATCTTATAATTGGGACAACGACTCAAATCTTAACCTTATCGGTTGCAAGTGCGCAATGGTGGTTGGTGGAGTGTAGATCATGGGCTACAATTAAGTAGAGTGACATGTAGCTTAATTTGGACAAGTTAATTATGCTCATACAATCTATTTACTATTATTAAAATAAAGTTTATTGGTGTTACGTGATAGTTTTATGTTAATTTTATCCTCCTAAAAATGGGATAGTCTCCAAATTTGGAAATATCTGACCAAGAATTTAGTTGCCAATAATAAAAGTTCATTTATTTTGATTATAAAACAAAACCCGTCCGTGCCTTGAAATTACAAGTCTTCTCTTATAAATTTAAACAAAACTTAATAGGAGTAGAAACAATACATAATTTTTCAAAAAACCCTTCGATTTCCCCTCCCCCTAAATTCCTTACTATCCCTACAGTCTGGTTTACAACCCCCCTCTCTCTCTCTCTCTTTCTAATTTCTTGAAACCTCTCATTTTCTCTCATAAATTCATTTTTATTTATTTTTACATTTTAAATATATTTAATTCTCATACATTGGAATCACTAACAAATTAAAAAAAAATTAATATATATTCCGTGCATTCCACGAATGGATTACTACTCCCTCCGTCCTGGATAAATATTCATTGTTGACAAAGCAGAAGAATTAAGAAATATAATCAATGATGGATTGTAAAATATGTCCTGACTATAATACTCATAACATTAATTGAGTTTCACTATTCTAAATAAGCGGATTTATCTATGATGTGCTATGTTGATACTAAAAGAAGCTTTGAGAGTATATTGAGAAAAATAATAGATAATTTGTACGTCAAACGCCTATAGAATAAATAGTTAGAACATCTCAAAATAGAAAGTAGAAATATTTATCCGGGACGGAGGGAACAATTTATTAATAAATGCATAGTTTTTGAAATAAATGTAAGCTTATAAATACGGGCTATATTCTTCAAGTGGAATTTTATTTCGACAAATCAAGTATGGCATGAACAAATATGTACGAGGCATAAGTCAAACCTAATTCTTATCTCATTGCTATATATCAAAGGAAAAGATATGAAAAGATTTTATAAGTTGTTGGCGTGGTTAAGCATTTGTTTGTTTCCTTTTTTTTTTTCACATGAAATTACCTATTTGGTGAAATTTAACTGTCAAAAGCTCATATCACACCCCACGACAAAACCCCATAGCCACTAGTCTCGTCTTCTCCCACTTGATTGGTTTTTTAAGGAACATCTTGTAAAATTTGATTTACAATGATAATTTATTTCCTTTTATTGAGTAAAGAGATATTTATACAAGGTATTAATTACAAGAAACATGTTAAAAGTTAGCTATTGACATATAAACAAATAAGTACAAGATCTCCTAATTATGGTAGGAATCATGATCCTGCTGGGACGGCACGAATGTGTCTAAAGATGTGGTAACATCCACTACGACATCCATCACTCCCCCTCAAGTTGAACGGTGCAGATCTCGAACCCCCAACTTGCCAACCAAAAATTGAAAACGGTCTGCCCCAAGGGGCTTGATAAAAATGTCAGCAACCTGGTTTGTCATTGTGACATATCTTGGTTCAATGACATGAGCTTCAACCCGTTCATGAACGAAATACAATCCATCTCAACAAGTTTCGTTCGTTCATGAAAAACATAATTTTTTGCAATATGTATCGCAACTTGATTATCACAGAATAACGGTGTTGCCTCGTGCTAAGGTGCTTCAAGATCGACTAACAACCACTGTAATTACATAAGTTCACTGACAGTTGCTGCCATGGCTCTGTATTTCACTTTGCCGGAGGAACGAGAAACGACTGACTGTTTCTTCGAGCGCCATGAGATAGGTGCGCCACCAAGGGATATAAAATAGCCTGCACGAGAACGTTGAGACATAGGATAGCCTCCTCAATCGACGTCACAATATGCGGTCAAACTCAAAGCACCATCTGCTGGAAGAAAAAGTCCTTGACCTGAGGTTAATTTTAGGAAACGAAGCACACGGGTTACATGATCCATTTGCGATCGGCGTGGATTGGAGACGAATTGATTGAGCACATTCACGGCAAAAGCAATGTTAGGTCATGTCATGGTCAAGTATAATAATCGCCCAATCAACCGACGATATTGTGCCGCATCCACTGTGGGGCTATCAGTATCATCATCCAATCGCAAATTTTGTTCCATAGGAAACGAACTGGGTCGACCTCCTTGTAAACCCGTCTCCTCGAGTATGTCAAGGGTATACTTCCTTTGACTCAAGACTACGCCTTTTGGCGAACGAACAACCTCTATCCCGTGGAAGTATTTCAACGGTCCCAAATCCTTGATACTGAATTTGTCATTAAGATGACGCGACAATATTAATCCTGTCGACATCATTGCCAGACAAAATAACATCATCCACATAAATGAGAGCACAGACAAAAATATTACCTTATTTAAGGATGAACAAGGAGTGGTCTGGGTGAGACTGTCGGAAATGAGTATCAATTGATACCAATTTAGGGATAATTGGGTTTCGGGAGATAGAAGTAAAACACAAGGGGCACCAGAGTAATTCTGGAATCTTCTCATTAATGCGGTGGCAGCATGTGAGGCTACCACGTGTTCCGCCTCTGCCCGTGCCCAGCATCCGCGTCCCTGCCCCATCTAGATCTGGATCATGCCCGTTTACCGTCACACCTTAGCCCATTTTCCCTTGGATAGTCCACGCTCCCTTGGACTTGGGTGACCCATCTCCTTCCAACTCGCACCCTCCTTCCCTCACACTCCAGCCCGCTCTATCCACCCAAACCCATGCCCATTCTCTCTCTTAGTCTAACCCGCGAGTTCCTTGGTGGGTTGCCTTTGCCCAGCGGCAATCCAGCTCCATTTCCTCCCCTTTTTAGCCCTAAATCTTCATCTTTATTCCCATTTTTCCCTTGGCTTTCCCAATACTCTAATGCCCTCTCTTTTATATCTTCTTTAGCAGCCCCGAATCCAACCAGACAGTCCCATATGGGCTGTGAAGCCCCTTTTGGGGCAGCAGACTTCTTCCCCAAAAATCTCTCTCCTTCATTAAAGATTGATCACCTTTGAAGGTTTGGAGCTTCAAATCAAGGGCCAATGAAGCTATTGCAAGTGATTTTAACCCCGGATCTCCGCATTTCTCGCGGCTTTGTCGATTAAATTCTTCCAATCTATATTTGTGATATTTCTAGGGTTGAATGATTTTGTAATTTGTGGAATTGGCTTTGTGCTTAATGATTTATGGAAAGCAATTATTTTTCTATGTCGTTGTAGTGTTTTAATTTAATCTCTCTCTTTATTTAGTATATAAGCATGCTAGGTTATGAATTTGTGGGCTTAATGCTTTTAATTAATTGGCCACTAATTAATCGATTTGAGAAATATTTGGATCCGCGAGAGCTACCTTGCATTTCGGATCGAGGAAATTAGTACTTGGTGTTTTGTGACACACACCGATAGCCATGGGAGTACTTGTTTTGTGAAGCAATCAATTCACCTTGCTATGCGCGAGGTAGAAAATTAGGGTTTTTAACCACTTTCGATGTCCCGATTACCGGCATGACTTGTAGAAAAATAGAGAGATTATTTCTCTACCCATTATTATCCATTATCTTGGTTATTATTGTGTGCTTTTAATGCTTCCGATGGGTTGGCCACCCATTTGATGATTTCTAGAATTATAGGGTAAGATGCAAGAGCCCGTCCTACTAACGAGCACTCTTAGATAGTCATGGGGTGCTTGATCGATAATGCGGCTATTCTTTCCTTGCTGTAAGATGCGAGAGCCCGTAGTGGGGATTGGTAGCTAGACTTGCTATAAGATGCGAGAGCCCTTAGTGAATACTATCAACGTGCGCCCGACTACCAAGACTTGAGTTAAAGAAAAGTAGAGAGAGGATTAAATTAATCACGAGCTAGACTAGAAATTTTGCATTCCTAAAATCCTATCTTTTAAATCTTGATTTATTGTTGTCAAACCATTTTACGACCATGTAAATATTAATTACTTTCTTTTATTTTAGTTTTTAGTTTTTATTCTCAATTTATTTTCGCTCAAATATAATTAGCTAGCTCAATTTCGGTATTTAGTTGGAGTGAAAATTACGTGCATTCCCTGTGAGATCGATAACTCGTACTTATGTACACTTTATTACTTGATACGGCAGGGTACTCTTGCCCTTGTTGCAATTTATTTGCACATCAAGTTTTTGACGCCGTTGATGGGGAATAATTTAATTTTTGCTCCTATATGCTAATATCGATACGAAGCTAAGCTAATTGTAATTTGAGCAATTTTTTTAGTTAGTTTACTTGCTTTTGTATTTATATGCATGTGTCGCTTTTTGAAGCCTTCCGAGTTTTGTGGGTTTGTAGGGAGGTGTATATAGTGTCCCACACAAAAATATTTTCTTTTTATTTTGTATGTATTTATTTCCATAATTGCTTTCATACCTTTTTCTTTTGAGCTTGATTTGATACAGGGGTTGAGTATTCAAAGTAGGGGTTTGCTTGTAACGCCCCAACCCGGACCCACTACACGGAGCCCCAAATTAGGACATTAAACCTTCATATCACATGTACAATCTGTAATATAATGAGCTAACCAGCTCTTTAAAACCCCAAGTTACAAAATCCTCAACTAAATCAATAATTATAACCACCTCGACGGCTAAAACACAAGCCGGAGGACCACAATACAATTATCATACACAACTACATCATCGAGCCACACTGCTCGGTATCAATCACATAACCAAACTGACACACACCTCAACCATCACATACATAATATACAAAACCCAATCTTCACAATTCTAAGTACCTCGACAACACGTGTCGAAACTAAATACCACAATTAACTGTATAAGGATATAAGTCCAAAAGAGGATTACAACATAATACAACGGTTTATCCAATTACAACTTAATGCCACAAGGGTGAACTAAACGGGCTAAAATACACGACTACCAAAATAAACACCTCGTCTGCCTCGCTCGCCTCCAATACCCATGTTCCTGCGAACTAAGGAAAAACAAATGGAAGGAATGAGTCGAAGACCCAGTAAGTTACCACTATGCAACTACATGGCATGCTGACATGCAACATCGTTCATATATCAACAATAACATGTTATAATAGTTCCATGCAATAATAACACGTAACAGGTAAGCATGCGATAACCAATCAATCCTGTACTACCACGAGAGGCTCAGCTACCGCCAACCATCCCATACCAGTTGGAAACCACGACCAACTCGCTCATACAGGGAGCACATAATGAACTGTAAAGTAAACATTCAGGAGTGGATACGGGGGTTGAGGTACACCTCCGACCGCTTCCAACCTTATCACCTCTTCAATATATAAGTGCGGAACCGACTCAATCAATTTAAGCGCGCTCTGGACCGATGCGCCCTTGATCCCTTACAACTCACAGGGACACACGGTCCGGTCTCCACCTCAGCTAGCTTGAGATGTACCAAGTTTCAACCATCCGCTAGGGCCAATAGCGAAATGTCCCAGATTCATCAATAATCCCAACAACGACGTCCCACTAGCTCTCCGCCCTCATGAAACATCGGTGGAACTATGAATTACCGGTATCAAATTTCAATTCCAACTGTTCACAAATCAATTGATGGCGTCCCATCGTTTAACCATGTTGTTCAAATTCAATTCAATATGGTACTACACATAATCTCACATATGCTAGCACATTAATAACATACTCCGTAGAGTCAAACCAACTCATTTTTCACAAATAATTCACATACCATAATCAACACCATTTTTGGACTCCGTAGAGTCATATAAGCCAATTTCACAAGTTGAATCACATAAACAGTTACAACATATTCCAATTTAATCGCAGACTTCGTAAAGCCCGACATCACATTTCACTATCTCGTAGTTAAACATGTATTTCAAAAGTACGGCTAAACTCACATAGCATCATTGCATATCATACTTTTCACATAATCATCGATTATCATGTATATCAACAAGTTCACCGTATCGACATGAAATACATGTTATATAGCATGAACAATTACTACGAACAAGAAATAAAAGTAGTAACTTACACAAATATGACAAATACACCAAGGAACGATGTTGGGTTGGATGAAAGTACTCTCCCTGGTGATATCTACGATGTCCCAACGTCGATCCCGCTCTCGATCTTGCCCGATTCAACTCTTTCTCACTCCAAAACCCACTTTCTCTCTCTAAAACGTGGGAGAAGATATGGGGGCTAGTGATTCCTCAATAGATCAGATGATCTCTTCAGTTGGAAACGTGCTCCTCGTCGCCCTCTACGCTACGGCGAAGACGGCTCGTCGATTCAACAAGCGGAGCTCAAGATATTGCGGATTCTTCTCTACTCTCTCTCATTTCTTTCTCTAAAGTCTCTCTCTCTAAATTTCAGATTGGGGAACGTATTATGGTGGAGAGAAGGGTTAGGTTCTCTCATTTAATCTATGGGTAGGTGTTTGGTATAATCTCGAGCTTGTTTAAGCATTTTAAACCACTTAAAAACACGAAAAACCGAGAAATAACAAAACCGGACAGAACAGAGCACGGGGCAGAGCAGCCGCCCAGGCGCCCCCCCTCCCTAAACCACAAACATTATGTCACTTGAGCGGCCGCCCTCCTCCCAGATTTTCTAATTTTTCCTATTTCGCTCCCGTTTGATCCCGAAATGTCCCGAAATGATCCTAGGTTGATCCTAACATCAAATAAGGGTCAAAACACATCCAATACACACCCAAATCATCCCGTGACGAGGCACGAGTGATAACGAACGCAAGTCTCAATTGTACATCGAGACACACACATAATTATGTACACTTTATCACTTGATACGGCAGGGTACTCTTGTCCTTTTTGCAATTTATTTGCACATCATTTTCCTTCAGTAATAGTACGTGGCACATCACTGAGACAATCCTTGTAATGATATCTTAACTGTTTTATCAAAACAGTTAAGCTGCAGAATCATATCTTAACTGTTTATGTTTTGCATATATATTTGATTCTTCTTGACTGTTTGTGTTCTTTGAACAAACTCTTGTACATTAAGTATAGTAACCTCTTTTATAGGAAATTATACTAATTTTTTGATTTTCCAACATCAAAACCCTAGAAATTTAGGTCCTAACAGTAATGGACAGCGTGATTAGTCTAAATTCATGGTAGATTTTATACTTGACTTTTGAATGGTATCTTCAAGAATCATTATGTATAAATCGAGTGGTGTTTTTATGCATAAATTGCTGGTGAATGGTTTAGTATTATAATTTAGAGCAGGATTGTTCAATCAAAATGGAGGATTGTTTTAATGTCTTTTAAGCTTTGTCAATCAAATTTTCAATTTTTTATTTTTTCTACTGAGATAATTGTATAAATTCTTAGGGAGTTTTGAGAATTTTGGCTATATTTCTTTAAAAATTTTTTTTTTTGGGCTTTTAGGACTTTTTATTTTGGAAATAATTGTGGGTCAATACCATTCCTTAGATTTTCAACCCCTTTAAACCTGTTTCAAACCGAAAAAGTCCAGTTTGGTGAATAAATGACTCAACTGTTCCAAAAATACCCTTCCATTACGTATTGTGCTACTGTAGCTAAGAATTCATCTTCCAACTATTATTTACTGTTTCTATGACTTTCATCTCTCTCTCTCTTCTTTCTCTTTCTCTCTATTCTCTCTCTTCTCTCTCTCTCTCTATTTCTCTTTTTTTTTTACAGGTTAGGTGGACCACATAGTTGGAATAAACGAACAAGATCACAATTTTTTTATTGTCTAGTATTATACTCACAAAAATGCAGTGGCTAGAGCAATAAAAAGAGAGAAGATGTTAATACTTTAGCCATATAAGCTCTGTGAGTTAACTTATAAACATGAACTAGAAAGAATAGAGAGAAGATGAAAACTTAATTTATCATCCAGAAACTTGGCCCAAAATTGTGCCATGGATCTCTCGTATGGATCTTGGGCAAAGACGGGAGTGCCGTCTTTTCAGCTCTCGTCGATGTACTCAAGAATGATAAGAGATTTCACAATTGGCTTTCCATGTGCAGCAGAACATGAATTTTCGGGTTGTATTTGAGAAGCAGAGGACTCTTGTTTGTGAGAGTTTCTAAAGTGTATGCATCGCGATACAACAAAATAATAATTTTTAGTATAATTTTGTGTATTGCGTTACACACTTTAATGCATCGCAAATGTAATGTTGTGCATCGCAGTGCAATACAATAGTAATTTCTAGTACAATTTTATACATCGAGATGAATCAATTTTGTTTTGCAATACAACAATTTTGAAATGGGTGTGAAGCCCAAAATTATGGGCGTGATGACCAAAATTATGGACATGATGCCCAAAATTATTGGCACGGTGCCTATTTTGAAATCTTAAGGAAATTGGGAATGCATTATTTTTTTTCGATGCATCGCAAGTGTAATGTTGTGCATCGCAGTGCAATAAAACAATATTTTTTAGTATAATTTTGTACAACGTGATGTAACAATTTTGTTTTGCAATACATCGCAAGCGTAATGTTGTACATCATGATACACTAAAACAGTATTTTTTAGTATAATTTTGTGCATCGCGATGCATCAAGTTGTTTTGTGATGCATCATTTTTATTTTGCGATATATCGCAAGTGTAATGTTGTGCATCGTGATGCTACAAAACAGTACTTTTAGTACATGTTTGTGCATCGCGATACATCAATTTTATTTTGCAATGCATTAATTTTGATTTTCGATGTATAGCGTGTTTGTTTTGTGTTTTTTAAAGGCATAGACGATATTTCAAAAAAAAGGTTTTTTTTCCGATTTAAAACAAATATAGGGTATTAAATTAGTTGGAAATCTGTCACATGAGACCGGCCTGCATTTCGCCGTTTTATTTTTTATTAAGCATTTAAAATAAATTATTATTATCGTTTTAATATTTTAATCTGGACTTATTTGGCCGGATGCAATGCTGGACTGGACCAAATTTTTGAGGCCCGATGAAAACGCGGACCAGCCTGACCCGACTCAATTTTTAAAGTTGGCTTGATGGACTTGAGCTGGCCAGGCTGGCGCATTGTGAGCTCTAAACAAAGAATTGACCCAATTTTATTCCCATGTTTTGATATCATTTGTTTGCATTTTTTCCTTAACTTGATATTTTTATGAGATAGGAGTATTATTGGGTGAAATTCGGTCGGGTGCCTTTTCATGAATTTTCAATCGCTTTAGTCCCTTATAATTAATTCAAATAAGAAAAATGACACTTTTTTTGCAAAATGTCATCTGTACCCTTAAAAATACAGAACATGCACGCTATGCATCGCGATGCACAAATTGTTGGACCACACTCAAACTGACTAACTCCCAAACATCTGTACTTCACTAAACAATAACTGACTAACTAACTTTTATTTTATTTACAACTTTACCATCAGGTCAAACTAACTAACTTTTATTATATATATAATTTTTCCATCAGACTAACTAACTTCTATTCTATTTACAACTTTGTCATCAGCTAAGTGCTTAATTGTTTTTGCCTTGTTGCTTGACTTCGACATTAGCAGCCAGACTTTGTTGCTTTACTTCTTCACGAGACATGTCACTAAGCTTATCACCCTTATGTATCGCGATGCATAAAATAGTACTAATGCATAACATTACACTTGTGATGCATCAAAGTATATGCCTCGCGATGCATAAAATTGTACTAAAAGGTATTGCTTTTATGCATTGCGATGCACAACATTACACTTGTGATGCATCAAAGTGTGCATCGTGATGCACAAAATTGTACTAAAGAGTACTGTTTTCATGCATCGCGATGGACAAATTTTATTTCCGATGCACAATATGTTGTGAATATTAGAGAATTAAAGATTAAATGAATTCTCCAAGACACTTCTAAAATGTTGTCACTTTCTTTTGAATTTCCATATCGGGATGATGCTGAATTTTCACAGGTCGATCCTCGTTTCGTTGTGCCAGCATTCAGCGATTGGCGAACAATATTGATAAAACAAAGACAGGAAGAATTAAAATAATTTTAAAAATTATACTGGTCTTGATTTTTTATGATGAACTGGGTATGGAAAGAAACTGAGAGAGAGATATGAATGCTGTAGCAAAATAAACAATTATTGAAATGAAAAAGGAGAAATTATAGGAAAAATTAAAGGAAGATAATGCTTAAAACGTTGTTTAGGTTGTTACGGGTGCAGTTTTGGAAAAATAGTCAATTTATCACTTAAAATGGACTTAAGCGGTTGGAAACAAAAATGAGGACTTAAAGCGATTGAAAATCCCATAAAAGGGACCGACTCGCAATTATTCCTTAATCATACTCCCTCCGTCCCAGATAAATATTCCTAGTTGACAAAACACCGAAATTAATGACGTGCTGTAAAATATTTTCTAATAATAATATTTATGAACATTAAATGAGCTCCACTATTCTAAGAAAGTTGGTTTCTCTAGGATATGTTATATTAAATGAAGTTTTAAGGATATATTGGGAAGAATAATAGAGAATATGTACATCAAAAGTCTGTAAAAACATTAGTTGAGACATCCTAAAATAAAAAATAAGATTATTTATCGAAGTATAACCTAATCCATATGTGGCAACCTATCAAATTGTTTATCTGCAAAGTTCGACAAGTGACAAAGTACGTACTAGATGAAAGTGATCTTTACATAGAATTTTCCTTGAAGTACAAGTGGAAAAAAAAAAAAAAAAAATCATCTTATCCAAGTAATTGATTAATGATCAAAGTACAAAAAATTGTACAAAGTGATTCTTTTATATGACAAACCTTTTCTTGATGATTCTATTTTGTTAAAAATAGGTAGTGCGCTAGTAGATTATGATAGAGCCCCTTTCATGAGTTTTGGTCAAAATGCATGTCAAAAAATGTGGCGTTTTCATTATTTATTTGTTTCAATGCAGTGGTTTGAATAAGCTGTGTTATCAAAATGCGGCTGCATTTTTAAACGATGAAATTTTTAGTTTTTTCCAAAACGCAGGTTTTAAAACACTGCTGAAAAATAAAACTGCGATCTGACGTGGTATCTCATACACTTTTATAAAAAAAGCTGCATTTAAAAAATACATTTTTAAAAACTGTGTTTTCTAAACTATACATTAAATAGGCTCTTAGTGTTAAAACTGTTATACTTTGTTGTAGCGAAATGAAAATTTGGATTTACAAAAATTAATAGTTCATTTTCTATTTTGAGACATTGTACTTAATAAGAATCTTGTTTCAAAATTTAAGTTTATATTTCTCAATTTTATCCTTCTTATATACACCCCTCCGCTTCAAAAAAATATCCTTCTTACTTATTAAAAAGTCAACCTACGACATTATCAAAACACTATTAATATACATTTATTATGTTTTAGACAATGTAATTTCAATAAGGATATTATTTATAATAATTTTAGATTTTCGTAAGGACGAGTAAAATGTTAATAAATTATTTGTCAAAGTTTAATCAAGTTAACCAAGAAAGTCAAACTTTAATCAAGCGAAACAGATAGATTAGTTAATACATACAGACGAGCTTACATGACATGTTCATAGTTGCCTTGTAAAAGAAAAGAGAAGTATGCCTTTAGAAACTTTGAAGAATGAGCAGCAGATGATACTTTTTCTTTCTTTCACTAATCCAAGTAAAAATCAATAATTAAATCACATTTGATTCTGCAATTATAAGTTTAAACAATTAGGGTGATAATTGGTCACTCCAAGCATGGGCATATATTAAAATAGGCAGACAAATGTAACTGGATCCAACTAATGATGTAGGCAGGTATCTATGAAATGCATGATCAATTATAAATATATGAAAAATGATAGAATAACATAATCCGTTGACAGATTTGGTTTATAGCTAGTTTTAAGAAGTTGTACAGTAGAGCTATCGATGTATAAGATAGTTGTATTATATAACACCTTAAAATTAGTTATAAACTAAAGTTGAAAACAGATTCTGTTGACGTAGCATTACTCTATATATATATCATATTTTTTGTGGAGTAGGACTTCTGTGAGACTGTTTTATAGATCCTAATTCGTAAGACGTAGCCCCAATCTTCCACACTTCAGGTCACCAACACACGGTAGGTCGGATCAAGAAGATTAATCTTACGAAATATACCTATAAGACAATTTTTTCTAAATTTTTGTCAGTTTTTAGTAATGAAAGAGTAATATTATTGTAATGCAAACAAGACTTTTGGTTTATTTTGCAAACCTATTTGCTGGAACTGCAAGGAACAAAAGGAAAGGAAGAGGAAAATAAAGTAGATTCCCACTTTCACATGTTATGTTTTGTAGCAAGTTTAGTTTGTCTTGGCTTGTTTTTTGGGACCAACACCCTTCCATCTTTTTCCCACATTAATCATTACCCTCAACCTAAACAATCTTAATTAAAGTAAACATTACATGATTATTCTTTGATCCAAATTCAATATTTTATTCTGATCAATAATAGAACAGTTCAAAGGTGAATCTTAGGATGCCGTTTTGTGTGTGTGAGAGAGATTGACGTTTGGAAGACGATGTTTCTTATGCTCTTCTTTAATATCCACTTGATTTCAAGAGTATTTTCTATGTAAATTTTGTGAAATAGAAGCGAATTCATCTGCATTTAAGGATGAAATTCAAGATTTTGTGATGCAAAACTCAGGGAAAAAGATTATGAAAGAGTGAAAGCAAGAAAATTAGAAAAACACGTCCTCGATCAACTACGTAAAATGATTATCTTATTTGGTTTCGCTGCTCTAGCTGGTCGGAAACTACAAACCATTTCGATCGACGTTCTTATTTAGATAAAGAATGGAGCAATGCATTTTTTAAAAACGTAGTTCAAGAAAAACATGAGATATAAAATTGTTGATGGGTATGGAAGCATCAAACTTTTATTTTTGATTTTTTGGTAGAAAGGACGATGGAAGAATCAATTGGTACTTGGTAGATTGTAACATAATTGCAGAGGAATATGATTTTAGTACATCAGAGCAACAACATCAATAACCTTTCTTTTATTTTTTATTTTATTTTAGGATAACAGTGTTATTCAAAAAAAAAATTTTTTTTTTTCAATTTTGTACTAAAAGAACACAAGAGTCACCTAATGACTACTTAATTTAATGCACAAAATGTTATGACTTTTTATTTGTCATCTACTCCTTCCGTCTCTAAATTATTGTATTGTTTCACGGATTAAAAAAAAATAATTGACTTGATTATTAATATTACATCCGTCTCAAAATAATTATCATTTTAGCAAAGTTTTTTTGTCCCAAAATAATTGTCATTATAGGATTTCAAAAAATATTTGTCCATATTATATCAAAACTGTCTTTTATTTACTACCCTGATTAAAAAGGATTGGAAGAGAAATACTTTTACAACTTATCTACAAATAAACTTAAATAAGATATATCAGTCTTTACGTGATAGACAAGACACTCTAGTCTGGAATCTGGATGATGAACTTAGCAACTTGTGTTGTTGGTTCGGGCTTGTGTTATTTGATAGACCTTAACAATTAAAAAAAATATTTTTTTAAAATAATAATTATTTTAGGACGAGATAGTATTGGTATATTGTGTAATTTTTATTAATATTCATGTGTACATAATTAAAGTAGGAAAAAAGTAAGGATAAAATAATAAAAATATTATCCTAAAAAATAAACTTTTAAACAAAATAATTATTTTAGTACTGATAAAAAAAAGTAAACAATAATTTAGAGATGAAAGGAGTAGTTGACTTTTATTTTTTTAGTTTATAGTAGAGTCCATAAAATGCAAAATTATATAACACATAAAATATTATATCATTTTATGTATAAAATTAGGTACTTATTAAATACACGTGACGTTACTCAATAAAAATAAATATCTTGTGAGTCTCTATCCTGCGGCTAGGAAATTAAGATTCCATTTGGTGGGTCCATCAAGTAAAGCCCTTGTTAAAGGTCCATACAAGATAGATATAGATAAGTAGCTACTTTTGTAATAATATACTTCATCTGATTCGTCAAAAGTTTACCTTTATTTTTAAAAACAACAATCAAATTAAAATTTTAAATATTTTAATTATATTTTAAAAAATAAATTTTTATCAATTAAGAATTATATTACGAATACTATGAATTAAAATTTTTATAACTTTGTGAAAATAAATAAATCTATGTCAATTATTAGTTAAACTTTAACTAAATTAATCAAAAAAAATTAAAAATAGACTTTTTGTTTGAAACGGAGGAAATAGTTTTTTCTCGTAATTTTGTAATAATTAACTAAAAATTGAAAAAGAGATAGAATGAATATAGTGGGATCGATGAGAGAGAATACGGAAATCACCAAAAAAAAAAAAGAGGCAATTTGTACTTCAAATCACTGGGGAAAAAGAGAGATTTGAGCGTATGCAAACAATGTCAAAACAAGACTATTTAAATTACTTTGATTAACAAATTGTACTCTCTTTGTTCTATGAAAAGAATAATTTATTCTGTACAGAAATGTTTAATTTAAAAAGTTAGTTTTCAAAAATGATAATCACTATTAATACTTCGCGTTTTAACTGCATCACACCATCGATACTATGTTTACTTGTATACTGGAGTTGAAAAATGGAGTACTAATAGTATTTTTTTCGAAAATTATTTTTTATGATTTTCGTAGTTTTTCAACGTTACCCTTCACGTATAATATTAGTACATTGGGTATACTCAATATTTTTATAATTACGAGCAACTTTAAACGTACTAATACATATTTTTATTATTGAATATTTTCAATGTGAATTTTTGGATAAGACAAAAGGAGCTTCTAATTTGAATAATAGAACCAACAATTCAAGAATAATAGAACTGTAGAAATCACTCATAAAGGACACTTATTGCAAAGGAGAAACCAAAAGAGGGGAAGGAAAATTTTGAAAAGCAAAAGGAAAGGAAAGGAAAGAACCTAAGAAGAGAAAGGTGGGATAATCATGTACAAGTAGAGTTCAATCCCAAAAGGAAAAACCTTTTTTGGGCCCATTGTCATGTTGTTGGGAGTCACTGTTCACATTTTAGATATATCTGTCTCTCTCATGGCACTATTTTGCTTTTGTCTTGTTTTGAGCTACAACCCAACCCCTCCCCCTCCACTCCACTCCCACCCAACCCCAAGCTACCTCTTATTCCCCAAAATTATTTCTTTATCTTTTTCTTTCCCTTTCAATACCTCTTGAGAGATTTTCATTGGCTACAACAAGAAGCAAAAAAAGGAAAAAAACACACACACACACACAAAACACACATTATGGAGTAGTAAATAACAATATAACAATAAAGAATTTGGTCAAAAGCCTATCAACTAGATCTGAGATTCTGTTATGTGGTGGTGTGTGATTGGCAACTCAAAAGATTTATCCAAAAAGCTGCTTTCTTTCACCCCCTATTGTTTCAGCGCATCTTTGCAGAAATGTATTTGTGTTTTCTGTTCTCCACATACAAATCATACACAGTAAATTCCAAGCAAACTTCAATAGAAGCAATAGAGTAAGGATGACCTGAATTCAATGGAAATGGCAATTTTGATCGATCGAAGGATCAATTAATTTTAAAAATTGAGTAATGATTAAGTGACTCCTGATTGAAGTTTTAAAGATTTAACGTGTAAATTAATTGGTCGTTGAATTGCCATGGGTCGGACTCGGACTCGGACAGGAAATACTATCTGTCAACACTTTTGAATTCTCCGTTTTAAGGTCTACCTCTGCTAGGTTAATAAGCTTTGTGTAGGTGGTTGAAAAGGAGGAAAAGAGAAAAAGGGGAATTTCACACCAAAAGTGGATCAAGAAACTTAAATGTAACAGATGATAGAGAGAATCCATAAAGACCCATTTCAGATATTAGCCTTTTGACAATCTGGAAACAGTAGAACAAGATAACAGCTCACAAATCACCTTTTCTAGGAATCATTTATTCTTATTATTATCCAGATCAACACTAACAAAGCAACAAAACTATAAAAGAAGCCAAACCAGCTTTAAGAAAACATATAAAAATAATAATTCATCAGCAAAAATCTAAAACAGGAACAGAATCAGAAGATCAGATAATGAAACTGGCTTGATTCAATTAGATCCACTGGTACAGAGAGTTACAATATGACAGAGATTTGGGAGAGATTATTTTTTTCTTGGGGTAAATATAGAAAGTTCACTAAAACTGGGGTTGTAACACAATCTAATCACATTATACTACCTCAAACAATTGAGCAATTCTTCTAGTTTCTTCTTCTTCTTTTTTTCTTTTTTCTTCAAAGAATCAAGAAAGACTCATAGGCCTGAGATTAAGTTTTCTAACCAGGCCTAGTCCTCTTGTTCCCCCCAGCTTTGCCATCAGACTTGGAGTCGCCTTCCGACGAACCGTCCATCGACTTGCTGAAATTAGTTGAGAGATCAGAGTAAAGATCAACAACCCTCCTAATATTGTTGTTGAGTTCTCTAATCAAACCCACATTCCTACTCAATTTATCTGGGATCTTGGACTCATGGTTCTGGTTGATCTCACTGATTAACAGCCTGTTCTGATCCAATATGTTTTGTACTTGTACAAAACTCTTTTGAAATGTCTGCACTACTTTGCCATCCAACTGGTGGGCCCCATTCCCAAGTCCTGAATATGTATCCCCCTCCATCAACACTCAAATCTTGATCAAATCAAAAACCTATCCTGCAGAAAATCAACACAAATAAGATAATGATTATCAGAGTCATTACCATATCAGAACTAGTTTGAATTTAAAATTTACCCTTTTAAGGTTTTTATATATACCCATCATCATATCTTCTCAGCTAATCTTTGTTTTTTTTTTTTTTAATTGTTAAAGAAAGAAAGAAAGAACCTCAGACAAACATGATAAGGTATGGTATTATTTAAAGGCAATTTGTGCAAAAGAGACAAGGTTTCTGAATTAGAAATCATGACCATCCATGGGGGGTTGTGAATTTCAAAGAGGAATTATGCATTATTATTAAACATATTATTTGGGGTATGATGAGATGTAAAAAAGCAGATCCCATTTCCATAAAAAGGAACCTTTTGAATATGTACTCAGAAAAATGCCCACCTAAAGCTTAAAAAGCCCAGAGTTTCCCAAAAGAAGAATCTCAATGAACCCCAAAAAACACAGTCATTGATGCAGCCAAGACAGAGCCATAACTCACAAGGCAACCCCTCAAATCTAACACATAGACCTCATTCTTTCACCACAAATATACATACATACGTATATACATGCAAACACACACACACACACACAGATTGTTCATACAGTCTATTTTCTTGAACATAAAAGATATAGTACTCTCTCAAAAAATTATGAACAACAAGGAATGCTCATTTTAATAATTATAAATAAAAAATGACATTCATTTCGAGACAGGCTGTAAAAAGCAAAGAACATTTAATTTGACTGAAAATGAGGTATGTTTGAAATTCTGGAGAAAGGAGAGGAAAGGGACGAAATCGGGAATTATAGTGTTACTAAAAGTCTAAAACCGTACATAAAACCTAGCAGTTGCAGCACAAATTCCTATACAAGTATAAAACATAAACTTTTTCGAAAATACAAAACCCATGTAAATTGACCTATAATTATTAATTAAAAAGAAAATATATTCAAAATTAACAACAACCCAGATCAAAGAAAGTCATAATCCCAAATGGGTACTCGAAATTCCAAACCATTATACACAATACATTCAAACAAATATCTATAACCCAATTATCTATATAAACTGCAGTTATTAGAGCAGTGAAGAGAAAATAATTAAAATTAATAAATGAACTCGAAACGATCAAAGATTCTTCAGTAGATGATGAATGTTAAACAAACCCAAGCTTAAAGCTCAAAAAAGTACAAAAAAACCCAAAAAATTAATAATTTGAAAATATTATTTTATTTGTGTCATCACACTTACATAAATAACTCACACAAATAAACACACACATATATTTATGAAAACATACCTCGAAAATCTGGGAACATTATTTTTAGAGAGAGAGAGATAGGGTAGAGAGAGGAAACACTGATCGGCGATGGAATTTAATCTGTGAAAGAGAGGCCGTTCCTGAGTTCCTGAAATTTAGAGAGAGAGAGAGAGAGAAAGAGAGAGAGAGAATATGGAGATTTGACAGTCACGCTCCGACCCAAAACCTCTCTCTGTCTAAATCTAAAAAATTTCTCTCGTTCTCCCTCTATGTGTCTATTATATTTTCCACCTGGCTGTTATTTTCGTAATTTAAGTGATTTAAATATTATTGGGTTGCAGTTAGTGTGATTCGATGGGGGTTTGCTTAGGTATCTTTTGCTCGTATCTTTAAGCTGGAATGATGCGTCGGTTACAAATGGACACGTGGAATTTGCCACAAAGAAAGATTACGTGAACTTCACGTGCAAGGGCTTGATTATTTTTCCCCATTATCCCCACCATGGATACCACCGTTTCTTGTTCTTTTCCGTTTTGTTCCTACTCCCATACCGCTCCAAATGAATTGAGCTCTCGTTTATATTTCATCCGTTCAACCTAAAAAATTTATATTTAAAAAATTTAATAATTAAAAAATATATAAATAGTATTGGAGATGGTCATACTTATAAAAATATTTAAGCATAAGCTAGACGTTTATAACATACGTAAAAGGTAAAGTGAAAATATTTATGTGGATTGTAGGCATATATTTTTTTAAGTAAACTTTTTGAGTAAAACATACTAAAATAGAATAATGGACTTTTTGTCTGAAACGGAGGGAGTAAATAAGTTTGGCGTTGATCGGTTGAGGACTCGACATGAACTTTATTTATTTATAAATTGAGTGGTCACGTCAAAAAAGATGATTTTACAGGAGTTTGGCGTGTAGAGTATGGAAAGAGGTGGCGCTGAGGAATCAGACATCTGGCTGAGAAATCTAACCTGAGAATAACAACAAGAAAGCACCGTGAGTGAGAGTGGGGAGTTGTTCCGACTCAAACACTCTCATGTGAGAGTGAGAAATGTCACCAACAAGTGCTATCAAAACGGACTAGAACTGGAAATATTAACCCAAGGGATCTCGTTGGTAATCTATCTTATCGAGAGAGAGAGAGAGAGAGAGAGAGAGAGAGAGAGAGAGAGAGAGAGAGAGGGTAAATCTTAGAGGACGAGAAATCTAGTAAGAGATAAAGAGTGCCTAGAGAAATTTATGTCTTACTAGCCCAAGTATATATACCACGAGTGTAGACGATCAGGTCGTAGCTGGTTTTCCAAGTGGACGAATAGGTGTTCTTCCGTTGTCGGGACCATTGAACGAGTCAAGAACTAGGCGGAGAATGTCCCATACTGCTAAGCAGATTGGGAAGTAGGTGGAGCATGTCCCATACTCCAGGACCAATAAGCGAGTCAGTGAGTAGACGGGGAAGAATACTAGGGTGACTGTTGACTAGGGATGTCAAATTCGCGAGCCAATGAGATAAAACCATTTTTTTTGTACCAATGCTGACATGCCAGTCTAATTGAATGCGGTCGCGAGGAGGTCAGGAAGGTCGGCTACCGCGTGAGATCAACGGTAGGCAAAAAGCCGTCCTTGTGCGTTGTCCCGACCAGATCAGCTACCTGGGTATTTTTATGGTTGGTCCTCTCGTCTCTGATGCCACGTATGCACGTGGGTCCTTGATATTATTGGAAATTCCTTAGGGTCCCATTAGTAGCCTTACTCCTTGAATGTGAAGAGCCATCATTAGATCGAGGAGTAAATTTGTTGCTAGCTGGAGTTAGCATTGGCCTCTTGCCGAGCTGCAGAAATGACCAACCAGGTCGGTTAGGCAACCACCGACCTAGCCATGTGGCATTGACTAGGTCATTATTTTAAAGACTATAATTGATTGGCACTTTGTAACTAACTCCACTTGGAGAGTTATATCCGATGATTTCTCATAACGGTTGAGAATTTAAAAAGGGGCGTGACTTTCGCAATTCAAAATTCTAAATACTTGAAACACCGTCGTTCCCCCAAAAATGTCGTCGTGTACAAGATCCATTTTAGGGGTCATATGGGCAACCCAGGGAGTCGGGCTGCCTATAAGTAGAGCCTCAACTGACCTTCACTTCATCTTTACTCTTTCCTTCACACGACTTCGGTGAGGGAGAGAAAAAGCAAGGAAAATTTTTCTTCTTTGCGTCTCTATTTTTGGTCGTGTTACCCGTTTGCTTTCACTTTTGTTCCATAGGTTCCATTCCTCTTAACATTGCCTTCATTTTGATTGGAATTTGAAGGGCGTTAGTGTAATAACCGAGCATCTCATTAGCATGTTAATCATATGATTATGTGCATGCATGGTTAATTTGATTATTGTGGTTCATGATATTGATTAGTTGAGTCGTAAACTCATGATTTAATGTTTCGGTACATTACTTTCTTACATTGTTTCGTAGCGTAAATTGAACCAAAATGAAAAAGATGAACCATGATACTTTGAGCCTAGATATACTTAGAGTTATATAGGCTTCATGTTGTTAAATCGAGCTTTGGAAAAGTGAAATATGTTGTGTTAATTCGAAGTTACAAAACGAAGAAGTTGTTGATGTTATTTTCAGTTTCGTAAACTTTATCGTGACTTTAAATTGATCCTAGGATGATATCGAACCTTTAGAGACATCCTTTGATTTGTTATAAGTGTTGTACAATCAAATCCAGGAGTGCATGAGTGATCGAATCGAAAAAACGGAGCGAAAAACAAAAATTTTGCGAGCTCAGTGAACAGTGCGCACCTTAGCGCGCACAGCCTGCGCCCTAGCGCGCCATGTATGGATAGAATGCTCTAGATTTTATATTTTTGAGTTTTCTTGCTTTTCACCTCATGCTGTTGCTCCCTTATCTGATCTAAAATGTGGGTAAACAGGGGAAGAACCATTTCCACCTCTCTAAACACACAAAACACTCAAATTTTTTTCCAAAATTCTCTCCATAAACACCAAATTGACCTAGGATTTCAAGAGTTCTTGCAAGAGTTCTTGTTTCTTCTTTCAAGGCAGCAACAAAGGAGTGGTTCAACTGAGTTCTTGACTGTCTTAATCACTGGAATCCAAGGGTTTAGTGGTGATCTCTCTAAATTGGTAAGGGACCTCTTACTTATCCATGTTGTAGTTTAATTGGTTTATTTCGGCTATTATCAATTGTTAAGTTGTTATTATGGAGAGTTTGTGATTTCTAGCCATGTAAAGTACTTTAATTCACTAAATTGATTATGTGTATGTGTTCATAAGGTGTATTAGTTGATATTTGAGCCTTGAAAGTGTTATTAATCATGTGTATACTTGGAATTGTAAAATCGGCAAGAAATCGACTTGAACAAAGTATGTAACATAGCTGTGATTTAGGGTTTGTGACTTGATATCGAATAGTTTGAGATGGTTAAAGTGTTCATTATGTTGATTTGTGAATATAGCACTCGAATTGATCCTTAGAGGATAACAAAATACCGAATTTGTAAATGAATATGAAACAAAGTGTGAACGTGAATTTGGCTAATCGAATGTGCACATTTCAATACTAACTTAATTTCAGGGGGTTTTGGTTGACTACCGATTGTCATGGGGCAGAGTGCAGTGATAGCCATGTTTTATTTCCTCTGTTATATATTGTTTATCAGGTGGTTATTTCGATTATGTTAAGCTTAGTCATGCCCGAATTTAGGCTATGTGTAGTAGCTTTGAATTGGGGTGTGACAATTAGTCTTAGAATTGCATGTTTTGGGTTGTTTTTTCCTCTGTTTTGGAGTAGTGGTAATTTAAATTGTTGTTCTAATCGCTAATAACTTTTTTGTTTTTTAGGTCGGTACTCTTCCTTGCCGTAGCTCGGTCCCCAAGCTTTCATTAGTTAATTTTTTTGCCCAGTTATTTCCTTACCCCGACATCTCCATTCGTACTTCAAACATTTTTAGAATTTCCCTTTTTAGTTCTTCTTTGTCTTGTTCCCTAATGCCTTAAACATAAAAATTTTGTAGGATAAAAATACAGCTAATTATTGTGATGCTCGGTAGGCCACCCTTGGCACAAATTTTATGAAGGCTTTCGATAGGGGAGCAGTCGAGGCTCCCCTTATGGTGGATGTACCTACTGATAAAGACAAAATGGTTAATTGTTGATGAGGGAGCTACCGAGGGAGGTAGGCCGAAGAAGCATGTAACCTTTGGTTAGTCTGTGATTGACGAAGAGGACGAGGAGAATGACCAGAAGATCATTGAGGATAAGGTAGAGCTGAGTGTCCATGACTCTATAGCGGCAAAAAGAAGCTGAAGGAGAGCTGGGAGGGTCAGCTCAGTCTTCAAGGTAACCTTGGCTCGACGAGGAGTACCAATTTTTAAGGGACTGAGATGGGATAGACAATCTTACTAGTCTAAATGGGGAGGTCCTGCCATTCATCAATCTTTCCATCACCTCGAGGAGGTATCCCAAATATATGGTCAACCAAGGCTTGGCTTTGTGGGTGGCACGCATTGGTTATGCATGAGAAGATGTAGTTCACTTTACCTTTCTCTATTATGCTTTTCTATAAAAAATTACTTCTGATTTTAATTATTTTCCATTCTTTCTTACAGGTAGATGTAGGGGCGCAAGCCTTGTCTCAGAAGGTCATCCCTGCGACGCTCTACAAAGAATAATTCCACACTCGGCCAGAAGAGTTCAAGGTGAAATATGAGAATGCCTTGTAAGACGTCCAATTGAGCTATGACTTAATGACCGCCAAGGTTAACAAGGTAAATAAGATTAAGGCCGAGCTGGAGTTGGTGATTAAATAGGAGATAAAGGCTCGTGAGGAGCTATAGAGCACTAATGCTGCCCTTGTGCAGTCTGCCCTTGCAAGGAGGGAGGTGGAGAAAATGTTGACCAAGGTCGATAGGAAAAATGTAGAGCTAGAGGCAAAGATCGAGGTGGTACCTTTGATGCAACTCATAATGTGGGGGAGAGACCACTATCTATGGTGACCTGGTCCGAGCTAAGAACACCCTCGTTCCCTTTGATGAGGAAGACATGACTGAGGTGGCCAAGGCCAATGTGGAGGCACGAAGGGGGCCTTAAATCCCTCCTCCTCCATTGCAGCAAACCATCCTGGATGCTTGCGCAAAGGATCCCGATACCGCGTTTGATGGGGATTTTACGCTGCGAGTTGTGGAGGGAGCTAAGTTAAACTTGAAGCAGTTTGCTCAAGAGGTGTGACAGTCCATTACCGAAAATTCCCCTCGAAACATTTAGTAGCTCACTGCACCGAGCTAAATGTTTTGAGCCTGCATGCTCGTTTCCCAAACAATCTTTTTTCCTCTACTATTTCTTAACTATTGGACCCATTTTTGGGCATTTAGACATCTTTTTCATTCCCTAACTTGCAATGACGTTATGTTTTATTTTGTTGCCTTTCGATTGACCTCGTTTGATGAGGTGCATTTCAGTGATGGTATTGCTTAGCTGGGCACATGGAGTTGCACTTGTTGTCAAAGTCTTGTCGAGCTGGGTCTTAAATAAATACAATGTAATGAATAACTTACCAATAGATGGGAAATTAAGTACACTTTGTACATATGTAAATGCTTGAAATAAAAAAAATTCTCAAAACCCTTACTAATCATTGAAGGATATAATAAATTGGTACTATTGGTAATAATGATTTTGGTGATCAGCTTACCAACGATTCTTAATTGGAGTCCCATCCTTCTCGGCAAGTCGGTAGGTTACTTTCCTCACTATGCCTATAACCCTGATGGGTCTTTCCTAGTTGGGCGCTAGCTTGGTTCTACCGACTCTTGTTCCCGTAGCATCAATCTTTCTTAGTACTTAGTCTCTAACAGCAAAGGTCTTAGGCTTTTACTCTTTTGTCGTGATGGCTTTTAGCAAGTTCAAATCTTTTTTTTCGTTGAGGAGGTCTAGGTCGAGCCCCCTACTTTTTGGGTTTCTCTCTTCGTCAAAGTTAGTCACGCTTAGCAAAAGGAGAGTCATCTTAATAGGTGTTATGGCTTCTTATTTATAAGTTAGTGCAAAGGAAGTTTCTTTAGTTAGACATCGAATTTACATTCGAATTCCTCAAAGCGTGACTCACAAATTGTCCAACCATCTTCCTTTTCTATCATCGAGGTTTCTTTTAGGGCTTGAAGGATTTGCTTGTTGAATGCTTCATCCCGGCCATTTTCTTGTGGGTGAGCTACCGATGACTTTCAATGCTTCATATTGACCAGCTCGCATCTCTCTGTGTACTTTTTAAAAAATTGGGTCCCATGGTCAGAAACAATTACTCTTAGGAAGCTAAACCTTTAACAAATGTAATCATGCAAGAAGTTGATCGTGTACGCCTCAGTAATGTTGGCCAAGGGTTTTGCTTCCACTCACTTGGTAAAATAGTCCACACTGCCATTATTATGTACTTACACTTCCCTCATTTCCATTGGGAATGAACCAATTAAATCAAGCCCCACATATTAAACGGGTACGATGCTACTACCGAAGTTTGGGGCACATATGGTAGACAAATGCATATCAGCGAACTGTTGGCATTTGTCGCCTTTTCTTTTATAGTCTTCAACATCCTTCTTCAGACTTGACCAATAATAACCATGGGAAATGATCTTGTCTGCGATGGTCCTTGTCCCTCGGTGGCCTCCATATACTCCTTCATGCAATTCGACGAGAGACCATTTAGTGGTTTTTGGTCGTACGCATCGAAGTAAAGGCCTATTGAAAGACCTCATATACAGTAATCCCCCTCGACAGTATGTCTCGCAGCTTGCTTCCTTTTGATTTGAGCTAAGTACTTATCTTATGGTAAGTTCCCCTACTCGATATAGTCTGTACCTTGTCAACCCAACACCTAGATAATTGATCAAGTGGATTACCTTCATTCTGTCAATGGTAGATCTTTCTAGGAATTCAATCCAAGACTTTGGTGGGAGCTCTCTAATTTCCATCGAGGCAATCTAGGACATGTAGTCAACTAGCTCATTCCAGTTCCCCCAAATTGTACCAATTCCGAATACTTAAATTTTTCCAACAAATTTTGGGTGACCTTGTAATACTGCATGAATGTGGGGGTGATTAGCCCTATACACCCCAAAAATTTGTTTTACAATTAGCTATGAGTTGCTGAAAATGATGATCTCTTGTGCTCCAAGTTCATGAGCCAATTCTATTAGTGCCTCGTACTTATCTTGATTATTGGAGGCTTCAAATTTAAACCTTAGTGCTTTTTCAAAATCTCCTCCCCCTTTTATGTATCTCGCTGCAACTGACTTAGCATTTACAACGGTATAGATTAAGGAAGATGGAAGTATGCAAAACTGGTGTATTTTGTATCTACGAGTTATTGCTGCTCATAAACTACGAGTTTCTTTTCTTGCACACCTAGTTACTGTATACATTGATGCATCATTTAGGAAAATTTTGCACAAACCTAACTAGTCAGACATGCTTCTCAATTTGTCGATTGAGTTAACCAAACTCCATATCATGTATGTGACAGAGAGCAATCAAAGGCCAAGCCTAAGTCGATTTATTTGTGGAAACATCTTTCACGTAACAAAGACCATCTCCCACAAAAAGTAGTGCCAACTCGGTGCACAGAGAAGAGTAGACGAAGCTAATCTTTTAGGCAGCGAAGTTAGAATATTGTTGTTAGCCCCAAACGACAAGTAGAGGGTTGAAAAGGCATTGCAATTCAAATTCAAATTGTTAAATAATTATGCAAAGTATGAAACTCTAATAGCAAGACTGGAAAGGTGCTCAATATAAGGATCAAACACTTGGTGGTTGACAGTGATTCATAACTTATTGTGATCCAAGTTCGAGGAAGTACGAGGCTAATCGCCCCATATTGGCTAGGTACCGTGAATTAACCAAAAACTTGGTTCAAAATTCAATTATTGGAAGTTGAACCAGATTGATAATTAAATTGGAAAAATATGGGAGCAAACCACTCATTCAAGATAGATTTGGGTGAGATAAAAACCATATCCATTGACATACAGGTTGAGTACTTAGAAATACCTGCTATTGAGCGGCTAGTGATCATGGCAGTAGAGTAGATGAAAAGATCGTGGGTTGATAAGCTGCAAGAGTACACATCGACTAGGGGATTCTACCTAAGGGTAAAGACCAAGCTAGAATAATCCAAAAACGAGCAACTAGATACACCATCCTAGATGGTGTATAGTATAGGAAATTGTTTCACAAACCTTGTTAAGGTGTATTAAACTTGAGTTCAGTGAAAAGGTACTAGCAGAATTACATGAAAGAGTTTGCGGGGACACCCTGGAGCAAGGACCCTAGTAGACAAGATATAATTTTCTATGGCTTTTGCTGGTCAAGTCTAAGAAGAGACGCTGAGGCAAATGTCAAAAAATGTGGCAAATGTTTGAGGTTTGCAGACATCCCAAATTTTTCCTCTGTTGAGCAGACCACTTTTAGAGTAGACCGTTTGATATGTATGCAATCGATCGTATTGGCCCATTTGCAAAAGTCATAGGGGCTGTGAGTTCATGATTGTTTCTGCGAATTATTTTTAACCAAGTGGGTCGAGACCAAGCCAGTAGCTAGCAAGCATCATTGAAGAGAACGTCGCAATCAATTCCATGCATGACATTATCTAGTGTTGCTCCGGGTTGCTGAGAGTTTAGTTTTTGATCATGAAACTTTGTTTTCAAAGTAGTTCACTGCAACATGCGAGGGAATGCATGTAAAACACTCGCAGCCCTCAGTGGCTCCAACCTTAGGCAATGGACAATGTGCAAGATCGCAACTTGTATAACTAGTCTATCATTGAACATGGTTTCATCCTAAAGTATGAAATGATCAAACATATGTCGCAAAAACAAAAAAGGAAAAACCTGAAAATGGTGAGATGAAAAGAAAGTTTAGGTTATTCTATACACGGCAAGAATTTTTGTTACATTAACGTTACCGAGTTATAATTTGGGCGTCACTATTTCTACTCCACTTTACAATTAATTGATAAACTCTATTGTACAATATACGAAGCATTACGTATAATTTTATAAAACATATATTAAGTGATTTGTTTGAAAAGTGAAGTAAGATCATAGGATTGACTTGACACTAATTTTGTGATGACAATAATTCATTTTGGTAGAAGATAGTATAAGAAATTGATATCAATAATTAAGGATCGAAGATTCAGTCTTATCGATACGTAGAGGAGCATCAATAACATGGGAATAATCGCCTAAATAATTGTGGGGGGGAAGTGGTCCTAAGTCATAACTTGCAAATAGAGCAAGTGATTGATGATAGAATGTTGATCTTATGGTGTAGACAACTAATTATCCACTCATTATCAAACTCATACCCCACTCCACCAGTACACATATATGAATTTGTTATTATTATATTTCTTACAAAAATTAGACATATCCTAGGTGAGAAAGTTAACTTGTCTTTTGTTTTTGAGTGACCAGCCAGAGAGAGAGAGAGAGAGAGAGAGAGTGATGTCTCTAATCAATGATGAGGGCATTTTATACACCTTCTGTCCTTAAATTATTATTTTATTTAATTCGACACATAAATTAAAAAAAATTAATTGATTTAATTGTTAATATTAATATAATGTGTAGTTTTCTTTAATGTCTATATTCATGTGTTTTATAATTAAAATAGGGTGAAAAAATAAAGGTAAATTGGTAAAAGTGATGTCTTAAAAATAAAAGTTTCAAACAAAATAATTATTTAGGGACGGATATATAAAAAAGGAAATCAATACAATAATTTAGGGACGGAGGGAGTATTTGTATTAGAGCCATGAAAATATTTGGTGATTTTAGATGGGTATATATATGGTGGTTAAATATTACTCTCGAGTCTATTATTTTCATTTTTGAATGTTACACTCAAAAAGATCACATTTAATTATTTTTTTTTGTAGATATATATGGTGGTTAAATATTACTTTCTCCATTTCAGGCAGGGATGGAGGCATGTAGAACGGTGAGGGGGGGGGGGAAGTGACCAAACTCAAAAGAAAAAACAAATTTACATTACAAAACGGCATAGTTTTAAGGAGTGACTCCACTCATAATTATTTTACTCTTTCTGGGCACTGCACAACAAGGAAACCCAACAACAAAATAATATATATATATATATATATATATATTACGGCACAACAGCACTGCAGCAGTAGCAGCAAATGACGTCATTGGCGAGCAACCCTTCTTTCTCCACTTAAAAATCACAAAATTTTTCTGGATCCGCGACTGAACTATTTTTCTGGATCCACCACTGGTTTGAGGTAAACACCCTACCATTTCTATTTTTGGATGATTCATTCAAAGAGTTCACATTTAAAAATTAAGCCATAATTATTTTTAAATTTCCAAATATACCCTTCTTTTCAATTAATGAATAATATTAAACCCAGATGTTTGACATGTTGTAGCGTTGCTAGGGACATGAACCAATGAATAATATTAAACCAAGTATCTTCTGTTCACGTTTGCAGCCCAGATGCTTCTCATTTTGCTGCGTCACTAGGAACATCAGCTCCGCTAGGAATTTTTCAGGATAGTCAGATTTTGGTTGAAGTAGTAAAATCTAACTAAATTTTATTCATATACTCTCCCTATCTTGGATAAATGTTCTTAGTTGATAAAATAAAAAAATATAATTAATGACGTGCTGTAAAATGTGTTCTGACGATAATATCCATTAATATTAATTGATTTTAACTATTTAAAAGTCTTTAGATTAATTAGGACATCCTAAAATAAAAATATTTATTAGAGACGGAGGAAATATTAAACTTATCAAGGGCATTTTTGAGATACCAAAATTTTCTTAAAAATATTGACTTTCAAACATGGACTCTTTGTACAAAACCGAAGAAATACTAAGAAGCCATCATTTAAATAAGTTGGATAACTTCTTAAAATTTTTATAAATGAGACTTGTATTTATCTTCAAACTTTACTGATTTTCAGTAAAAAGTTGTCAACCTCGTATTTATTGATATAAGTTATGCTATGGGTATCCAAAGAGTATCAAATTTTTTACACCAAAATAATGTGTGAGTTGATGTGACAGTTGATGTAGTACAAAAAATAAAATTAAAATTCATAATTAATGCATCACATCAACTGCTACATTAGCTGACATATTATTTGGTGCAAAAAATTTAGTACAACCACCACACAACGGCAGACATTATATTGATATTTAACCATCACATCAACAAATACTATCAGATATGGTGATCTCGGAACACTAAATATTTTTTTGAGTAAATTTGGGGGTTTTAGGGTAGATTTAGTATAGATTTAGGATATAAAAAAAAGTAAATTAATTGGAGTATATTATAACCATGTTACGTAGGCTAGATGAATTTCCAAACCCTATGCTAATTTTTGGGAGTCTTAAAATTTTTAATTGATAAAAAATAAGTGTCAATACTTTATTGGTCAATGTGAAGTTATCAATTCAAAATAAATGAAAAACCTTCCGATTTCCCTTCGCCTCCATATCTAAAACTGTTATCAATCTAAAATTTCTATATCATATCTACAATTACAATATTTATAACATATTTGACAAACTTAATTTTATTGAAATATCTTCTATGGTAAAAATTACAAAAATTAGCTTTAATTGTTTTCCAGAAATCGTCGAGGGTGGCTGCTAGTGTATATGTGCAGTACAAATTTGTACACCAACACTTAATGTTGGTGTATAATACACACGCCCCTGATTCGTGGATATTTAACCACTAATTAAATGTGAGTGTGTGTATGTGCGTATAAGGGAGAGAAAGTTAGTGGTGTCCCCTAATCGGGAGCGTTGATGTACAACACTAACGTTAAATGTTGATGTACAATTTCAAACTCTATATGTGTCTGTAATGGATCGTGATGAAGTATGTGTGTGTGTGTGTGTGTGTGTTTGTGTCTGTAATGGATCATGATGAAGTACTATATGCATAAAACATCGAGCACGATTGATTCAAAAATAGCAAATATTGTTGGACAAAAATAGATTTTTGATTTTCAGATAAATATTAGAGAAAATCCATAAAAAAATAGAAAACGACAGGACAACTAAGTTCAGCTATAGATTTGGGGAGTCAATATATATATATATATATATATATATATATATATATAGACACAAGTTTGATGAATATAAATAAATACGATAGCAATCATGGAGTCGTCATCTAAGATAATAGTTTGAGGGTAGGTAACGAATGGAGAATTAATTAAAGAAAGGGTAAATTACAAATAACCCCTCAACTATAAGTTGGGTGAGAAAATTTCGTCGATTCAAACTGTAGTTTTTAAATAGAAGGTGCAATTTAAGAAATTGTTATAGTTGAGGAGGGCACATTACTTCAATTAGTAGTTGAGTGAGGTAACTCAAACTTGACTGATAGTTGAGGGGGTTCTTTGTAATTTACCCTTAAAAGAAATGGAGAAAATGCAATTATGTATAATTCTTAACAACTTCATCAACTTGTGATTTATGTTATATGTGAGTTGTTCATGTCAGCATTATATTATTATAGCTATAAAAAAGTTAAAAAGTTCACTTGGATCTTTTCTCTTAATAAAAGTTTTGTTTTGCCTTATGTGTGTGTGTGTGTGCGCGAGTGTGTTTTAGGTTACAGTTTGGGCCACCGGCACAGCAAGAAAAAACCTTATAGGCCTCATAGCATCAAATATCCAAAAATATAAAGCCCAAAAAGAGTTTCCTGTAAAATCTAGAGCCCATAAATGAATTGGGCCAACCACTATGTGAAATAATCTCCTTGGTGGACTGCGTGAAACCAGCTTACGCCCTTGCAAGTCCACTTGGAAGTCCCAGTGAGAACTTTTTAATGAATGGTTAAGCCAAAATACGATTAGGCCCCCAAAATATCCTCCGAATCCCATAATGACCCTAAAAGTCTATTTATCCCATAGTCATACACGATGATACAATTTATCTCACTTTCACCCTAGTTGTGATGGGCGTTAGAATAGTATTGAAAACTGACATGTGCATGTTACGTGAGAGATATTTGGGTCATTTGGATGACAGAGGTAGTAGTGGTGGTGGCTGAGGAAGCATGTAAAGTTGTTGATTGGTTTGAAGGAAAAGCTAGTCCATATTTCCTCTGGAAAGTGAAGGAAAATCAAGAAAATTGCAAGGTTGTTGATTGGTTTGAAGGAAAAGCCGGTCTATATTTTCTCAGGAAAGTGAAGGAAAATCAAGAAAATTGCAGGGTAGTTTCTAATTTTCAACTCAATACCATCATCTCCAACTCCACACCATTGCACAAGGGTGAGACTGAGACGCCGTCATCGTCTTCATCAATCTTCGAATCATCTTCGTCTTGGAACAACTACCACGATTCCATTCAATCCATTGACACTAATTCAATGAAAATGTCGATAATTATCCCAACTATCAATTGTTCTTAACCATTCAATCAAGTTTCTCTAATGGATCTCCACTAATGCATCTCACCATGGTCGCAACTCCTCACTCTTCCAAAAAAAATTCAAAGGCAAAATGGTTTTTGTGGTTTTTTTGTTCGTAGTATAATGTGTTAATTTCTTCAATGCCCACCTAATTCTCTAACCCAGATCTAGAGAGAGAGAGAGAGAGAGAGAGAGAGAGAGAGAGAAAAGTCCAAATGGACCATACATGCAGTCATCAAAAGTATTTTTCCATAACTTTTGGATTTCAAGCCCTAGAAATAAAAAAAACACTTAGAGTGGCGAAATTGAAGGTAGGAGCTTACTTGGTGATGTCTAAAAAAGTGAGATGTATGCTTGTCAACTCCACTTGCGGTCAGTTACTTTTCAATTTAGCAATTCTAATTAATCAACCCTTTAAATTCTGGGCATCAGAATCAAATCTTTCTTTTCTCCTTTCTCAGTCGCTAATTTTGTGTGGCAGAAAAAGATATAGATTCTTTACTGCTTCGGCGAGGGCTGAACTACCTATCAAAATGGGAGTACAACCTTCCCTGATCTCCCTTCCTGCCTATGAATGGAAGCCGCAATTCCAACTCTGGTCACTATCCTCTAATTATAAACACCTCATGCATCCCCTTTTCATGAACTACATCTCCGTTCCTGTCAACTTTATTGCTTTAATGAATCACATGGCCCCAAGTTTAAGGAGAAATAAATTCAATGTCCATAAGCTTCACAATTGCAATAAGATCCCAACATTAGAATTCTTACTTAGCTTTATTGCTTTTGAATTCCTCTTAAGAAGAAGACATGTTTGAGAAAGAGGTGATTTATCTGGCTTCAAATCTTCTATCCCACTCCCTATTAGAAGATTTGAAGCCGATTTATCTTGGCTGGGAATTGATGCACTAAATCCCACTTTGCACCCCCGATCCAAATGACCAAAATAGCCTACACATGACATACACATTTCAATTTTTGTTACTATGTTTAACGCCCGTCACGGCCAAGGGGCAAAGGGGGACAAATTGTAACATCGTATATGACTATGGGACAAAATGGACATTGAGGTGCATTATGGGATTCAGTGGATACTTGTGGGGGCTGGTCGTATTTTGGCCAAATGGTTACTTTAAGGATAAGAATGGACATGGTAAATTTTGATTTTTCAAATATTTTTTTCCCAAATGATAAAAAACTAGAGGATTGGTTTGAAAAGTTTGGCCATTAATAATATATATATATATATATATTGATATACATAGAATTAGATATACCATTAATATCATAGAAAGTTTACGAACCCCGAATATCTGGGGAAAGACAGGTATCACGTGAGAAACCACTCACGTCTCGGTATCACGTCCGGGGTCATCATCCCGAAGGGTGGTGAAGACAGTGTCAGAGGATGGCCCACGTTGGGCCCATGCTGGCAATTGACTCGATAGACTAAATACATTGAGTCACACATGATGAAAACTATCAAAATGCGACAACCATTGGCCATCTGGGTCGGACCGTAGAAAGCCGGTAGCTGACCCCAAGGGAAGAAACTGATTGACTCCAAACTTGAGTTAATAATGGTAGTCCAGACCACCTCGGTGTAAGGTCAAGCAGGAACCCTCCGAGCGTACTTCCCTTTTAAAGTATGAAAGTTCACCACAAATGGTGGGGTCATCACCCTGGTGCGGAGCGTGAAAGGGTGAAAGCTAAACACCGCGTAAGCCCAAGCCTGTCACATAAAAAACAATGAGTCAATATTTATTTTAAAACGATAAAAAAATTTTTAAATAAAGTTTTTGTTTCGAATATTACCTCCCATGCCACATTGTAGCCAGATACGCTACTGGTGACGTTCCGGCTGGTGTGATCCATAAAGAAATAACACTCTGCCAGGCTAGCCTGTCCCCAGTCAAAGTCGCCCATATGGCGCAGTCGCCTCAAACAGTTGAGTAGAGATACTCGCAAAGTTGAGGAAGCATTGGCAAAAAGGGTGATTCCCAGTGCCAAAAACAAGAAAACCCAAACGAATCAGGTCACAGCAGGCTGGTCGGCCATGTCGACATGGTCCACATTGTGGAGCAACCACTCCCTGACATAGCTGACGAATATCTCGTCGAAGCTCTTGTACACTAGAGCAAAGCCCAACAGCTGAGCAACGGCATCAGGACGGTCTCGCAGCTAGAAATCCGGCTCAATAGCCTGGCCCTGGCCAGTTGGTAGCCCCGTGATCGCCAAAAATTCCACAGGTGTCATGGTCACCTCGCCCCACGGTAAGTGGAAGGTATGGGTGGTGTCCCACCAGAAACACTGCAGCACCTCATAGATGTTGGTATAGCCGATAAAGCCACCAACATTCTGGATGATATGCCAAAGACAGGTACCATCCACCCTCTCCTGGATCAGCCGAGGAAGTCAATCATAGATCCCCCTCACCATATCCCCATTCGCCTGAATGCGGGTAATCTTTTTCCATGACTGCAAAAAAAAAAAAAATTTCAATTTCAGCGTGTCATCACAAAGCACACGTGCACATTTTTTTATGTCATGACATAGATATTTGCCCTGCAAAACAAAAAAAAAAATTGAAGCTTTTTTTCAAACAGTTGGTGTGCGACTTTCACGCAACTTCGGGCAAGAAAAATTTGCACATTTTGAGCCACCCCAACAAAATTAACTTGGGGGTTTCCATCTTTGTTCATCCCTCTACACATATATACTCTCGATTTTAAGAAATTTTTATCCTAACATGTTCAAATTTACAATTAAAGTAGGCACTTTAAACATGCAAAATCCACAAATATACATACTTGTTTATACCCATATTGTATAAATTCATATTTTCTACTTAGATTCAACATGCAACAACATATATTTGCTACTTGGATACTAACAATTGCAGGATTAATATTAAGAATCCAGCAAATCACGCAAAAATTCAAATTTAGCATACTTTGCGGAACAAGTTGGTTTTCCAAAAACTCAGCGCGGGTGGACCTAAAAAAGAAGTATGACTGCTCCGGTCACGATGAATGTCGTTCGGATTACTATCTGAGAACGAATAGAGGACCCTATTCCGCGCCATCACCTCGTCGGCTTATTCGTCACTAACACCCAAATCGATAGGAATCTCATTTTCTGAGTCCGAATTGTTCGCCATTATCGCTACAAACAAATTTGGGGATGATAACCTCAAAATATTTGAGTGATTGCGAAAAAAATTTGAAAGAAATCGGAGAAGATTTGAAGAGAGAAGAAGAGATAAGCACGGCAGCAGCTATACTGCTGCTACTGCCGTTCCTTTCTTTTGAGAAGAAAGGGATTTTCCATTTTCCCTCCAAGTTTTAGTATTTTGTGATTGGCACCCCCAAGTCCTTCTAACAGCAACTTAACGTCCAGCTAACGGTCATTAACCGGACGCCCTAACGGAAGTTCACCATCAACATATTTTCAAGGATAACCCTCCCAGCAGAGTTACTCCCAATGGCCCTACCGTTTAATTCAGCACATCCATCATCTCCAGCAGAATCCCATGGGACTCTACACAATACATCTCAGCAAAAGCATTGCCAATGGTCGTGCGCATCATCCCCAAGAAAGTGTCCCCTGGACACCACACAGATTGCAGTGTATCCACGAATGTTTACACACCCACTTACCCGGTCATTTCCCCACAGGTTCGAGCCTGAGTCCTCTGAAAATCAACCGCTCAACGACCCCGCCGTCCAACACAGCTCAGAATCCGTCCCCTAGACACCACACAAAAATAGTCTTTACTTTATGTCGATTTACAGCTTATCCTAAACTGTAATTTGCTTCATTTTACGTTGGTACAGCTTTTCTTTTGGTCGTTTCCCAACGGGTATAAACCTGGGGTCTGAAAATAAACCATTGCCACACACAGTACATTTGACATTTCAGATTTCTTCCCCGAAGAAATTTGAAGTACATTTTGACCTGATTCTCTTCATAGAGATACATAAGCAATCTATTAGGAGATCCGGTCACCTTTTGACATTTTTGTCACCCACAGAATACATTTCACAATCAAATTTCTTCCCTGAAGAGAATTGAACTACGCTTTGACCTGATTCTCTTCATAGAGATACGTAGGCAATCTCCCCTTGAGATCCGGTCACCATAGAACAGACCCTGTCGCTCTTTTCCCTACAGAACATATCAGAATCGTGTTTCTTCCCTGAAGAGACGCGAACTACGTTTTGATCTGATTCTCTTTATAAAGATACGTAGGCAGCCTTTTAGAAGGTTCGATCACCGAATGTCATACTTCCTTAAGTATGACCATCCTCTTCCCTAACAGTGTTGCAAGCCTCTTGCATCACGACTTTTCCCCAGCGGGATCTTTTTCCCCCAGAGTCATGACTAAATGTTCTTCTCCCAAGAGAGCTTGAGCTAAAGTCTTGACACACTACACACTTGGTTATACAACCCCGACGCAGTGTTCGACCACATATATACACATGATCACACAAACTTCGATGCACAGTTTGACCATTCAATTGCTAGTACGAAGCTAGATGTCTATCTTTTCGGACGACGCTCGCTTACTTCTAAGCAAACGCAGTCGAGGGGCTATGTAGACACCCAGAATTCGTACACCTATATTATACGAATTGTCCTATAAACAACTATTTATTTATAAATGGACTAACACTTATTTCTATGATCATTTCAGGAAACAACCTATTCAACAAGACTAACGACGTCCAACATACAAACAAACTTCAGTTAGATCAACATCAAGGGTCCAAACTGAAGATACACAGCTTAGAAGGGCCAAAGTACAAGACACAAAGCCTGAAAAAAGTCAAAAAAAAAAAAAAGTTTAGTGCACTGAAGCCTTGCTGAGTGCGCTGATACCACAAAACAGAGTTTGGTGCACGGGCACCATGCCTGGTGTGCCACGCACCACATCTGACATTGCCCCAGAAGTCAAGCCGCCTGGCTGCCAAAGACTTTGAAGGCTGGAGGAAGCTTCGTGCTTTGCTTGGCCCCGAGAGTTTTATCAAATATCTCTCCTAGGTTCTCCTATAAATAGAGCTCTCAGCTCTCTAAAAAAAAAAAAAAAAAAAGGAACACCTACACAGAAGATACAATCCCTCATCCAAGGAAAACACACACACACAACTCTTTCTCTTTCAAGCCTCTTTTTGAGGAAGAAAAGAGAAAAGAGTATTGACTCTCTCTCACACACACAAAAATATAAGTTTTCCTTTCCTCGATCGGTAGCAGTGGAAGCACAACGGTCAGGCTACAAGCTAGGTTGATCCAATATAATACAAACGGCCTAGAACTTGGCTCGAATTCTGTAAAATGACAGAAGGTAACCCCTTCCATTCGTTAGTCCATTTAATTTTCAGAATGTAATTATTTCAAATACATTTTAATACATGTAAAGTATATATTATGTCACACAGAATAACAAACTTGCGATACTTAAATACGAGCATGCAAATATGTAGAGACTAAAAAGGCAAGATGGGTGCGTAAAACCTTCCCAAATCGTAACTTGGCCCCCTAACCCATAATCTAAAGTTTTTTCTCCCATTTACTTTATAAATGAGAGTGGCGACTCTGTTTTCAAAATAAATGTGTTTTCACATTTATCAAACAACACAAAAATCAACAGAGAAAAACCACAAGAACAAAAAAAGCCCGAAGTCGAAACGATCCCGTTGGATCCAGGCGCTCACAGGAACATTTATGACTAGTGTAAGATAAACTCTAGATAACTGTATATAAGTGTGGGTAGACTACTTCTTTTGGCGATACGTAGTGTCAGGTATTGTAAAGGTCATAACCTTTCTTTTGGGGATGCATATATATGATATGGTCGTGTTGGAAACCTGTAGCAATGGTAGTTGGTTTACAGGTGTATTGATTATTAATCGATGATTGATGGATAACATGATAGCATGAGTAGTGTGTTGTGAATACTTGAGTTGTATAACTCATTTTGGATGTGTGTTGAACTGTGAGATGGTTGAGTAGGTATTGTTTTCCCCGTTTAGCAGACATAGGTTGATTAATGGTTGAGGTAGATTTTGCGAACCTTGATTGAACCGTCTCCTTCCATTGGAACGTGATTAATTGTGTGAACCTTGTAATTTGAATGTAGAATGCACCGTAGAGTCAGGCTGCACTTTTCAATGCTAGTTATGGTGGTATACCCAATGAAAGTAAAGGAACAAAGTGTGTAACGGGAGTATGGAATTGGAAATTGATAGGGTAATGACAGACTAAGGCCTATGTAGTTCCAGGAACTAATATAACACTTGCTTTGGGTCCTGAGTTGACTAATTAGGGTTGTATCTTGGATTTGATCAAGATTGGAAGTGACATAGGTTATTTGGAAATGAACAAGGACAAATGGGTTGTGATTGTCTCCCTTAAGAGAGTCATTTTAGGTGTTATTGCACTTTCATAGATGTTGATTTGATTCTGAGATTAACCAAGAATGTTTGGAAACCTCTTAGGATCATGTGGTGAACTAATGTGGTTATTGTGAATGACAATCTAGTGTGTTAAAACAAAGAATTAAATGTACTGAATACTAGTGAATTTATGTGAGAATTACAGTAGAGTGTTAATACGAGTGTCCTGTGAACTTATGGCGACGGTCGGTTATGATTTAGTAGTGTCGTTACATCTTGCGTTGCCCATAATGACTATTGTCTCTTTTGTGAGTTCACCTTGATACCTAGAGCTATCGTAGTGGTGGAGTCATGTATTGAATCAATTAGGGATCTTAGCTTGTATAATCCATTATGAACCCTTAAGAATAGAATGACCCGTTAGAAATTGTACTCGCGAATAGGTCTATGATTTCGTCACTTGAGACCGGTATAAGATTCCATTTTCGTTTCCGTCTTGCTTCGATTCCCATTACCCTTGAATAACCTCTGTATCATCACGAGTGTATGAATAGAACTCTTATATGATTATGTATGTTGAGTGGCCTCTCAATTGTCAATTTATAAATGCATGGCATTATTTTGTAATATGATGGTTTTGTATTTAGTGTTAGTCGCGTAACGGAGGAGTATGAGTTGTAGACCTATACTATCACGAGAAGTTTATCCTTGGAATTGATGCACTAGAACAAACTTGTTTGGGTTTAGAACCCACCTAAGAAGCTGAGAGACCTTTAAGATCTAACATGATGAGTTTGGGGTACTATGATTTCAAGTTTTTTGCGCGTCTGCGCGAAAACTTAGACCTTTCCTATGTTGAACAAGTAGTGAGGATTCGAGACCTATAGGAGCAAGTCGTGCGAGCAACAGTTTGGGAAGAGTTAATAACCAACTTTTGGGGTCGTGGAATTGGTATAAGAGCTAATAAAGATATATCGTGCCTTCTTGAGTACACTGGTAGGAATTTGAGGACGAATTCATTTTAAGGGGTGGAGGATGTAAGACCCCCAACAACCCGATATACTTAGTATCGTCGTATTCATTCCCTCATGTAATCATATTAAATTGAGTGCCCTATAACCTACTCGTAACTTGTACTTAATGACAACACATGGGTGAACACGTTATATTCAATGTTAGCATCATGAGTATTTTTTAGCTTGGATTGAGAAGCATCGCGTATAAGTTCAGGAACCTTAATCGAGTGTTTCAGGGTTCTTTTGTAAGACCCTAGAACCCGACATGTTAACTTAGATGCATTCATTCTCATATTTTGCTTGCTCTATGTTACTTGCTATTGAATATGTTTATGCGTGTTGCATCTCGTATATGTTTGTTCATGATTAGGGTTGTTCCGGTGTTGTTTTGCGTATGTTAGCACTTGGGAATGATGTTGGGATAGAGTGGCTTAGGAGTCTTAGGGTTCATTTTGAGCAAGTTCAAGGGTTAAACATCCAGGAACTTTGCGCAATCACGCTAATTTTTCAAAGAGATCCCTTAGAATAGGGGAAATCAAGTTGTGCCCCCAGTAACAGGCGTGCTCGCACCAAGGAGAAGGTGCATCCGCACCGTTGTTGTTGACCCACTTTGAGATTTTGACTAGTTTTACGGGAATTGACCAATTTGACCCTCCTTGACTGACCCCTTTGACCTGAGAATGACTTAAAATCAGCCATAAAAAGTGCTAGACTTCATTTTTTCATTCTAACTCATTTCACCAAGTTGTAGAGAGCAAGAGAGAGAGTTAGGGTTTCTAGAAAGAGAATCGAGAGATTTTGCAAGATCCGAGGCTCATATCGACAATCCGGCATCATAGAAGTGTAGAGCTCGACACGAGGAACGATCTTACCCGAAGAAATTCGTGTTTCGCCTGTAAGGATATTTGGGATCAAGTAAGTTACTACCTTAAATTCTTGTATTAGGTTCTATTCATGTTGCAGAACATTTATTCCATGTCAGTATGTGGCAAAATCGTGTAATAAGAAGAATTCGTGGGTAGGACTAAATGGAGCTGTAAAAATGTACTATGTGATATTAGTTCAAGTTTCCTATATGTCAAGTAGTTAAATATGTTGAATTTAATGTTAGGAAAGTGATATACTAGCTGAACTACTTAATTACGAAATGTGATGTAGGATTCTACAGGGTCCAAATTTGACACGATACATGTATCTATATGTTGATACGTGGTTTAGCTCTACCGCATAGTTGGAAAATTGAGTAATTGATTAAGTGGTTTAAGTCGTGAAAAAGTGGTGTTTGACTCTACGGAGTCCAAAATTAATGTTGATAATATTAAGTGGCTTAATTCGTGGAAATGGTAGTATTTGACTCTACGGAGTTCGAAATTAATGTTTGTAATTTATGTGGCTATATGTGAAGTTTTGTGGCCTATAAATAACTTGGAATTCATGTTGTGAACGTGGAATATTATTGAGCTATTGAATTACCGAATGGACTCTACGGAGCCCGATACTAATACGAATGATGTGAACATTGTTTACTCATCTTCCCTACTTGCTTAGTATTTAGAATGGATGAGATATATGTGGTTCTATAAGTTGGTTCTAATGCACAAGAACATGTAGGTAGAGTGATCTCTAAACGAATCAGATATGTTGTAAACCGGTAATAAAGAAATAAATTAGTGGCCATAGTATTACCTACGTTCATGAGGGCGGAGTGCTAGTGAAACGTCGTCATTGAGCTAAGGTGGATCTAAACCCCTCCGCTACTAGCCCTAGCGGGGGATTGGCACATCTCATCGCTAGTTGAGGTGGTGATCGGACCAAATGAGCTTTCCAAGTCGTAAGGGACTGGTCTCACGAGGGTCCAGTGCGCACTCTCTTATATGGTGTTCATCCAAGTCAGTACCGCACTAATATGCTAATATATTGAAAGGAGTAATAAGATGTGAAGTTAATCGGAGGTGTACCTCGACCCCGTATCCTTTTATATGTGTTTACTTCCAGTTCATTATGTGCTTCCTATACGAACGAGTTGGTCACAATTCTAACCCGTATGGGACGATGGTCAGCAACAGAGCCTCTCGTGAACTATAGGATTGACTGGTTATGACATGCTACTTGCTATACAATATTTATCGTAGAGAATCGTTATATGCTAACATTACTTGATATATGAATGGTATTGCATGCCAACATTCCATGTAGCTATATAGTAGTAATTTACTGAGTTTTTGACTCATTCCTTCCATATTTGTTTTCCTTAGTTCACAGGAACACAGAAGCTAGTGGTCAGTGAGGCCGGGAAGGTATATTTGGGAGTTGGGTAGTCCTTCTTACGTTTGATGTTTAGATGTATATTTGGGTATAAAGATGTTGTATATTTATGTAAACTCTTAGTTGGGTTATTTCTTATCGATAGTTGTGGTATTGTCGACACATGATGTCGAGGTGTATTAAGATGTTTATCAAAATGGTGAGGTATATTGTTATGTGATGGTTGTGCATGGTCGTGTGGCTCTGTTATGATTATATTTGTGGATACAAAGCGCTGTAGTTAAATGATGTGGTTCTTGTTATTTGGCTCCGATCTTTTATCTCGTCGAGGTGTGTCGTCGTATTGTTATTCTTCAGCTTAAGTTACAGTCGTCGAGGTGATTTTGCTGTGGTTGTTTTGGGTATTGTGATTTTTCTGAGCTAGTTTGGCTCATTGTTATATAGGTTTATATGAGATATATGTAGGGATCATGTCCTAATTCGGGGCTTCATCTTTGGGGTTCGGGTTGGGGTGTGATAGCCTGGGCTTCACTCGAGCTAGTGGACTCCCAAGAAATGGTATCCAGCCCGTTCGCGTATATATAAAATCTCTTCCCCGGCCCCTTTAGCCTAAGGTAAGTCATTCTTTACACAGAGAAAATGTAGTGCAATCTCTAGTCTCTAATGGCGTATTCTGATAAACACGCCGGAGGGTTTTGGAGGGAACCCTCCCCACCCCTCTCACGCGCGGTTGTTTCTTTTTATAGATTCATAAGCCAGATATCCGAGATTCACAACGCGACAACGATCAGATCAGCACCCCTGGTGCGCCCAATTTTTCATGCGTCATCATAGATCAAAGACAGTCTAATATCTAAGAAATCACGACAGAGAAATCGCCGGTGGGAACACCACCCCGTATCTCTCACGGTCATTCTTTTTATAGATCAAAGACAATCAAATATCCAAGAAATTACGACTGAGAAAACGCCGGTAGACTTCCCAAGCACACGCACGACGATTAGATTCGACAACTGATGTTTTAGTCAACAAGGCCCAAAATAGGTCAATCAAAAAGTCTATAGATGATGTTAATGCCTAGTGGTAGTGATGGTCACTTATAAGAAACATACAAATCCCACATCTAACCAATATGCGTTGGGGGTATTACAATTTCTCCCACTCAAATCCTTAACATCCCCATCAAAGCATAAAGGATCGGCAACCTATGCAATGTGTTCAACACATTTTTGGCGGGACGTGCTGTGTTACAATTTTTGTACGTGTGTGTATTTATAAGTGGTCACCCACTACAACTAAGCACCAACAATATTCATTAATTTTTGGGTGAGCTTGTAGTGGGTATAGTTTACCCAGGTACTTAGCAGTCATGCATAACATACTTGACACTTGAGGCATTACAAATAGTATTAGAATGTGTTTGGACCGAAAATGTATTGAACACATTGCTCGAGCATATATCCTTTTCCATCACAAGTATCTTTGGTTAGCCTCATTTTCAATTCAAGTGGAGTGCGAAATCTATAGATCTCTCTAGTTCATGTTCACCTTTTTTCCACCATATTCTTTCCCTTTAAAGATTGCAATTTGCATAATATTAATTCTGTTTTAAACCAACTACGTTACCATTATTTTATTGTCAACGTATCAACACTCCAGCCACCATTTTTAAACTTTTAGTTATATACAAAAGCACACCAGACCAGAAATGCCATGTCTCCATTACGTCAATTATGTTAGGCTACCATGTTTGACTCTTAATAGTCAAACCTTTGCCAACTCTGCTCCTAATAGGCTAGTCTCCATCATATTTTTTTAAAACCAACTTTCATTCCGGTCGGTAAAGAGTTATTCTAGTTTAATCATAAATTTCTCACTAACTAGCTTGTAACATATTTCTTGACGATGAATGTTATCGTAATTTTGACTTCTCCAAGTTCAGTATCGTATATTCGTATCTGAGTAGTATATACAAGTTACGGAGGTGTGGCAATTATTATTTTTTTATTTTTATTTTTTTGGATGAAAAGGAAAAATCAATTTAAGGCTTAGTGATTAATTTAAACAAGCAAGTGTGATGATAATTCATTTAATAAAGGAGATAGAGAAACATCCTTTTCGATCCCACGAATTCTTCGCTGGCTTCCTTCGAAATGCAAGAATGGAGTGCTGACGTCATGTTTAACTTTCCTAAACATATTCTTTCCTTTTTAAGACTGCAATTTGCACACTTAATTCTACTCTCTCGTTCCAGGCAAAAAAGTCCACTTTTCTTTTATAAAAGTCAACATAAGACTAAATCAAATAAAAAATTTACATATTTTATTTATGTTTTAAAAAATAAAATTTCATTAATTAAAAACTATCTTAATAATACTATGGATTATAACTTTAATAACCTTGTAAAAATCACTAAATTTATATTAATTATTGATCAAACTTTAGCTTAGTTGATCAAAAAAAGTCAAAAGTTGACTCTTTACCTGAAACGGAGGGAGTATTTTATACGAGTACCATTATTATTTTGTCAACCAATATTGAACAGTCCATCCACCGGTAGCAGTTAATTAAATCTACCCCTCCGTCCTAGATAAATGTTCCTACTTTTTATTTTTAGATGTTTCAATTAAGATTACTAAAGACTTTTGATCTCACAATTCTTCCTAATATACCCTTAAAGCTTTATTTAATATAAAGCATCCCAAAGAAACTCATTTATTTAGAATAGATGAACTCAATTAATGTTCATAAGTATTATCGTCAGAACACATTTTACAACACGTCATTAATTATGTTTCTTAATTCCTGTGTTTTATCAACTATGAACATTTATCCAGAACGAAAGAAGTATTATTTATCACTAAAGCAAAACCATTGCTGCCATGTGATAGCACTAAGTTAAATTTTATTTTTTTTCCCTAAAACGAATAATATTCATTTTTTACCTGATTTTTACTCTCCCTCTCTCCTTTAATTTTCCTCTTTTCTCTCACTATTTTAAAAGCTCTCTATTAATTTATATCTTTTTCACATTTTGGCCTTTCACTTCCGACCCACAACATTTCATCGGTGCGGTCATTCGGGAAGTCCCTCGGAGGACACTAATTTGTACATATCTATACGATAATCATTTATTTCTTCAACATTGCATTTTTTATTATTTTAAAAAATATTCATCTATTATGTTCTTATATTTATATATATATATATATATATATATATATTGTAAATGGTATAAAAAAAGGAACAATTTTTATATATGTATAAATATATATATATAAATGTTTATATTGCAAAAACATTTTTTTATTAAAATCATGCATCACATGGGTACTAACTAGTATTAAAAACAAACCAGAAATTCAAAGTGTCAATTTCGCTGACTAATTATGTTAGGTCAGTTTAGGCTGCATTCGGAGGAACTGTAGTTTTTTATACTGAAATATGTTATTTCTTGGGTGAATATATTTTTGTTTTAGTGCATATATTTTGATTTACCGCTTTAACGTACGAATATGTTCTCTTTTTGTATTTATTGGAACTTGGAAAATGCTAGGTATACGGCCTCCAGCAACTGCTTTTATCAATCGAATGCATTATGGATTTGTACCTTGCACGCAAGATACAAGTATGCAATGCATTCGGTTGATGCACAATGTACAAGTTCACAATGCATTCGGTTGGTGCACAAAGTAAAAGTCCGCAATTGGATGCTTAACTCTAATATGGATGCTTCTCGATCATTAATGTAGCCGCGAATTAAAAAGAACTTCAATTACAGGTAATCTGAATTCGTACATGCAGCACACGGTCAAACCTTTGTATCATCTGCACCTAATCTCATTATTCTTTGAAATCCACTTGCAAGCCATTATTGTCTCGTACTTGCTTGTTTTCCCTAAATTAAATTGATATCCAAGTAAGGATGATATATGATCTCAATTGGGTTTTGGTTGCTGTGACAGAATAGCTCATGGAAGGGAAGAAGTTTGGTGGTAATGAGGTCGTCGTTATGATTTCGGATTCTCAAGAAAGTTTGAAGGATATTAATGGTGAGCCGAATGGAGATCATAGTATTGCCATTGGTCTTCAAAAAGATGAGTCCGGGTCTTGTTCATTTTCCAAGTATCTTCAAGGAGAGACAACTAGTAGCCATAGCCAATTCATGCAGTTAACGGAGCGAGAAAATCTCGAATCAACAAAGAAAGTTCTCAATTTGACAAGCACTTCTATTCTAGAGATACCAAAGCTAAGTCCACCAAGGCCTCTGAATGAATCCATGGCTACTACTACTAGAAGAAGATCTCTTGCACGGTCTGCGTATTCAAGGCCTAAATCACGACTAGTCGAGCCATCAGAAGTTCCCAGTAATCAGAAGTCAGATGAAGTCAAAAAGAGTACACAATTTCCATTTCCTGCAATTTCTCCGAGCAGAACTCCAAGCAGAACATCACCTTCTGGCAAAGCCAGTTCAACTACCCCAAAAACTTCGGCTCCAATCACCCCAAGAACACCTTTAATGGCTTCTCCATCAGGAGATGGCGATGACGACGACGATGATGTGTATGGAACTACTGGAAGTCTTCAAGATAATAATCGAACAAATAAGCCAGCTAAGAAGGTCAAGCTACTGTTTTTAATTGAGTTGATTCTACTTGTTTGCATAGTTATTTTGTTTATTGCTAGCTTAACAGTCAATAAACTGCAAAATAGCGTGATTTGGGATATAGAGATTTGGAAATGGTGTGTTCTTGCATTGGTGATTTTCTGTGGCCGGCTGGTTACCGAGTGGTTTATTAACGTGCTAGTTTTCTTGATCGAGAGGAACTTCTTGCTTAAGAAGAAGGTTTTGTATTTTGTTTATAGTTTGCAAAAGAGCGTTCGAGTTTTCCTTTGGTTAGGTCTGGTTCTTCTGGCGTGGGGTCTATTGATTAGTCAAGGGGGCCATCGAACCAAGCATACTAGACGGATTTTAAACTATATCACGAGAGCTCTTGCAGCTACTCTTATTGGGGCGGCGGCATGGATGCTAAAGACTCTTTTCATAAAGTTGTTAGCTTCGTCTTACCACGTGAGGACATTCTTTGATAGGATTCAAGACTCGATCTTTCACCAATATGTTCTGCAGACCCTTTCAGGGCCTCCATTAATGGAATATGCCGAACAGGTTGGTAGTCGTCTTAAAAATAGTGGACGGTTGAGTGTGAAAAGTACAAAGAAGGGAAACAAAGCCGAGAAAGAAGAGGTGGTTGATGTGGATAAACTTCACAAGATTAAGCGAGAGAAGGTCTCTGCTTGGACCATGGGAGGGTTAATCAAGATTATACGAAAATCTGGCTTGTCTACACTTTCCGATGCACTCAATGAGAGCGAGAATACTGATGACGAGGAGACCGAACCAAAAGAGAAAAAGATTACAAGCGAGTTGGAAGCAAAGGATGCTGCTTATCAGATATTCAAAAATGTAGCAGCACAAGGTCACAGGTAAACAAACTTCACATTATGACTAATTCCGTTTCTTGAGCCGTCTCATTTGTTTTATCGCTGCACGAACTAGGTACATTGAAGAGAAAGATCTTTTGCGCTTCATGTACAAGGATGAAGTGGATAATTTGCTTCCATTGTTCGAGGGTGTAGCTGAAACCGGAAAGATCAAAAAAATGCCTTTTATCAATTGGGTCGTAAGTATTCTCGAATTTTGCTTTAAATTTATATGAATTTATTCCAAATAAGTTTCATCCCCATGTCTTTCTTGATCTCTCTGAATATGCGTTTGAAAATTTACTTAATTTGCAGGTGAACGTGTACAATGAGCGAAAATTTCTGGCACATTCGTTAAATGACGCCAAAACAGCGATAGAAGAGCTAAATAAAATTGTTTCTGGGATTGTGTTGATCGTGATTTTCATTGCGTGGCTGCTTTTAATGGGGTTCGCAACAACCAAAGTGCTGGTTTTCATATCGTCTCAGCTTTTACTGGTGGTGTTCATTTTTGGCAACACCGCCAAGACTGTATTTGAAGCCATCATCTTCGTATTTGTGATGCATCCCTTTGACGTAGGTGATCGCTGCGTCATTGATGGAGTACAGGTAATTAAACTCATTGGGCCAACAATGCATATATATAGTAATTTATTAGCAGTATAATTCATTCTGGTTTGATATATATATTTAAAATTTGCAGATGATTGTTGAAGAGATGAACATTTTGACAACAGTGTTTTTGAGATATGACAACGAGAAGATATTCTATCCGAATGCAGTTTTGGCTACTAAAGCTATCAGTAATTTTAATCGGAGCCCAGAAATGTATGATTCCGTGGAGTTTGACGTTGATGTTTCCACTTCGTTCGAGAGTATTGCAGCACTAAAAGCTAAAATCAAAGCGTAAGTCAAAATCCATCCTTCTGTTATTGAGTTTTGCAATTACATATAGGAGTATCATTTTGGATAAACATGTGAATGTGTGTGTGTGTGTGTGTGTGTGTGTTTAATTTCAGGTACGTCGAGAGTAAACCTTTACACTGGCGACCTAACCACAGTGTGAGGGTTAAGGAGATTGTGGACGTGAACAAGATGAAAATGGGTCTCTCCCTTGCACATACGATAAACTTTCAGAATATGGGGGACAAGTCGGATAGAAGATCTGATCTCGTACTTGAGTTAAAGAAGATCTTTGAAGAACTTGGAATTAAGTATCATCTACTCCCTCAAGAAGTTCATCTCAGAAACCTTGAATCTGCCTCCCAACCAGCACGGTTATGAACCTCGATTTTTCAATTTTCCATTTAATTCGTTTTTTGGTTAGTATGTGCCAGTGTGCCTCCATTCTGGATAAGGTGTTGGACTTGCATTGCTTTGCCACTTCTGTATAAATTCCTTCAAATATATTTGGCCCATGTTTGTAGACCTCTTTCCTCTGTGTGTGTGTGTGTGTGAGAGAGAGAGAGAGAGAGACAGATGCTAGGATAAGTGTAAATTAAAACAAATTATGAAACTTTCTGAAAGATTAGAGAATGATTCCAAAGGTGAAAGGACCTTTTCAAACGAGAATTTTTAGTTATTTATAAATTATTAGGCTTTTCAAACGGGAACTTTTTAGTTAAAACGGAAGGAGTATATAACTGGCCTAATAAGTGCTGGCCCCAAACAAGAATTGGGCCTAAAGAGAGATCTTGAAACCAAACTCATACTTGCAAAAGCCCAAGAGCTCAGGAAGCCTAGTAATACTATTTTCATTTCAAAAAGCTGTACTAATATGGGATGTTGAATATAGAATGTGGCAGGCCAATGGAAATGACAAGGGGATAACCTTATCCATCATTGCCAAGTGGAGAAGCTGCCACCTAGGACAAAGATTGCAGATGACAAAAACCCACAATCTCAATTTCCACCTCTCATCACAATCTCTCTCCTCTACTTCCTCCATCCAATTCCATTGTCTCCTCTCAAAAACAACCTCCCCTACATACCAAACACCATTTCATTCCCTACTGTCTTTGAATTGCAACAGAGTGAGAGAGAGAAAAAGCAGTAATGGCCTCCACTTCTGCAGTCTCCATGGCTATGCCATTGACTTACTCATTCCAGAAAAGGATCCCAATCACTAGTTCCCTCTTCAACCCATTGCCAATGAGGTCCTCAAAGGCAGTGGCAGTATCGAGGCCCGTCCGGAGGTTCGCAGTCAAGGCTTCCCTCAAGGAGAAGGCGGTGACCGGGTTGACCGCCGCTGCTCTTACTGCCTCTATGGTGCTTCCTGATGCAGCCGAGGCCGCTTCGAGCCTTTCACCATCGCTGAAGAACTTCTTGCTCAGCATTGCGGCTGGTGGTATTGTGCTCGTTGCCATTTTGGGTGCGGTGATCGGTGTTTCCAACTTTGACCCTGTCAAGAGGAGCTGAGGAAATCGTTTCGAGAAATTGTTTATTTTAAATTTTCTTTTGTGTCTAATGTGTTCTAGTATCTCCCCTTTGTATTCTGTGTGTAATTGATGACTCCCTCCATTACTTATATAATTCTATCAGAAACTTTGTCAAACTGGATCCATTTTCTCACAAGGATGCCACATTTCCTTCAGCTAGTTTAACTAGTACAGCCTACGCTTTCAACATCAAAACGAACCCCCCCCCCTCCCCCACACACACACACACACCATATTTGTTGCACGCCTGATACCAATAAATGAATGTCCTTAAGAACACACAAAACAATTTCCAAGCTTATAAGCATAAACTCAGGCTGATATATTAATGCATAAACTCGTGTTGAATATATCAGATCACTATACATGAACTATAAGAGGAAAATTTCAATGTTCATGCACACCTCCATTAAGGGGTTGTGTACAAATTCATTTGCTGGCCTAAACTACTGAAATTACTAGTAATGGTTTCTCCAATGAACACTCGAAATAGCCGTTTTTGCTGATCAATTAATTTTTACTTAATTTTGAGATCAAATCAAGCATGTATTTGGTCTCTGAAGAATAGTTTACCTTCTCTGCCTTCACAATAGTTATCTTCACCCTTTGTTCATCACCATATATTTCTTCTTTGATTTTAAGCTTAAGAAGGAACTGCATGAAGAGACTCCTCCTCATAATGTCTGCAAACCGCTCCTCGTCCTGCATTTCGTGTTTCATCATGTACATCTCTTTAGCCGAGCAACCCAAGATTTCTTCTCCGGATTCCTGAAAAGCAGTCACCCATGTCAACCCAGTATGATCTTGAACTTGACACTGAAGAAGGTAGCGGTAATCACACTCCTCAAATTCTTGATTGCATCTGTCGCATTGCCATCTTGAGGTTGCAGACTGAGTCACTTTCCTGTTACACTGCCTGTCTCCAATCATCAATGGGCAAGCTGTGTAACAAAAATTGTCAGTCTTAATGAAAGTTATGGTTCCTTTCAGTGTGATCCAGTCTGGCTTGTCTGACCTACCAAGGCCTTCATCCTTAATCTGCGATACAGTTTTACGTATCTCATTTTTTGATAATCCCGGCATCATATCTCTAGAGATGGACTGAGAAACAATATTCTTCCCCTCTCGATCAAACCAGTTTCTCAAAGTTAAGGCCTCTGGAAAATCAGGATTTATAAATAGTTGAGTTGCTGATATACTCCCAATTGATTTCCCACTGAAGTCGTTAACTTTTCCGGCTTTCACAGCTAAAACAGGGGCAAGCCCAGAATCAACTATTTCTTGAAGTTGTTGACCTTCTCTGTTACAGAACTCTCCCCAAAGTGTTAGTTCCACACTTCGTCCAGATTGATCTTTCAAGTTTATGTTTCTTTTCTGAGTTTCCATTCCGTTCTTTCTTAAGATGGGTACAGAGGGGTTCACAGATGCTACAATACCAATCACATCAATTATAGAATTACTTTCCACATTCTCAATTTCACTGATGGGCTTGAATGAAAACTGCTGTGTTGGTATAGAAGCATCTTCATCTGGACAAAGATCCACAGTGGATGTTGTCTCCAAAAATATCTCCCATTCATTCTTCAGATGGTTGAAGCTTTTTTGGGCAGGTTTTAAGCTACCTTTTGATATCACATAGACTTTACCAACCTGAATGACATCATAAAAACGATCGACAACAGCATTAAAGCAGGTCACACGTATTTCCCCTCCATCAGAGTCGAGAAGATCAAAGGAAAAAACTTTCCCATCGCCCCTGGCATTGTTGTAGCGGCGGAGATCACCTTTCGCAGTCACTCTCGCCTTGATAGCCCACCGACCTTGATATGGGTTTAAAGCAGCTATAGGAATGATGCGTGCTGGTGCCTCATTCTTCATGATTGCGCCATGGTTTTTGTAATTTGGAGGTGGTTGGTAGGCAGGTTGAACAGTTGGACGGAAACTTGGCATACTTTTAACCAAGTTCTGAGACCTCGGATAAGTAACAGTTGGAACTGTCGTTCGCTCAGGGGCGCCGTTGGAAACTGGAAGTTGAGCTACCGAATCAGATTCACCGAACATTTTTGGGTTCCCAATTATCTCACAGTCTGGTATGATGGTTTCCATGTTCAGAACAACAATTATCCTGCAAGGGAGATGAAAGACATGAAGTCACCTCCAAATCCCAATCAGAATTAATAGCAGCATTCATCCTGGTATAATTTGTTAAACAAACCAAAATGAAATTTCAAAAGATTGGAGGAAATAAGTTATCCTCTCTTCCTCTACAGGCCTACACAACAAACATAAAGTGATTACAATTTGCATTCGGTATCTAACCACCAATCTATAAAAGTGGATGAGTAGTATTTTAATAGTTCAATAACCACCCATCTATCCAATGTAAATTTCAAAAAGAACAAAAAAAGAAGAGATGCTAATTCACTCCACTGCAATGACACAGCAAGAACCAAAGAATCATAGCTATTTTGGTTACCTTATGAACAGAATTAGAACTGTAATGAGAGGTAACGATTTATTAATGAGATTAACAATAGAAGATAATCAACATTATTCATGTATCAGAAAACCAATTGCCTAATTTCTAAGTAAGCAACCTTTCAACTAAAGAATGCATTCACATACACACACAAGAAGATGTTACTAGGCCTGCACATTCATGTTTGTTTTAGTATCTATCTTTACCACATACTCCCTCCATTCCACTCAAAGAGTCCACGTTTGAAAAGTCTAATAATTAAGAGATGTATTAATGTCATTGGAGTTGGTTATATTCACAAAAATACTTAAGCACAACTAAGATACTTACAACACAAGTGGAGGGTAAAGATGAAAGGTTTTCAAAATTGTAAGCATAATTTTTGGAAAGTGGACTCTTCAAGTAAAACATACCAAAATAGAATAGAGGACTCTTTGAGTGGAACGGAGGGAGTAGTATTTCTATTCACTTCTGGAGTATATGCCTTCAATGTACCATTAGCCTATGGTGGAGATATAAACCAATAATCCAACTTAAAATAACACAAAATCCATGTTTGGTAAGCATTTTCCAACCGGTTTTCCATTCCCATGTTATAAACTTCCCAACAAGTCCAATAACCGTTTCTACACTTACTTTAATTAAACTACTGCTGAGCGCTGACTCTAAATATGAAAAAAAATATTCCATAAATTTCAATTACTAATCTACTTCGATACTATGCTCTAAATTGCCATACCACACTTGTATAAATTCCAACACAAACCATACATTAACAAATGAGTATCCAACGACATCAACTGCCATTAATAATAAATCATACGAGAAAAAAGGAACTGTAAACTCTATCCAACAATACTAACCAACATTTATAATAAATTATACTCCCTCCAGTAATGCATACATTTACTTCGTTTTAGAGAACAAATATAATAAACATTAGAAACTACTCCCTCCGGTCTCAAAATGAGTGTCAGATTTTAAAATAGTCATGTCCCAAAACTGAGTGTCATTTTATCTATGAATTACATTTGCCAACAATGATGTCCTATTGGGCAATAAGGGCATTCATGTGTGTATATTTGCCAGTAAAATTGCCCAAAAACTAACTTTCCTAACTTCCGTGAATAACAAAAAAAGACATTCATTTGCAGACAAAATGATTACAAAATTGCAAAACTTAACAATTTAAATAGGCAAACAAATTAATATCAAACTTTCATCAAAAATGGTTGAAACTCGTTTAACAGGATGGAGCTAATACATAATAAAACAGCATAAATGGCTATATAAATAAATAAATAAAGGAAAAAAAACACAAAACCGGAGAAGAAATTGAGAAATATACTTGCGATTTTGAACGGTGCTGCAAATGTAGTCAATGAGCTGAACGACTGATCCTTTACGAACTTGGCCGGTCTTGACTCGGTCATTGAGTTGAGTTGCGAGCATTGCATGCTGAGACACGGCAGCATCGGAGAGCAAAATACGATACCGTTCCTGAGAGTTACCGATTAATTTGATATCTAAGACCTGTAGCAACGGCTTCGAATTCACGTCTCCGGAATTTATGGCCGAGATGGAGTTCGCCGTTAAATTGACCGGCATTCCGAGAGATAAAAGGAAGATCGTGATGAGAGGGGAGATCTGGAAATGTTATTGGGGGTAAGCAGGCTGTTGGAGGAGAAAGAGCGAACTCATGGAAGGGAAAATGTTAGGGTTTCGGGAAGCGATGAATGGTTGGCGGGGATTTAAACCGACTCGCTGATTTTGAAGTGACGCGGCTGACGAGTAGTTAGTATTTACAACATGTCCCGTTAAATAAAAAAAAATTTTTTTAAAAGGAAAAAAAAAATGTTGTAAGTTTCGTATTGGCCCCTGCGCCAGTTTGCCTGATAAGAACGAAATGTTTTTGTATTGGTGTGTATTCGGCGTATTGTTTCGAGTTTATTGCACTTTTTTAATAATTTTTGTGTAATAAATTATACTCTCTTTCTAAATTATTGTCTTTTTTTTTTTTTGTCAGTTATAGTATAATTATTTTGTTTAAAAAAAAAAATTATGACATCACTTTTGTCATTTTACTCTTATTTTTTCCCTACTTTAATTATGGATCACATACACATGGACATTAAAGAAAATTATACATTATACAAATATTAATAATTAAGTCAAGTTCTCTCATGGTGTTTAAGTGGCTGGAAAAGTGACTCTTCCCGGCTTGGTGACGTGACACCATAATGACCACTCACATTTAAAAGTTGGTAAAAATGAGATTTCTCGGGTGAACAATCTGGTCGCTATGCGGACGCATTATGCGGCCGCATGGCTTCTATGCGGGCGCCCTACACGGCCGCATAGAATCCAGAAACTCTATGCGTTGGTTGAGCTCGCACTATGCGTCCGCATAGTGACTGGCTCAGGTCAAAGTCCACTAAAGTCTTCCAAAGTGTTTCCAAAACACTCCCAAGTCAACCTAAGGTGATTATAAGTCCAAGGGAAGGTCAAAAACACTCAAGAAAGGTTTCCGAAAAGATCATTAACAACGCAAAGAGTTCAACGAATCTCGAGTACGAACAATTATGAGAATTAAATAACAACCCAGTCATACGAACACATGGAAGTAAACAAGAACGTGAATGACATTTGAATGGTATGAAGCATGCAAGGTATATAAATGACATGAGTGATATAAATGATGCAAATGAAGCGGGTGTTACATCCTTGGTTCCTCACCCATCTCTTGGAAAACTAAGAAACAGCACACCTTGTCTCGTTCTTCAGCAGAAGCCGAATACAGGGCGATGGCAGCCGTGATTTGTGAACTGAAGTGGCTCAAGCGTCTTCTAAGGGACTTCGGCGTGGATCATTGTATGGCAATGCACCTATATTGTGATAGTCAGTCGGCATTATACATAGCCCAGAATCCTGTTTTTCATGAACGAACAAAATATATCGAGGTGGATTGCCATTTTGTTCGTGATGCGCTTCTAGAAGGACTCATTGCATCATCAAATGTTCCACAAATGCAACTCGCGGACATTTTTACAAAGGCCTTAGGCAAGACTCAGTTTGATTTTCTTCTTCACAAGTTGGGTGTTTGGGACTTGCACGCCCAACTTGAGGTGGGATTGGGTATTGAGATAAATATATATATAGTTTGTTGTCTTAAGGGTTTGTAAGACACGGTTTAGTTAATAGGAGTATTTTATGGAAAAGTGTTTTATGGAAACTCTTTCTCTGTGAGTTTCCATGCCTGTGGGTTTCCTTCCTTGGTCTCATTGTCCCATTGGGATTCCTTTGTCTTCATGGAATAGGTATGGCTTTTGTAATATATAAGACAGTGACTCTCAAAAGGAAAGAGAGGGGTTTTCAATCCAATTATTTCATTCCAGAATGCAGATTGGCTGTTTTTCAACACTTTTGATCATCTTGAAGAAGAGGTTGGTTGATTGTAGAAAAGCTCGTCCGACATAGAAGATCGTAGAGAGAGAGAGAGAAAAAGTGGGCGGGCAAATTGTGTTTTGTGTGTGTGTGTGTGAGAGAGAAAGGGAGAGAATGAGTAATTTTGAAATAAGAGGGAGAGAGAGAATGAGTGATGGGTTTTTATTTTGTTTTCTTTATCAGCAAAAAAATTTGCCATGTGGATCTTCATCAGACGTAGTGAAGGGCAAATTTGTTATTTTAAGATTTTTTAACGATTCTGTTTAAGATAACGGTATGAGGGACTAATACGACATCAAATGTTGAGTTCAAGGACCATATTAAAAAAAAATTAACAATCAAGGGCTGAATCACCAAGAAATGTAAAGTTCAGAGACCAAATTGTATATGACCTGTTTGTTAAATCTGAAAATTAAGCTTTGAAAACTAATGTCTAAAAAAATAGAACTGAAAATATTAAGACATTCTTTTTTGACTTAAAATTTTGGCTATTTTTAAAAGATGCTTAATTTATTAAGTGATATAATATTGTATTATCAAACAATATTACTTTTAATTTCACTTAAAACTTACCTAATTAAGCTCTTAATTGGATTAACAAACAAGCCCTAAGTCCAGTACTTTCCTTCCTAATTTAAATTTATGCAGGTTTTGGAAGTTTAGTTGTTGCATTCGAATGGGGAGATTAAAGCATCACCGAGTATGATGTTATGATGGTTTCAGAGATTAAGTACTTCCTTTATTCCAAAAAAAGATTGTTATGTTTTCCTTTGTTCCAAAAAAGTTATTATATTTGTTTTATTAGTTTTTACATAAATTAAAAAAAAAATCATTAAAAATATTATTTATTTTGAATAATATTGCCTAAGTTACCCTTTTTAATTATAGCATAATTTTGTTTTCTCATTAGAGCAGTAATATAAAATTCGACACACATACCGATTTTCTCTCCGAATTTACATGTACTCGGAGATGAGCATTTGTATAATGGGTTTCACTTAGATACAATTCATCTCAACTCCATGTTTGTCAGATAGCCTTTCACTTAGCAATTGTTGTACACCATATCATTTTCCTTCTCATTAATAAGTAACAAAATTATAAAACTACATAACTAATGAAAGACATTAGAAAACTAATACAAATAATGTCATGCAAAAACTCGTCTTAATGCAAATCGGATCCTCTATTCCAAAATGATGTTTCATCTCCTATTCCAACCGTTGGATGTTCGCCACATGTGCATAAAAAATCACGGGGTAATTAATGTTGTTTATTCACATGCACATGTGGCGCACATCCAACGGTTGAAATAGGAGATGAAACACCAACAGTTGAAATAGGAGATGAAACACCATTTTAGAATAGAGGATCCGATCTGGTCTTAATGTATCCAATGCATACTGTTAGGTCCAAGGGTTGCTCAGTGTATAGGCTAGAGGGGGTGAATAGCCTATACATGATGTATTAAAAATTTCATCCAATTTTAATATTTAAAAAGAAGAGTAGATGAAATGATTAATACAGATATGTTATCTTCCTCATTCTGACTGATTAGCTGAAGATAGAGTGATCGGACATCTTAGATCAGCAGATGTAGATCATGGTCATCTAGGATCAGCAGATATGAAACATGCAGTTGGAAGATATATGTTGAACTTAGCTGATGAGAATAAGATTTGGCAGCGGAAGAATAAACAGCATAAGTCAAACACTTTAGATTAAAGTAACTGTAAGAATTTGATATGAAAGAGAGCTTAACAGTTGACTATAATCTGTATTGGATGCATCATTTACTTTCCTTAAACAGATTGCACATGATAAGACAAATTATACAAGAAAGAGAAATCAAGGCTGAATGTAACATTTATATATATTATATTAAAATTCAGCAGAGGTTTGCTCAAAGGCAGACATGCTTAGTACATCAACCTAGACTCTCTATTCTAGCAATCTCTCCGGGGGGAAGAAGGAAAGTGAAATGGAATACCCCGAAGACTCATATAAGAACTCTAATCCTAGCAGTTCCTAACAACCTTGGAGGTCAGGGAAGGAAAGTGCTAGTGTTAGAGTGATGTGAGAAGAGAATATTAGGAGTTGTTCAAATAGCAAGTATTTGAACAACCGAGTGCTAAGCACTCGACCAACAATGATGACACCTGCACAATCGACACGACTTATAATGTAGTATAAGTCGCCGATATGAATGCAACCGACATGTAAGTTCGGCTCTTCATCGGACATCTTCAAGCTTGATCCGCTTCAACGACCGTAAGATACTTGGTCTCTTTCTGGATGATGAAGTTGAGGCCATGAAGAGACCGAGTTCTTCGAAGGAAGAAGAACTCAAATCAACAACAAGGTTGTTGATCAGCTTCTCGGCTTTTGGATTTTCTTTTTCTCTCTTTCACAAAGTGTTTGTTCTTACACTTGTGATTTCTCACTCAAGGAGTGGTTGGATTGAAGAAATGAAGATCAATACCACAACCTTTCTTAAGCATAAGCATACACGGTTTGTATATTCTTGTGCTCTCTCTACTGGAAATGAGGATGAGAGTCTTCTTATATAGGCGGAGAAGAAGAGATGACCGTTGGTGTATTGAATAGGTTTTAAGCCCGTTGGAGATCGAATCTCGTGATGTAGCATAGTACATCTTTGGATTTGTTGGGCAAAGACCTTCGCTAGGTTTAAGTCTTGAAGATAGTCCGTGACACAGCCGGACAGTTGGACGTGTCGAGCTTGGCCTGGATGCCGACCGATTTGGACGTATCATAGCTTTGACCGGAGTGCGCCGTCCGTGCTTGGCCTTTTAAATGAAGCTTTGAAGACCGCGAACACCGTTCAAGAGGAAATGTCTATTGGATAAACGTGAAGGCGCAGACATCGATGCGTATCTTGGATTTGTCGACATCTTGTAACGGATCTATTTTGGCTTGAAGTGCGTTGAGTAACGACCGATGTATCTCGTGGTCTTACGGTTTCTCAGCGTTGTTCGATGAGGATTTGGCCGATTCGAGATCCGCCATTATAGAACCGCGATGTAGAAACGGTTGATGGTCACGATGTTCCTCTTGAGTAAATAGCTTCTCTGCTCGATGAAGTGCTTTGGCGGATACGAGAATCGCCGATATAGAACCGCGATGTAGAGATGGCTATTAGGTAGTCATAGCCGAAGGAAATGTCTTGTGAGACATCGCCGATGGTCACGTCACCGGTAATTTGAAGAGCTTAATTTATATGAAGGTTTGTCATCATTCGGTAGGACAAAGACTCGGATATGTACAAAGACTTCCTAGTCTAATGACCTATGCATTGTTTCAACAAGTTGCCACACTAACCGACGCGCCCTTTTAGCCACTTGTGAAACATGCGTTGTAATGGAAACAAGCAAATCACTGTGTTGGAATATGCATACATATATATTAGTTGATTTACAGGCATATTCTAACAATCTCCTCCTATTTGCTTGGGACCATTACTACAATTTTGACTTATACATATAGCTCTTTAAAGCAGTTGTTCAATCCTTAGTAATAACATGCCACTACTGAATATTCATTTTATATCAAGGCATGCCCTAGGTTGAACTTACAAGCGATAGCGTATGTATAGTCACCTATTGCTAAGTATTTACAGACTCAATAAATGAAAGAACAAATACAAAGCAATAACTGAAATGGTTGTTAGGCAAATGATAATATTGCCTTAAGAGTGTGATTCTTGCATTGGATGATCTGAAGAATGTTGCTTAAGCAAGAAGTAGAAAGTATAAGTAACTGGTCATCTAGTTCTTAATCGAATTGATTAAGCATCTTCATCTGATGATTTTTTTTTTTTTTTTTTTTAAAGTTTGTGAAGGGTAGGTAGAGTTTTATAAAAGTCAGCGTACTATAATAGTCATATAGTATTTTGCTGTATGGGTAGATACACAATCTTACAAGTTGTCTATCTCTCCTCCTTACAAGTTGACTTATCTCTCCTCCTTAATACTTCACACTTGGGGGCCATTACACCTTCACAATCTCTCTTCCTTAATGAATAGTGTTCTGAGTAGTGTCAATCTTATTACAATTATTTGGGGCCTATAATTACTTGGGGCCTTTTACAGCTTCACAATTACTTGGGGCCATTACTTACTTCACAATATCTCCTCCTTAATGGCCACAAGTGAAAGATAGATTGATAGTTATCAAATGAATTATGAATTGAGACAGGTAGAGAGTAGGAAGTTTAGTCTTGTTAAATACTGTCTTTTTAGAAGTGCCGAAGTGATTAGCTAGATGTAATTCTGCAGAGAATATGGACCGTATCGAGTAAATACAGTCACTTGTCGTATTTGCAGATTCTTAGTGTGCAGATAACTTATAGTGCACAATTTTCATATAAAAAAAATAATAGGGTATCGAGGTGAGGATTTGTGTTCCATTGCCTGTAAGGAGATCTTACAAGAATGTAGTGAAAATATCTCTCCTCCTTAATGTTTATCTAGTTAAGACAGGAAAGTATAGTTGAGCCTTATGCAGACTTTTATTGGATGCATGAGATATACATCTAAAGATGAGTTATAAGATCTGCCTACTAGGTATTGCTGAATTTCATCAAAGAAAAAAAACGATAGGCATGAACGAATATGCATCAGAACGAATTATGAAGATTTAACTCAAAAGAAAGTAGCAAATGTACATAAACAGACGTACATAAAACACATTACATATTTATCATTAATATAGCAAAAGAAATTAGTTTGATAAAACAGAGACCTAGCTAGTCATCCTAATGAGGTGGAATTAGAGGATGAAGGTCTGCTGATTTTAATCGGAGGGAACATTGACCGCTGAATTTGACACAGAATGGGCGTTTGCTGGTTGAAGCTCCTCCTGAGATAAGGGTTGCTCGAGGTGAGCATTTGAGGCGATGGGAGCAAAGTAGCGGTACTGTCTCTTGTGGGAATCCAAGGGATGAAATTGGATACATTGTTCCTGGGGTCTCGAAGACGATTCCTTACACGACGAGTGATTCGACGAGGTCGTTGAATTACTGGTGGAGGAGTGGCAAGGAGAACCATCATAAGTTGACGCCATTCAGTGTGGGAAATGGGTCGATGAGGAGGACTGGGAAGATTTGGTGAACACATGATGCAGATGACTGTAATGATGGAGAAATTTTGAGGTACTTAGAAGTCAGGTGCTGTTGTTGGAGACTGATTCAATTTTATACAACTTTTTGAATTTTTGAGAAGATGAAAAGGTTTCTTGATTAGAGGAATGGGAAAAGACATTTTGGGGGCTTAAAGAAGTGAGTGCATTTAATGACATAGTAATGATGTTCTGATTTGGGATTATGTCATCATGCTTAGTGTAATTAATACATAGGCAGTCTAGAAGATATGTATACACATATTATTTTCAAACAAGAAGTTTAGAAATGTATAATCAGATTAATTTAATTTGCCTTTATTTTGGTATTAATGGGTACAACAGTTGAGTGTTTTAGGACACTGACATAGGCTCTTTTAAAGACAATATGAGCTGTTGTTTTGCTTCAAACGAATTGTTTGAGTAAATTAATCTAGAATAGAACAGCTTGGGTTTGTTTAAGGACGAGTTGGGAGCAAAATGACTTGTCCAAGCCATATGATATGGTTGTACATGACACATGGGAATTTTTAGAGAAGTGTGTCTTAAGATTGTCTGATACCAATTTGGAGTGATTTGATGAGTCTTTTAAGGAATGTAGATACTATCAGCAGGTTGTATTAGGTAATTGCTAAAGTAAGAACTGCTGATACCAATTGTTATGTCTATTATTGGCAGTGTGTTTAATATCAGCTAAGGTAAGGACAGCTGATACCAATTGAATAGACTCTATTTATAATATCAGCTAAGGTAAGAACAGCTGATACCAGTTGATAGACTCTAGTTGTAATGGACATCAATCTATTTAAAATTAATAAGGCTTAGTAAGAATATTAAATAGACCAAGTAAGTGAGATATTGAATGTGTACACGAAGTGATGTCCGTTCTTCTTCTCGCTCAAGATCTAGGCATTCTACACTAAAGGATGAGATCTGCGGACTTGTTCGAAGAGAGTGAGACGTAGCCTATATACGCAGGGGTCATATCGGTTTCACTTGAGGAAGGACTTAATATTTGAAAACATTAGTCTTCCTAAGAATTCTTGAATGTCTAACTATTTTGAGGATAGGTCGAGTTACTAGAGGTATTTTAACTACATCCTTTTGACAAAGAATCACATGATAAGGTGTAGCAGAGTGTTTTGAATTCAATCTGCATACCAATTGAGTCATTATAATGGGAACAACTAATTAAGCCTTTATAACTCCAATCTCATAGGGTACACAAGATTTAGTAGTTGTCATTACTAAGAACACAAAGTGCTGTTGTGTTGTCTTGAAAGATTTGATTCATCAGACACCTTCGTTCAAAGTAGATTTACTAGAAGTCTTGATCTTTTAAGCTTGAAGGATAGAGATTGAGTAATAGCAGATTCCTTGATAGGTGGACATGAAGGTCATGAAAGCAGTCTGCCTATTTGTTGAGAGACTATTGGTTTTGGCAGAACTTGAATTTAATCATTGTGAAATGATATAATTCAGAAAGGCAATTATCAGGGAGTCTAAGGATGAGGGTTAAGCAGTAGTAAGAAACCATAACTCGATATAGCCGTTTGTTCAAGAATGGTTTGCTGATGGGGTGTCAGCAGAGTTTGTGTCTCGGTAGAGTGACCATTTCATTAAGAACAATTCTTTTAATCACCAGAAGAGAATGACGATCATAAAGAATAATAAGTTTGATCAACACACTTAAAACACATTAGTTCATGCTATCAAAGGAATGCAGACAAGTAGATAAGCATGAGAAAAAGTTGCAGAGCTTGTATTCAATAATCCAAGTAGTTTTACACAGTAAGTTGCAAGGATCGGTGATTACAAGAACAATACAACTGGAATTTTGATGAACGCAGATTACATGAGAAAGATACATAATGATTCAATTTACAGAAAGAAATACATGTTACAAATTTGTGTCCTAGAGGTCCTAATCCTAGACATTTAGACGAGGAGTCATCAGTCAAGGATTTAGAAGGAGTTGGATGATAAGATGGCCGTGTTCTTTTTGATCTCCTCCAACTCTCGGGGGAGGCAGAACATATTCACTTCTTCGGGTCATTAAGGAAGCACCGAAGAGTGATGGCCGTCAAAGATGTACTGCTTGGCCCATGAATCCCCTTTGATAGGCTAGGGGATTCTTTGGCGACTATTAGCGATCGTCATCTTTGTCAGTTCCATATTAGCTACTTAATTCAGCAGAACTGAATTATCTGCATCGGCCATCTTTGAGGTGATGGTCGGCATACCTACACATAACCAGAAGACTTGTTGCACATGGCAATATATCAAATGTTTTCCATACATTTGACATTTCTTTTCTGGGATCTTTTCTGTGAAGTACACGTATGCAAAGACTTCCAAGTGGAATGAGTATGTGCTAATTGATTTTCCCGTGATTCATCTCAGACATTTTAGAGTTATCAATGAGATTGATAGCTATAAGTTAGAAGAGAGAATGAAATCACTTTTGCTGGCATTAATTGATGGTTTTCTATCTTACCTTTTAAACTAATTGACTAAGAGTGTTCTTAAGTGTTCTGACAATCATGGTTTGCAGCATATAAATCATGCATGATGGCAAACTTCTATGATTATCGGACGAGACAAAAGAAGATCTCTTGATCAATTGTTTTCTCAACAAGACTGTGGAACCATAATTAATGATTTCTGGTATACAAGACGTGATGCGATTTCTCTCATGTTTGGTAACTGTGAATAAGAAAGGATTTTTAGAAAATGATTTTCACAGCTTATGAATGATATTGAAAATATATTTTTGAGAGAAATTTAGATCATCACTTTGTGAAGTAACAGAAATAAAATCGTAACAACTCTGAATGAATATGAAGGAATCATACCCAGTTGTTGAGGAATTGACTTGATCCAATCTTAGGACTTGGATTTAGTAACATTTGTGAGATTTTGAATCATCAATTTGTGTCTAGTGTAATCTATAGGCAGTTTGTGAGTTTTGTCATAGTAGAGATTGAATGAAGAAGGAGCTCTACTTATACTCACGGAGGTTAGACTGAAGGATACTCAATAATGGAACATTACTGTTGAGTTGTCCTTCTGATCACGCCTTGGCAGGGATAGGCTGTGAAGTCTAGATATTCTCAAGATTCTTGGTAAGGATTGATGTTGACTGTCTTGTCGTTTTCCAAGATTTTGAAAATAGTCTTAACTTTAATCGAAATCAAACTTGAAAAGTGTGCCTCCACCTTTAATTGACTTGAGAGAGTAGGTCATTAAAGGATTTTTACTCCTATAAGTCAGCACATAAACGAGCTTATGAAGTGTTGGTTGGCAGATATGGAAATTCAGCCAACTGCAGGGTTTTCAGAAAAACATTTGAAACCAGCTGATAGGAAAAATGCTGATTTGTTTTTGAAAAACCATTTGCATAAAACAAGTCATACAATCAATATATATTAATAAAAGTGCAGTATGACAGGTTATTATGCATTATTGTCTAATGATATGTATGAGCATATTAGTTCAGCAGACATGAGCACAGGTCATTAGAAAGCAAATAGCTAACCTGTTTTGTGTATGCATGAGAGAGGATCTTTATCAACTCCTTTGGACTTATCAGCAGATTTTTCACTTCATAGTTATAAAGTCCAGCAGATGAGGATTTTGACCTTGAGTGAGTGAAGGACATGAGTGAATTCTCATGAGTGATCAGCAGTCCTTCATGAATCAGCAGCCATGTTACTATCTGCCGATGGAGAGAGGTGTTGCATGTTTGATCTTTTCTGTCATATGAGTTCCTGCCTAAAGTACTCATAGAGAAAATTAGCAACATTTATGAGCTAAAAATAGCTCTAGTAATCCAATAATACAAATGAGACTTAATAAGCATGACAAAAGAATAATTATTCAAAATACAGCTTATAAGTGTAACCCAAAGTGTTAAGAGATTAGGAGTGGGGTTACTTCCTCATTAAACTCTTTGAACGCTGCTCATAGTTGTTGAAGCACCAGTTCTAATATTGAGCATAGGTTCTTTGAGTGTATTCTTACTCGGCTGAGGCTTTTCATTGAAGGGAGACGAATTCATCATTGATGCCCTTAGGCCAAGAACTTACAATCTCAGTGATTTTTGGAGATGACATTTCTTTGATTTCCTTTGAATTTCCTTTGAAACTCTTCTTATTTCCTCTGCTCTAAACTTTTATAAGAAGTTTTCTTGAGAAGGTGTTGGATTGGAACAATCGTTAGCCTTATGTCAAGAGAGCATGTTTTTGGAAGTGAATCTAAGTAATTCATCTATCAAATATGAGTTTAACCCATTTGCTAAAGAAGATACCAAGATTTAAGGATAGATTTATGAAACATGCATAATCCTTAGCAAGTCAACCTCCACTATAATACTTCTCTTCACAATATCAATGTAATTCTGATATATGATAGATTTTCTTATAGTGATCACATTGTCATCACAATACTCTTTCTCACATGTTTTTGAAAACAAAATTTATTTCGATTTGAAGATGGTTTTCAAAAGGCTTTCGGGTTTCTCAGTCAAAAGGTTTTTATGAATAAAAGATTTTGAAAATACTCCTTTTGACTATGCATCTAATCTGAGCAGCAGGATCCAAACTCTCAGGTTGTTAAGCCTGAAATAAAGTTTACAGAGTACCAGCTCTGATACCAATTGTTAGGTCCAAGGGTTGCTCAGTGTATAGGCTAGAGGGGGGGTGAATAGCCTATACATGATGTATTAAAAATTTCATCCAATTTTAATATTTAAAAAGAAGAGTAGATGAAATGATTAATACAGATATGTTATCTTCCTCATTCTGACTGATTAGCTGAAGATAGAGTGATCGGACATCTTAGATCAGCAGATGTAGATCATGGTCATCTAGGATCAGCAGATATGAAACATGCAGTTGGAAGATATATGTTGAACTTAGCTGATGAGAATAAGATTTGGCAGCGGAAGAATAAACAGCATAAGTCAAACACTTTAGATTAAAGTAACTGTAAGAATTTGATATGAAAGAGAGCTTAACAGTTGACTATAATCTGTATTGGATGCATCATTTACTTTCCTTAAACAGATTGCACATGATAAGACAAATTATACAAGAAAGAGAAATCAAGGCTGAATGTAACATTTATATATATTATATTAAAATTCAGCAGAGGTTTGCTCAAAGCAACATGCTTAGTACATCAACCTAGACTCTCTATTCTAGCAATCTCTCCGGGAAGAAGGAAAGTGAAATGGAATACCCGAAGACTCATATAAGAACTCTAATCCTAGCGCTCCTAACAACCTTGGAGGTCGGGGAAGGAAAGTGCTAGTGTTAGAGTGATGTGAGAAGAGAATATTAGGAGTTGTTCAAATAGCAAGTATTTGAACAACTGAGTGCTAAGCACTCGACCAACAATGATGACACCTTATTGCACAATCGACACGACTTATAATGTAGTATAAGTCCGCCGATATGAATGCAACGGACATGTAAGTTCGGCTCTTCATCGGACATCTTCAAGCTTGATCCGGCTTCAACGATCGTAAGATACTTGGTCTCTTTGCTGGATGATGAAGTTGAGGCCACTGAAGAGACTGAGTTCTTCGAAGGAAGAAGAACTCAAATCAACAACAAGGTTGTTGATCAGCGAGCTTCTCGGCTTTTGGATTTTTTTTTCTCTCTCTTTCACAAAGTGTTTGTTCTTACACTTGTGATTTCTCACTCTGAAGGAGTGGTTCTGGATTGAAGAAATGAAGATCAATACCACAACCTTTCTTAATCATAAGCATACATGGTTTGTATATTCTTGTGCTCTCTCTCTACTTGGAAATGAGGATGAGAGTCTTCTTATATAGCTGGAGAAGAAGAGATGACAGTTGGTGTATTGAATAGGTTTTAAGCCCGTTGGAGATCTGAATCTCGTGATGTAGCATAGTACATCTTTGGATTTGTTGGGCAAAGACCTTCAGTTAGGTTTAAGTCTTGAAGATAGTCCGTGACACAGGCTGGACAGAGTTGGACGTGTCGAGCTTGGCCTGGATGCACCGACCGATTTGGACGTATCATAGCTTTGACCGGTGCGGCGTCCGTGCTTGGCCTTTTCGGAAATGAAGCTTTGAAGACCGCGAACACCGTTCAAGAGGAAATGTCTATTGGATAAACGTGAAGGCGCACATCGATGCGTATCTTGGATTTGTCGACGATCTTGTAACGGATCTATTTTGGCTTGAAGTGCGATGAGTAACGACCGATGTATCTCGTGATCTTACGGTTTCTAGCTTGTTCGATGAGGATTTGGCCGATTCGAGATCCGCCATTATAGAACCGCGATGTAGAAACGGTTGATGGTCACGATGTTCCTCTTGAGTAAATAGCTTCTCTGCAGTTGCTCTGATGAAGTGCTTTGGCGGATACGAGAATCTGCCGATATAGAACTGCTGATGTAGAGATGGCTATTAGGTAGTCATAGCGAAGGAAATGTCGCTGAGACATGCCGATGGTCACGTCACCGGTAATTTGAAGAGCTTAATTTATATGAAGGTTTGTCATCATTCTGGTAGGTCAAAGACTCGGATATGTACAAAGACTTCCTAGTCTAATGACCTATGCATTGTTTCAACAAGCTGCCACACTAACCGGTACGCAGCCCTTTTAGCCACTTGTGAAACATGCGTTGTAATGGAAACAAGCAAATCACTGTGTTGGAATATGCATACATATATATTAGTTGATTTACAGGCATATTCCTAACACATACATATCTATATACAAAGCGCTATAAGATAGTTAAAAGAAATAACTTCAGGATTGGCCATTAAAATAAGTGGGCTCAAGATCAGACCTAAAAGCAAAAACCTCTTCGGGCTTATGCTCCAATTTCACTACATTCAGCTTGGAATTTCTGATTTTGTAAAACATGACACTCTTGTCACCTTCCACGAATGCCACACCAGAGTTATAAAAAGCTCCAATGGCAGGGTAATCTTCTTTTTCTTCAATAACTTGAGTTTTCAAAACAAGTGTCTTTTTCCAAAAGGGTTCATTTTGGATAGACTTCTTCATCACCCAAAGTTCCAAACACCCGTTCGGTGCCCTACAAGTAAAACTCAATCTTCCTTTATATTTGACGAGCCGCTTGCACTTGTAATCGGAACTTTCATTTGTTGGTATCGGCAATGCGAAAATATGGTAAGACTCTGAGTTTTCTTCAAAAGTCAAGACTCGATCGTTGTTGGTGAGGAAGTGGACAGAGCCCCTCGCACAAATTGCAGGGTACCAACCCATCAAGAACTCACCATACGGCAAAACTATATCTGTGGATTCTTTCCATGCCCATTTCATTGAATCAAAGATCTCACACCGATACTTCACATAGCCGATTGACCTAATAATCACAAATCAAGGACGACGTCAATCAGAATTATAAAAGAACAATAGCATTTGGTGATTTTCAGCCTAAGAAAGTGAGGTGCAACGTTGAAGTTCAAGCATACAAAAGGCTAGGAATTGATTATCTCTAAGAATCCCAAAATATTCAGCATTAAAATTGGTTAACAGGGTACACATTAATGAAATTTAAGTGCTGATTTTTATTATTTTCTTGAACGTGCCGAAATAGTTTTAAATTATGTGTATACTTAAAAATGAAAATACATTCATGTCAATCTATTAGAACAAACTCATCATTATAATCTTAAAGTAAGGACATTCAAGAAAAATAAATCAACCTCCCTCTATTTTTTCTCGTTTTCAACCTAGTCCGTGGAAGTAAATGGTACCCAAATTTTTATTTATTTATTATTTTTTTTTTTTGTCAAAGTACCCTAGTCCGAACACCCAAGACTGATTCCAAACCGGGTAGAACCAAAGGGCGTAAAGAGTTCTTTACCAAATTCTAAGGCAACTTCATGGCTCGAACCGAGGCGTATGGTTAACTTAAGTAACCCTGTACCAATTGATTACGCCGGATTTCTTCTTTTGGCCATACGTTTTATGCAATATCCGCCATTTCATGTAAGAACATGGTCCAGTAATAGAGCTGAGGCTTTCACTTGTCATTTCATGTAAAAACATGGCCCAGTGGTAGAGCTGAGGCTTCACAAAGTGTGAGGTCTTAAGTTGGATCCCTTCCCACGCCCCTAGGACATCAATATATATATATAATTTTTTTATATTCAATATATGTTTATATTTAAAAGAAACGAACACGCACAAAAATACAAAAACAAGAAGACAACAATTTAACTAATAACTAACTTAATTCCATAATATTGATTTCCTTTTCCGAAACTATATTTAACTAATAAAAAAATCAAAGTTATTCATGTACTTACCCGCTTAAAGGCCTTGATAATCTGATGATTTTGTAATACAAAGGGTTCGACGCAATCACCACCAACGCAACTTTTTCAGTCAAGTATCGCATTTTTGGATTCGGCAATGCCACCGCTTGCTTTGCACTTGGCTTGCAAATATAGTATCGATCATGTCTATGCTTTTCACGGCTCACGTAAACAAATATACCCTGATCCGATGAAGCCTCGATTTTAATGTCACGGGGCAAGAATTCCAACGAGAGATTGCTAGATTGACCATCAATAGACACGAATGTCGATTTATGTTTGGCGGAAACTATGCTTTGGACCAAGTAACCCGATATAATACTTGTGTTCCGGGCATGATGTTCTACGAAATTTGAATCGTATGTAAGATTATTCCATTCTTTACATACTAATCTTGAGGAATCTAACGTTTGTAAACATGTTCGAGACAAAACTTCAAAAATCATGTCGGGAGAAAGCTGACGAGAAGACTCCATTGAGGTTATCAGATTTTAGAGGCTTGGATATACATATATATATAGATGGAAGGCTTTTATAGATAGATTTCCTATAGATTTGAGGAAAAGGAATCCTTTGCCTTGTAGAAAATACACTCCCAGACTTTTTAGGAATTGGCAACACCATTAAAACACAGTTTAAGGAATTAGCTTTGAGGAAAGGGAATCCTTTTCCTTCTATTTAAAGAAAAAAAAAAAAAAAGTCATTCCTTTCTTTTTCGTTTGTTACAAGAAAATAATCTCATTTTTTTAAAAACATAATAAAATTGTACTCCTAATATAAATTTTGAAGTTACAAGCACGTAAAGCAACGCTTTTTTTAAAAGTACGACTTGTTGAATGAGAATATTTTTGAGACAGAGGGATGTAAGACACATGCGATGTCACATAATTTTGTACACAAAATTAAGTACTCATTAAGTGTATGTAGCATTAAGTGTATGTATCATTACTGATGATGCCAAACCGTCGCGGATGTAGGATAGCTGGCATATGCTTATCTGTAAAAAAGACACCGTGAGAGCGGCGGGGAGAGTCCCCGCCAAAGCCCTCCGGCGTAATAATCAGTCTATTGGCCAATAAAGAATATCGATTAGAATATGTATTTCATGTATCAAGAGTGGCATATCTTGGCTTGGTATAAGATATAGTATATATAGCCCTGAGTGGACCGGACCTCCATTTATTTCGGGCTCATTTGCTGAGGTGAGGCCCATACAATCTAACCGGTCCAAAATATGCACATCAGAAGCCCCCCACTCCTTATTCCTCGAGATTCATCTCGAGGGTGAGGAGTACTATTTGCTCGTGTTCACCTTGGACCTGCCAAGATGCATCCACTCGACCTGAAAACATAACAATAATCCTTGAAATTAACTAAGTCACGTGCTCGTCACCTGAGCAACACGTGATCTCAACCATTAATTAAGGAAAGCAACTCGACTTGGGAGCATAACAATAATCCTTGAAATTAACTAAGTCACGTGCTCGTCACCCGAGCAACACGTGACCTCAACCATGCATTAATTAAGGAAAGCAGCTCGACTTGGGAGCATAACAATAATCCATGAAATTAACTAAGTCATGTGCTCGTTACTCGAGCAACACATGACCTCAAACATTAATTAAGGAAATCAACTCGATCTGGAAGCATAACAATTATCCTCGAAATTAACTTAGTCATGTCCCCGTCACTCGAGCGACACACATGACCTCAAACACTGGGTGAATGATGCCGCACAGAAGTGTCGTCTGATAGGCCGGACTGTCAATGTGTCTGGATATCTGGGCTAAGTTAAATCTACCAAGACAATGAGTAAAACACTGGGTGAATGCAGGGGCTGGCCCTGCTAGAACACTCCGGTGTGAGAGTAAGTAACCAACTCTACTCACAGTTTGCCAGAGTATAATTGCTTAATGTATGTTTGCGTACCTCTGCTTAGGGTTTGATCCGAGGTTTTTATAGGTCCGGCATTCATTGAAAACCACCACGTATGTAACTGCCGAGTAGTCGGTATAAATGATGGCGTAGTTGATATAAATGCTGAGGGTAGTGGGCGTAACCGTCGAGCACGTCCGTCCTTCGACGTTCTGCCACGTACCAACATCCATGAGCCAAGCGAGGAGAGATACCCTGCTCGCTGCATCCTGATATCTGTAGATGAGTCCTGCTTGCAAGTATCCTGGGAGGCCATCACGGTTGTCTGACAATCATGAGTTTGCTCGCACTGTGGTGGGCACTGACCCGTTCCGCTCCTTGGGCCTGGACCCAGGGCACATATTTTGGGCTTGGCTCCTCAATTACTAAAAAATAAAACGTCTTAATAAAATCAATTTATTTATCATAATCCAAGTGACGATTTAAACAAGACTCTTATTTAGAAATAAGAAAGTATAATTGTGCAATAAAACCTGAAAAATCAGTAATCAAATGAATATATATATATATATATATATAAATTAGTTGTACATGTGGTTAGTAAAGGTAATTAAAGTTAAATTATTGTATAAAATTAGGCCGAATGAAAGTTCATTAGTAACTTGTAGGCCAAGTAGCAGCTTTACGAATACTCTCATCTCAATTGGCAATGATTTCAAGAATGCATCGACTTATTTCATATACTCCCTTCTTCGAATTTTTGTAAGTACACAACTCAATGCATTGTTGTTTGTGTTCGTCTCTCACTTTATACAAATTTTTTTCTACAGCAATAGTGGTAGTACCGCTAGCGAAAATTAAGCTCTAGCCCAATGCAACATAAAGGCACCTCACAAAAGAGTAAAAAGAAAGAAAAAATAAAATAAAAAGTTGTTTGTCCATTTATTGGGCTTCACACCGCTTAGACATAGGCACCGTATCAGACGGGTAGAATGTCCTAGTTTGAAAAATATAATAATTAAGAAATATAAAAATTTCATTAGAGTTTGTCATAATTATAAATATGTTTGAGTATAGTTAACATGTTTATATCAATGTGAACTGTGGAGGGTAAAGTTAAAAAGATTATAAATATTGTAGGCAAAAAAATTTTGGAAGTAGATTTTTAAAGTCCCAAAATAAAATAGTTTGCCCGGAACGGAGGGAGTGTAAGATAACATGTCGAAGAAGGAAAGTAATTTTATTAAGGAAAATGATTGAGCAACAAAATATGTTTACAGATTTGGTTTATTGCTAGCCTTATGGTGTTGTACAATACAACTATCGATGCATTATGTAATTGTACTTTACGATATTCTAAAACTAGCATAGAAATGAATTATGATAATGTAACATTACTCTTTTATTATTTATATTTTACTCCATTCGTTCTAGCTAAAGAGTCCACTTTCTTTTTTTAAAAGTTAACATGTGACTAAATCAAATTAAAATTTTACACACTTTACTTATGTTTTAGGAAATAAAATTTTATTAATTAAAAACTATTTTAAGAATACTATGGATTGCAACTTTCAAAACTTTGTAAAAATCACTAAATTTATGTTAACTATCGGTCAAATTTCAACTAAGTTAACCGAAAAAAGTCAAAACTAGACTCTTTGCCTGAAACGGAGGGATTAATATATTAGAGTTATATTTTTCAGTTAGATACCTATATTGAAAGAGATCTCACATTGGAAATAATTGCCTTTTACACCGTTCGTGTATAACTATAAATATCCAATCACTCAATTGGCTATATCACTTAGCAAACCTGCGTAACAATGGTGTTATGTGATCTCCTCTCGGAACTCTTCGATCTCTTATGTATGACACTCGGCCTAATGGCAGTCATCTACCATCATTAACCTTCTAAAACCTTCAATGGTATCATAGCGAGGTTAAAGAAAGGTTTGGATGATATAGATCCCGGCCCGGTCATTTATGTGAAATTTGTTAATATAAACATGGGGCAAAATTCGGGCTAGTCCCCTTTAGACAATTTCAATTGTTAAAGTCCACCATAATTGTTTTCAACCTAAAAAAAGATAATTTTTTTTTACGAAATGTCATCTATGCCTTTTAAAAACACGAACAATGCACACTATGCATCGCAAAAACAAAAAACGATGCATCGCAACAGAACACGATGCACATAAAACCACGGAAGTCCTCATTGTGCATCGCAAAACAAAGACGATGCACATATTACCTTTTTCACTTGCGATGCACCAAAAGTTGTGCATCGACTAGAAAAACAAACTAACCCTCTTCATTTCAAAACACGCAGCAAAAAAAACCTTCTTCTCTTCAACTAGAGCAAAAATTCTTAAATCCCTTAGGAAATTTTGCAAAAAAATTTGAAAACAATATCGTAAATTACTATCAAACGAAGAAAAAAAAATGTCTTATCAACTAGAAAAGAGCACTGGGAAGAAAGTAATAGCCACCAGAACAAAAAAAAAAACGAAATATTAGATTACTATTAATGAATACATTTTAGGGTTTTTCAAAAATAGAGCATAAATGTTCATGAATATCGTTTGTAGGATTACAAATTTACATATAAAACTGAATATAAAACACCGTTTGTAGGGTTGTTTTCATCACGATACACAAATTTTATGCATTGTATTGCAAACTTTTGCTGTTTTTGATGCATCACAATGCATTATTTGATGAATCTCGTTCACTGAAAAACGTTAATACACCGTTTTGTTTTGGATTCAAAATTTGTGTGTCGCAATAAAAAATGTTGTGCGTTCTGATGCACATATTGTCCATCACGATGCACAAAAAGTATTTCATCAAGATGAACAATCAATGCACATATTGTCCATCACAATGCACACAATTTTTTAGTACTTTATAATTGACGATACACAAAATTATACTTGACGATGTATATTTCTTAACACAAATTCACAAAATTACATTGACGATGCATATTTTATACATGACTGGAAAGGATTGGGGCCACGGTAAACCAATAAAAAAAATGAAAGAAACAGAAAAGTAAATAGTTGTAAAAGATAAATCTCAATGTACTGTCCAATGTACTCAATGTAGTGAGCACATTAGAGAACACATTGAAATATTATGGCAGCGGAATTAAAAAAACAAGTATAAGGAAGAAGTACGAGATGAAACACAGAAGAGCAAATATTAATCAACAAGTAAATCACTTGTTGATTGTGTGTCAATATGGCAAAATTTTCACTAGGCAAAACTTTGTAGTTTAATACAAATATGTTCCTAACTAGTGAAAATCAAATGAAAAGCTCTTAGATGTAGCGGATATAATCAATCACCCAAAAATACTAACGATCTAACTTCTCAGATCTCAAAACTAAAGGCTAGGTGAATAACAGAAATAAACAGCGCTGGAAACACTATGAATGAAGGCTCTAATGAAGGCACATTGAAGACTTCATTCGTAAAAGCAGCAGCAATTTTTCAAAACAACTCTCACGAAAATCTGTGTACTCTTTCTTATTGCTTTGTACTTCGTTCGCTCTTCAAGACTGAGTCCTCTAGTATATATAGCCTTCAAGTATGTCCTAGAAACCTTGTAGGAAAAGGAAAACAATTTACTATATAAAATGTTAATAGGTTAGTAAATAAAATATGACTTAATACCTTAAAAATAGGTTTTCCATATATTAAGGATTCCTGACCAAAACAAATCATGGCAGTCATGATCTTCACATGGAATCATACGGCACACACAATGAACAAATAACAAACCCTAAACTTTATAAACTTTATAAACCCTAAAACAATTTAATCTCCCTAAAATAACCTTTCTTTAAAAGGATTAAAAATACATAAATCTATAATTAATAATTAGTAAAACCAAGAAAGGCAAAATCAATTAATTAATTAAGCTAAACACTTTAAAAATTATAATCTTAATAAAGCAATATCCAACAATGACTATGCACAAACGAATCTAACAAATATACTTGTTATGTTGGTTTGAGGAATAAAACAATATATAGGTCAAGTGTGCAGTTCTTAATTGACCAAATAAAAAGTATTAGTTTTAGGGAAGACCATATAACGATGTTGAAAAAGACACCCTTCTGGCACATAATAGAGAACATCATTGGCGAAAACGTACTCCACGATCATTCTAAAAAGGATGACGCAATACTAAGGTGTATTGCCAAGTGCTTCGTTAAAGGACTTGAGTCCTTCCAAATGGCTGGACAAATACTAAAGCTTAGGGAAAAAGATGTCAAGCTTATATTTGGAATCAAGGACGGTGCGGAGGAAATCAACATCTCTTTCTACAAATTGGAGCGCACTGATTTCCTTGAAAGGTGCATCCCTGAAAAGATGTCTAAACAAACAAAAGTCATCAGGCTCAAGACAAAAATGATCCTTGATAAAATCAAGGAGAGGACAGACAGTGTCCAACAAATCGATGTCAACTGCATGGCATTGTTGACGACATTGCTTGTCCTCGCGACGTTGCTGGTGTCAACCAAGACCTCCTATATACCTTGGACGTATACCTACCTTATCTCCGACATCAACAAAATATCAAACTACAATTGGTCAAAATATGTAGTTGATATGTTGTTGGATAGCTTGGAAACAGCAACTGATCAAGGCATTGAAAGATGTGTGCTGCTGCTTGAGGTAAAATTTAAGTTTATTTCATATTATTATGTGTAATCTCTGTGTATGATGCTTGTAGATTTGGTCATATTAACAGTGTTCAATTTATGCATGCAATACTGGTTGTGCGAGCAAAGTGACATCATGCTCCCGACACGCCAAAAATATATCCCAAGATTTGTCAAATGGGATTTGTCTCGGTTGTCGAGAGAGCTCGGTGAATCAAATTTCATCGTAGTCATGAACAACCAGGTGAGTGGTTATATAAAAATGACACATTAGTTTACTATTAGAAATAACAACAATAAACTTGCGATGCATAAAAATTGTACATCACGATGCACAAAGTTGTACTTTAAAAGTACTGTTATTGTGCATCACGATGCCTAACTTTTATTGTCGATGCACAATTATAATAAAAGAGGTACTGTTTTTGCAGAGGTTTAGGGGAGTTAATTTTAAAAAGAACATAAGATGAAAAAGCCCTCCTCTGGGGAGAAGGGAGAAATGAGATGGATATCTTTCTAGAGCCTGCTGTAATGGATGCCACCTCCATCAAAACGAAGCCAATTCACCTCATCCAACTGAAGTTGTGGATGCAAATCCACAACTAAACTGCTTCAGAAGCTGCAAGAACAGTTGATATGGTTGACCAAGTCGTTACAATGAACGTTGTCAGAGCTGTTGTGGATGAGCAATTATCCACAATCATATCGAAGCCAATTAAGGACAGCAAAATTGATATCCTTAGGTCAGAATTGGCTGAAAATGATGCAAAAATTAAAAACATAGTCAAAGTAATAGACAGTCTGAGATCGGACTTAGAAAAGACACGAGCAACAGAATGTCAGACTAAATGAACAGAATTCTCAAATTGAAGAACTCAAAAGGCTACTATTACAAATTACTGAAGAAAATGCAATGATGAAAAATGAGAGGCAACAGGCCCTCATATCAAGTGTAGTTGAAAAAAGGAATGAGGATGAGATGGATAGATTGGAGGGTGCAGCAAATGAAGCGGTGCATGAACGTAAAAAAAGGGGCCAAGACTCCTTCTTCCCTGGTTAAAAGAGTACAAAAATGAAATAACCGAAAGAGGAAGAATCCACATAACTCCTGTATCGACGATGCAGTAGAGCTTATAAAGAAGAAAACGAACAAACCAAAAAAGAACAATCTCCCCAACCCTATTGAACCGGATCCCACCACCAAATCGAAATTGGGCAAACTTTATGAAAAAGATGATGGAGACCAGTAAGTTAAATTTTAATATTTTCAAATTTCAATAACATAACATTATGTAAGCCCCTCGATCCGCAGATCACTCCCGGGCCTTTTTCGCTTTTGGACTTTCCTCTGTGATTTGGTGTTTGAATAAACGTGCAAAAACACATTTATTTTGAAAAACAGAGTCGCCACCCCCGTTTATGAAGTAAACGAGAGAAAAACTGAGATTGTGGGTTCGGGGGCCAAGTTACAATTTGGGAAGGTTTTATGCACCCAATTCACCATTTCGATCTCTACATGTTTGCATGCTTGTAGTTAAGTATCACGTGTTTGTTATTTTATGTAACTGGAAAATGTATTACGGCGTATCTATATCTCCGTTTATGTATATCTATTTATACACTATGATCTATATACTTCAATTTATCAAGTATAATACATGTTTTTGCATATCAAATGTATTGAAATAAATATATACACATTTCAAGTATACTTATTTATATATATGTTAAATGGATACATAAATTAACGAGCGGAAGGGGTTACCTTCTGTCATTTTACGGAATTCGGGCCAAGTTCTAGGTTGTTGTGTTATATTGGATCAAGCTAGCTCGTAGCCTGACCGTTGTGCTTCCACTGCTACCGATACGAGGAAAGGAAGACTTACGTTCATGTGTTTGTAATGTGTGTATTGTGTATTTGTGTGTGTGAGTGAAAGGGAGGGAGTTTAATAACTCTTTTCTTTCTTTTTTCTTTTCTTTCTTTCTTTCTTCAGTGAGAAAGAGAGAGGGAGATTTATGTGTGTCTGTGTTGATCTTCCTATGTTGAAGGAGAGAGTTGAGAGCTCTTATATAGGAGGCTGTGGGAGAGATATTTGATGATACTCTCGGGGCCAAGTTTGGAGGAAACTTCTTTCGGTCTTCAAAGTCTTCATCAGCCAGGCGGCTTGACTTGTGAGGCCGGTGTCTTGTTTAGTGCGTGGCGCACCAGGCATGGTGCTCGTGCACCAAACCATGTTTGGGTGTTTCAATGCACCTAGCAAGGCTTCAGCGCACCAAAACTGCTTCTTGGCTTTTTCCAGACTTTGTGTCTTGCACTTTGGCCCTTCTAAGCTTCGTATCTTCAGTTTGGTCCCTTGATGTTGATCTAACTGAAGCTGTCTGTGTTTATCGCACGTCGTTGGTCCTGTTTGATAGGTTGTTTCATGAAATGATCATAGAAACAAGTGTTAGTCCATTTGTAAATAAACAATTGTATAGGACAATTTGTAAAATGTAGGTGTAAGAATCCCTGGTGTCTACACATTGTTATCTGTATTGTATGAATTCATTATTAATATGGTCCTCAATCTTTTGCAAAGAAATTGTTTATATGGGTAAGACTACTTCACAAATTGTTCGTTGTTCTAATATCTAACTCTTGTTGCAGCACAAAATGCTGGAGAACAACGTATGTATTCTAATTTTCTCACATTGATATTGCTTTCACATGAAAAAAAGATATCAATATTACAGTTGCGATGCACTTAAAAGGGGTGCATTACGATAAACAAGTTTGTACTAAAAAATGTTATTTTTGTGCATCACGATGCACAATCAATCTTTATTTCACTTGCGATGCACAAATCAAAACTTTATTTCACTTGCGAGGCACAACCAATCTTTATTTCATTTGCAATGCACAACCAACCTTTATTTCACTTGCGATGCACAACCAACCTTTATTTTCGATGTTTCATATATATTGTATTTGAATGTATTGTTTATTAAATGCAATGAATAAACCAGTTTCATATGCAATGTTATTTTATTTTTCTCAGCTATATAACTTGCTTTCTTTCTTGTTTATAACACATAGACATTTGAACGTTGATTGTGAAAAAAGTTCAAAAAGAGAAAACGAAAGGACTTCCTGAAATGGGTTTTAGTTCTGCTTCTAATTGGGTAATATTATTATAATCCTAATTCTTTACTATATAAGTTTTTTAATTGATTGTTGTAAACTAAATCTGTATACGTTATGTTATTTAGTTGTACGTAGCACAACAGCCAACCGTCGGCATGTTTAAAGAGATTGCTAAAATGTACGTTGACGACAAGTTGGAGGAGGCCATAAATTATGATCTATTAATCTTCTCAATAAACACACTAGGGCAGGGTGATGTGTAGACTCATAGTTGCTTGTATTGGACCGTGATGATTTTTTATGAGAATGATAATAAATGAGTTCTCTACAACTCTTCCATAAAAAAAAAATGACTAACACTTAGAAAAGGTTAAAATACTGGTGAGTAATGTTCCCATGTCTCTTTTAAAAATACAACAAATAATCAACTGATACTTATTTTTGAATAATTTCCATTACATGCATCATATGTTGAAGAAAAGTTGAAGGCATTGAACGCTGTATCGCCATTAAAGCGATACCAACGATTAAGCCAACTACAAGATGTCTATCTAATAAGCACATGTGAAACATCACCCCAACAAGCAGTTGGAAGTGATAACTGCAGGGTGATCATGTGCATGTTGATGAAAACATTGTTTCGGGACAAAAAATTGCCGTCGGAATTTGACGCTAGTGAGTGTGCACAATATAGAGCCAAAGTTGCTAATGCAATGATTTTGTACGGACAAAATGTTTAAGAAATTATTTTTTTTTATTAATAACATTACATTTTTCGTGTTATTTCTCTCTTTTTATGAATCTGTGATGATAAACATTGTGTAATTTCTATTTTTTTTGAAATTACATTTGACAATGCATAAAATTATATTTCACGATGCACAAAAATTATACTGAAATAGTACTGTTATAATTGACGATACATAAAATTATATTTGACGATCAACAAAAATTATACTGAAATAGTACTGTTATACATTGACGATGCACATTTATACTTGACAATGGACATTTTTTACCACAAAAATACTGAAATAGTATTGTTATACTTGACGATGCATAAAATTATACTTGAAAATACACATTTTTAACACAAAATTATATTAACGATACACATTTTATAATTGACAATGCACATGATGCACATTTTTTTTTACACAAAATCACAAAACATATTGACGATGCACATTTCTTACACATAATTATACTGTAAAATAGTACTGTTATATTTAACGATGCACATTTTTATACTAGACGATGCACACGATGCACATTTCAAACACATGACGATGCACAAAATACACTTAAAAACGTCATAAGTTGATACGGGGACAGATTTAAAACAAATAGTCAATTTATCTTAAAATGAATTTAAGCGATTGAAAACAAATACTCCCTCCGTTCCAGGCAAAGAGTCAACTTTTGACTTATTTTGGTCAACTAAACTAAAGTTTGACCAATAATTAATATAAATCTAGTTGTGTTTACAAAGTTATTAAAGTTGTAATCTATAATATTATTAAGATAGTTTTTAATTAATAATATTTTATTTTCTAAACATAAGTAAAATATGTAAATTATTTATTTAATTTAGTCTTATGTTAATTTTTATAAAAAGAAAATGAACTCTTTGTCTAGAACTGAGAGAGTGTATAAAATCCATATATATATATATATTAAAGTTGGTGAGGAGGCCTATGAGTTTGCCACCTATACCATTTTTGTTAAATCTTCATTTTTGTGAACTTGACTCTTCAAATTCTTATTTATTAGGAGAGGAAGTCATTAGGTAATAATATTACCTAATAATATTACCTATTATAAAGAGTATATATAATAGTGAATAGTAATAGGCGAAGAACTTTAGGTATTGACAAGGAAATCAAAAGCAAATGAAAAGCAAAACAATATTTGTAATGAAATTTGAACCCACAACCTTTTATATATGCATACTCATCTTAATCAACTGAACCAATTATATTATATGTATATTTTTAGAATACTACATATATTATGGTTAAGTGGGAGTCACGAGACCCATGTACTATAATATTCACTTATTTTGATTATTATTTTAGTGTATAAAAAATAAACTATTTTGTAAATATAGTATCCAACTAAACTTTTTCTAATCATTGAATGATCTTCAAAAATAATTTTATAAAATATAATTATATTCAATCCTTAAACAATTCACATTTGTTCAGAAAAAAAATATCTTTCTTTAATAAATTCTAAAGTAAATATTTTATTTTTAATTTTTAAAAAATTCTTCAAATATATGTCCAAAATATCTTTATTAAGTGCAAGATGAAAACAAAAAGAAAAAAACAAAGCAAAGGAAAAGCAACCCAACAAAAATGTATAAAAATAAAAATATATATTGACCACTAATAAAAAAAACTTATTTTGAAACAAAAATACTATACTAAACGTTCACGCCTATCGAATAATGATAATTTTATATAAAATTATTCATAAAATATATTAATTAAATACAAAAGTTAAATTACACCCGTGCAAAGCACGGGTTCTATAACTAGTTTAAGAGAATGAAAACTTAAAAAAAGTACCGCCACACAATTTTTCCGATAAACATTGACTTTACCACGTACTTGGCGGCTAATGTCTTCCGTCATACACAATGCATGCCCTTTACAATCACTGATGACATCAGCACAGCCGCACAGGCCCAAAGGCCTGATCCAAGCCTGTTAAGCTATGGGCCTCTTTTTAAAGAGCCCTATACTGCTGTTTTTTTTGAAGTGGGGGAGTATAGTTTAAGAGAGTTTGTAACTAGTCTACGGGGGAGGTTCAAAAATGGGTGAATTACATGCCGGTCTCTTTTTAAACATTTGTAATCGCTTCAGTCCACTCATCTTTTTTAAAAATCGGAAAAAAGCATTTTTGGGACGAAAAGACGATTATGCCATTAATGAAAGAAAAACACGCGCGCTTCAGTAACATAATGCATCGCGATGCACTACTTTTGCATCGCGATGCACCACTTTAAAATTGCGATGCACCACTTCTGCATCGCGATGCACCAAATTGGGGCATCGCGATCATCGCAGAGCGCTTTAGGGAACCAAAATCGCAATGCACCACCTTTGCATCGCGATGCACCACTTTTACATCGCGATGCACCACTTTTACAAATTGGGGAATCGCGATGCAATAATTGGTGCATCGCGATGCAAAAGTAGTGCATCACAATGCAACAATTGGTGCATCGCGATCATCGCAGTACGCTTTAGGAAACCAAAATCGCGATGCACCACCTTTGCATCGCGATGCACTATTTTTGGCATCGCGATGCACCACTTTTGCATCGCGATGCATCACTTTTACATTCGTATTAATAAGTCTGATAAAGAACTCCTGCATCGCGATGAGCTATATATGCATCGCGATAAGCCATATCTGCATCGCGATGAGCCATATCTGCATCGCAATGAGCCATATATGGATCATTCGTATTAATAAGTCTAATAAAGAACTCCTGTATCGCGATGAGCCATATATGCATCGCGATGAGCCATATCTGCATCGCGATGCATCATCGCAGCGCACTCTTAATAGGTCGAACCCCGTTGCGTTGCCCAGCATACTGCGATTGGCGAATTAAATCAGTCCAAGAACATCTTCCTCTGTTTTCGGACAGCACACTGTCAAGCTTGATTTGAAGCTCAAAAATAGTATTTTTTGGTAGAAAAATTGTGCACAAATATAGTACTAAGTTAGAATAATAATATGAGATTGATTTTAAGCAAATTCGAAGCTTAAAACAGATATTTAAGTAGCCAAAACAGCTCAAGAACAAAGAAAAACGGGATGAACTCAAAAAATTTAAATTTGATCAAATTCGTGTTTTATGCATGAAAATTGATACCCAAACATGAGGAAAGATTATATTAACAACATGAAATCATTTATACATTAATTTGAATCTCAAATCTGAAGCAACGATGTTATTGAGGGTATTTTAGGAAGAAAATTTTTAAAATGCCTTTTAGCAGTTAAAAAAAAGGTGTACTGAAGAGAAAAAAAGTTTGAAAAAGTGGACCGGCCAGCAATTTCTCCTTCAAAAATCTAAGAAACCAAAGTCGGGGTTGACTATATTTTCCCCTAATTAATAATCTAATGCTTGAAATCCCCATTATATCCCTATATGAAAATGCACCCCCATCAAGGAATGTCCTTAGGCGACAAGAAGAGCCACACAAAATAACGTACTCTCACACGTATACTTATAAAGGACGAAGATCTACTTGTATAAAAAAAAAAAAATTATGGACCAATATACTGTAATGTCTTTAGACGCTTCTCGAGCGTCTAGATTCGTAGGCTCCAATAAAAGGCACCCGTCTAACTATATATAATTTTTTTTTCCATCCAAGGTAAGTCGTTCTTTACACATTACATGATTTCTTATTCTCTTTCTCTTATAACCAAGAGATGACGAACATGTGGGAGGGTTTTTAGCGAGGAACCCTCCCCGCCCCTTTCACGGTAGCTCTTGTTGTTGTTAAATCGACGTCAGATATCCAAAATTCACGACCTAACAACGATCGACTCGGCACCCTCGGCACCCAAAATTTTAAATTTCATAAAAAAAGTATGAGGATCTCGATCCCAGAAGATTGTGTATAAATCATGCGAGTTATTGGTTTTATAAGATTGTGTATAAATCATGTAAGTTATTGGTTTTATTATTAATAATTTATTTTTGATTTCTTCAGATATTATACTATAGTTATTTATTTTTCTATTTTGATTCCTCTTATCCCGATCAAATTCAGAAAAACAAATACATGTAGATAAGGCTGCTTCCTTGGGTTACACAGAATCTTAAGAGATGACTTTTTTTTGGGTGAGATTAAGAGATGACTATTGTTACACTTGGACCTTCACGAAAACTTATGTTTCAGATTTGATCCTCTTTCACACTTCGTTTGAAAAGAAAACAAAAAAAATGCATTTGTTAATCTCTCTGTTCTTTAAAAAATATTTTTACTTTCTTTTTTGATAAATCCCAAAAAAATAACCTCATTTTTAAAACAAAGATAAACTTATGGTGCAATTCAAATTTTTTTAGGGGGATTTAAATAAGATACGAACAAGTAAAGCTATAATTTTAAAGAGTTGACTTTTAATTAGACTATTTTCTAAAGACACCAGAAATATATACTCAATTTCATTTGCGACTTGAAATCATGAAATAATAAATCCATTTTTTTCTTCGTTGAAGTAGTAAACTTTGGTTCATTTTATTAGTTCTTATCGGTCGCAAGACAAACAATATATGTGCCACTAAGAGTTACTCCTTCCTTAGAAAAGAGAGAAAAAAAAAAACAACTTATGCTTATCATTTTGGTTTGTTTCAAAAAAATAAAAGTTGCATTTTGAAGATATGATTAGAGGAAATTTACAATTTTTGTGCGGTTTTAAAGAAATATAGAGAAGTATACAAAAGTATGATATTAAAAAGGATAAAATGCACGAGTCATCCCTGTACTTTTCCGCAATAACAAAAATCGTCCCTCCACTATATCATCACAATTTTTATGCCCCTAGACTGTCTCTCCTTCCAATTTTTCTGTAATACCCCGTTCCGGTCTTCATTCTTATTTCACTCTTAGTTACTCTGTATAAGCTTAGTAACACTTGTGATCCTGACTTAGGGCCTTTGAGGTTCGATTTGCAAGGTGTTGTTATGCCCGATTAAACGTGAAACGTTGATTCTAGACACAAGTTTAGGCGTGAAACGAATGAAGTTAAATCGTGTTGTGTTTGCGTAATCGTGAGAGGTCATTCTTGACGTTGATTCACGTTGTTAGATATGTTCTTTCTTTCGTGCCTGCGTATTCATGCCTTGATTTTAACTCGTCCTTGATTGATGTGTTGATAATCCCGTTGTTAACTCGTGAGTAGGGTTGAATGAGGAGGTGTTTCTAAGTGTTTATTAATTCCTTGGGTTGTTCAAGGATGGTGTTGTTGTCATTCAATCCTTGTTATATGTTGTTTCGATTGAGTTTCTTGCATGATTCGACTTTGTTTTGGTGTTAGGATCATCCTAGAATGATTGGTGATCATTAGAGACCCTCCTATGTAAGTTTCAAGTGTTAGACATCCAGCAAAAAGCAAGCTCGCGCAAGCATCGAGAAGTGGCCGCGTAGAAGGACGAAAACAAGCCTAATCTCTCAGTATTAGACGCGCCTGCGTCGGCACTATTCCAGCTGTGACGAGTTTTTATCTCTTCTTTGTCAATTGATCATTGTTGTGGCTTTTAAGAGGCCACGTGAGAGAACTATTAGGCCTAACTTACTCCCTCTATTTTTCAGCAAGGGGAGACCCATTTCAACCGTGAGACATAGAGAGAGAGAAAGAGAGTGTGTAGAGAGAGAAAGAGGGTTTCTTTCCTAGAAAACCTTAGATCCCACAAAGATCGAGTGAGATATCAACGATCCGACTTCACTACTTTATAGAGAACGACAAGGGGAGTGCTTCTAGCTGAGAAAACACAAGATTTCTCGGTGTAATTCATAATCCCTTTCATCTCCCAAGAGTTCTAGAGAGAGAAAACATGGGTTCCACAATATTCAAGCGTGGGATCGACGATCGGGCTCCGTTGTGACGTAGAGCTCGTTGAGGAGAATATTTATACCCGCACAAAGGTCGAGTTCTTCGGTGTAATTTTGATAATTGGTATGTTACTAACTCCCTTCTCCTAGATTTAGTCATCGTAGAGTAAATCGCGATGTCTCTATGCTAGTATTGTTGTTTTATCGTTAATATTGTTTTGCTCGGAGCACTATTAGCTCGTCGAGGTGTGTTGTTGTTGTTATTTGCCTCCGAACATTATTAGCTCGTCAAGGTGTATTTGTTGTGGTTGTACAGCTCCGACTCGTTGACTAGCCGTCGAGGTGGTATTACTAGTTATTTGTGGTGAGACTTATAATCATGTTTGGGATGAATAATCATGCCGAGAATGTTGTACAAAAAAAAAGTACTAATAATTTAGGGTGACACCACGGATCATCCCAATAACCCAAAAATTATTATCGACTCTAACGAAGTCAAATAGGATATAATAAAATTATATTGGATTCTATATGAACTGAGTAATAGTCCTGACTGACTCTAGCGGAGTCGAATAGGATATAACAAAAATACGTCGGATGATGTGGTGAACTAAATAAATGGGCATAATCGACTTTACGGAGTCGAGTGATGGGTAGTATAAATTACTACCAGATGGATAGTAGTTTTCTACGAAATTGGGGAGACTCACTTGTAATGTTCATAACTTGATGAATAGTGATATTGTTAACTAGCAAGGTCAACACTAGTTGACCGTGGATTTAGTAGAGCTATTAAATTATTCCCTAAAGACAAACAAGGGTAATTGATGTAATTGCCACTTCATGTGGAATATCGATTAGTCGCACACCCTAGTGCGTGACACAAGATGCGAATGTGTAGTAACTAAGTATTATGTGATGAACTAGTTATGTTATAGGTGTAAGTGACCTAGTCCTATTATTATCCCATTTGGGTGATGAAACTTTTGTCAAATAGTTGCATATATAGTGCTTGACGAAATCGAGAGGTGATGGATACGATACGTTTTTCTAAGTGCGTATTGAATAATTATGGGATTCCATGGGTATCCTAAATTAATTGTAGTATTTGTGTGACGATTAGCGGTAGTAAGTACGAATGGACTTACTATTGTTGTGATTTCAATGTCCAGCTATAGAGGACTTGGTCTTGGGTTATATTACATGACTCGATACATGTAAATAGCTACATGTTACCTTGTTTGGGAGTAGGAACGACTAACCTACCCTTACGATTAGTTATGTTTTCAACAATTATGGACAGTAGTGTATTGTTATGTTATATAGTAGGAATGCGTTGTCTATTGTCATGGATTAGATACGTGTTTAGTGATGGCTAACACCATATGATTGTTCTACAAATTATTAGGGCAATCATCAATTGATTGTGTATTTAGTATTTACGAGCACATTAAGACGTACATTTTGGGTTTATGTGATTCAATATGAACACATCTTGATTTGTTTAGCATGTCGAGTTAATATATATTTACTTGTGCATTGCATCAAGTCCAGCTGGTTTATGTGCTTTTGGTGGTGTATTGATGCACGGCTATTACAGGAGCTGGGATTACGTAATACTCGTGCTACGCCAATACATGGGGCCTACACCCTACTGTTGGCCACGGCAAGGATTCTAGCCCCATTGTTGTATGCAATAAACATAACCTGAGTAAGCTATTTTCATGTGGTTCTTCGGGTTGTAAGAGGACTGGGTGCACAAGGCGACGTGATTACGAATACCGGTTGACATATGAAATATGAATAACAATTGCTTGATCAAGCATAATATCGACGACGTGGAAATCAGTAGCATGTTACTAATTTGGAGCGATAAGGTCGAAAGTGTTGGTTTGGGGTTGGAGGTTGTTGTATTTAGTTTAGATTTGCTTGAATCCATAACCTAAGTCTAAGACAAGGTGACTAATGGGCCTGCGTGTCTGTTAGTGTGGCAACTTGTACTTAGACATAGCTTAAATAGCTTAGGGTTGCTAATTGTATAAGTCTTGAAGAAGACAGCCTATAGGACATTGGACGTCCTCTGCACAATAGGCATAATTTTGAATTAGCAGTTCTTCCTTTGATTATCGGACTAGCTCATGTCGGCAAAGCTTCATCAGCAATGTTGAAGACCTCAAGAACGTCCGATAGACATCTGCCGAAGATATGCCCCAAAATGGAAGACCTCATTAAATACGATACAACGTTAACCTGCAACTCTTATTTAATGAAGGTTTCCATTCTTGGCAAATACTCAGAAAAGGACATTCCTCCTGCAAGCGCAGACCGCCTATTTTTGGTAAAAAGTCAGAAGACAGACTGCAAGATGCAGGACAGCCTATCAGGAGTCAACAACCAAATTAGAGCATTAATTGCTCTTAATTCAAATTAGAAGATCTCCAACGGCTCCAAGCTTCCTCCTGCATATAAAAGGAGACTTCATTGCTGCATTCAAAAACCTTCAACTACTCCAACTACTGAATCTCCAGTGTCTTCAAGATCTTAAAAGCTTAAACGTCCTATCTGCACCTAGTCATTGAAGAGCTTCACACTTAGACGACCAGTCCATTAAAAGCTCTTCATTGATAGCAACACCTAGCTTTCATAGCTCACGAGAATTGTATCTTATAGATATCAATTCTCCCACACAAACACTTGGTCAACAAAATTTTTGTACACAATTGGTAGGCTTAGTCGCACGCCCACTAAATTAGACCTAAACTCGGCCACTAATAATGTAATTAGGGTAAGTCAGGGTCGATCCACGAAGAACAGTGATTATTTGCGAACAGTCACTTGACCAGATTGGGGGTTTAAATTGAGTTCTTGATTAATTCCTACAACGGGAAAATTAAACTAAGTGTTTAAAACAATAATTTAAAGGAACTTCAGATTTGATACTGTCACCGGATTATAATTCTAATATCATTGATAATTCTTTTTCACCATAATACTTATTCACTTGATTACGAGATATATTTCAATCTCTGTCTCTTCTTTCAGTTTAGTTTATAGCAGTGGCACACTCACTATAAACCCTAATTAAAATTAAACCTAAACTGGCACAGAAAAGGTCTAAAGATTAATTGATGTTGTTTTAAGAGACTAAAATCAAGAACGCTTTCTAATGTTAATTAGATAAACGTCTAATCTTGCCTACTTCCCGAATTGCTATGGCACATATACAATTCGTGAAGACGCTACAATGAAAACTCTAATTCTGGCACAGAACGAGTAATCTAGCAAAGATTAATAAAGAGGACAAGTGAATTAGCCAAATCCACAAACCTAGAAATCAATCTAAATTAATACAAGCAAGATTATGACCAAGAATTAATTAAGAGAAAGAAATACCTCAATAGAATTAAGAATCCGGATCAAGCTCTCAAATCCAAAGTTATGGAGTTTAGTTCTCCATAGAAATTCAAAGCTCGAGTTTTTGATTCTAGGAAAACTCTCCAAAAGTCGATGATAACCCTAAAACTAATAAAAGAAATAGTATTTATACTTCCTTCCTAAAACCTAGATAAAAAAAAGAAAAATAAAATAACTCTAAATAATAAAAACTGCTAAAAATACAAAGACCCACGATTTCGGTCTCGACGGGGACGACTCGTCCCCGAACCTTCACCCTTTCAATCGCCGTCCCGATGGGGAATAGTTAGGCCAAATGGGGACGACTCGTCCCTAAGCCTAAAATCCCAGAAATCTTCAATTTCCTCGTGACTCTTTAGCTCGCTCCGGGTCTTCTTTGGTTGACTTTGTCTTGACTTTGTTGACTTCCATCGATGTAGGATTGATGATCTTGAGCTTCTTTGAGAACCAAAAAGGATTACATAATAAATCTCTAAATTTCTCTCGAATTACATTGATTCTCTCAAAATCCTCACAAAACATAATTCACTCAAAAATACATCAAACCTATACTAGATACATGGAAATAGAGAATAATAAGGATGGAAAACATAGGAAAAGATAGTATAAATCCGTCCTATCAAATACCCCCACGCTTAGACCATTACTCGTCCCGAGTAATATCCTAAACTCAATCTAACACCGGTCTAAAACAGATGCATGGAGGGTAAATGATTCCTAGTCTCCTCTAATCCGCCAACACAAGTCCATCAAAAGTCACAAACAGAGTACAAGAAACTCTGTCTCCTTATATCACCAATAGGAATCAACAGTGAGAACAAGGACCTTAACTTGATACCAACTCCCGATATAAAACGGTATCCAAGCTACGGTCCACACACAAAAGCCAAGGGAGCTAAATATGTCCTATGTTTCCCCACGCTTGGCTCACACTACATCATCCCTCACAATAAAAGTTGCTCGGGTGTTAATCCTCACAACTACCTCATGGAAAACTCCTACGCCCCTTATTACTCCAAAACGAATGAGGATTTCTAACCTAACTCCACTAAACCAAACCTCCTACTCCAATGCAAGAACCTACCCGAAACTCCGAATCCTCCCTTATGACTCCACACCGGTGATATGCAAGATATGAAAACAAATCACTTCCCTCACCTTTTGCCTAGGTGCCGTTTCCGGTTTTCACCTAGCCTCTTTCTTTTCATTTTTTTTTTTTGATTTTTTTTTTTTTTGATTTTTTTTGATTTTTTTTTAAACATTTACGATAGATAGAATACGAAAGATAGAATACGTAGAAACATGCATCCCCATACCCCCACGCTTAAACCGCACAATGTCCTCAATGTGTGAAATAAAGCGTAAATGCGATAAAACGAAAAGGGAAGGGAAAAGGTATACCCTCACCGACGAGCTGGAGCCTTCCCCGATAATAGGATTGCCGGAAGAACGCCTCGAGCACGATCAGCGGCTCTCGACTGCATCATAGCCAAGTAGTCATCCGAGACTGGCTCATAGCTCCGAGGTTCGGGCTGCATCGCCCATGCTTCTAACTGGTGAGATCAGGCTCCCAAAAGGGCAACATCATCCTCCAAACCCTCAAACCAATCCTGCACCTCTAGAAAGGCTCTCATCATATCCCATTGAGCAAAAGAACCCGGCCCTGGATCGGCTCACCACCCCGATTGGAAAGGGAGAAAGATTTTGTTGTAGGGATGGGTGGATGGTGGATTTAGGTGGTGGCTATGGAGGGTTTGGGTAGTTGTTTGTAGAGAGAGAGAAAGGAAGAAGAAGAAGAGAAGGGGTAGAAAAGGAGTAGGGCACGACTCGTTCTGGGCTTTGAGGTTTTTTTTTTTTTGAACAATCGTGACTTCTCAGGCCCCAGGGGACGAGTCGTCCCGTGGAGCACGAGTCGTCCCCTGCTTTTTCAAAAGCTCCTGAATCAGTCGTCCCCTGCTTTGGGGAATAGTTGGTTCTGGAGGGGACGAGTCGTCCCGTGGCCTGTTTTTTTTTTATTTTATTTTTTTATAACAGGCCCGGGCTTTGATCCATTCTCCTTTGCTTCACCCTGCACACCACCACAAAACAAATACCTTCAGCAGCACCGATTCATATAAAAAAATAACAATACATACAACAACAATAAAAACTAAGAATGACTGAAATTAAATCCCGGGTTGCCTCCCGGATAGCCGCCCTTCTTTACCGTCTTTAGCTAGACCAAACGCCGGGAAAGCCCCCGGCTAGCATCAACGTTTAAAGTCTTTGACAAGACTCGGACTCAAAGCTAATCAAACATATACCGGGTCTTGGAGATCAATTACCTCCAAATACGCGGTATTCACAACTTCGTTCTCAAAATACGGTTTTAACCGTTGACCATTAACTTTGAATTCCTTGCCCTCATGCACCTATCCAACACTAGTCCTAAATGAGCAAGGCATTCATCAAACGAGTCTCCATAGACAGTGAAGTCATCCATGAAAACTTCCATAAATTTTTCCACAAAATCGGAGAAAATACTCATCATGCACCTTTGAAAAGTCCCAGGTGCATTGCACAATCCAAACGGCATTCTTCGATAGGCAAAGGTGCCGAAAGGGCAAGTAAATGAAGTTTTCTCTTGGTCTTCTGGGGCAATAGGTATTTGAAAATACCCGAAAAAACCGTCAAGAAAACATAAATACGCCCTTCCGGCTAACCTTTCCAACATTTGATCAATAAAGGGGAGGGGAAAGTGGTCTTTACGAGTTACCTCATTCAACCGTCGGAGATCGATGCACACGCGAATCCCCGTTTGCTCCGGGTTGGAACCATCTCTCCTTTCGATTACGGAAGCCGTGATCCCCCTCTTGGGCACACACCGTGTGGGGCTCACCCACTTGCCGTCGGAGATGGGATAGATGATCCCCATCGTAGTAGCTTCAGACCTCCTTCTTCGCCTCCATCATTGGCGGGTTAAGTCTCTCTGCGGTTGCCTCACCGGCTTCGCACCCTCCTCTAGGTTGATCCGGTGCCAAAGATGGACTAATGCCCTTGAGATCGGCAATAGTCCAACCAATAGCAGATTTTCGCCGGAGCACCTCAATCAACCTCTTCTCTTGATCCTCGGTCAACTTGCTAGAAATCACTACCGGAAGCGTCTCCCTCACCTAGATAAACATATTTAAGGTGCTCGGGAGGACCTTCAACTCAAGTTCCGGTGCCTTCTCTATAGATGGAACAAGCTTCTCCATCGAACCTCTAACTTCATGTGACCATGACCCGGTGCAGTAGCAAACATGGCACTCTCTGTAAGACCCATAACCGCTTCCTTCAACGAATCTGAGATGTCAAACTCCAAATTAGCATACCCCAAAGCGTTCTCTAACGCGGTCTTGAGATCATCATCACCACTAGACACCTCAAATAGCTCCTCTACCAATGGCTCGAACACATCGACGAAACACAGTGACTCCGTATCCGTAGGGTATTTCATAGAATCAAAGATGTTGAACTCCATTACTTGCCCATCAAATTCCATTGACAAAGAACCATTGGTCACATCGAGCTTTGTCAGAAATCGACATAAAAGGCCTCCCCAACAAGATAGGAGCTCTTGGATCCGTCTCCATCTCAAGCACATAAAAATCTGGAAATATCATCTCCCCACTCTAACGAACATCCTCCACCAATCCCTTCGGGTAAGCATTCGACCTATCCGCTAGCTGTATCACAACTCTGGTGTCCTGTAGTGGTCCCAACTTAAGAGTTTCAAACAACGCATAGGGCATGACGTTGATTGAAGCCCCCAAGTCTAACATCGCCTTATGCTCGAAGCATCCCCAAAGTAACCGGAATCACGAACATCCCGGGTCACCGCACTTCTTAGGCAATTTCCTCGATACTGGACACGTGCTCTTTAACCTTACCCTTCTTCTTACTCCTCTCCTTCGATTCCTCTTCATAGTACACAATTCCTTCAAAACTTCGCATACCTCGGACGATCAAGAAGATCCAAGAAAGGAATATTAACCTCTAACCTTTTGAAAGTATCGTAAATAGCCTTGTCAGGCTCTGGCTTTCGATGTTCTTTCAAGGCCTCGGGGAATGGAACCTCAGGCTCATATACAGGAGCCTTAACCTCAGGTGCAATTTGTCGATCCGGTTCCTTTTGTGCGGCTCAAATCTCAACCTCAACCTCCGGTTCCTCAACTACACCCTTATCCCGCAACTCCTTACCACTTCGAAGAGTGATCGCACATGCAGCTTGGGATTCGGCTCGCGTGATGGCAACTTCCTCGAATCCCTAGCCTCCATCCGTCCCACCGCATCGCCTACGACCCATCTGTTTCTCCAAGTTACCAATGCTCGCATCGGTGCGGCTAGCGTCTGGAAATTACGGTTCATAGTGCTAACACTCGTGCCAAAGAATTCGCAATGCCTCTAGACGTCCCGAGAAATTCTCTGCTGTGCGGTGGCGCTTCTTCTGTCCATATGGTGGCCTATAAGAGTTGTCTGATTACCACGATCTGCTGCTGCGATAACCCGGTGATTACAAAGCTGTCGACCACTGGCCGATTCTGCTGCGACTGTACCCCATCTCGAAATTGGGATGATTTCTCCACTGGGGTTATAAGTGTTACCCATTGGTCTCTGTCCCATTGTGCAAACCAACCGCATTGACATTCTCCATATCACCCGTCGCAAAGAAGGACACGAATCTGTAGGGTGCGTAATTTCATAACAAATCCCACACGGCCGGCGTCGTCCAGAACCAACCGCTTTACCATACCCTTAAGGTCCTCCAAATCTGTCTCGAGCTTATTGATCGACCCACTGTTAGAACCTCTTGAGCTAACTTTGCCTCATATTTGACCTCTTGCCATGGGTCCTCGTACTCTTAGCTAGCTCCTCGATCAACTTTTTAGCTTCATCGGTGGTCTTATTCGAATACTCCCCACAACATGAATCCACTAATCTCTTGTCTGAATGGTCAACCCTCCATGAAAATAGACAATCAGTGGTCCTCGTAAACCCATGATATGGACAACTCCTACAAAGCTTGTGGAAGCGATTGTAGTAGTCGTATAGGGTCTCATCGCTTCGCTCCATATTGCGATGTCCTCTTCATAACATTAATCGATCTGAGGGAAGAACTCTTCTAGGAATACCTCTTTCATCTTGCCATGTCGTGATGCTATTAGGTGGCAAGTGATAATACCACCCATTCGCGTTATCTTTCGAGTGAAAGAAAACGCCATCAATAAGATGCTCGCGGAAGCGCGCGGCTTCATACTCGACATATTTGCACAAACCGAGAGATGCTGATTTGGATCCTCTCGGGCATCCCCGTGAAGTGCGGAAGGCGATTCAGAGCCCGGCTTCAACTCAAATGTCACCCCGGCAGGTAAGGCGGGGAATTGGACGGCATGTGGTTGCTCGTTCCAATTCGGAGCAGTCCTTTGCCTCAATGTCTGTGGTGGAACTGCGTGTCCACCACCACCTGCATTATCTCCTACTTGTCCAGCACCACCTGCGTTATCTCCGTTCTGCATCTCTTCAGCTAACAATATCTCCTTGACTCTCCTGCTCTGTTGTCGTCCTTTCCTGAAAGATCTTTCGATTTCTGGATCAAACGAAACAATCAAATTTTTAGTAGAACGAGTGTGGACCATAAACGGTTCCACACTACAGGATAACAAGTAATAAATATAACTAAAGAGATAACAATTAAAGAACTAAAAGAAAAATAAAACAAATAAGAAAAGAAAAAGAACACAAACAATAACACCGTTCCCCGGCAACGGCGCCAAAATTTGGTAGGCTTAGTCGCACGCCCACTAAATTAGACCTAAACTCGGCCACTAATAATGTAATTAGGGTAAGTCAGGGTCGATCCACGAAGAACAGTGATTATTTGCGAACAGTCACTTGACCAGATTGGGGGTTTAAATTGAGTTCTTGATTAATTCCTACAACGGGAAAATTAAACTAAGTGTTTAAAACAATAATTTAAAGGAACTTGATTTGATCATCACCGGATTATAATTCTAATATCATTGATAATTCTTTTCACCATAATACTTATTCACTTGATTACGAGATATATTTCAATCTCTGTCTCTTCTTTCGTTTAGTTTATAGCGTGGCACACTCACTATAAACCCTAATTAAAATTAAACCTAAACGGCACGAAAAGGTCTAAAGATTAATTGATGTTGTTTTAAGAGACTAAAATCAAGAACGCTTTCTAATGTTAATTAGATAAACGTCTAATCTTGCCTACTTCCGAATTGCTATGGCACATATACAATTCGTGAAGACGCTACAATGAAAACTCTAATTCTGGCACAGAACGAGTAATCTAGCAAAGATTAATAAAGAGGACAAGTGAATTGGCCAAATCCACAAACCTAGAAATCAATCTAAATTAATACAAGCAAGATTATGACCAAGAATTAATTAAGAGAAAGAAATACCTCAATAGAATTAAGAATCCGGATCAAGCTCTCAAATCCAAAGTTATGGAGTTTAGTTCTCCATAGAAATTCAAAGCTTGAGTTTTTGATTCTAGGAAAACTCTCCAAAAGTCGATGATAACCCTAAAACTAATAAAAGAAATAGTATTTATACTTCCTTCCTAAAACCTAGATAAAAAAAAGAAAAATAAAATAACTCTAAATAATAAAAACTGCTAAAAATACAGCACCCACGATTTCGGTCTCGACGGGGACGACTCGTCTGAACCTTCACCCTTTGAATCGCCGTCACGATGGGGAATAGTTAGGCCAAATGGGGACGACTCGTCCCTAAGCCTAAAATCCCGAAATCTTCAATTTCCTCGTGACTCTTTAGCTCGCCGGGTCTTCTTTGGTTGACTTTGTCTTGACTTTGTTGACTTCCATCGATGTAGGATTGATGATCTTGAGCTTCTTTGAGAACCAAAAAGGATTACATAATAAATCTCTAAATTTCTCTCGAATTACATTGATTCTCTCAAAATCCTCACAAAACATAATTCACTCAAAAATACATCAAACCTATACTAGATACATGGAAATAGAGAATAATAAGGATGGAAAACATAGGAAAAAGATAGTATAAATCCGTCCTATCAACAATCCATTAGAGATTTAGATTGTAAAATATCTAGTGGAAAAACTTAGTACACGATTTTCAAATCCAAAGTTGACCACTTTGGTTGTGGACGTAGCACTTATTTATAAGTGTGAACCATATTAAATACTCTGTTCACTTGTGTGTGATTGTGATTATTTGTGTTGCTTAAATTTCCAGATTTCCAAACTGTTGAGAACTGCTGATCTTGACCTGTGAAGATCAGTCATTCTCAACTTGTCCTATACTTCACAAGACTTCTGCCTGCAAATCTTTTCAAACTTAAAAGTGAAGTAGATTTCTGAATCAATTTCAAAAATTTGGAGATAGGCTATTCAACCCCCCCTTCTAGCCTATCTTGAGCAACCTTGGACCTAACAATTGGTATCAGAGCTTCACTCTTTGAAAATTTGTTTTTCCGAGATTAACCTCTTGAAAGATTAAAGATCATGGCTGCTCACCAAATGTTGGAAACTTCAAACGTGAACCATTGTCCTGTCTTGGATGAAGTTCACTTTGACATCTGGAAAGATAAAGTCAAAAGACATATGAACTCAATTGATAAACGTTTGTGGAAATGTGTCACAGATGGACCCAGAATTCTAATGAAGCCTAATACACTGGCCGCGGTAGATCCAACTGCTGAACCCGAAGTTCCAAAGCCAGAAGAAGAGTGGGATGATGAAGACAGGAAGAATGATGCTCTAGATGGAAGGGCAATCAACATTATTACTAGCTGTGTGGACATAAGCACGTACCAGCAAATTATCAACCTGGATACAGCAAAGGAAATGTGGGAAGCCATCCTTGAATATTTGGAAGGAGATGGTGAGACAAAGAACAACAAATTATACACCTGCATCCAGAAGTTTGACTCCTTAAAAAAGGATCCCAAAGAGTATCTGCGAAGTGCCTATGACAGATTCTATGAGGTAGTCAACTCTTGCTACTCCTTAGGAAAGAAGTATGAAAAGAAAGAAATAAACATGAGATTTCTAAATGCACTAGGCAGTTTATGGCATATAAAAATTACTGCCATGAAAGAGTCAAAAGATTTAAACAAATTGACTCTTAGAAACCTTTATGCTAGTTTATCAGTCTATGAGCTTGAAATTCAACAAGCTCAAGAGATGGAAAAGAATTTCAAAAACTTGTCATTACCAGCCATATCTACTGAACCTTCATGCTCAACACCTGATGAAACCCCATCTACATCCAGTGATGGTGATGATATTCTTTCTGACGAAGCATTTGCTATGTTTGTAAAGAAATATCAACCTTTCAAAAGGTTCAACAAATCATCCTCACACAGGCAGTCTTCTCACAAAACTACCGTTCCTCATAGAACAGCTGCTCAACCTAAAAGCTCTGCTCCTTATAAATCAGCAGACCATCAAAAGGATAATGAGCTAGTTTGTTTTAACTGTAGGAAACCAGGCCATTTTGCCTCACAATGTCCAAAGCCAAAATATGAATTTTATAAGAAACGCCCCGAATCCAAATTTCAAAAACAAAAAGGGATGGTAGCTGAGGACATTGATGAGAGCAATCTGCCTACATGGTGTGACACTGACACTGATGAAGAGGACTCCTGTGACTTTGCTGAAGAAGCAAACATATGCCTTATGGCCAGGGAGTCACTACATGATTCAGTGAGGTCATTACCATTTCAACAAGATGACAGTGATGATGATGATGAGCTCAATGACCCATCAAAGGGAGAGCTTATTAAAGCAAATAAGGATATGCTGGAAGAGTTTTTAAAATTCAAAGTTGCCTATGTGAAACTAGCCAAGAAGCATGAACTAGTTGTCTCTGAGAAATCTACCTTGATGTCTAAGATCAAAGATCTTGATAGACAGCAAGCTGAAAGTATCAAATTGCAAAAAGAGAACAAAACTTTGACTGAAAAAGTAGATTTCCTACTTGAACATATCAAGAAAATAAATTCTGAGAAAGATGATCTTCAAAAGGTTATCATTACTTGGAATAACTCTAAAGGAAACTTTGATACCATTCTTTGAAACCAAAAATATTTTGAAGACAAAACTGGTATTGGTTTCCAAAGAGAGTTCAATGTAGGAAGTTCTTCTGGTTCTCAAAAAGATGAGACATCTGAGGTGATTGCTGAAGAATTGGCTGTCGAAGTTTCTTATGACCAACAGTCGTCAAAAAGGCAAGGACTTGGCTTTAACAAAGTTCCCTTTGTTTATCCCAAGAACACAAAAGACAAGTCCAAGGGAAAGCAATCTGCCAACAATGACTCTGCTATTAGGGAGTCTGAGCAAAAGAGACCTGCTGTTAGTCACCCTAAGAAAACAGGGATGATTGATAGTAAGTCAAAAATTACTCAACTCAAACCTATTAAATTTGTCAAGGGCAAGACAGCTGATCCCAACAATGCCTATAAAAGAGTGAAAGGAGTGAACACTGCCGATAAAGAGCTTAAAGGAATTATGCATGTAAATGTAAAATCTTTTGATAAAAGGTCTACCTATGGTAAACCTAACATCAATAAGAAAAGGCATTATCAGCCTAAGTTCTATAGGCCACTTATCAGATCAAAAGTCATTCCAACGACTGCCGAAAATAAGAAGCCTCAAAAAGAAATCATTACTCATGTTGAAGGTCTTCACAAATGCTCTTTCTGCAAAAGCCATGGTCATGAGATTCATGAATGCCTTCTAAGATTCACACCTAAATCTAGAGGATTTACTCCTCCAAAGGTTAAACAGGTGTGGGTCCCAAAAGGTTGCTAACCTTGAGGACCCAAAAATAAAAGGGGACCATATTCTTAAATGTCTATATTTCAGGAATGCTTCATGGCTGTCAATGAAGAAGAGAAAGATCTTTGGTATCTAGACAGTGGGTGCTCTAAGCACATGACTGGTGATCCTAATCTTCTCTTAAATATTGTTGAAGCAAAGGGTCCCTCAGTTATTTTTGGAGACAACTCAAAAGGGAAGACTATTGGATATGGAAGCATAATCAGAGGAAATCTCTCCATCAGCAAAGTTTCTCTTGTTGAAGGATTAAAGCATAATCTGTTGAGCATATCACAATTCTGTGATAAAGGACTAATCTGTCAGTTCTCCTCAAGTCACTATCTCATAAAGGACAATGAGACATGTTCAACTATCTTGACAGGATTCAGAAAAGGGAATGTCTATGCTGTTGACCTTAATGCTGTTGGAAGAAAGTCAAATCTCTGCTTAGTTGTAAGATCTTCAAATGACAACAGCTGGCTATGGCACAAAAGGCTTAGCCATCTCAACTTCAAATATTTGGAGAAGCTATCAAAGGACAATCTAGTTGTGGGTTTGCCTAAAATATCGACTGAACCACACAATCTCTGCAAAGCATGTCAACTAGGCAAATTACACAAGTCTTCATTCAAAAGCAAACCTTGCCTATCAACAACCAGACCTCTACAGCTCTTGCACATGGATTTGTTTGGACCTGTAACTACTACAAGTCTTGGTGGCAGCAAGTATACACTTGTGGTAGTTGATGATTACTCAAGATTTACTTGGGTGGAGATGATGTCCTCCAAAGATGAAGCATATGACATCATTACTGAACTCTTCAGAAGACTACAGACTCAGAAGCTAGATGATATCTCTGATGTCAGATCAGACAATGGAACAGAGTTCAAAAACAATGGTGTGGCCAAATATTGTGATGACCATGGAATTGGTCACAACTTCTCTGCAGTTGGCACACCTCAACAAAATGGAGTTGCTGAAAGGAAAAATAGAACTCTCATTGAAGCAGGAAAGACAATGATTGCTGAAGCCAAACTGCCTATGTATTTCGGGCGGAAGGCGTGCACTGCTTCACACAAAACAGGTCTATCATAAACAAATTTCATAACAAAACTCCATATGAAATATGGAGAGGCAGAGCTCCCAACATTGGATTCTTTAAAATATTTGGTTGTAAATGCTATGTTCTTTACAATGGTAGAGAACATAGAGGTAAATTTGAATCCAAAAGTGATGAAGAAATTTTTCTGGGATATGCCAAGTTTTCAAAAGCATATAGAGTTTATAACAAAAATTCACTTAGAGTTGTTGAATTTGTACATGTTTCTTTTGATGAATTTGATTTTATTGGGCCACATTTGGCTCCTAAGGTTACTAATGATTCTGATGAGTATGAGACAGGTACAGAACAGCCAAGTCCCAGATCTGCTGATCCTCCTTCACAAGTTCATTCAAGAGTCAACTTGTTAGAAACCTCAAATGAGCCAACAAATGAAAACCCTGAAAATCCAGAATCTACTCTGCCTTCCACACCAGAAATCATACAACCTACCTTGGAATTAACCTATCCTTCAGAAAACCTAGCTTCAGAAACTTCTACTTCTCAAGGACCAAACTCTGCCGATAAAACAATAGAACAAGTTCAACCTGCAGAAGTCAGAGAAGTGAAAGATTATCCTATCACTCAAATTATTGGAGATCTTAATGCTGGTGTTCAAACTAGACAAGCTTCAAGGAATGAATGCATGTATTCTACTGCATTTGTATCTCATATTGAACCCAAAAAGATTGATGAAGCTCTGGAAGATCCAAGCTGGGTGAAAGCTATGCAAGAAGAGCTAAACCAATTCGACAGATGCCAAGTCTGGTCACTTGTCCCAAGGCCTAAAGGACAAGCTGTTATTGGCACAAAGTGGGTTTTCAGAAACAAGATGGATGAAAATGGCAACATCACCAGAAATAAGGCAAGACTGGTAGCTCAAGGATATAGACAGGAGGAGGGCATTGACTATGATGAGACATTTGCTCCTGTTGCAAGATTAGAAGCTATCAGACTATTCTTGGCCTATGCTTCTTATAAGGACTTCAAAGTTTATCAAATGGATGTAAAGAGCGCATTTCTGAATGGAGAACTTCAAGAAGAAGTCTATGTAGAGCAACCACCTGGATTCATTGACTGCTCAAGAAGAGAAGATGTCTACAAGCTGAGGAAAGCACTTTATGGACTCAAACAAGCTCCAAGAGCCTGGTATGAGACCCTTTCAAAGTTCTTGACATCTCAAGGCTTTGTAAGAGGTCAAATTGACACTACTCTTTTCATTATGAAACATAAAGGTCATTCCTTACTTGTTCAAATTTATGTTGATGATATTATCTTTGGTTCTACTAATGAAAATCTTTGCAAAAGGTTTGAAAAGCTTATGCAGAGTAAATTCGAAATGAGCATGATGGGAGAGCTCAACTTTTTCCTTGGTCTTCAAATTCAACAAAGTTCAACTGGTATCTTCATCAGTCAAGGCAAATATGCAAAAGATGTTATCAAGAAGTTTGGTCTTGAGAATGCAAACAGCTTCAGCACTCCTATGGCCACTAACTACCATCTTGATAAAGATAAAAAGGGCAAGAAAGTGGACATGACTCTTTACAGAGGCATGATTGGTTCACTTTTATACTTCACCGCTAGTAGGCCTGATATTATGTTTGCTGTTTGTATCTGTGCTAGATTTCAAGCCGATCCAAAGGAGTCTCACCTACAAGCAGTCAAGAGAATCATCAGATATTTGATAGATACTCCAAATTTGGGAATCTGGTATCCTAGAGATTCATCGTTTAATCTTATAGGCTATTTTGATGCTGACTTTGCTGCATGTAAGGTTGACAGGAAAAGCACAAGTGGGACATGTCAATTCTTAGGAAATAGAGTTGTCTCATGGGCCAGTAAGAAGCAAACCTCTGTTTCAACTTCAACAACTGAAGCAGAATACATAGCTGCTGGTAGCTGCTGCTACAGTTGCTATGGATCAAACAGCAACTTGTTGACTATGAGATCAAGACTGCTGAATGCCCTATAATGTGTGACAACACATCAGCAATCTCAGTTTCTCAAAATCCTGTCATGCACTCCAAGACAAAGCACATTGATGTGAGATATCACTTTCTAAAAGACCATGTTAAAAAAGGTAACATTAGCATGGAATATGTGCCTACAGAGAGTCAGGTAGCAGACATCTTCACAAAACCACTTGATTCAACCAGGTTTGCTTATTTAAGAGGAGAGCTTGGTATGCTTGATCTAAATTCTTAACCTCTCCTGTAAATTCGTTTCATTATTTTATAAACTGTCTATATAGAATTGTCTATGAAAACAGTCAGTCTCTATGCTATTCTTCATATCGGCAGTCCTCTACAAAATAGGCAGACTTAAGTGCGTAATATGAACAGTCACTGTGTAGGTCATAAATGCGGACTTCAAAAATTATCAAATGACATTTAATGTTCTGACAGTAGTACAAAAAACGGCCGTGCACAGTGACTCTTCACAATTTTCAAAAACCGCCATTTGCTAACTTTCAAAAACCTCACAACTTCCAATCTGCAATCTTCCCAAATCCTCTCGATTCCTCAAATTTCTCGTGTTTTCAAGCTAAAATCTTCAATGGTAAGGTTTTCAACTTCTTTTTAATTCATTTAAATCAAGTTTTATGGTTTGTATTGACCTAATTTGTGCCCCTTTTGAACTGTCCGCCATGGATGAATATCGTATTCGTGAAATTGTTGCTTGAATCCTGTTTGTTTAATGTAAAATTGTGATTTTGAGATTCCTGTGATACTTTGTTTTCATTTTAAACTACTTTGTTAACTCAAAAATGACTAAATTAGTCACAACTTAAAAACCCAGTTCATAAACTGTTCTTACCTTTTATCTAAAATTGTTTATGTTTTGGGTCCTGATCTGAACAGTACTTGTTGTTGATAAATATCTGATGTCTCTTGCATATCTACTGATTTCTATATCTGCCATTCTCAACTCTACCGATTGTTTAGGCAAAATCTAAATCTTCCAAGTCTACTGCTACTACTTCATCCTCCGCCTCTGCTAAGCCAACCAGGGTTGAAAAGGCTGTAGAGCTTCCACTAAGGATCCTCCCCAGGTCAAGTTATCACCCTGGGATGACAATCGACCGAGACTCTATTATAAGCACATCTGCCGGTGATGCTCTGCTTAGGGATTTGGCTGAATGTGGGCTTCTTCCTCTGTTTCAACTTAATGACACCCACTACAGCAATGCCTTGGCCGAAGAATTCTACACTAGAATGATCCTACCTCCTCCTCCAGCAAATGCAAATGAGTTGGTCAATCTAAATTACATCAAGGGCTTCATCAGAGGCCACTACATCAAGTTGACCTATAAGGATATAGGAGAAATCCTCGAACTGCCTATTGAAGGCAAGCTTGACTTGACTGATGCAGAATCGGCTATCGCTTGGGAGATGATGAGGGGGTCTGCCCAACCTGAATGGTTCTCTGAGATGTCCAGGAACCTTTTCCCAGAAAACGCCTATCATATCAGCCATCTGCTCGATAAGAGCATTCTGTTCAAAAATGGCGCAAGGGATGTCTTTACCTCTCAGCAACTACTGTGGACTAAAGCTGTAGTCCTTCGCAAGCAACTCAACCGGGCAAAAATTATTTTCTCTATGTTATCCCAGAGTGTTGCTGATGTTCAAGCTCACCCATCCATGCGACGACCCTTCGTACGGGTCATTAATGTCATTCTTCGCAGATATGAGGAGATTGATGAAAAGGTCATCAATGACGACCTCATCAAGGTATCTAACACCTACGTATTCACGGCCAACAACATCACCCGCTACCGGGATGATATGGCCAAAAGGACAACCATCGTTGCTGCTGCTGCTGCTGCTTCTTTTACTGGTGGCCCCTCTACCCAAGCCAGCAAGGGTAAAAGAAAGATTACATATACTGAAACCGGGCTATCTACTGAGGAGGAGCCTAAACCAATAGGGGCTGAACTGCCTGAGGACTTTGACCTCAGCAAGCTCGATCATGATCCCTATGAGCCAGCTGAGTCCCCTTCCAAAAAGTCCAAACATTCTTCCACTCTCACTCCAAGACTCAAACAACATCGCAAGTCTCGAACAAAAGCTGAAGTTGAAAAGGACACCTCCACATTCAAACCCGCAGACCTATCCAAACCCAAATACAAACAGAATCTCCAGTCTACTGATGAATCCTTTGGTCTACCCAAAGTTACATCTGTCGCTCCCTCCACACCAACAGTTTCAAACCCAGCCCCCTTCATCCGCTGTTCCTCCACCAACAGTTTCCACCACATCTTTACCTTCACCAACTTCTGCCTCTTCTACTCATACACTTTCTAAACAAAGCCGTCGCATTAAAAAGAGCGCCAAGAAGAAGGTGCACTTTGCTGGAACTGTTGATCCTTCTCCTCCATCCTCACCAACTCATTCTCCCCCACCTTCACCACCTCTGCCTACAACTACCTCCACTTCACCTACTCCTTCCCTTTCTCACTCTGAATCCCTCCAACCTACCCCTATCCAAGAGCCATCCATCTCTCCAGCCACCACCTCTCATCAGCCATCTTCCAAACGATCTCTATCTTCTTCCTCCACTCCTCCTAACCCCAAAAGAATTAAAACCAACCCATACAGCCACCTACACCCTGAGGTACAGGATCTGCTTTCCTTCAGAGACAGCAGACATAGACCCAATCCTGCCGATTCTGACCCCTTCCTCTCCACCTTAGACTACCCTAAGAGGATTCCCTGCCAGCCCATGTCTGCAGGTGATATTATCCTCCACTGGGGTGCCTATTATGACCCACTTCCTCCTGCCTGGTCCCAGCAATTCTTCTTACACAACTCAGCGGTTCAAGATCTCATGATCTTCACCCAATGGGTTGCCATTCACAAGGACCTTGGCCTTCCCCTTCCAACCAAATCAGACATCTCTCCCTTCCTCTCTCTGCCTAAAACCCCAGTCTTCACCCTCATCTGCCACCCTTCTGTTCTTCATCAGCCTGTGGTCTACAACTTCATTGATGTAGTCACCTCCTATCTAGGCTATAACCCTCTCATTCCCCTTCTCTTCCGTAATCCTTCCCTCTCTATCTACTTTTCTCCTCCTCCCTACTTCATTCCTTCCTCCTCCTATGTCATCTACATAGAGAGACTCTTTCCTGTCCCACGCATCTTTCCCGTTCAACAGCCGCCGCTTCTCCTTCTGCCTGCTCCTGCTCCTATTCCTGTTCCTGCTCCTACTCCTAGCCATCTTAGCCTTTCCTCCACCAGCGTTTCTCCTGCATCCTCCGGCCATTCTCACTCCTCCACCGGTCATCCTGACCAATTCACTGTCCATGCCACCAGCACTTCTCCTCTCCTCTCCACACATCCTTCTTCCTCCGCTGGTCCATCTTCTCCTCCAACTGGCCACCCTGACTCTCCTGAGTCCTACCCTGCCGCAGCGGTGCATGAATTTTTGAAGAATTTTGAAGTCATCTCGGCCGACCTTACAAAGGCCCTACATCAGCTTTCTGTCGATCAGTCTCATATCACACATGTCCAGGCTGACTGCCTAACCCAGGTCCTGGATATCTCCAAAGGTGCCAAGGCTGCCCTTGATGCCTGCCGACAGTCCATCTCTGCCAGCCAGAATGCTTTAGCCAGCCATATCTCAACAACTTCCTCAGCACACACTGCCATTTTCACCGAGAATTGGGTGAACATATCCAAAGGACTGCTGCAGATTATTGATATGGTTGACAACGGCTACAAGCACGTGCTTCAATCCCAACAACGTGCCAATCGCTCTGTTCACTCCTCAGTACGGGCGACGCGCAACCTCACCTCCAAGCACTTGGCTTTCTATCGCCAGGAACACTACACTACTACCCAGCGCCTGTCCTTCATTGATTCCTCGCTTGCGTCCATGAAGGAGGAGATAGCTAGACTCAACAATGATCAGCGGACTAGACTTATTGAGCATAATGCTCTGCTCAAGCAGAAGAACAGCAATCTCTCCTCTGAATTGGCAGACACAAAAGAAGAATTAGCAGAAGCCAAAGAAGAAATTGCAAGACTTAAGGCTGCTGTTGACTCTAGATGGGCATCAAGAAACTATGGGCAATCTTCATCTGGCAAAGGCAAAAGTCGTGCACCATCTAGGTCATCCTCTCGTACTGGCCGATGAACTTTATATATTAAATTAAACAACTTGTTTAACTAACAATGTTCGTTTTAAAATTTACATGCTTTATTATGAACTGCTTACTATATGAATGCATGAAATTTAAACCACTGGTTTAAAGACATGATCTCTATTGCCTCATCTGCCTATTTGCATGTCTTTAAATTCAGTTTTATTACAAGTGTCCTATACTTAATTTCTTAAATGTAAACACTTTGTAATGTTTGAATACAATGACCTTTCTGTGTAAATTCATCTAGGGCATGCTTATTTAATATGTCAATTTTACAAAGCATGTTATTACTAGAATTAAACATGGTCAGCTGATATTGTATTCATAGGGTCATGGACTCAAGCAAATAGGAGGAGATTGTTGTATTTAGTTTAGATTTGCTTGAATCCATAACCTAAGTCTAAGACAAGGTGACTAATGGGCCTGCGTGTCTGTTAGTGTGGCAACTTGTACTTTGACATAGCTTGAATAGCTTAGGGTTGCTAATTGTATAAGTCTTGAAGAAGACAGCCTATAGGACATTGGACGTCCTCTGCACAATAGGCATAATTTTGAATTAGCAGTTCTTCCTTTGATTATCGGACTAGCTCATGTCGGCAAAGCTTCATCAGCAATGTTGAAGACCTCAAGAACGTCCGATAGACATCTGCCGAAGATATGCCCCAAAATGGAAGACCTCATTAAATACGATACAACGTTAACCTGTAACTCTTATTTAATGAAGGTTTCCATTCTTGGCAAATACTCAGAAAATGACATTCCTCCTGCAAGCGCAGACCGCCTATTTTTGGTAAAAAGTCAGAAGACAGACTGCAAGATGCAGGACAGCCTATCAGAAGTCAACAACCAAATTAGAGCATTAATTGCTCTTAATTCAAATTAGAAGATCTCTAACGGCTCCAAGCTTCCTCCTGCTTATAAAAGGAGACTTCATTGCTGCATTCAAAAACCTTCAACTACTCCAACTACTGAATCTCCAGTGTCTTCAAGATCTTAAAAGCTTAAACGTCCTATCTGCACCTAGTCATTGAAGAGCTTCACACTTAGACGACCAGTCCATTAAAAGCTCTTCATTAATAGCAACACCTAGCTTTCATAGCTCACAAGAATTGTATCTTATAGATATCAATTCTCCCACACAAACACTTGGTCAACAAAATTTTTGTACACAATCCATTAGAGATTTAGATTGTAAAATATCTAGTGGAAAAACTTAGTACACGATTTTCAAATCCAAAGTTGACCACTTTGGTTGTGGACGTAGCACTTATTTATAAGTGTGAACCATATTAAATACTCTGTTCACTTGTGTGTGATTGTGATTATTTGTGTTGCTTAAATTTCCAGATTTCCAAACTGTTGAGAACTGCTGATCTTGACCTGTGAAGATCAGCCATTCTCAACTTGTCCTATACTTCACAAGACTTCTGCCTGCAAATCTTTTCAAACTTAAAAGTGAAGTAGATTTCTGAATCAATTTCAAAAATTTGGAGATAGGCTATTCAACCCCCCCTTCTAGCCTATCTTGAGCAACCTTGGACCTAACAGAGGTATACCTCGATCCCCTGTATCCTCTATTATGTGTTTATTTTATCGCTTCTTACGTGCTTCCCATACGAGCGAATGTTGGTTGCGATTTTCAACTGGCATGGGATGGTTGACGACTGCTGAGCCTCTTGTGTAGTATGGGGTTCTTGATTATGTGTTACCTGCTATATGTTACCTGCTATATGTTACATGTTGTTTATATCCTGTTATCCTTGTTGTGCATAATAACATGACATATTGCTGCATTTTAATAACTTACTGAGCCTTGTCTCACTCTCACGCCCTTTAATGTTTTCCTTAGTTCGCAGGCTTTAAGATCCAGCGCAGCGAGGTCGATTGGCTTGGGTTTCTGAGCAAGTCTTGTATTTAGATTTGTGTTTTAGTAGAGATTGTAGTGCTTGTGTTTTGTATTCATGTTTTGTATGTGAGGATGATGGTTAACACTGAGTTATAAAGCTTAGTATGTTAGGTAGTATTGCATTTTAATCTTCCGTGTATCTTGTCTTTGGTGCCGACATGTGGGTCGAGTTGTTGTATTACTTTATAACTTCGGTTAGTTATGTTTATCTTTGGTGAGGCTCTGAGCCCTTTTACTATTAAATGGTTCACGAGTGTGTTAGCTCGTGGTGATTTATTGTTGTTCCTCCGGCTTGTGTTGTAGCCGTTGAGGTTGGCATCGTTGGTTGAGATTTTGTAACTCGTATTTCAATAGATGTTTTACTGCTTAATTGGTTTTTGAGCTTTGTGGCTCACTTATAGTTGGTGATTTTGGTTGCTTATTCTTGTTGAGAAAATTATATTTTTGACCATCGTATAAATTGGGGACAACCAATTTGACTAAGGAACTTCTAATATTCAAAATGTGACCAACGTACTCATGATTTGAGTGCGATGTGGTCCTTGCCATTAATGCTCCATCCAATTTTTTAACGGTCATTAATGTCTCATCTAATTTTTTAACGGGGACTGCTCATGTGGACTATTTGAACCCCTATCTCGCAAAAATGGCTGCTTGTGTGGACTATGAGTGCTTAATTGTACCAAAAAAAATGTATGAAATTAATATTTTTTTTGTTGAAAAGTAGTAATTGAGTATTAAATTTTTTTGGATAAATATATAGTTTTGAAAAAATAACATAGAAATTTATTTATTTTGAAATTAATAAAAAATAATCAAAATAATAGAATTATTTTTTGAAATTGATAAAAATAATAAAAAAATAGAATTATTATTTGAAATTAATTTGATTAAATATTATACTTCAATTTTTATTTTATTAATTTTTTTGGTACAACTAGCACACATAGTCCATGCATGCAGTCATTTATACGAGATAGGAGCCCACATGGACCATGTCAGTAGCCACGTTAAAAAATTAGATGAGACATTAACAACCGTTAAAAAATTGGATGAGGCTTTAACGGCAAGGATCACATTGAACTCAAATCGTGAGTACGTTGGTCACATTTTAGATATTAGAAGTACGTTGGTCAAATCAGTTAACCCCAATTTGTACGATGGTCAAAAATATAATTTTTCATATTGTTGTTTAGCGTACCGATTTGGGATTTCATATCAGATTTCGGGTTCTGGGCATTATAGTTGGTATCAGAGCTTTAGTTAGTTGTTCGCCAGGATAGGATCCTCGACTTAAATGGGTTGGTTATTGGGTTGAGTGACTAACGTCGAGTGTTTATGTATAGGTGTTGTAATGTTGGAGATAAGTCGAGAAGCTAGTCCTAGTAGGACTAGAATAGTGGAGTTCTTACGCTCACGAGAGCGGAGACTAATGATTAATAGTCAAATATTTCTCCCGTAGGGACATTGAATACTCCGACTGAGGGATTTGTGAGAGTATATTGAACCTTAGTTTGAATGATGGCGACTGAGATAGGTCATCTGAGAAACCTAGAATTGAGGTTTGACCAACTTAGGTGGTCTTGTCAATAATAGAGATGGCTAGCCTGGGACACTAAGAGTAAGTGTCTTAGTAGTGGAGTGGTGATCATTCCGAGGTATGTTGCCCCAGGAATAGGTCAACCTAACCTCAGGTTAATATATACCTAGTAAATTACAGGTATTAGAAGACATAGTAGAAGGAGACCTAAGAGTTAAGGTCGTGGATTCACTCGTAGTAAACGCTGAGTATTGAAGTTACGATAGCGTGAGAAGGTATTCCTTCATTAGGTGCGAGAACATGAACCCGTACTAACTTAGACACATTACATTGGAATGTCATATCATAGAGTGCGAAACTTATGCATACTAGAGATTTATGCTACACTTAGGCAACATTTGCTTGTTATATGACAAATATGTGTGTATGAGACCGATTCCAAGGGCATATTTGCTAATCAGATGTCCTCAACGCACTTACGACGGAATCTTTTGAAGCCACTTTAGAAGAGCCCCTGATTTGGTTGTCAAGAGATATTCGTCGAAGAGCTATATTGATAGTATGTTAGATAAAAATTGACTAATCCTATTACCAAATAAAATGGACCAGAAAATGGAATGTTGATACGTGAATGATCTGTGTTTCTTGTTTGCTATATGTAATTAAGAATCAGGTTGGTATAGGTATATGAATGCATGAGCCATCGTGCTTGGATTGACATAAGTTGTAGTAGACTAGTAATTAGTCACTTGAAAATTGTGCCCTAATATGTGCGTAGTATATTTGATTGAACTTAAGGATTTAGGGTTGTAAGTGGCTACCCCGGTGGGGGAGCACATGGTTATTATTGTTGTGTATTATATGTTGTAGATTGGATATACCGTGTTAATCCAGTCGGATATGATAGAAAGTATGATACCTATAGGTTGTATGCTTATGCCAATTGGCATTGCTAGAATGTTATCTTTAGAACCCTATATGTTATATTTATAAAAGAGTAGCATGCCCTAGATAATTACGGGCGTGATAGATGTGATAAAATGTCATAGTTCTCGGGTGAAGGTAACGTGTACGTCAAGGACTAATGTAGAGAACCAAGTACAATAGGATTCTATCCCGTCGGAGATAGTTAGGTGATATGCTCGGACATAGTTCTGTGATGTGCTCGGTGATAGTTTCGTGATACACAAGAAATAATTCCTTATCCAGGATATGACACCAGCTTGGCAAGGCGACCCGCTCTAGCGGCCCACCCTAGGCAGCCTGCGTTACTTACCTCTTCTATGGCGTGCCTTGGTAACGGGATTGGGCGGCCCGCCCTTCTGGCGAATAAAGTGGCTCATCTTTGTGCCTTTAATATTGTCATTTTATTCTCGTGTATAATTTTAGGTAATTTAGTAGCCCCCTACTCCTTGTTGTGTGAGCATGTTCGGACCAAGAAGTATACTTCAAAGCCACTTGTAAATTAAATAATTGAAGATAAATAGTGACTCATGTACTGATTGCAAAATAAGTGAACCATGCAACCCTGGTTACCCATAGCGGACCATGCGGCCCAGCTTTTTTCATGCAATAAAGATTGCAGCTATGGTGCATGCTGCCATATGCCTTAACTGCACATTCACCAAAGTGAAATTTAATTAACATACTAGCTTTCTCTTTATGGTCATTAAATGATTTGCTGCCTTTATTAAATGCAAAGAAGCGCACCAACTTTTGCTCATAATGTCTGACCAAGAGTTCATGTTAACTTGAAGATCATAGTTTACTTTTCAGTTCTTGTGGGCTATATTGCATGCCCAACTATTGCCAATTAAGCCAACCACAATGTTTCTCTATGATCCTTAGAATTTTGACTTCATTGGCAAGAACACCCCCATTAATGCGGCCCACTAGCTAGAGAACCACCAATTATCATGCTGAATGCGGCGCCCTCATGCATGCGACCCACCTATTGCGTGTGGTTTGATCACTTCCTTGTTGAATGAATTAGAAACTGAGCGTCTTGCCCATTGGATGCGGCTTACATAGGCCGCAAATGTGGTTTCGGTGGATCGCGTTCTGCCTTAACACGACTTTCTCAGGAATCACTCTTAGTATGGCCAAGTGCGGCTCGCTTGGGGAACTGCCAATTTGATGCGAGACGTGTGCAACTAGGTTTTGGCCGTCGTTTTAACGATTTTAATACGATCTTCATTCACACGGCCTGTTTTATTATTGCGTGCGGGCCATTTTGCATGATAAATGTGGCCTCTGCTATTGATTTGGCATGCGAGCGGCCTTGTTCGTCTTGTCTTTTTGGCTTGACTTGTTGGGATCGTAGGTGCCCGTTAATGGTATTATCTTTAACTTTTTGTCTTACCTATTGGTTTGATTTTTTTGTTGTGGGTGCCCGATCTAGGGTCTTATCCCAATGTTTCATCTTACCTATTGACTTAACTTTTTTCGTTGTAGGTGCCCGATCAAGGGTCTTATCCTAATGCGCAACCTTGCTTCATTTTTAACATGTGCGCGACCTTACTTATTTTTAGCATAAAATTGGCCTGGCCTTACCCGACAAAACACTTTGTGTCTACTCATCATAGGTGGGTGTTGGATATTGATTTATTGAGATTATGATTATTCAATTGTTTAGTTTAATTAATTATTCCTTTGTGTTCATCTCGTACTTCTTCCATTTACTTGTTTTATTATTCCGCTGTCGTTTATATCAATGTGCTCTCCAATGTGTTCACTTCATTGAGCTCATTGTTCAGTTCATTGGTATTTACTATTTTTACAAGTATTTGTTTTCGTTTCTGTTTCTATTTGTTTTGGTTTACTGTGGCTATAATCCTTTTAGTGGGTGCAAGCAATAATGTGGGAGCCCATACTTGATGGGTCTTATCCTTAGCGAGCATAGTGCTTACTTTAATATGGGAGCCCGTCAAGGTTCTTATCCTTAATCATCCTGCCTGTTGGCTTGACTTATCCAGCATGGGTGTCTATCCTTAGTCTTTTGTCTTGCCTATTGGCTTGACCTTTTTGGCATTTTTGGTGATTACTCACGTTTTTATGGGAGCCTGCTGACGAGCGGGTCTTATCTTTTGGCGGGCAATGACTACCCGTGAGTTGGCATATTGCTTGCTTTACGGTACTCATCAAAATGTTTAGAATGTATGTAAATACTAAAAACATATTTATTGATAGCCAAAATTTTCCAAAGTACATAATAAGTTGGGTGGGATAGCCCTTAAAGTACCCGCCATAGCTTAACTCAAGTGTCGCGATAGGCACCTTTTGTGGCCTCCACAGCTAAATCAGTCATTGTGATCATTTTCTTTATATCCCATGCTGTCTACTTGCTCTATCTTTTTTCTCATTTTCCACCGGTGTCCCTACACTACCTATCCTTTGAGCTAGCGCAAACAGCTCTGCCCTATTTACAGGCGGGCGTGCAAAGAATTCTGTTTTTATATTGTAGGGCGCTAAGCCTCCTTCAAAGCATGTCAAAACTTTCTGATCAGAAATATTGCTTATTTGGTCCAAGACTTCCTTGAACTGCTTCACAAATGCCAGGATGGATTCCCTAAGCTTCTGATTCACATTCCTCGGCTCACCTCTTATCTTTGGTAATGTGCCCACTATGTCGAATTGCCCCATAAAAGCTCTTTACAGATATGACCAGCTTTTAATTGAACCCTCATGCAGTTTAGGAAACCAGGTGATCGTCTTTCCCTGTAGTGAACCTATGAAAGCGTTGTATATATATAATCTTGTCATCAGTAGTTAGTAGTGCTAGTGCTATTTCAACATGATTGAGATGATCACGTGCGCTGGTCTTGCCTTCATATCTGTTGAAGGTATGATATGTTAGTGTTGGATCAGGAGGAGCTTCCCGTATTAATCTCATAAAAGGCTTGAAACGTGTCCCAATGGGTGTTATCTTCCTTATCTCTGTCTCTATTGCCTCAAGTCACCTTCTCAAATCTTGTACTTCATCTACGGTGGGCCTGCTGACCGGCTGAATTTTAGAAGACTTTCTTCCAAGTGATCTCCCCCTTTTTGGACTTACTAACCTTCCCCTTTTTTGCGAATACCCGCGCAACATTGTTGCTCAGCTTTGAGGAGATTTTGATCGCCTCGATTGCATTGCTAATTAGTGAGTATGCCCGTTGTGTATCTTATAAGGGTGTGGATCATATTCACCTTCATAACTTCTTTGCCTACTGTTTTTCTCATGGCTACAAATGCATGAGCCCCTTGGTCACCTAATATGTCTCGAATGTTAACTCCGCTTTACGTAGGGGCCTGCTCGCACAACAGCTTAGCTAACCGCTCATCCTCTCTTATCTATTTGGTGTTGCTTCCTTCCACCGTTCTCCTTTCGGAGCAACCAGCCCCTACACTTGAGCGCCCAACTTCCCATTGCCGTGAGACCCACTTATGGTAATTGGTATAACAGTGTTGGGCGCGGGTAGTGGTAGTGCTTGAGAACTTAAGAGTGCGGGCATGATGGGCACTTCAGCCTGACCCATGGACCACAATAACTGGTTGTTGTGCATTATCTGAACTAGTGCGGCTATTTGTATTTTAACAAGCTCAGCTTGGACCGACGGGGTCGGCCATAGACGGCACAAATGTACCAGTGGTCGTACGCCGCTTATCCAATAGATTACGCAAATTACTATTTCCCCGTTCATCAGCTCTCTTTTTATCGGTACGAGTCCACCTTGCCTTTGACGGGCTTCTTGGCCGCCCCCTTTTCTTTGGCGGGCTTTTTGGCCGCCCCTTTAGTTGTGGGCTCTTTGTAATTTCTCAAGGAGAGCAAAGGCTCTTTTGTCTGCTGGCCACCTTATGGCGGAACAGTAGCAGCTGAGGGAGTTGACTCTCTATTGGTGCTCACCTGTAGGTGGAGCGGGATTGTTACCAGTGCCGGTAGTTGCTACGTTAGTTGCCATAATCACCGGGTATTTTTATGATTTGGTTTATTTGTTTGGGATATCTGGGCTTTCAAATATTTTCCAACAATGGAACCACTGATGATGCCAAAATTTGCACCGTGGTCTTGATGGGAAAATGCTCTGGTGAAATAGCTGGTAATTGGCCTGAAAACAATAACAAAGGTCACATCGCAGGGGATCCCTGCAAAGCCCCTCCGATTTGGGAATTAACACTGTATTTCAGAGAGAGAATAATGATAACGGAGAGTATATTTGTGCGTATTTTGTACTATCTCTGATGCTACTATTTATAAGAGAGTAGTCTACCCTAGATAATTACGGGCGTGATAGATATGATAAAATCCTGTAGCTCTCGGGTGAAGGTAACGTGTCCGTCAAAGACTAACGTAGAGAACTAAGTACAATAGGATTCTATCCCGTCGAAGATAGTTATGTAATATGCTTGGACATAGTTCTGTGATGTGCTCGGTGATAGTTCCGTGATACACAAGAAATAATTTCTTATCCGTGATATGACAATGCTGCTGGACACGCAAGGTGAACCGCTCTAGTGGCCCACCCTAGGCAGCCTCCCCTAGGCGGCCTGCCTTGACTTACCTCCTATACGGTGTGCCTTGGTAACATGGGTTGGGCAGCCTGCCCTTTTGGAAAATAAAGCAGCTCATTTTTATGTCTTTAATATTGTCATTTTATCCTCGTGTATAATTTTGGGTAGTTCATGAGCTTTTATCTCACGCTCTTTTTATATTTATTTGTGTCTCTCTAACAAAATAAATTTAAACAAATCAATGAGATTAATATTTGGGTTAATATTTATTTGATTGTGTTGAATGTGAGGTACATGGTTGAACAAAGAGTTAAACACAAAATTTGAAGAGTTGGCCTTTTTTTTCTTGGAACCTAATTACTTCACATGGGTGCTTTCGTTCATTTTCTTGTCTAATTGTGTTGTTATTAATTTATATGATGTTGCGTTGTTTTGTTGCTCCTAGTGCTGTTTTGTTGTTGTTATTGTTCTGTTCCTGTCATTATTTTAGTAATTTTGTTGTTGATATTTACAACATGTTTTAGATACTATTTTAATAATTTAGCCTTAATATTTTTTTGAGTATGTTACGATTTGAGTCAATTATGTATGAATATTAAATTTGGTAATTAAGTAAGGCCCTTTCTTAAACTTTTTTGGGGCCTATAAAATGCTAGGAACAGCCTGCCCACATCTCTCCCTCTTTCTCTCTCCCACACAAAACTGCTCTTCTCAATTAAAGCTAGCCTTGCCGTTGGCGACACAGCACTACCGGTTACGAAAGGATCGTCGGGGGGTGACGAGAGAGAGAGAGAGAGAGAGAGAGAGAGAGAGAGAGAGAGAGGACTGTTGCCATCACTATTGTCGTTAATTGTTGATGAGGTTGAGAGGGAGAGATACAAGAATTATTGATAATGATATTAGGGTACTTGGAAGGATAAAAGAATTATTGGTCCAAGTGTTTGGCACATGTTTTACTTAATAGACTTTTAAAGGGAAAATTGGATGAAGGGATGATTCGAAGACACAGAGTACATGGACAAAAAAATGCAATAGCATAGTAGAGGGATAATTTTTGCTATTACGATAAAGTACAGGGACGATTGGTGGTTTTTATCATATTAAAAGGTTTGATTTATCAAATGCAACGCTTCTTATTTTATTTTATTTTTTTTGTATGGAAGGAGTACTTGTAGTATGCCCCTCATAAATCACCACATTTGGTGATATGACCCTAATGTCTAGCTTCTTGTTGTCTAAAGCATGTCTTTTTGTTAGTATGAAGGGTTGGTTATACGGTAAATTGCCCAAAGAAGAAAAAGATAACAAAGTATTCCACTAAAACGTACTCCCTCCGTTTTAGGTAAAGAGTCCACTTTTCTTTTTTAAAAGTCAACATGTGACTAAATCAAATCAAAATTTTACACACTTTACTTATGTTTTAGGAAATAAAATTTCATTAATTAAAAACTATTTTAAGAATACTACGGATTACAACTTTCAAAAATTTGTAAAAATCACTAAATTTATGTTAATTATCGGTCAAACTTCAACTAAGTTGACCGTAAAAAGTCAAAACTGGATTCTTTGCCTAGAACGGAGGGAGTACGTTTTAATGGTCCAAACACGGCCTTCACTTCTGAATTCAATGAAATGCGTTCTAAGTAACCCTTGTTCAATGGTTGTCTACTAATGTAAGATCCTTGTTTGCATAGTCAAATATAGTGCGCCTTGAGGTACAAATATATATTTGCTCATTTACAAATAAAATGGTGCCAAAAATGATCTCGGAAGGTCAAATCTACTCATTTATATTACAATATATACAGCTCAGTTTTTATGTGCTAAAACTAACTACTTGCCGTGATTTTACCATCGACTCCCTCCGTTCCAGCCAAAGAGTCTACTTTTCTTTTTTAAAAGTCAACATGTGACTAAATCAAATCAAAATTTTACACACTTTATTTATGCTTTAAGAAATAAAATTTTATTAATTAAAAACTATTTTAAGAATACTATGGATTGCAACTTTCAAAACTTTGTAAAAATCACTAAATTTATGTTAATTATCGGTCAAACTTCAACTAAGTTGACCGAAAAAAGTCAAAATTTGACTCTTTGCCTGGAACGGAGGGAGTACTAAATTTCTACGGTTAGGATTTAATTTCAAGTGCACGTGTGAAGGTAAGGTTATCCTCATATTCTGACTGTTGCACAACGACTCCTCAAGACTTCTAATTTAGCCCTAATTGCTTCCATTTTGCACAGCTGCCTCCTTAATCCCTAGAGTCTCAACAATAACACAAAAAACCTAAATTAGCTAACAAAAACCCCGAGAATTAATTTTAAGATTATAATATTTTTAGTACCTTTTTTAAATTGCACTAAAATTATTGTTCCTAATTTTAGAAATAAAACTTCTGTTTTAGGACAAATAAAAAATTTATATATATATATATATATATATCTCTTCGTTCCACCTAAAGAGTCCACGTTGAAAAGTCTAATTATTAAGGGATATGTTAGTATTATTGGATTTGTTCGTAATTACAAAAGTACTTGAGCAAGTGAATTATTATTAAAATTATAAATATAATGTTTTAAAAGTAAATTTTTTAAATAAAATATTCCAAAATAATATAATGAACTCATGCCTAAAACGGAGGGAGTATATTTTAGACGGAGGAAGTACATTGACAAGCACAAGAAAGAAAAAAACACACACACACACATATATAGATATATATATATATGTGTATATATATATATATGTATATATCATCCAACCTGGACGTTCCATCACCATCTAGTGATTGAAACTTGCTTTGTCTTTTCTCAGCCCACCTTGTTTCTGGACAAAATTCCCATAAACTCCTTGACAACCACGGCTTCTACAATATTGGTTGCTTTAAAATTCTACTTCATCCGTCTAAAAAAGAAAAAAAAAATTCTCTCTTTTTCTCTTTAATTTTTGTCTATAAAATTTGTCTTATTTTTAAAATTACTAATAATTTCACTCCTTTCGTCACATTTTTGTTGGCCTATTTTTGTCTGAAAGTTTTGACCACTTAAAATTATACTAATGTATATTAATTACTCCTTTCGTTTCAGGCAAAGAGTACACTATATTATTTTGAGATATTTTACTCAAAGATTCTACTTTCAAAAAAATTGTCTACAATCTTCATCCCATTTCAACTTTGTCCTCCACATTTGATATTAATATATTAATTACGTTCAAACACTTTTGTAATTATGACAAACTCTAATGCTAATTATATATTAATTATTTATTAGATTTTTTAAATATGTATTATTTGGGTGAAACGGAGGAAGTAACTTGTTTTTCAATATACTCTTAACCAAATTAAATATTTACTTGGTTTCTTCGCTTCTTGTTGATTTTCAATAAGACTCCCTCTATTTTACCAAAAAGTTTATGTTTGAAAATTTTAATAATTAAAAGATATATAAGTATCATTAGGATATCATAATTACCAAAATGCTTCAACATAGTTAATATATTTATATCACATGTAGAGGATAAAGTTATAAAATTATGAAGATTGTAGGTTTAATTTTTAAAAGCGAAGTCTTTCTGTGAAATATTTCAAAATAAAATAGTAATCTCCTTATTTGGACCGGAGGGCGTATTACATAAGGGTATAAATAGCATAATAGTAGTTGTTGAGACATTTATTAAGCATTCTAAAACGTTAGAATGTTTATCTTGTGGTTGATATAAACGGGAAAAGAGTAGTATAATTTGAAAAAGATACAAACAACAGAAATTATAGTTTTAAAAAGTTTGACTTGTCAAAGATACTATTTCCTTTGTCCCTAAATAAAAGTCCATTTAGTCTTGGATTTTGGTCAAAATGCATGAATAAAACGCAGCTTATTTGCAAAAAATGTGTTTCAATGCTGCAGCAAAAAAAATTGCGTTTTGAAACCGCAGCTGTGTTTTAAAATGCTGAAATTCCTAGCTTTTTCCTAAAACGTAGTTTTTAAAAATGCTGCTAAGAAAAACAAGCTACGTTTTGAAGTGATATCTCAAACACATTAAAAAAAATTGCATTTTAAATACATTGCGTTTTTAAAACGCTGCACCAAACGGGCTCTAAGTATTATTTTTGACTTTTTAAAGTAAATTAATTGTTTTTAAATAAAAATTTAACATATATATATTTTTATTTTTTAAAATCATGAAATACAAGAGTTGTACTTTTTATGTACTACGAATTACATGTTTTTGAGTTTTAAAAAAATAGAAAGTATATATCAACTTTTCATTTAAAAAATAATTGATTTTAAGTCAAATATATCAAAACTTGAGTAAATGTTTTTTTGAGATGGAGGGAGTGTATATAACTGGACAAAACAATCTGAGACGGAAGGAGGGAGTGTATATAACTGGACAAAACAACCGTCTGCATCTTTATTCCCTACCAAACTAGTAAAACCTTTTGCCATTTTCTTCACAAACCCTCAATGGGTGACTCTCCACCCACACCTTCTTCCTCCCATTCGAAATCACCAAATTCAAACTTACCCATGATATACTACGGCCTCGTCGTCGTCGGGACCGCTGCCCTCGTCCTTGTGTTATACAATCTCATCATTGTTCGATGGTGCGCTCTTAACTACCGTCGGTCACCCGAACAAGGACTAATCCAAACTATGCACAACGCATCGAGTCAGACTAGTCGGAATCGGAACTGGAACCGAAATCTGCATTCGAATTCGGATAGCTCTAACATAAGTTTGGCGTCGAGTTTTAAGTACAAGAAAGGGGAAGAGACTAAACATAAACTTGCGTACGATAGCGAATGTTCGGTATGTTTATCAGGTTTCGAAGAAGGGGAAGAAGTAAGACAACTCCCAAGTTGTAAACACTCTTTTCATGCTCCATGCATAGATATGTGGCTATACTCCCACTCCGATTGTCCGATTTGCCGTACCACGGTGGAGCCACCACCGGTGGTTCTTCACCGGCATAACGACGCTTCACTGACGGCGGAGCATTCCAGAGAAGTGCTTCTAGATCTAAGCACTCCATCGGTATAAATTATTAGTCTTATTCATAATTATTATTATTATTATTATTATTATTATTTGGAGGATATGATAATTTGTAAAGAGTAACGCGACGTATGCCTAACAAATATTTATTTTTGTATTTATTTTTAAGTGGTATCATGTTAGCTTTAATTTTTGACTTACAATAAAGCTCACAAGATGTCAAATTAAGTTAAACATAAGGTGTCACATAATTTTAGTTTAAAAAAAAATGTCACATAATTTTGTACACAAAATTAGTTATTCAAGCATTACTCTTTTATAAAAGGTTCAAATTGGAGCATTTCTAAAATGCTCTATATTGAAGTTTTTTTTTTTTTAATCTAAAATGCTCTGTTTTGAACTACGAGACACGAAAAATAAATACTCCTTCCTAAATTATCATCATGTTTAACTTTTTTTTTTTTGTTAAATATGATGTTTTTCAAATATAAATTTAATTTATATTTTTTAATTTTTTTCAAAATTATAAAACACTTAATTTCTCGAAGTTTAAAAGTACTACGAATTACGTATTTTATGATTTTAAAAAAAAAACTATATCAAATTTACATTTGAAAAATATTTTACTTGACCAAAAAAATATAAATATATATATATAAATATAATAAAAACTATATATTAAAAGAGTTTTATTTTAAAAACAATGCACCAAAATGTCTTAATTTGGAGGTTATTGGAGTAATAAATTCAGTGAATGTTGTTGTTGATGTTAGGTGATTGTGGGGTTGTCTGATGTAAGAGTACGATGAGTGGGAAAATGCTTACAAACAAGTTGCTCTACTGGAAAGCTGTGGAATTGCAGGCAGTTTTGGTCAACCATGTGAAGGGCAAGATAAATGCCAAAACAGAGTTTGTTAATTTTGTGCTCTTTTTTAAATTTTTTTTTTGATTTTATATATGTAGATAGCCAGCTATTACTCTTGGTTGACCAGTTTATTGGGAAATTGAAAGAAATTGTTGGTATTTTAAGGGATAGAAAAACAGAGAAATTTGTAATTGGTCTTCTTTTAAAGAATTGTACAGTTAGACGACTGATTTCAGTTGTGTTAATTTTAGTTTGAAATAATTCATCCGTTTCACCTAAAAAGTTCATATTTAAAAATTTTAATAATTAAAAGATATATAAGTATCGTTAGAATTGGTCATAATTACAAAGATGTTTATAGCATATGTAGAGGGTAAAGTGAAAAGATTAATGAAGATTATAATCATAATTTTTGAAAGTATTCTCTTTAAGTGGAACATCCAAAAATAATATATTAAACTTTTTGCCTGAAACGGGGGAGTATTTAAAAGTGATATTTGTGGTTTTAAACTCTTGTGTTTAGTAATTTTTGTTGCAGAAGCTGAGACACGAACGAGCAAATATTGAATGCAACGTCAGTGATATCACCTAGGGGTGTAAATTTGAACCGCCGAACCGTAAAACCGAACTGAATCAAACCAAATCGAGCGATTTGGTTTGGTTTTATACTAGGATGTTTTGGTCACGATTTGAAAATTTTATAAACCGATCGGTTTGGTTTGGTTTGTGGTTTTAGGGGTCAAACCGAACCAAACCAAACCGTTATATATATATATATATATATATATATATAAAATATTCTTATTATTAATAGTCATTGATTTGTCTTGAAAATTTTATACCGAAATCTAGAAAAATCTGAGAGTAAAGATGGTAATTGCACGTCTTAGTCTCTCAACTCTCTCACTTTTCTCTCACCTCAACGCAATGTCGCGCTTCACCATTACTTCGCCATTGTCCCTCTCACCTCGCCAACGTTGCTGACATTCTTTTTCACACCTAATAGAACCAAAATTTTCTCTCAACCATCGTAAGATCTCTCTCGACCTTACAAAATTAATCTCAACTTTCAATATTTGAAAATTTACATTGTCTTCTTCTTTTCCAATATTTGAATAATAAATTACTTTGAACCATAAAACCGAACCAAACCAAACCAAACCGAATGGTTCGGTTCAGTTCGGTTTCAAGCCTCATGAGGTTCGGTTTGGTTTGAAAAAAATGAAACCGTTAGGAGGCAGTTCGATTCATGATTTTGTCATAAACTGAACCAAACCGAACCATTTACACCCCTAAATTATCACCGTTCACTAAAAATGCTATAAATTAGCAACCATGCTTTCTACAACAGCAAAATGGTTAATTTTTTATATTTTGATGGGTAAAACTTTGGGCATAAGAAAGTCACAAAAATTTGATTATAAAAGCCTTGTTGTCAGTTTTTTATTATTATTTTTATTAGTTAGTGGCAGACCCATAAACTATGCAACCATTTTTTATATTTTGATAGATAATACTTTGGGCACAAGAAAGTCATAAAAATTTATAAAAGTCTTGTTGTCAGTTTTTTATTAGTTTTTTTATTAGTTAGTGACAGACTCATAAACTATGCTACCAATTAATAACTGTCAATAAAGATTTTGTGGAAAAAAAAATTGTGACTTTTTTATGTCCGGAGCATTGCTCTACTTTGATTAAACAGTAATACCGTGGTATTACTATTATACCCTATATTTCCTCAACCTGAACCGAACATTTTTAGAAAGGAAATTAGGGCACTTGAATGTGCTTGAAAAGTTTAAATCCATACCTGAATGTATCGTTTGGTATGAGGATGAGGAATCAACTTGTGTATGTTCCTCTAGGAATGGCTTTTCATTATTTTATTACAATAAATTTTAATGGATCAATTTGATCGGTTCAATGAGGGTATTTTTATAATATTCAAGAAAAAATTATTTTACCTAAAGTACCCTTTCCCATGATCAACAGTAAATATGTAAGAGTGAAAATATTTTTTTTCAGCTGATTTATAGAGCAATAAATATTTTTTCATGAAATTTAGGGAGTAATAAATGCTTTTTAGTTGGATCAAATTAATTCATTTAGCATTACGCCTTTTATTATTATTTTTTTGTACAAATGATAGGGAACGCCTCGTTATAGAATCCTTTTTTCAAAAAATTGTTTCATCTCTCCTTAGCAATTGGATCTTTGTCCCATGTGTATGAAAATAAATAATATTATTTACTCCTTTATTTTCGATGCTTCTACTGTTAAAATTGGAGATGAAAAACCTTTTTAAAATAAATGATCCTATCCCACATACAATGGGCCTTAATAGATTCCCTTTTTAAAAAAAAAAACAAATTGTACGATTATTTAGAGAGTGTCTTCTTCCTACATGCTTTTTTCGAGGAAAGAATATGTTGGATCAGGAAAAAAGTGGTAGGGTTTCGGTGTTCGTCTACTCATCTTTTGCACTTAAACAAACATGATACGAAATCACTTCTCTTCCTCTATAAGTACCCTCCAAAGTTGCAGCCCTCCTCCTTTGTGACTTTAAAATTAGATTACTAAATTTATTACTTTATTCGTCCCTAAATTATTGTCTTATTTAATCCAGCACACAGATTAAAAAATAATAATTAAATTTTTTTTTAATATCCTAAGAAGGCGTGGAAGGGATCCAACCTGAACTTTGTGAGGTCCTACCTCTACCACTGGACCACCCCACCCCTTAAGGACAAGAAAAAAATAATTGAATTGATTATAATTATTGATATAGTATTTAGTTTTCTTTAATACTCATGTACATGTGGCCCATAATTAATATAGAAAGAAAAAATAAGAGTAAAATTGTAAAAATGTTGTCATAAAAAAGAAACTTTCAAACAAGATAATTATTTTGAGACGGATAAAAAAGAAAAATAAATAAATAATTTAGGGACGGAGGGAGTATAAAGGCTCAAACTAGAGTTGCGGGCCGTATTAGAGCATCATCAATGGAACTGTAGATTTGATCTGACGCGGCTGTGGGTAATTAACACTCTCAATCACATGTGATATTTTTTATCTCTTCTTTCACATTCAATTAGAAGAGGTCTATCTAATGCAAATGTGCAAATGTGAATTTGATCCCATGTAGCATGGGTCTCACAACTAAAGTGAAGAGAGATGCGATCTAGTTATTTTTTAGTTCAAAAAATAATGACTAGGATGTCTCCACACCCTCAACTAGTATGCGAAAAATTCATATTCTCATTCACAATGTGAAAAAAAATTGTTGTCATGTCATATTCACAATGCTTCTTCACATTTACATTGAAAATATTTTTTTTTCAAAAAAAATACTCCCTCCATCCCTAAATTATTGTCTGGGTTGACCCGGTACACGGATTAAGAAAACTCAATTGACTTTATTATTAATATTAGAATAGTATTAAAAAAGTGTGTTGTTTTCTTTAATGCCCATGTGTATGTGGCCCATAATTAAAGTAGGAAAAAAAAGTAAGGGTAAAATAGTAAAAGTGATGTTCTAAAAAGAAAAATTTCAAACAAAATAATTATTTTGAGACGGATAAAAAAAGAAAAAAAGATAATAATTTAGGAACGAAAGTAATATCAATTTTAGATGGCACCCATTTTCTTTTTTTTTTAACATTTATATTAACATCGGAGATGCTCTTACATTGGATAATGCTAGAAAAGGACAGTTTATTATAGAATACAATGATCCAACGTAACGTAAACCTCTCTTTTTAACTCTGCACCCTATCTGTTGACTTTCTTTGCGTGATATAATTGATTTATAATTTTGGATTTTCTTTCTTCAGCTTTCTCTACTCTCTCATACTCTTCTTCGATATAATTACAAATAAAAATTTAGAACTTCAAAATTAAGTCACTAAATTGCAAAGGCTCATAATCTCAAAGTTAGTCCAAATAGTATTTATTTTTCGTTAGAGGATTGCTATTTACACCTATAAAATTGCTTAGTACACACAATTACTAAGTACACCCCACCCTAATATTTTCAATCCCTTAAAATACTAGGTACACCCCCTATTAATTTTCTATTCTACCCTTACCAATATTTTCCCCAAAATACTAAATACACCCCACCCTAAACACACCTCACCTCATCCTCCTCCTTCCGGTACACCCCACCCCTTCGCCTCCTTCCTTCCGCCCCCTCCCACCCCCCCCCAACAAAGCGCCACCTTCCTTCCCCCCACCCCCACCCCCAACATAATGTCTCCTTCCTTCCCCCCACACAACCGCCACATTCCTCCTCCCTTTCCACCCCACCTCCTTCCCCCTCCACCCCACCACACACCCTCTTCCTTTTTTTTTTTTAAACAATTTGTTTGGCACTGGGTTACAGAACACTTATAGTGGTGTTCGGTATCCCTACCAAACACCTATAGTGATGTTCGGCACCCCTACCAGACATCACTATAGGTGTTCGGCACCCCTACCAAACACTCATTGTGATGTTCGGTAGGGGTGCCGAACAGCCTAAAAAAAAATGGTATTTAGGTCTAAATTTATAATAATATTTTTATAATTTTTGTTAGAGGGTGTACTTAAAAATTTTATGGGTGCAAATAACAATCCTCTTTTCGTTATTCATTTAGATTTGATTCTTGTGATCGAAACAAACCACCAAAGCCACCAAACTAAAAAAAAAAAGACAAAAAGGATGCGAGTTGGAAAAAAGTGGTCCCCCGGGGGAATGGGTCTTAGGGAAAGCGAAAAAGTTGGTAAAACTATGTTAATCATTAGAGTTCATATTTGGATACGCAACGCAAGCCCCTATAGGATACTACTTTTAGAAAGCCACTTCTGCCAGAATAGAACAGTAATTCGATATTTTACTTACAATATTCTAATAAATAAAGAACAGTAATTCATATTTTCGAATTTTTTACTTAAAAATTTAAGTTATTTTTAGTATACTGTTAGTATAAAAAAAATTATACAAACACCTAAAAGAACATTAAAGTTAAATTAAATGATTAAATTTTTTTTTTATGTATCTGTCATTGTAGTAATTGAAAATTAATGCATTTATTTAGATTTTAAAAGAGTGTATTAATGTTTCTTAAATTAATTTTTGATCGTCGATCAATCAAATAACTCGAAATGATAGCTTCCTCAATTGAGCATCAAAAATCAAAATTTTCTTTTAAGAAAAATACTTTTAGATATATGCAGTATGAGATATAAAAACAATGTGTAATTTAATTCCTAATATTCGATATTAAATCGAACAAGATTTAAGACCTCTTATGTAAGAAAGTTATTTATATCAAAATTTTACCCTAAAAATTTTACTCTTTCCATTCCAACCCAAGAGTATACTTTAACTTTTTTTAGGTCAATTTAAATAAAATTTAACCAACAATTTACATAAATTTATTTATTTTTATAAATAAAAAGTGGGTCTAATCAAAGCGAGTAATAATTAAGGTAGTTTCTATCTAATGGAGTATACAAAGGACAAGTCTATTACGTCACGGTGTTTAAAAAAGTTGTATGACTTCCAAAGAATATTTTGACCTAACACCAAAGTCATTAAAAAATAAAAATAAATAAACAATTACTACTAAAAATCATCTTCCAAATAAGACCATATCTCCAAGTTACTAAACAAAAACTCGAAGACATGAATGCATTCCACAACTACCATTTCAAATTCTAATAGCCAATGGGTACAATCCCATCAAGACCTCATTCTAGTATCATGTTAATGCATCATTTCTTCCCTAACACAACCGCCTGGAGTAGGTCTCCCGTAAGACGGTCTTTTCTAAGTTTTGGCCAACGGCCTTTCACCATCAATGATAACCAAATCAGCAGGTAAACTAGCTGGAATTAGAATCTGTCAGCAGCTTCAAATTCCGATAAATATTGATCATGGTTATTAAAATGGGTTGGCGAAAGCAAAAAGTGGAACTCCCGAGTGTCCACAAACAATGTCCGGTGACACCTAGTTACCAACGCATTCAAGGATTAACTACTCAAAGCTCCATGCACCAACAAGAATGCATAGGCAACTACTGAAGTCACCGCAATAACAACATAGCACTTTCAACTCCAGCACTTAACCCCCAAAAGTGTAACATGAGAAGGTAATAGGGGATTACTCTATGAAATTTTACTTTCACATATGTAAAACCTTCATATACAATCAAATTGAAAAGGCGCAAATACAGCGTGAAAAAAGTTGTTATTGAAATCCGATTGTATGTATCAGGCCAATGAGTTCAAAATTTCTTGGCAAATGTTACAAGAGCTTTTGAACTCTCTTAGTTCGCAGTCAAGATAATGTACATATAGTTTACATTTTTCTTAGGTTGTCTAACCTTGCTTGTAGATCACTGTCTATCCCAGAGTCATCACCGACAGATGCTTCAGCTTGTGGAACCTTAGTCTTTGCAGCTGGAGCAGCTACGGACGTGGAGGGTGCATTCAATAGCTGCAAATTTGAATTATAAAGCACTAACACATCAGTATATGCTCAAATGCTAAGGAGTCTCTCTGAGATTCCAACATTAGACACATGCATTATGCACTCACCATGGAAAAATATCATGACTTTCAAACTTTATCCATCAAAAGAATAAATAATAACCACTCCCTCTGTCCCAAAATAAATAAATAAAATAGTCCAACTTTTCTTTTTAGTTGTCCCAAAAAAGTAGTCCTGTTTTTTAAAAGTGATATAAGTTTAACGCAATTTAAATGGTGTACAAACAAGTAAAGCCACAATCTGAAAAAGTTTTGACTTGTCAAATGGGACTATTCTTTTGGGACGAAGGGAGTACTGCACTGTTTGATTCTATAACCATTCTAAGAGGGATATGTAGAAACTTAACGATATAATAAGCTTTACTTGTATTGGTTTGTTGTCCCAAAAAGCAAAACATTTTTTCCAGATTTAGGTGATTTGGCAGTGATTTATCTGTATCATAAGTTCATGCAGACAGAATATAGAAACTTGAAACTTACCTCTGAATTCATATCAATCCCTATCTCATCGAGGACCTGGCTCACTAGCTCTTCTGTTTCTTCCTCTTCCTCATCCCCTTCCAGAGCATCATCAATAGCATCTCCCATAACCTCAGATACCATTTCCATTTTCTCATTCTGCCTCTCAAATTCTTGCATAATTTTCTGCAGTGATGGCAAGTTCATCTGCCTATTCATCTGGCCCATAGCCTTCGTGACACCTTTCATTGCCTCCCCCATCGCTTGCGTCGACTTCAATGTCTGAACAAAACATTTATTGAAAAGAATTAAGAAAAATATGAACACTACAGTAGTGAAGGAAGCAAAACCAAAAACAGATGACATTTATTTCAATATTATAATGACTAAAACATATTCTTCTTGATAAAGCATAAGGGCTAGAAAGCACATTGCTCGACAAATTTCTATTCTTTATGATTACTCCTGTTAAACTCCAAACTGATTTTATCAATAAGATCTTCTACTCAGAAACAGAACAAAATATATATACAAGACAGGGACAAAGCGCCAGTGAAAAGAAAACACAGGAGAAAAAAAGCCAGGAGCCCAGTTAAACTCATCATAGTAAGACTCCACGTTTCAGCCAACTACGCACAACTTGTTCAACCCCAACCCGCAACCCCCAACACCCCACACAGAACAAAAGGAAAAAAAAAAAACTACAACAACAACAAAAAGGCACCTACCACCTGGAAATAAAAGGAAGATGAAGAAAGCATATTATATGCCACATCCCATAATAAAACACCAAGGCAAAAAGAATGGTCAACATTCAACATAAATGCACAACAAAAATCATTTGAAGCATTATCTAATCATCATATCTGTCAAGAAATTGCACAACCATCCAATGTAAGATCAATGAATTAATAACAAGAGCCATGCTCCATTTTGTTTTGTCCCTTATGAGCATAGCAAGGATTATAAAGAAAACAGATTATAAATCAGATTCAGTAAGCAACAAAATATGCATTTAGCATCTAATATGCACAGCCAACTGGAGATCTGATCAGCAGATATAAGAAATAAATCCAGTGCAACGCATGACACAGTGGGTGCACCTTAAGCATGACATGGCTATACTTTCTTTGTCATCCCGAATTTCTTTCAGTCCCTTTAAACAATCAGAATGATTTCCCAACCTTCAATTCCTATATGTATGTGTAACAGAAGGGGACGTGGCACCGCAATAGCAGAAGGTGTCAGCATGCCGACTAACCCGTCTTCATGGTTCCCCGAAGAACCCCCTAAACCGGCAATCAGTATAACGATTCTGATACTCGCTGGTTCCATCAGCAAGAAGAGAAACTACCTGTCACCTTCTCTCGCAGTGCCGGCAGTAGGAGGGGGGAGCGAGGTGGAATGAAGAGAATGTAAATGCAACTACACACACACACACACACAAACCAAATAACAGAAGCGGGGAAGAACAGCCAGGGATTCATGTACACTTTTTTCTTTAATGAGAATGGATAGTCAATAGAAAAGAATTGTACCTGAATTCTAAGAGAGACACCCTGCAGTTGGGATTTAAGCTTATAAAATTTCTCAACCTGATGCCTTGTTCTGATAAGGTCCTTTGCCATCACCTTAACAGCTCCCTGGAACAGAGTACTCCAGATTATTTATTTAAGCAATAAGAGACCTAAGCCACACAATAACAATTACCACTAAGAATGCTTGTGAAACAATGTACAGTAGGGGCCTGCTGATCACAACTAGATAATGACCCAATTCACACATGCAAACAAAAGAAGAGAAATGCAGTAAAACAGAGACAATAATAGATCCAGGAGCTTTCAATATTACAAACTAAAACTGTAACAGGATAGCACAAAGTAACAGGAATACAGCATTACATTACATGGCAAAATAATTAGGTATATTGAGAAAGTTCATCTACCCACCTAAGAGGCTAAGACTTATGTTATATGGACTCAGGTACAGTATCGCGCACGGATGTGTCAATGTACTAAATCTCTCAAGGTCCAAATCATAAGATAAGATGGTATGTATCCAAAAAGTCGGATCAAGCGCATGAATACATCCTAGATGTATATTTAGAAGAACAATTCTACCACCACCTTCAATTGTATACTAATGAACTTTACGCATTCAACAATCTATTCAAGCCAGAAAATGCAGAGATTGATATCCCAAGTCAGTCGGAAAACCGTCAATTGCCAAAGAATGGAAAAGGATCGGTGGTGATTCTGGTTGGTGGAACATGATCGACGTATTCAACACAAGATTATCATCAGGGATTATAAATCAGATGCATGTGCAAGCTGAAGGAAGTGGCATCCAAAGGCAAGGGCGATTTCTGGAGAAAATACCATATCGTTCAGGTTACTGCTTGTGTAGAGAAAGATGAGCAACAACATGAAATTTCTGCATATTGAAGTTCAGGGTAAGGATAGGAAAGAGTCTATTAGCATGGCAGACACTGTAGAGAGTAAAGGATGGTGAATGGTGGCAGCAAAACATAGAAGAGTTTCCCAGACAAGGAGTGCAAGGAAGGGGAGCTTTTAAATCGTCGCAATGCAGCGGCGACTCTGACATGGCCTGTCTTATGCCCAATGGTGCGACACAGCAAGGTGGATGATGAAGTAAGACTTGATTGTAGAAAACAATTCATGTGCAAGAGTCTTTTAGACGATGTTTGGTGGGTAGATTTTGAAACTGGGATGTATGACTCCAGCGTAATCCAAATCGCACTAGTATATCAATCACAGGACGAGGATTCCTTTTTAAATTTCAATTGGGGACTGTTAGTCAGGAGTCCTTATTCCTGTGATAGATCCGATCTGGCGGGCTGCTGTCATAGGGAGGATCTATTACCGGCATACACATGGATCAGAGCTTTGGATCTTACACTTCATTTATGGAACAAAGATGTATTCTGGAAGTTATTAAAGACCCAAGCCCAATAAAGCAAGTGAAGTTAAAGAATCGCAGACAAACGCGAATGGGTATTCTCTGGTATTGATTGTACGACATCAGACTACTGCTCTAGTTTGTTTGAGGATGAACTGGGTAAGAACGAGATAGTGATAGTTCTTGTACAGCGGGGAGGTTAGTGCACAGAGACCCTAAAGCACTTAGTCTTCAATACTCCCAGTAGCTATATATCATAATAGCCACTCAGGTTATTGTAGTTTCAATCCTTATCAAAAATTGGTCATCTACATCCTTGGGGGTTCTCATCTACATATACTTCATTAATTTAACACAAAAATGATTGTATGCGAAAAGGGTATATCTTTCTCCCCAAGTCCCTAAGAAACACTAAAGCAACTTCATGTTGCCAAACAAGAGCTTCTAATATTTTAGTCTACAGCAGTGTATAAATCCAACTCAACTCAACTCGGCCTTTTTTCCAATCACTTGGGATCGGCTACATGAATCTTTTTTCGCCATTTGATTCGGTCCAAAGCAAGGTCATTACACACACTACACTCATTCATTGCTTTTTTTTATTACGGATGTTCATGTTAGTTTGGTCTTCTCCTTTCCCTTCCCCAATTTCTAGTCTAGTTGATATTGATACACTCGCACTTCTTAACGGGTGCATTAACTGGTCTATATCGTATGTGTCCAAATAGGTGGTTCTTACTGTCTACTATTGGGGCGACTCTTATAGTCTCACAAATTTGTTCATTACGAATTTTTCCTTTCTTAGTTTTACCACATATCCATCTTATCATTTGCATTACAGCTATTCTCCTCTTATTAACATGTTCTCTCTTAATGGTTGTCGATAAAACTTTCCTTTCAACTTTAACCGGTATAAGTTGTGAAGAAAATGTCAGACACGTAATCTAACGCTTATCCTTGTTACATCCGGCAAAAACGAGTACATAGTGCAAATAAACAGTCTATATACAATGCCTGAATACAATTATCAATTTCTTGACATAAAAATGAGATGATAATACAAGAAATTCTCTGGATAAATTGGCAAATGAGGCATCCATGTGACAACACCTAATGATATTACAATTCTCAATGTAGCCAGCCAACAAACTCCTGCGGTGCAAACAGAAATTAGGACAATGATCCAATATGCGCTAGGATAGTTCTAACATATCTCATGGGCAAAAGGAAAATATAGTCCATTGAACTTCTCAATAAGAACCATGGTCTCTTGCTTAAATTAGAAATGTCGCTTCCACCAGGACCACCACATACACGGTTGAAGCACCAATGCAAACAAGTAAACATCTTAGTCAAGCAGCTAATAAGCAAGTAAGCATCTTTATATATCCAGGGTTGCAATATTGAAGAAAAAGGAAAAAACGAGAATGGACTATACTAATCTTTATATACTGAAAAGAATCGCAAGGATGAGGAAAAACACTCGTAAATATAAGTGTAGATAATTCAAATGAACTGGCATACCATCTGGCCTTGCTTTGCACTCTTCTTTATCTCTGCAATCAGTTTTTTCTCTTGGGTTTGTAAACTTTGCCTCTCCCTTTCAATTTCTCTGATAGACTTATCAAGCATCCGCTTGTTCTCCCGCAGGAGCTCTGAAATAAAATAACAAGTATGTGTTAATTTGCAAGACCATGACTACTTGTACTGTGAGCTGTCCATGCAATGAAGATATAATATTCGACAAATGCATTGAAGCCACCAAAGATCAATCTTTATGAGGAACATCAAACTAAACTGAAACAGCGCAACTAAACATGCATATTCCATCACTTCACAAAACCCTAAAACAAAAGACTGGAAATAAAGAAGCAGCAGTCCTAAATGCAACTATATACCAAAACAAACAAACAAACAAAAAAAAAACTGGGGGTGGGGGGAATAAGCCCAAAACAAGTTCGAAATATGTCTTCGTAAGATTCTTCGACACAAGTTTTATTTCTTATGACTAATCCAAGAAAAATAGAGGTTTCCTCTACTACCGAAACCAAACTTTGTCATCCCATTTTACACTTCCCTTGGAAAAGTGCATTTTGACGCATACAGTTCAAAAATTGTCTGGAGTCCTTAAACCTACTGTTCCTGAGAAAGAGTTCCATTTTGAAATTTCAAAATCAACTGGTAACTAGACCATTTTTGGATGGTTATTTGACATAAATCTATTCAGTTATAGAGACTCAAATAATAACCTTTATAAACTACATGAAAAGTACAATGAACCGTAAACTCCATAGTTTTGAAAAGGCAGGTAAATCCATATCAAATCTTCCTTTGATTAATTTGACTTTGTAAAGTCAAATTGGGACTATGATGGCATAGAGGGAGTCTATAAATTCACACTGTCCAATTATTTTTAATTTTGCACTTGCATTCATATCATCCTAAATTTTTAGCAGTTGCCAAATATTGATCAGCTGAAATTAGCAAAACGACTTAAGTGTTCAGCAGATTGTAACATGGAAGAATAAAGCCACTCATCACTGGAATTGAAGTCAAGAACAGAGTAAAGAACAGTACTAAGATGATCTTAGGTCAGGTTTGCTGGCCACCACGTAACCATTTCAGTCAACTATTACGACTACAGAGCCTTCCTTATTGAATTATACTCCTCAACCACTTGACAAAAGAGTTACCTACTATACTACATCTGAACTTCTAATATTTCTAGGTCTTACCAACTTCGGCTTGGGTTAGTGAGCAACCAAAAGTTTCCGTACAGTCATCCTCTGATGTAAGCCCTCTATTGTAGAGCTGACTCGTACACCCACTAGTTCACCCACTAGCTTATACACTTTCACCAATCTTGCCTTCTTTTCCAACAAAGTTACCAGCGGGGTCTAGGATCTGGGAGAACAGGCTAGAAGTAAACTAGTTATTCATGGCAGTCCTGTCTTAGAGATTCTCTAACTCGCTCTTAGCTTTTATGAAATTTCCCTCCCAAACACCATTAGATCCCGTCTCTGTCTAGCTCTGGCTAAAGGTGTCTCCAGGAGGTATTACATAGAGCTTGGTCAAATCTCACATGAATTGCTCTCCTGTCTCAAATTAGACCAAGTAAGTGTGTTTAGGGCCATCAAAGCCCATTTCAACCAACTAGAAATTATTCATAAATTCGGACAAACTGGGAACAATGTCTTCTACTTACCAGGGCACCACCAACTTTCTCAAGACTGTTAGCCACTCTGTTTAAATTCCCACCAATGAGACAGGGTAAAGAAATATAAGAAGAGAAATTGGTTCAGAACTATAAATAACATAATGACGCAAGTTGTTTTCTTCTTCTGGTTTGATTCATTATTGGCTTTCGTTGACTCTTTTTCTTTCTTCTTTTTGATCATGATCATAGTTAGAGTGAATTGTGATTCTCCCTCCATTTTATAGAGCATATCACACAGTCGGAGGTCAGCATATCACGACCAGAAGAAGTCGTTCGGTTAAAAACTTAATTTAACTTTATGTTTGTGTCAAGTGAAGGTAGCGTTACATGTAGCAGCACTGTGATTTACTTAAGTTCTTCTTTCGGTCTCTTATTCCCCTCCAGTGGATGTCAACCAAGTTATTGAATGCATTGTGGCCAAGAGAAAGGGAAAGATGGAAAAAGGAGGAATCTAGAACATCAAAACGTAAATGAAAAGGCTTGACAAAAAGGATCACTATTAAGATGTCGGAACAAGAGAGGAAGACTTTCAATAGATCTTTTATTCACCAGAATTTGTAGATTGGGCAGTCTGAATTTACAGCGGAAAAGGTCATGTTTGTTGTAAGATCACCAAAGAAAAGGTTGGTCATAAATTTGGAGAGTTTTCTTAAACAAAGACCTTTGAAATAGCATTACTGGATCAAGAATGTTAAAAAAGAAAGTCTAAGTCTAAGCACATAAGGCGCGAAAAAAGGAAGTCCAACTACAGTACAACTTGTTGAGAATCGTAGCTCAGATTCAAGTCGATTCAGGGAAGGCGACCTGGAAAGTTGCCCAACGGTTCTGTCATCTTCTCCAGTTTTTCCCAGATTTTAAAGCAAAAAGTTGTGGGAGGATGTTAAAGATGTTTGGGACGAACATGACATCTTCTAACTCAAAACCACAGGAAGACACCTGGGATCAGAGCATGTGTGAAAGAAGCAACTTAGCTGGCATGTTTTGACCATGTCTCCTGGACACAGTTTAATGTAGATAGCATAACACAAGGTGCAGGATACAGACTGTATCGCCACAGACATACATACACACACACACACACACACAGAGACTAAGCCCAAATTAGCCATAAAACAGGTCAGCCATATGGCGTCGTAGGCTCCTTTAATACAAGTTTTACTTCCCACAACTAATCTGATATTTTCATTACAAAATATGGTTTCCTCTAAGTAACAAACTCAGCTTTGCCATATTAGAAAGAGTTAACGGACTCCTAAATGTAATGCACTCCTTCCGTCCCGGGGAAGAAAAAAAAAAGTTTCAGTTCTATATTTTGCTAATGTTAAATAAACTATAGAGCGTAAAATTAAAACCTTTATAAACTACATACAAGAATACAATTAAGAGCGAGTTTTATAACTTTGAAAAAGTAAGTCAATCCATATGGACCATATCAAATCGAATATTTAAAAATGATCAAATTGATTCAAAAAGTCAGAGTAAGACTCTTTTGATGGGACCTATGGAGTATAATGTTCAAAACGTCCAATTGATTTTATAAATTTCCTCTTTATATTAAGTTAACAAATATTGATCAGCTCCAATTAAGCAAAATGAAAACAATGCCAAAAAACCAAACTTTACATGAGGATAAGGCATGTATTACAGCTACAGAAGGGTATAAATGAATTTTTTTTTTTTGAGTAATATACCAATTAGATCATCGTCATAATACAAGCTCTTAGCTCTATCTTCCAAATTATGAATCTATAGAACGCAATTCATGTAAATTACATCAACAACGGCAATAAAAAATTTAAAACAGGAAAAATGAAAATCATACGCAAGGAATAATGAAAAAATATGAATCGAGGGAAGAACCTGCGGGTGTTTTCCTCTTTCCAAACAAGAAACTCATTGCCACAAATCAACCGATTTCTGATAAACCCCTTTCTCTCTCTCTCTCTCTCTAAGGGTTTGCCAAGAGAAGATTGAACAGAGAGAGGTATGAGTTGATTTGAGTTGAGGGGGCGCTTTTTGATCCTCGTTTGATGCCTTACGCGGTATATTTGTTGTCGAAATTGGGAATAACACGGAGAAGTCAGAATTATTATTCGTGTAAACTTCAAAAAAAAAAGACCTCCAACTATGTATGGACTTGCTCTTTCCCCCTTCCTTTTATCTTTCAACTCGAGTGAGTCTGTCCCCCTCGACTAACGGGCCTAACGGAGATAATGAAGTTACTGAAACAACCTCAATTTTACTATCAAAAAGTTTTAGGAAAAACAGAAAAAAAACACCCTTGTTTAAATGTCAATCATCTCTCTCTGTCTGCCTTGTCTCTCTTTTTCTCATTTTTTGACAGTTCAAAAAAGGAGAGAAAATGGAGGTGCATTTGAAGAGCCAAGTTCTAGTACTCCATCAAAAAGGTAGTATATCACTGTGGTTGGGAACAAAAAGGAAAACAAATGGAAGAGTAATTTAGGTTGTAAGAGGGAACCTTATACGGGCGGGAACATATTCTAGTATTCGGGCCCATATCATTGGGTTAAATCCTGGCAAAAATCACAAGGAATAGAGCTTTATGTTCTAAGGCGAGCAACGAAGAGAGGGAAAAAGAATGAGAAAAGAGGAAGAAGAGGCTAAAAGGATTTTCGGGAATGGCCGTAAAGCATCTCTTCCAAATTTATTGCACACAGCTATGTTGCCACCAGAAACTCAAGATATTGGTCATATGGTGAAAAATCTTAAAAGGAATGACTCGAACTTGAGACCTATGGTTAAGATAGAACAACCCGTACCAACTAATATATGAGCTTGTTGGTGAATGCCTTGATGCGTATTAAGGACATTGCACATTCAAAACACCCTTGTCTAGCCATCATTGATGATTGTTATTCTAAGGCAAAAGGGGTAAATCAATTAGTACATTAGAACTCATAGCTTTGCTCTATATATTTTCAGAACATTTTCTTCATTGGAAGTGATTCAGGTTAAGAAGATTAGATCTGGGCATCATTTTGCTGTCTTGGATCGTATTTATCGCGTGAAAAGTGCATTGAGTAACATGATCTTGATTGAAATTTAAATGGGAAGCAATTAGGAAAGGGTCATCAAAATCAAAGGTGGAACATGATCAGGTTAAAAAAGTGATACTTGATGATGATTTTTGGAAAAATGTGAAGTTTATATCAACGAATGGAGGATATCCGGATATGTTAGGTTATATTGAAGAAGCATTGCCTAATAACTTTGAGATGTATTTGCAAATCAAGGCTTTAGCTATGGCGTAATGGGAAAGGATGAATCTTCCTTTGCGCACTCTAGCTTATCTTCTGACCTCCTTGTTATTGTTCACATTCTTGGTTGAAAGTGCAGGGCCTTGTGGAAAAACTCGACTGAAACCTCATGCTAATCCATGTATTCAAGATACTTAATGTTGTTAATCGACTTGTAAGAGATCCTCAACAAGCACCATTAATCCATCAGCAACTTAGTGATTTCACTTATGATCAGAGTGTTTTAATTGCTCGACCACAAGCAATTAAATATAGAAAGATGATGAGCGCAATCGCTGCTCCAAAACTTTATCATTTGGCGATCAAAGTGTTATCCGAAGGTCTTAAAGAGTACTTGTGCAGAGAGAGTGTGGTATAGGTTTGGATTTGTTCATAGTGTTAGAAGAAACAGGTTATATGCAGATAAAGCAGATTCTTTGGTCTGTGTTCATTACAATAACAGATTATTGACTAGGTACAGGGATAACTTTGAGAAGTCTTACAAAGATTGGGATAATTCTGCTTACGAGGATGACTTAGAAAATGATTTGGCAGCTATTCAAGGGAGGGAATTTGCTGCCATTTACGCCGATGATATGGATGTTCCATGACCTCCATTGAAGAATGCAACATCAAGAGTTGCTACTTCCACAGGAGATATGTCAAGGACCAAGACACCAACGAATTACGTGTTTTATGATTTTAAAAAAAATACATACGTAAAATTTTTTTTTTTTGAAAAAGCATCGTTTGACTCAAAAAAGTTAAACACGACAACAATATAGGAACTGAGCAGAATTCTTTCTCCGAGTAATCCGTATCATCTACTTTTTAGATATGATATTTCCATGCTCCCGTTCTATGTGACTTAGCCTGGAACTAGATCAGATCTCTGTAACAGTTGGAAATCCCTTTTTCGTGCTAATGTTGCAATCTCTTGTCAGAAAATCCAAGATAGCTGCTGCCGCACCCCCGGCTTCTTCTTTGATGAGTGTGAGGGCTTCAGTTATCTAGTTTTTCGATAATTTTCTTAAAATATTTCATAGTGATGTTAAATCAAAGGATCCTTCTTTATTTTTCAACTCATATTTAATAAGGGTATTATATACAATTTTTTTATAAAAAAATCTTTTTAAAATTGAAAAGAAATACAGTACTTAAGTTGTAACATCCAAAAATGAAATAGAAAATAGAGGTCCACAAGTGGGACAAATTTTAGTTTTGAGTACAAATTAGGAATGTCAACGAGGCGGTTTGAGTGTGGTTATAAATAATATCATTTGCATTCCACAATTCAATTTTATATCTCATAACCACCTCATTCCCCACTGGAGAATCAATTTGTCCACCCATATTCATTCTGTAACGATTAATCGGAAAATATCCACGGATAATTAATCAAACTAACAATTTAGTTTAAATCAATTTAATGATTAGAACAAACTATTAAAAAAAACATTCAAAAAATATACTATTTAATCAGGTTCATAATACTTGATAAAACATAATACTTCAACTTAAAACTCATATAGTCATGTTTATAAAAACTAAAAAGTCTAATTAATAGTAATTGTGCACGCCGCATATTCACGAAATATTAAAAAGACTTCATTAAGTGAGAAATAAGTGACTGAGTGCACTAAGCGGTGGATTCACATGGTTAAAAATGATATTTAGGGTTTTAGTTTCTTACACCAAACATATATATACCTAGGTTATATGATAATACTTGTATGAATAGAAGTAAAATTATACTCTCTCCATCCCAAAATTATTGTCTTGTTTTTCTTTTCGTCCGTCCCAAAATAATTGTATTGTTTCAAAGTTTTCTTTTTAGAATAACACTTTTACCATTATACTATTATTTTTTCTTCTTACTTTAATTATGAATCAAATGCACATATGCATAAAAGAAAACTATACACTATACCAATATTAATAATTAAATTAATTATTTTTTTAATCTGTATGCCGATTTAAACAAGACAATAATTTTGAGACGGAGGGAGTATAACTATAAAAACAGTTCATGTAACACTTTGGAGAATGAGGCGGGTATTGCTAATACCTAAATCAAACCATTCCCCAGTTTTTTATTTTGATTATTCCTCGTTATCTGCCTTATATCCAGTCAAATTAATTAATAACCCTCAACTTCGGTTCTGTTCGGTTCGAAAATCCACGGTTCAGGCTTGAGATTGTCATCCCTAGGACCAACTTGATTTATATAAGTTTTATGTAATGGGCAGGTTTGGAACGGAGTTTTAAAGGCTTTTAGTTCAATATTTTTGGGCCTAGCCTAGTTTGGACCATTAACAACATGACACATAGTTTCTTGTTTGGAATAATAGCTGATGTGGGATTTTTAACCGTTTTATACTCCGATACTTAATTCAGTGAATTACGGGTCGGTCCCTTTTTAAAAGTTTGTAATCGCTTCAGTCCAGTCATCTTTTTTTAAAATCGAAAAAATGCATTTTTGGGGCGAAAAGACGATTATACCATTAATGAAACAAAAACACGTGCAAATCAGTAACTCTTTGCATCGCGTTGTCCATCATCATCGATCATCGCGATGCAGACATCATTCATTGCGATACAGACATCATTCATCGCGATGCAGACATCATGCATCGCGATTCAGAAACCATGCATCGCGATTCAGAAATCATGCATCGCGATTCTTTACAAAATTACATGTACATTGCGATACAGACATCATTCATCGCGATACAGACATCATGCATCGCGATTCAGAAACAATGCATCGCGATTCTTTACAAAATTACATGTACATCATCATCGATCATCGCGATACAGACATCATTCATCGCGATGCAGACATCATGCATCGCGATTCAGAAACCATGCATCGCGATTCAGAAATCATGCATCGCGATACCGACATCATTCATCGCGATGCAACAATTGGTGCATCGCGATCATCGCAGTGCACTTTAGGAAACTTGATTTTCGTTTACCTTTCGGGGGTGTTGCTCCCGAACCCCCACGAGGGACGCTGTCCCCTCGACCCCTGCGACCTGACCGGGCAGGTCGAACCCCGTTGCGTTGCCCAGCATACTGCGATTGGCGAATTAAATCAGTCTAAGAACATCTTCCTCTATTTTCGGACAGAACACTGTCAAAGCTTGATTTGAAGCTCAAAAATAGTGTTTTTTGGTAGAAAAAGTATGCACAAATATAGTACTAAGTTAGGATAATAATATGAGATTGATTTTAAACAAATTCGAAGCTTAAAACAGAGATTTAAGTGGCCAAAACAGCTCAAGAACAAAGAAAAACGGGATGAACTCAAAAATTTTGAATTTGATCAAATTCGTGTTTTATGCATGAAAATTGATACCCAAACATGAGGAAAGACTATATTAACAACATGAAATCATTTATACATCAATTTGAATCTCAAATCTGAAGTAACAATGTTGTTGAGGGTATTTTAGAAAGAAAATTTTCAAAATGCCTTTTAGCGGTTAAAAAAAAAATGGTGTACTGGAGAGAAAAAAAATTTGGAAAAGTGGACCGGCTAGCGATTTCTCCTTAATTCAATTTGAAAAAGTTTAGTTTGGTGGATGAATGACTTAATTGTTCCTAAAATGTCACAGTAACAACCTAAAAATGTTTAAAGCGTTGTATAACATCATCTTCCTTAAATTTCTTCTGTAAATCCTCCCTTCCATCTTCTTTAAATTTCTCCTGCAATTCTGTCGTCTTTTTTGACGACGGCAACTCGATCTCCACAACAAACTCCCTCTGTTATCCCTCCTCTTTCGCGCTAATGACAATTTCACCTTCCAAATAGATTCATACCAATATCAAAATGAAAATTTATACATACATTTTATTTTTGATATATCATCACAACTCTGATAATGAGAATATGTATAGAATAATAATAAAAAAAGTATGTATAGAATAATGAAAACAAAAATGAAATTGATACATCTTATGTTACAGCAGCTCCGCAATCGTTGCCGCACGCGATGCATCGTTGTTACAAACGATGCATCGATTTTAGAATTGTGATGCATCGCGTACTTATTCGAATTATTAAAAAAATTGTGATGCATGGAATTGGAATTGCGATGCATCACAAAAGTGCCTTAGCAAGTTTGAAAATTGCGATGCATCAATTTTGAATTATGATGTATCAATATGAAATTGTAATGCATCGTGTGCCTGTTTTGTGTTTTTAAGAGCGTAACCAATATTTTGCACTAAAAATATCTTTTATTTTCTTTGAAATAAGTATAAGGGTCTAAACAATTGAAAATTTATCAAAGAGACCGTACGAAGTCCACCTTGATGTTTTTCTTTTTCTTGGATGGGATCGGGAATGAGTGGCAATCTGTCTCAAATGCGATGCTAGGTTTGTCACAAAGTGAGGGAAAAAAAGTAAAAATAAGATGTTGTTTCGTGTTAAATGTAGACATGCTCAAACTGGTTTCGATTCGAAAATGACGGTTTCACAAATTGTGACAAGGCAAATTAAAATCGAACCGTGTATGATTTATTCCAGTTCCGATTCGCCGGTTCCGGTTTTCTGATTTTCTGGTTTTTAAATTTTGTTTAAATTTTTTTAACACTTATTTTTATTTTTAATTTTTAAAAATCCATTATCAAAATACAAACTTAAAAAAAAATGCTTAAGGTGTGTTAGATATGATGATATAGTAGGTTGATTTTGACATTCAAAATTTACTATGTTAGACTCCTCTATCCTTTCATCAAGTCTCCTCTGGTCTTTCATCAAGCCTAATATCCAAGGAGCTCAGAGTAAGTGCAAACATGGAGCATGTATGAGCAGATGGTTTCAAAATTCAAAGTTTTAAACGTTTAAAATTTGAATTTAGCAGTTTTTGAACGGTTTAATGGCGATTTGGAACCAGCAATTTGGAACAGTTTGAAATCGACGGTTCACGGTTCCTGAAAAATGTAAACCGGAACCGAACTGTCCTAATCCGATTTCATTTCATGACGGTTCACGATTTGGATAGTTCCAAAACCGATTCGATTCCAATTTTTAGAACCGAACGGGCATGTTTAGTTAAATGATTGTATTAGAACTTATATAATGGAGGGAAAAACTAGAAAACTAACTCTATGTTGATGTTCTTAGAGAATCTTCAATGCAATTTTCAGATTTTTCCTAGAAGACATGTTTAAACAAGATAACTTCTTTTATATGTGGCAAAAAATATAAAATATGTAGAGTCTTCTTTTTAAACGTGCTCCAACACAAAAACTTCATTTAGAACATCCTTATGACAAATTTTTTCAATTACAAAAAATAAAAATTATTATTTTATTTTATCAATGTCAAAATTGGGGGTAAAAATTAAAGAAGTCAGTTGCACGAACAATGACCAAGTTTTTTGTTTTTATTTAACTTTAATAATAGGTTAATTATAATTTAAAAATATATATCTTTTAATTATTTTTAAATAATTTAGATAGAAAGATATCCTTTAGGTGACCCTTTAAAAGTAGAGGATCACGTAAGATGATATATTCCTAACTGAATGTTACATCACATTCACCTCATCATAAGATATTTACATTGAAGAAAGTCTTTTTTAGTGAAAGTCTATATTTCCTATGTGTCTTGTATTTTTTACTAAATAGGTGATTGTATTGGAAAAACTCTCTCATTACTTACAAGATGAAAAAAGAAGAGAGATTCATCCATTTGATACCGTTAAAAAATACTTTGAAAGTATCAAAAGAAAATTGTATAGGGTCAATATTTTATTTTTAAATTCACAAAAATCAATGGAGGACACTTGTTTTAAAACAAAATAAATGATTACTAAGATTTTACATGTTGTGTTAGAATTGGATAATATTAAAGGCCTTCATTTCAATGCCTTGGGCTTGGCCCATAGAAAAGATGACAACATTTTCTTCCCTTTGACAGGTTGAAAGAAAATTTTGGAGCTAGCAAGTGAGCGCAATCAATGACAATGTTGTAGGAGTTCTTTTGTGTGTGGGTGTGTGTTGATTTCCCAATATATTTCTAAGCTTCTAAGGTCTAAAACTAATTTTTGAGCCGATTAACACGAAAAGGATGTTAAAACTATCAATCATACAAAAGTAAAGAACAATGTTCAGTAACCTTGCTTTCCATATCAGTAAAATTGTCAATTTGATATATTTCAATTAATTTATAATATAATTAATATGATATCACCGTTGTACTCAACCTCTCAATATCTGTTGATCTACGAGAGGCTCAAACCTAAACTCTTTGACAACATTGTCTAATATTAAGAGTCAGTTTAGTGCAACGTTTTCAAAACGCAGCTTTTTTAAAACGCAACGTTTTTAAAATATAGTCTTTTTAAAATTCAATTTTTTTTCCTATAAATACGTTTGGGATACTAATTTAAAATGATACTTTCGTATTGAATATATTTTAAATGACGATCTTATCCTTTTACAATTACTTATCAAGCATAAGTAATTTTAAAATAAAAACATCAATTGTACAATATTTTCAATAATTTACCCATTTTTATTTTTAAAAATTGATAGACTCGGCTGTTCTATTTTTTTGGTCCACAATTAAGAGTCCCATGCGCTCTATTTTTCGTCTATGATCATCTTAACATTTCTTCTTCACACTCAATAACGAAATTAACTTCTTCACATTTAACAATGGTGGAATCATTAATGCTTGGGTTTTTACATTACCCAAGTGAAAATTCCAAGGAAACCCTATTAAAGTTCAAAATTCCAAACAAACATATACTATCTTAAAAGTACATGCTAAAAGTCTATCTATAGTACTCCCTTTGTCCCAAAATAATTATTTTATTGGACCAATCACACAGATTAAGAAAAATAATTAATTTAATTATTAATATTGGTATTATGTATAGTTTCATTTAATGCCCATGTGACCCATAATTAAAGTAAGAAGAAAAAGTAAAGATAAAATGGTAAAAGTATTGTCCTAAAAATAATAAAAGTGTTGTCCTAAAAAGAAAACTTTCAAATAAGACAATAATTTTTGGACGGACAAAAAAATAAAACAATAATTTTGGAACCGATAATACGACCTCGAGCTTTTAAAAAATATAATACGACCTCGAGCTTGTAGAATAGCTAGTAAATATATTTTATGATACGTATAATTGAACCCTTTATGTAACTAATAATACGACCACGAGCTTGTAACATAGTTAGTAAAATACACACGTGTATAATACGTTAAAAGAAACATACAAATTTTATATGTTTTTTTAAGTTACGGCAAAAAAATTTGACATAATAATACGTAAATGGTAAAAATATTTTTATATGCTTGTACAGATATAATACGAATATGATTGAAATGTACGGGACTAAAAATATGTTATATTCTGTATAAAATTCATTATATTTTTATCATTTTTAGGTTTAAATATCTTAATATTTTCACATTTATATACTCTCAAAGCTATTATTTTCATATTATTGCATATTTATGACAAACTAACTATCTGTTAATAGCTAAATGAAAGCATGATTAAACATATATACTCTTATGTGTGTACTTCAAACAGTATGCGTAGTAACAAATAATATTTCTTAGACTTCATAATTATTATTTTCATGTTAAATATCTAATTTGATCAATGCGAGCAAGATTAATAATATAAATCAAATAATATTAATAATAAAATTATATCAAAATTTGGTATATATTGAGTTTTATACGTGAAGTACAATATGTTTAAAGTTTTATATGTGTACTATACGATTCAACCCAAAAGTAAGTGTTTTTAATTAAGTTTGATTTGAGTACGGTAAACAGGAGTATTTTTAATTATTCATATGTATGTGTATTATATGCGTACTATACTCAAATTTACTAACTATAGCTTATAATATTCTTACAAATTTTAATGTTAATGTCATTAAATAGTCTTAACACAAATATCAATACTTAAATATTATTATATTTGTGCTAATTTAAAATATTCATATTTTTTTAATTAAAATTTATCAAATTTGATCTAATTATATAAAATTTAAATAAATTTGATTTGACAATACTATTAAAAGATCTTGTAAAAATATCACAAGCTACATTTAGGAATCTTTGGACTGTGAAAGCTGCTGCTTTTAATTATTTTGGCTATGACAGTTTATCGGAGGAAGAACGCGAGCGCACGTGGGGACAAAGACACAGGCGGACAAGCCAGGTGGGTCACGTGCAGCTATGTTTTCATACAACGGCACACACACTACTCGTGAACTAGCCTTTTCTGTACGTCATTTAATTAGTCCATTTTAATTGGAATATTTAAGTTTAGTCCGTATTGCAATTTACTGACTTTTCAGCCCACCATTATCACGCGGGCCCGTACCAAATATTCAAGGCCCACCATCCAATACCACATGCTCTCCAATCAAAAGCCCGTACCATGACTCCACCCCCCTTTTGTTTTTTAACTCGTAATTGGTAATTTTGATAAATTATTAGGGTGAAATTCGGGGAAACCGTTTTAGTACTTCATTATTTTTTTACCACAAAAAAATACTTTTTTTTTAAAGGAAATGTCGCCTATGCTTTTAATAAACACAAACATGCATGCAGTACATCGTGAATCAAATCGATGTATCGCAATTTCAAATCGATATATTGCAATTTTAAATTGATGTAACGCTATTTTAAATTGATGGATCGCGATTTATAAACCGGCAAAAGTCATTTTTTTGAAAAAATATCATCTATACCCTTAAGAATTCGAACATACACACGACGCATCGCAATTCTAAATCGATGCATCGTAATTGTAAGTTGATGCATCGCGATTCGAAATTAATACATCGCGATTAAACTTTCGTGCATCGTCTGTAATATAAGATGCATCGCGTGCGGCAACGATGACTGAGCTGCTGAAGGAATACGGTTAATTTCATTTTTGTTTTTATTATTCTATACATACTTTCATTATCAGAGTTGTAATAATGTATTAAAAATAAATATATACGTATAATTTTCATTTTGATATTCATATAATCTTGTTCGAACGTGAAGTTGTCATTGACGCGGAAGAGAAGGGATAACAGAGGGAGTTTGTTGTGTCGATGAAGTTGCCGTCGCCAGAAAAGAAGACAGAGGTGAGAGTTTGTTGGTCTGGACGCCGTGAAAGAAGAGAGAACGAGAAGCAGACTAAGGGTTAAGCAAGGAGGGAACTGTTCTTTAGGTTGTTGGGTGGGTATTTTACCAACAATTTATCCATTTATCTACCAAATTAGACTTTAGCGGTTTGAAACAAATATAGTGAACTTTAGAAGTTAAATATCCAAAAAAGTGTACTGGCATGCGATTTTCTCATTCTGTGGCTTTTGAACCAACAAAATAAAAATAAGAAAGTGTTACTTGGTCATTTTGGAAAATAATTTTTTTCCTACGTTTGATTTTACATTTTCGAAAACCATTTATCTCGGCGCTTGTTTATGGAAAACGACTTTTCGTAAAAGAAGTTCCTTTTAATCTATTTTCAACATATTTAGAATCCGTTTAGTCATGCGTTTAGGACAAAACGCAGAATAAAATGCAGCTTATTTGTAAAAAAAATGTGTTTCAATGCTGCGGCAGTAAAAACTGTGTTTCTTAAACGAAACTGCGTTTTAAAACGCTGATATTCTCAATATTTTTTTTTCATTCCCAAAACGCAGGTAAGAAAAACAAGCTACGTTTTGAAGTGATATTCCAAACATATTTAAAAGAAAAAAATTGCATTTTGAAAAATCTGCGTTTTAAATACGCTGCGTTTTTAAAACGAACGCTGCACCAAGGGCTCTTACTCAACACGAAAATTAGAATATATTTTTATTTTTTTCTTAAATAGAGTGATTGTATATTTTTTTTATATGGATAGAGTGATATACCCACTACTTTAAGCAAATATTCATATCAACTTTACAATACACTAATTATTCTAGATTCGCAAGCTCCACTGAGCCAAATGATCTACAATAAACTAATTTACGAATTTACGAGATACGACGGGAGTAACATTACTGAGGGGTATCACGTTGATAGCGATGACTGGTATTTTTGATTAGTGATATTAGGTCAACAATGCCCTTTATTTCATAATTTTGATGTATTTGAAGAATGAGGTGTGACATTCTTGTACCGAGAGGATTCACACTTTAAAGAATTCATCTCTTCGAATACCTTTTTATTATTTTTTATTTTTTAAAGGTTAGAAGAGACATAAATCTTATTCCAACCCTTATTATGCAATACTAAATAGTATCTTTGGTGAAACTTGAACAACAACGGCGCCTCTGGTGAAATCTGAACACCTGACCTCTCTGTTGAAATTAATTTCATACCAGGGTGTCTCTTGTAATACTTGAACACCCAACCTCTCCGTTAGGAGAAGTGAGCGGTAGACATCTTAAAACGGAGCTCTCATTTTTTCTAAACTATATGTGAATTATATTTAAGTGTTATACTTTCAATAAATCTTAACGGCTCAATTTGATTAGGATCAATGGGAGCACTTTTGTAATATCCAAAACATTGTCTACTGTATGTAAATAAGAAGAAATGAATTAAACCAAGGCATGTCCTAGTCTGATTAGTGATATAGGTGAGACGCATTGGGTTAGTACAATAGATCTAAAGTCTATGGGAAGGTTTGACGATCTTAGGGCAATTACTAAGGTCACACAAGACTTTTATAAATCAGTTAAACCAAATTTCCTTAACCTCACTCCTAGACAGGAATCTGAGTTACAAGTAACTCGAGTTATTAACCTGACCCGTGCCGACCCATTTACATTCGGGTTGTTTTGGATTCTGGCCCGTCTTACTCGCGACCCGCCTTAACCCGATCTAACCCAACCCAACCCAACCCAACCCGATTGACAGCCCTACCAATAAGAATCTATACTTGTACTAAATGCTTGTTTGGAGTTGCATTTTGGACAAAAACGTCGTTCAAAACACAGCGTTCTTCCTTCAAGTGTATTGTAATGCCGCGGTATAATAATCAGCGTTTCTTAAACGCACCTATGTTTTGGAACGCTACATTTTGTAGCTTTTTACTCAAAACGCAGATGGCTTCAATCCTTAGACCAAAATTGCCCTCTTTTATTAGAAACAGAAAAAAGAAAAGGAAGATGATCAGACCACTGCTTGCAATCTCCCACATAATCAAAACATAATAATCTTCAAGCAAACGTTGAGTAGTTGGACAGAAAGAGAAACATTAGAAGAATTTTTCAAATAAACTAAAGATTTCAAGAAATTTGAAGCCCTAATATCTAACACACAAAATCCCAAATCTGATTTTTAAAGAGAGGGGAATTGATTCAAAAGAATTAACAAATTTGAGGTAAGGTTAGAGATTAGAATAATAATACCTTGTATTAGTTGAATGAGTGATGAAATCTTATGATTTAGCAAATGGGATGGTGTAAGTCGGGTTGAATTGGGGAGGCTCCACACTGGGTTAAGAAAAGAGTAAAAAGAGACGGTATGAAAGAGATAAGATTGTCTGGTATGTTTGGCGAGAGAACTATCCACAGAAATAAAGGTAAAAGTAAATATTTATGAGATATTGAGTGTATACGTATTATTATTATTACTCCATTATACGTAATATGTATACATGTTGTATTAAACATAATTAAATATTTATAAAAGGGTAAACTTGTCATTCTTGACAAATACTCAAATTATAATTAATTTTTTAAAATACGGCACCAAACACATTTATAAGAAAAAAGCTGCGTTTCAAAAACGTTTGCGTTTTAAAAACGCTGTACCAAATGGTCTCTAAGAGAGTGATTGTTTTGCTTCTTCATCCGACTATTTTCTAACATTGACAAGTTATAACGCCCGATGTTAAATTTGATTTTATAACAACCTAAAAGCATGGGGTAATGGGTGAAATGGTGGGAGATGTAGAAGTATGTGAATTTCCTTCTACTTCTCACACTCTTACTTTTAGATTCTTTTTGTGATTTTTTTTCTTTCTAAACTGATTTTAGTTATTACTTTCATTACTAAATTAAATTATTTACAACTTCACTAGTAGCGATTCAAAATTCAAATCATTCTGCACACTTAGAGTATTTTCTTAATGAGTAGTGATGTAAATTTCAATAATTTGCATTAAAATTTAGTAAAGAGAGCTTTACCGTCTTTGTAATCCTACTCAGGGTAAGTCTCAGGCGGGCCTTCGAGCATGTGAGGATACCTATATATATATATAAATGAATTGGAATATTTTATTACAATTTCTCATTATAGTCCAAGCAAGCTGTGTTGTTCACCAGACAAGTATAGGTTGTCTTATGTAGACAAATTTTGAGTTGTGGTGTCTTAGCCCTAGCTTGTAAGCATGTATGGTTGGTAAAAAACATGATCTATAGATGCTTATATGGTGGACCATTTTTGTTATGACCATTTAATAATATCTTATTTAATTCATACTTTGGTCTTATCAACAATACTAATGTCACAAACTGGGACTAATAAGCTACTAATTCCATATTTGTTTGTAGTAAAAATATTCTTCAAATTTTCTAGCTTATATATTGTCAAAGCTATGCTAGTCATTTAAGAGACCAATGCCAAGCTATTCCTTTATGTATATGTTTCACTTCCGAAAATATAGTACTCACTCCGTTCCTAAATTATTGTATTGTTTGATCCAGTACGCGAATAAAGAAAAATAATTAACTTGATTATTATTATTTGTATATTGTGTAGTTTTTTTAATGCCTATGTGTATGTGGCCGATAATTAAAGTAGGGAGAAAAAGTAAGGGTAAAATGGTAAAAATGATGTCTTAAAAAAGAAAATTTCAAACAAGACTATTATTTAAGGACGGATAAAAAAAGAAAGTAAGACAATAATTTAGAGACGGAGGGAGTACCATTTTGATAGTTTTCTTCCTTTTTTTTTTTCTTTTCTTTTTCCTTTCAATTTACTTAAATTTTAATAAAAAATTATATAAATTTATTTGTTTTTACAAAAATTTAAAAGTTGTGATTGAAATATTGTTAATGAAAGGGCTGGATCTACCGCAAAGGGAACGCAGGCAAGTTAAAATTTTGTTGAGAGAGCTTTACCGCCCTTGTAGTCTAACCGGGCTCGAAGGATTAGTCTTGAGCTTTTAGACCTAGAAACACCTTTGGAAAACAAAAAATAAATAAAGGGCCGGATCTACAAAAAGGGGATGAGGGGTGTAACTCCCCTTCTATTTTCAAAAGATATTATGAACTCGAGCTAGTGGTATTCCTACAAATTTTATTGTTAGTGTCATTGAATCAAATTTACTTAGATCTCTATACCGTCAAATCAAAATTGCTATTTTTTAAGTAATAACATGAACATTTGAAATCATCACAAACTTAACAGCATTTAAGTATCTAGATTTTTGTTAAAACCATCTAACGACACTAATACTAAAATTTGTAGAAGAGAGTTGCTATTAACACTCCTCAAAGCTCTAAGTACACCTCCCTTCCTAAATTTTTAAGCCCCCCTAAATACCTTGTCTCTCTCTTTTTTTTCCCCTTCCCCTCTCCTTCTTCATCCCCCTCTCTCCCTTCTTCCTCCTCTTCCCATCTCCCAGTCAAGCCCACCACCCCCTTATCTCCTTCCTTCTTTCTCCATCTTTCTCCTTCCTAATTCCTCTTTGTGTTTATGTTTCCATTATTTTTTCATTCAATCTAAATTAATTACACAAAAATTAAATTATATATTTTATTAAAGAGACAAACATATTACTAAAAACCCACTTCAAAAAATATATGAATTCATGTCTCCATCATTGCCCTAATTGATGAGTTTTTTTTTCTTCTTTTTATTTTTAAGTTGTTCGACACTGTGTGACTGAACACTCATAGTGGTGTTTGACACCCCCTAACCGAACATCACTATAGTTGTTAGGCACCCCTTACCGAACAACTTTAGTTGTGTTAGGTAGGGGGCTGCCGAACAGTAATTAATTTTTTTTTTTTTTAACCTAAAAAATGAAAAATACATAAGGGCATTTAAGTCTAAATTTATAATGATATTTTTATAATATATGAGGGGGTGTACTTAGAGGTTTGGGGGAGGGGGGTTGTTAATAGCAATTCTCTTTGTAGAAATATTACAAGCTCAAGTTCGTAATATTATTTATCTTTTCAAAAAAGTCAAAATTTTCCCTTTAATTTATTGAGAATTAATTTTACCACAAGTTAATCATAAAGCTCCTACTTTCAATCCAATGGTCATTGAGTAGTGATGTGCCAAAAAATATATACCCCCAAAAACATACTCTCAAATATCCCAAAAGATGTACGAAACAAGCTCATACACACGAAGTGTGTCCAGGAAGCAACACTCCCTATAAACAGGGGGCTCACTTACTAGAAAAGGGGATGACTTCTTGATGAAGTCTTCTCTCTCTAGACTTTTCTCTTTCTCTCTCTACTTTACTTTCTCTCTCCTATATTCAATAAAGTACTGATTATTACACCGGAGGGCTTGAATCGGACTACGGTCCGCTCCCCTAACGATATTTCCTTTGATATTACAAGCACCATCCGACGGTCGAGTTCCTGCCACACAAGCATTTTAAGAGCCGGGGCATCCTACTTGAAAACTAGCTACACATGTGGATCGACGTGGTCACCCGCGACTATTTTGGCGTGATCAGTTTGTATCCGTTGCCGGGACACGACGCTATGACGCTCAACCACGGATGATTTGCTACTAGCAGCTTGGTATCATCACCAAAGAAAGCTTCTATTTTCGTCAAAAAAAAAGGGAGAAAACACCATTGAAGCTAGAAGAACTTTACCGGAAAAAATGGGAGAAAAGATGGTTTTACGAGCTGGGTCAAAGCTAGGGAGCACGGATCAACAAACAAACACCACAGATGCGTTCGTCTATTCAAGACGAAACCTACGATGAAAAAATCACCGCCATCAGAGCTCTATTGGCTCCTCACACGCCACCAAAAGGCTGCTGGAGGCGATAAACGTCGGCAAAACTTTGGCCAAGAGGATGCCCACCATACCGACATCCGTGCAGAAAACGAATACCATCATCGGATGCGGCTTGCCCAGACGAAGCCAACGGTGGAAAAATTGTTGCCAGATCCCACACGCGTCACCAGAAGCCGCTGGAGCGTTCACCGCCTTCTTCACGGGCCGACCGGTGGATCTGACGTGCCTTCACGCGATCCTAATCCAGAGCTGGAACTGGATTGAAGCCCTAACGCCTTCTTCATTTTAGAAGCATTAGTCGAGGTAATAGGTCACTGCATTGACGGCGAGCTGGAGAGGGAGGGGGAGTCGGAGAGTGACGGGGACAAAGGGGAAGAAGTGTAAGCTAGGGGTTTTCTGGTGGAGGTGCGGCATGCTGATACAAAGATCTTGTAGGTAGTGTCACGGAGGTCGGAGATGGAGAAAGTTGGTGTCAGGTCGCCGAATGGGGATGGGAGTAGGGAAGCGATGGCAGTGGTATTGATCTTTATCCTAGAAAAAAACACCAAACCCCTATCTATGTATACATATATGCCCTGTTAGTATTATATACTCCTTCCATTCCTAAATTATTGTCTTGCTTTCTTTTTTTTTTTTGTCTGTTCCTAAATAATTGTCTTGTTTGAAACTTTTCTTTTTAGGACATTACTTTTACCATTTTACCATTATTTTTTCTCTCTATTTTAATTATTGGTCACATACACATGAACATTAAAGTAAACTACACACTATACCAATATTAATAATCAAGTCAATTATTTTTTTTAATCCGTATGCCGAGTCAAACAAGACAATAATTTAAGGACAGAGGGAGTATATATAAATAAATGTATATCTTCACCTTGTATTTCAAAGATGTAATTGATATGTTTGAGAAAATGGTCGGCCATTGTCCATGCTTTGGCCGCCGCAAGAACAGAGGAATCAAGTTTTATAAGGAGGAAGAAGAAACCCACATCAAACCTCCCCATATTCCCGACTCTGGTCAGTTTATTTCATTTTTATTTTTTTGGTAATTTAATGATTTAATATGGTGTGTTTGTGAATTTGATTATTTTTTCGCCTAAATTCCCCAGTGGCTGAATTGGGTTTCAATTTGTTTTTCCAAATTATTCTTAGCTCTGGCTTAATTTGGTTATTTGATACTAAGATAGAGGTAAAATTAATATTTTATATTAATTTAACGGCTAAATTAACGTCCGTCCAAAAAATAGGCACGGATACATCAGAACTTAAGTATAATGGTCTAAAGTGTAGTTTTAAAGTTTCGGTGGCCGTACTGCAATTTTGTAAAAAGTTCAGTGACTCGAATATACATTCTCCCATTAAAAAATTGAGTTTATGCTTTAACGTTTTACGGACAAGAGTAGGTAGCAGTCGGGGTTTCAATTTAAAGAGTCGGTGCGAGTTAAGTGATACTCCCTCCGTTTCAGATAAATAGTTTATTTTTAGTTAAACTTAAATTAAGTTGACCAAAAAAATTAAAAATTGACTATTTACCTGAAACGGAGCGAATAAGGAGCTATAGACTAAGAATAAATTAGAAAAATGACAAATCCAATCCAAATCTAAAATAAAGGGACCGTGATTTTGAAAGTACTCTTAAGTAATGATTTAGGTAAGTGGGATAGTTGCATACAAATAGGTACACGTTATTTTTTGGAACTATTATTACATCTTTGACGGAATTATTTTTCATGACAATTGATTAAGTAAATTCCTAGCTCCATAAATAAAATATTCTTGTTGATGATTAAATTAAAAAATACTCCCTCCGTCCCTAAATTATCGTCTTCCTTTTCTTTTTCGTCCGTTCTAAAATAATTATCTTGTTTGAAACTTTTCTTTTTAGAACATCACTTTTACTATTTTACGCTTACTTTTTCTTCCTACTTTAATTATGGGTCACATACACATGGGCATTAAAGGAAACAACATACTTTTTTAATACTATTCCAATATTAATAATCAAGTCAATTGAGTTTTCTTAATCCGTGTACCGGATCAACCCAGACAATAATTTAGGGACGGAGGGAGTAACACTTATTTAGCAATAATTATAAGTAAATAGCTAGTCATTATTAAGCGAATAGATCATCCGATAAAAACTTGTTCTAGTAGGGCTCAGCTAATAGGAGATTGTTATTAATAAAGAGAACTTTACCCTTTTTGCAATTCTATCCGACTCGAGAAATTATTTAGACATTTAAGAGCATATTTATTTGTGTATTTTGGTCAAAACGTAAAGTTAAAACGTAGTTTATTTTTTAACTTATTGTTTCAATGCTACGGTAGAAAAAGCTGCGTTTACGTAAGGTTAAAACGCAGTTTATTCCTTAACTTATTGTTTCAATGCTACGGTAGAAAAACTACGTTTTCAAAACGCAGCTGTATTTTAGAACGCTAGAATTTCTAGATTTTTCCTAAAATGAAGTTAGAAAAAAATTTGCGTTTTGACATAATATCTCAAACGCATTTATAATGAAAAATATTGTGTTTTAAATAATTTGCATTTTTTAAAGCGCAATGTTTTTAAAATATTATATTTTAAAAACGCTACACCAAACGGACATTAAGTCTAAGAATATCTCGAGAAACTTAAAAAAATAAAATTAGTGCGCATGTTCTTCTCCTTAGCTAATAAGTAAATTAAAGTGACAATCTTTCCATTTGCAACTTTCTTTTGACTTTGGGTGCGAATTGCTTTGGTCCTCCAAACACCAAGAAAATGTTGCCACCTTTCATATATATATATATATATATATATATATATATATATATAATAGATTCATGGAAGATGCACGATTTTAATAAAAAAAATTGAAAATTTTATTTATGATAAGAGGGTTTTCTAAACTCGTCATAAGTAATTGAAAATATTTCAATTGAAATACTTTGAACAAAATTAAAACAAGATAAATATTGAATACAAATCGAAATTACTTATAATAATATTTACAATATAAAAAACATAATAACATCTCATTAATATATAGTTTTGTTGTCTTTTAAATGTGTAATTAAAAGATGTTCATTGGAATTTGTTGTAGAAATATATATATAAATATATACATATATACACACACACACACACACACACACATATATATATATATATATATATATCAATTCTGAAGCCTGCAAGTAAGCTTGACTTTTGGAGTGAGATGACTTTTTATTTCTAAGTCATTACCTATTAACTATACCTAATAATAATAGGTTTAACATTAGGAATTACTATTAGGCAATACCTTCTCCTAAAAGAAAACAAAATAATATTATCAATGAGATTTGAACCCAGTCTTTTAATTATAAATATAAACCTTTAACCAATTCAACCAACTATACTATATGTAATGGTTTTAAAAAATATTATATTATTATATAAGCCATTTTATAATTTAAACCAACTCATTTTTATTTTTATAAATGTTACTATCTTCATGTCACATTATGTGTCTCATATTCTTATTTAAGACGTCCTAAAATAATGACTATAATATGTGATACATAAACAAAATTTAAAATCATTTCATTCAAAATTGATGCTTTTTTGTTTTTTGATATTTGTGTAACTTTCTTTTTCACAATGACATTGTATAAAAAATATGTAAATATAATATCCAACTAATTAAACATTTTCTAATCATTGAATGATCTTCAAAACTTATTTTAAAAATATAATTATATTCAATCCTTGAACAATTCTCCTTTGCTCAGAAAAAAATTATCTTTCTTCAATATTTCCCAAAGCAATTATTTTATTTTTAATTTTATTAAAAATCTTCAAATATATATATCTAAAATAGCTTTATTAAGTGCAAGATGGAAAAAAAAAAAAACCAAAATTGATATCATTAAAGGTGTTAGGTCTCATAGGTATGCTTAGAATATAGGCTAGAGGGGGTGAATAACTTATATGACCTTCATTTAAAATTTCATCCTAATTTGAAATATCTTTAAAAACAAAGATGAAATATTTATCGGGTCTGATCAATTTCCTTGCAAAGTAACTCTGCTAGTGTAAGAACGGTAGGTTTGCTTCAGCAGACTTTAGCTACTATGTCAAAGTAGGCTTAAACAACTGCTGGGAAATTGATGTTATAATATTTTCTGTTACAAATGAGTTGTGCAGTGGAAAGACTTACAACAAATATATATAACATAGAAAATCAAAGTAGTTGTAACTAGATTAGTACAAGTACAATATAATAGCAAACTTAAATCTTCATTAGATGCAACTATCTTTTTCATGAACAGATTGCTTAATTTGTAAGACATATAATACAAGAAAGATAAGTAAAAGCTGAATGTAGAAAAATATATTTTATGTTAAAATTCAGCAGATATTTACTTAAAGGTAAACATACATAATACATCAATCTAAATTCTCTAACCTAGTAACGTTCCTGGGTTTCAAGGAAGGGAAGATAGGGGAAAGGGAAGACATAAACAGGAACTCTCACCTTGACAATTCCTAATACCCTAGGAAGAGGGAAATGGCAGTGCCAATGTGAGAGTGATGTAAGAAGACAATATTATGGGTTGTTCAGTTAGAAAATAACTGAACAACTGAGTGAGAAGCACTCGACCAACTGTGATGACTCATTATTGTACAACCGACAACTCTTGTAATGGAATATAAGTCTGTCGTTATGAATACAATGTGGATTGTTAGCTCGTGATCTTCATCGAAAATCTTCAAGGCTGGATGTTTAATCTCTTGCAGTAGATATGGAGTCTAGGAGCAGTAGAGACTGAGTCTTTCGAAGGAAGAAAGAACTCAAGTCAAGAAGTGAGTTCTTGACTAAGCGAAGCTTCTTGCCTTATGAATTTCTGATCACTCTCTCTCATATAAAGTGTTTATTATTACACTTGTGTTTTTTCCACTTTCTGGAATTCTCACTACCACACACCACAGTCGTAGTTTGGAAAAGGGATGAGAGATTTCTATTATAGGCAGAGAGGTAAAGGATCTCGTTAAGACTTGAATAGATTTCTAACCGTAGGAGTGTTCGTCTTTCAATGCATTAGAATGCATCTTATGGACTGTTGGTTAAGAAAATCTTTATGAAGATCTTATCTTGAAATCTGTCAAGTGAAATAGGCTGTCGATGGATGTGACTTGACGTTCAGGCCTGTTTGTACGAAGTGCATTGTAACTTGACTTTTGTTGATTAATCTTGAAAAATGGGATGAAGTACAGAAGAGGAAGTATTCAATGGATGGGAGTGAAGGCTCGAATATCTATGTGTATCTTCAAGCGAAAAGAAAATCTGTAAAAGTAATTTTGCGAATCTTTGTAAACTTGGCTGCTTGGAGAATCGACTAATTTTCCTCTTTAAACTTAGTAGCACTTTTGCAGTAGATATGTTGAGGGCTAAGCCGATGTTGATATATCAGCTCTTATGAAGTCTACTAATGAGATATCTGTCACTTGTAGAACTAATCCATTTAATGAGAGATCATCATCAGTTGGTAGGACAAGGACTAGAATATATAAAGACTTTCTAGTCTAATGACCTATGCAATATTCCAACGAGTTGCCACGCTAACTGGTACGCAGCACTTTTAGTCACTCATGGAATATGCGTTGTAATGGTGACAAACAAATCACTGGTTTAGAATATGCAAACATATATAACAAATGTTGTGCAAACATATTCCTAACAAAAGGATACTTAAAAATAAAAAAAATAATTAGAAACAAAAATATATATTGATCACTAATAAAAAATACTTATTCTGAAATAAAAATATTACAATAAACGATCATTAATTTGCATATATTGACTATACTTAACTTTTGTTACACATTAAATCAACAAACACCGATATTGAATAAAAAATTAAATTTTTTAAAAATGTATCAATTAATCTCAAAATCAAATTAAATTCGTGCTAAGCATAGACTCAATAACTAGTAAAACTTTAAAGATGTGCATTGAAAATGAGACATCAAATGAAACAACCTAGGAAATGAGACAAGTTACAATTGAGGAAAAAATTACTAAAAGGGGCATTACATGACACAACTTAAAAAGAGTAGAGGATTAGGCGGGAAAAAAATGAACAATAAAGCTGTCACGATAAGGAGCATTGGCTTTTACTTTGGTAATATTTACGGATATATATATATATATATATATATAGTGCATTAGAGAGAACTTCATTATAAACATTTCTCGTAATTTATTAATATTTATTCACCAAAAAAAAGTAATTAAATCAATATTTATTGTCTAATATTTAGATTTTTATTTATACTTTTTATTTGTAATTACAAAAGTATTTACTTTCTTCTTTTATTAGGAATATGATAAAAGATTATTAAAAAATATTGAAACAACTAAAAAAGAAGAATTGTCAATATATATGAGAAGGAAGGAATAATAAATTTGGTTTTTTGTTGGAAAACAGTCAATTATACGCATAATGTTCAAAAGTTGCAAATCTACTTTTTCCATAAGGTGCAAAAGTTAGAGTTTTGCATGTGCACAAGCACAATGATGTTTATTTTGACTTGAGAGATTCCCTCTTTTGCGTGGGTCCCCTGCTGTTGTTTGTCCCTATGATTCCACTTATTTCACTACATGTGTCCCTATGATTCCACTTATTTCACTACATGTGTGTATGCAGTAGTATTTCCTGAGATATTTACCCTTTTCTTTGTGCCGGCCACAAACCGAAATAACTTTAAAGCTTAAAAAAAAATACTTCCTCCGTCCCTAAATTATTGTCTTCCTTTTCTTTTTTGTCCGTCTTAAAATAATTGTCTTGTTTAAAACTTTTTTTTGGAACATCACTTTTATTATTTTACCCTTACTTTTTCTTCCTACTTTAATTATGGGCCACATACACATGGGCATTAAAGAAAATAACACACTTTTTTAATACTATTCCAATATTAATAATTAAGTCAATTAAATTTTCTTAATCCGTGTACCGGGTCAACCCAAACAATAATTTAGGGACGGAGGGAGTAATAATAATAAATAATACTAATAATAATAATAATAATAATAATAATAATAATAATAATAATAATAATAATAATAATAATATTACTCCCTCCATCCCTAAATTATTATATTGTTCGACCCGACACATAAATTAAAAAAAATAACTGACTTGATTATTAATATTAATATAGTGTGCAGTTTTCTTTAATATCTATATAAATGTGGTTCATAATTAAAGTAAGAAGAAAAAGTAAGGATAAAATGATAAAAGTGTTATCCTAAAAAAAAACTTTCAAAAGACAATTATTTTAAGACGAATAAAAAATAAAAACATCACAATAATTTAGGGACAGTGGGAGTAATAATAAAAAAAATCCCACTTGGATGCTTCTAAATTTCAAATCTTTCATCATTTGAATTTTAATGAAGGTTTGTATGATATCTTCTACTATTATGTCTTGTAATGGTAAGATTTGGAGGGTTTGATCTTATCTTTAGATCCATATTTTTGCGGTTTGAATGCTCTCAACTCAATTCCACTTTCGTTTGTTTAAAGATGTTTGGGGATTGTTCAGTTACTCGATGCATATTTTTTCACTTGTTCGGGTTTAAAATTAGTCTCATAAACAAATGGGATTGTTCAGTTACTCGATGCACATTTTTTTTCACTTGTTTTGGTTTAAAATTGATCTCGTAAACAACTCGAAATCTAACGTAAGCAAACCTTTGAGTCTGTTGTGTTGCAAACCGTTAACAATAGAATACTCGTATAAAATTACACTTTTTTTCTCATAAGAAAGTCGTTATAGTTATTCACTAAGGCAAGAATATGTTTAACTCGCAATAATTCAAGGTCACTGTTTATTTCAATAAGTTTCACAAGTTTGAGTCCGTTTCGTGCGTTTTGGTTAAAATTCAGGGTTAAAACGCAGTTTATTCCTTAACTTACTCAGGGTTAAAATGCAGTTTATTCCTTAACTTGCTGCGATAGAAAAAATTGCGTTTTCAAAACACCGCTGCATTTTACAACACTGCAATTCCTAAAAAATTGTGTTTTCAAAACGCCGCTGCGTTTTACAACACTGCAATTCCTAAAAAATTGTGTTTTCAAAACGCCGCTGCGTTTTACAATACTGCAATTCTTAATTTTTTTCCAAAATGTAGATTTTAAAACACAGTAGGGAATAAAAAGCTGCATTTTGAATTAATATCTCAAACGCATTTATAAAAAACAAATCGCATTTTAAATAATCTATATTTTAGAAACGCTGCGTTTTCAAAACGCTACATTAAACGAGCTCTTATTATCAACGAAACGCATTATAGTATTTGTTATAAATTCAAGTAAAAAAATTACTCCCTCCGTCCCTAAATTATTGTCTGGGTTGACCCGACACACGAATTAAGAAAACTCAATTGACTTGATTATTAATATTGGAATAGTATTGAAAAAGTGTGTTGTTTCCTTTAATGTCCATGCGTATGTGGCCCATAATTAAAGTAGGAAGAAAAAGTAAGAGTACAATAGTAAAAGTAATATTCTAAAAATAAAAGTTTCAAACAAGACAATTATTTTAGGACGGATGAAAAAGAAAAGGAAGATAATAATTTAAGAACGGAGGGATTATTTTATTTCCGACACCAACAAATGATTTAAGAATCTACTAGACTAAGACACTAGCAAAGATGTCATCGAATATACAAAACGAAATTCTTACTTAACTCCCTATCCTCGAAGATTTAATTTAGACACAACCTAAGTTCTAGATCGAATCAACAATAATAATAATAATAATCAAACTAGACATAATTAACCTAATTCTTATTTGGAGTTACCTTATCAAACCATTAGCAATAGCTAAATTTGTTTTCAAATTAGTAGTTCCAAACACAGGCAGCTCTTCTTGATACGCCCCAATTCCAACTCCCCCAACTATTTCAAGCTCAAACAGATCAGAACTTGCACAACTATCAGCATCATCATCTTCATCTTCCTCTAAGTAATTTCTATACACATTCTTCGATTGATAACTCCAAATATTGTTTCTCATCGCATAATTTTTAGAATTCGGATCGACTTTGCAAATGCTTTTCTCACCACAAGGTCTAGAATCTTCGTCTACGATTACACTAACGGGATAGAATCTAACGGACCTTTTCGAGCAACTACCGTCTCGCAATGGCGGTGGAGTTTTGGTCAAACAAGACCTAGAAAACGAAGAACAGGTTGTGGTGGTTGCTGTGGAGTCCTTTACTGATCTCGATTTTTTGAGCGTCTTCAAATTGTCTATCGCCTCGTCGAGTTTCGATTTCTTCAAATTCCGCGAACCTAAAATTGAATTTAGGAAGTTCGAAATCCGTCCGCCAGGTGAGATAGGCTGTTTCACCTTCTTCAGATCGCTGTAGATCTTCAACGCTCGTAATTTCGTTGTTCTCATGAATTTTCCTTCTCGTTTCGGCGTTTGCTCGAAGCACGTAGCGATTTCGTTTGGTGATGGAAAAATTGCGTGGCGAAGTTGATTAGACGACGGTGGAGTGGATCTGTAAGTAGACTCTGTTTCGGAAGACGAGAATGTTGCGCCGCTGCTTGAGCCGGAAGAACTCGAATAAGAACCGACGGTTCGAGAACGATTTCTGCGATTTTCCGTCCATTTCTCCATCATAATTTCTCGTCTGAGGCTCGGAATCTCATGTTCGACTGTTTGGTGGCGCTGTTGGATGGCATGAGTAAGGTCCTGTTTCGTTCGGAGGGAGGATTTTTGTTGGTAGAAAAGATCGTATTCATGATCGTTATGGAGTTGTAGGTCACTGGATTGATCATCATCATCGATGGAACGAAAAATGGAGTCGAGGAGAGAAGAAGAGAAAGACTGAGTTTTTCTCCTCTGTGGATGCTTTGAAGTTCTGTCTGTCGGCATATTCATGTCTTTACAGGGAAGAAAACAGAGGAAGAAGGAGATTGAGTAATGGAAGAAATTGGAGGTTTTATTTTTCTCTTTTGAAAGTTAGAAAGAGATGGGCGAGGAAATTATATATGATGGGAAGAAGTAAGGACTGTAGGAATATTTATTGTTGAAATGAGAATCATGTGAAGGAACTCAGAGATGGAATCATTAAGTGCAGTGGAGAGAGAGAGAGAGAGAGAGAGAGAGAGAGGGGTAGAGACGTTAAGAAGGGTTGCGGCTCGCGGGCTGTCGTTTAAATCGGAAAAAATTAGGACTAGGACTTAATTTTTTTATCCTGTTTAAAGTTAAGGCTTTTTTAGCCCGAATTGTTTAACTCGAGGCCTGTTAATATTAATTAGGTCTTAAAAAGTTAGGATATATATAAAATAATCATCATAAGAATTAAATTTGTAACCTTTTAATCTAAAGTCAAACACACTTATCATTTGCACTACATGTTTTATATGTGTTCTTATGAATAATACTAAAATATAAGCGAAACTTTTGGAGGGCACTACTAATTAGAGCTATTTCAATATTTATTTTGAGGTAAAATATATTGAAATTTAAATACAGTGATGTAAAAAATATATAATTTATATTTCTTATGAAAAACATAATAACATATCTAAATTATGAGTTGTAAATAACAATCACTGCCCACTTTTTTTAGATATTTACAAAGATAAAATTAACATCCATCAAGTTTTTTATTTTCTTAGTTGTGGTCAGATAGTGGCCCGTTTAGCCCGAAGCCCATTAGGGTTAGGGTTCGGTCTGCAATAATAGTGGCCTAAAAAAATTGAATCGTTTAGCCCGCAGCCCGTTAGGGTCATAGCCCGATAAGACTAACCTGAAATCGTCAGAGTCAGCCCGTTTAACATCTCTAGGGGTGGGGAAGGGAGGTGGGTTTAATAAATCAAATTAAATGCAATAATTTTACTTTCTTCCTCTTATTCATATTGACCGACTTTTATTTGAAGTGTTTTCAAAATTTTTAGTCAATTGTCTTTAAATACAACGTGTTAGAAATTTAAATTTAGTAAGTTTTGATGTTGAAAAACTAAATTATGATAATTTACCATAAACTAGTTAATAGGCTTAAATGTAGTATAATTTACCATGAACCAATCTAATAGGCTTAAATATATATACACTAGTTATTGTCAAATAAATAACTAACAACTAAGATGTAGCTAAAACAACCAAGATTCAAGAAATTAACATCAAACAACGGGAACAAAATAACTAAGATTCAAGGATGAATCAGTAGAGCAACATGACACGTATTGGACATTCATTAGACAAAATGCAATTAAGACTGTTAATGCCTCGATTCGCAGATCGTTCCTCGGGCCTTTTTCGCTTTGGGCAATCTCTCTCTTTTGTGATGGTGATAAACGCGTAAAAATACATTTATTTTGTAAAATAGAGTCGCCACCTTCACTTATGAAGTAAACGAAAGAAAAACTGAGATTGTGGGTTCGGGGGCCAAGTTACGATTTGGGAAGGTTTTACGGACCCAACTCACCTTTTCAGTCTCTACACGTTTGCATGCTCATATTTAATTACCGTGTGTTTGTTATTTTATGTAATCGAAGAAAATGTATTACGGAGATTTATGTCTCCGTTTATGTTTATAAAGTGTATATAATAACATGACTATAATATATACTTTTAAGTATAATACATGTATTTGCATATTTAAATGTACTGACATAAATATGTACACATTTATAATTCAAATGTATTTATTTACATATCAAACGGATAAATAAATTAACTAACGGAAGGGGGTACCTTCTGTCGTTTTACAGAATTCGGCTCAAGTTCTAGGCTGTTGTGTTATATTGGATCAAGCTAGCCCATAGCCTGATCGTTGTGCTTCCACTGCTACCAATACGAGGAAAGGAAGACTTATGTGTTTGTGTTTGTGTATTGTGTGTGTGTGTGTGTGTGTGTGAGTGAAAGGGAGAGAGTCTGATAACTCTCTTTTTCTTTCTTTTCTTTTCTTTTTTCTTTCTTTCTTTTTTCAGTGAGAGAGAGCTGGGTGGTGTGTAGTTGATGTGTGTTGGTCTGTGTAGGATGATCATCTCTCAGGGAGAAAGAGTGTATTTATAGGTGAAGGAGGGAGAAATATTTGTATTACTTTCAGGCCTAAGCAATGCACGAAACTTCGTTCAGCCTTCAAAGTCTTCAGTAGCCAGGTGGCTTGAGTTGTGAGGTAGTGCTTGGTTTGGTGCGCTGTGCACCAGGCATGGTGTCCTCGCACCAAACTCTGTTTTTATTGTTTTAGCGCACCAAGGTGGTCACCCGCGCACCAAAATTTATTTATTTTTTGGCTTTTCTAGGCTTCTGTGTCTTGCACTTTGGCCCCTCCAAGCTTTGTATATTCAGTCTTAACCCTTGACGTTGATCTAACTGAAGTTGTTTGTGTTTATCGGACGCCGTTAGTCCTGTTTCACTACTAGAAACACGCTAATTACTGTCGGAACATTTACTGTCGGAATGTTCCGACAGTAATTACTGTCGGATATTTGGAAATTACTGTCGGTATTTCCGACAGTAATGTTAATATTTTGGCGGGATAAATGTTACTGTCGGAAATAATCCGACAGTAAATATCCGACAGTAATTACGGTATATTCTCAGAATATACCTTTGCGTCCGACAGTAATTACTGTCGGAATACGCCGACAGTAATTTTCCGACAGTAAATAAGGGAATATTCTTCGAATATTCCTTTTTTCCTCGTCAGAATTATGGAGATTAACATTACTGTCGGATTCCGACAGTAAAATTCCGACAGTATTTCTGACGGATGATTTCTGTCGGAGTTTTCCGACAGTAAATTGAAATTAAAACCCTAAATCTAACAGCCCTCCCCAAATCGACATACTCCTCTCTCTCTCTCAGTTTACGCTCTCTCTCTCTCTTCCTTCAGCTGAAGATCTCCGCCTCCGCCGTCCCCACCGTCACCACCGCCCTCCGGCCTTCGCCACGCCTTCGCCACCGCCTCCTCCAGCCGTCGCGCACGCCCTCCACCTAGTGCTCTCTCGCAGTTCACTCTCGCCACGCCCTCCCCGCTTCACCCCGCCGCGCCACCGTCTCTCCGTTCCGTCTCTCTCTCCTTGCGCCACCGCCACCCTCCTCTCTCAAACCCTAGGTATATATATTTTTTTAATTTTTAATTTTTTGTATTTAATTTATGTTTTGTATAAAAATTGTATGTTGGGTATTTGTTGTTTATATTTTTATGTTTTTTTTTTTTTTGAGTCCGCCGTGCCACCTCCGCCGCGCCACCGCCACCCTCTCTCTCTCTCTCCCTAGGTAATTCCTTATAATTTTTTTTTTGTAAATATAAGGGTTTCGAGACTTTAGTCTGTTTAAAAGGATGATTAACTTTAGTCTGTTTAAATGATGCTTATTGTTTGTTAATGCTATTTCGAGTTCATTGATGTAGTTTTCAATTAAGTAATGGAGAGTAATTGCAAACTCTTTGTCAAACTCCCCATATTCCATTAATTAGCATCACCATGAGAAGAAAGTATGAACACAAATTTCCTAATAAGAAACTCTCGGGCATCACAAGAGGTTATATAGGTCTAAAAATGCTCAAAGTAAGGGGTGTACAAACAAGACACATATGAAACCATTAGAGGGGCCATCAAGGCATCCTTATTAGAACAAACACACATCTAAACAACATTACAGTACATAATATATCGACATTCAGACTGTCACCGTTAGTTCCCTTTCATTTGACTTCCATTTTAGAGATTCCTCCTACTCATTCACATTGAAAATTCAGTGCACTATGCCCTGCAGTTCAAGTAGACATTGCTCTTTAGACACATTTTCGACTGCCATTTCATATCAAATACTACAAGAATACTTCTAAATTAGAGTAAAAACTTGGCAATTGTAGAGATTAGCAACCAAACAATTGCTTGTCATGATTGTAGTAGACTTTTTTTGTATTCTCATGAGCATCAATCCAATACTTATGGTTTACACATTAGCATGCATGACAGAATGTCGTACCGTCCAACGTGCAGTTGAAAAGGATGGTATTAGCAGTACTAAATGTACAGTTTCTCAGTCTAAATCTAAATGAGTGACTCTTCTTTCTGTTAAATTGACAGTTTGGATGATCAATCTATGCTATTTTATCATCTATGTGACTTGCAATCTTCCTAAGAATCTGTCTACAAATTCGAAATACATATTGTTTCTGCATCTGACACTTCAAAGTGAGACTCATCTTTGCATTACATGTCAATTTGGATCATCTATGCCATCTTGTTGTATCTATAACTTGTAATCTTATTTTAGTGCTACATACCTTTTTTTCTTAAAGCTATGGTATATCAAAGAATGAAACTATAACATTTGTATATATATATGCATGTGCGTGTGTGGGTGGGTGTGTGTGGATGTGTCATTTTGTATGAAGTTAAGATCGAGTTGGCAACAATATGATCAATGCTACATATAGATATTGTCATGATGAGAAGTGAAAGTATGTAGACACTCCCAGTATAGCTCATTGACTCGCTTGATTCTGGGACTTCTGCATTATGATATACTTGAAACTAACTATATTATGAAAAGTGTTTACCTTTTGATTGGGCTTGCCTAGCCCTGAATCTGACCAAATGTCTTTTAACTTTTTGGTAAGCGCTGCGCCTGAGACCTCAAATCTGTCTTGTCGTTATAATATCTTAGCTTATCAGTATTTATTTTTTTTTATCATACAATAGAAAGTTACTTTGTTTTCAAGTAGGAACATAGCTTTAGGTGTTGTGCCCTCTATTAATAGAGGCACACATGACCCATGAATGATTGAATTGTTTTGATAGGTGTTCAGATCTTTTATATGTTATATGCATTTTGGATGTTTTTAAAGAACTCATTGATGTCATTGGCTTTGTGAAAGATAATTCTCAAAAATCGGAATGCAACTTCTTGCTAGTATTTGCATCTTGTTTTTATATGTTTGTTTCGCACTAGTCAAAAGAGAAAAAAGTGTACTCGGGAATTCTTTGAACTAAAGTGCAATCAAAACCACTTCGATATCTTTGTTCTATGTTTTCTTCATAGCACAATACTGTCTCTCTTTGGATATGTATCCCCATGATGTAGGTGGATTTGGTTGCTCATTTTAATGGGCATCACAAGCGAAATTGGCAAACTTCAACGAAACTTGATGTTTGTATTGCCTTATAGTCGTACGAAATAAAATCTAATATATAAGTTTAAAGTACTTATTTATGATATCAAACGCCCCTAGTAAATAAATGTTATTCTGTTACATCTATTAGGATTAAAGTTATGCATCTCGCAGTTCATTTTCGAGTGCTCTTGTATTCTCCTGGCCTAGTTTTTTTTTTCTTTGTGATTGCTTGGAATGAACTATACAGTTTCACTCCACCCGATTTCACCATGGAACAGAGAGGAAATTTAGAGATGTACTTTTTCTTTTTACGTATAGTCTTTCATCTCTTGAATTTGTAATTGCGGCTAAATTTATCAGAATGGAAGTAAATGTAATACGCCCATTTGTTCTTGGAAGTCTACAAACTTTTTATAAGCTCGATGATCCGAGATGATACGAGTCGACGAAGGGAAAAAATTTAGCCGCAATTACAAATTTGTGTTTGTGTTTGTGTTTACAAACTTTTCCTAATCATTGTGTTTGTGTTTCATACTTGTAGTAGTAATAGTAGTATGTTTTTTTTTTATAATGCTAGTAGACTTTTAACTAATTTAAACTCATTTAAAATGCTAGTAGACTTTTAACTAATTCCTTCTTAGACTTCATAGGTTGTTCAAGTTTAATATGTTGATATTACATATTCTCCATTGAGAGTATTATGTTGATATTCATGCATTAGTTGAACCACTTAATGTGTTTCACTTCCCTTTAGAGATTTAATGTCTCTATTGTATGCCTGTAGCAGGATGGCACGAACTAGGAAGACTGCCAGGATGTCAGTTATGCATCCGATCTTATTTCAACTCAGACACGCATTACGAGAACTTAGAGAACTTGAGGACCAACTGAATGTGAACTTAGAGAACTTGAGAACTTAGAGAACTTAGAGAACTTAGACATGCATCCGATCTTATTTCAAATTTGATATGTTGTTTCCTGAAATGATCATAGAAACAAGTGTTAGTACATTTATAAATAAACAATTGTTTATATGACAATTAGTAAGTGTATGAATTCTGAGTGTCTACAAAGACAAACCCTAAAAGAATGTTTCAAACCCTAAAAGAATATTCTCGCAAGTTGTCCACAAGTTGAGTGTCACATAGACTGCATTCATCTAGCCATTGCCCAACGACTAGATTATAACGAAAAGTTTTCAAACAACGGCTATATAAGAGAAAGTTCTTCTCTCGATAAAATATGATAGATTTAGAGAGATAACATACATACAGAGTAATCATCAAATAAAGAGACCAGAATACAGAGACATAAGAGAGATTTTGTGAGTTCTGCAAAACAACTATCACTGTTTTATTAGAGAATAACTTGAGATATTTGCATATCTAAGTTATTAAAACAACTTCAATCCCACAATGATCAAGATCACTCATTTACAAACTACCCAAATCAAGCAACGCAACAACTTAGCCATATTACTAAACAGTTACACATCAAGCAGTAATCACGCAGTAACATCGAGCTACAACAGCAACTTCATCAGACTATTTAGAGTCATTGTATTAAAAAGCAAACCCCCCCTTGTGTATTATGTAAAGGTCCTAGCTGGAGAGGCAACTAGTAGGAAAAAGTCGAGGACTTTCTCACTCAATAATCTGTATAATTAAGAGAGCTACAGTGGATTGGATTATTGTCTCATTGACAGAGGGTTGTGAGGACAGTAAATGTAAGATATGAGATCCAAACCACTTTAAATCATTGTATCATTCTCTCTATCCCTAAAACTCTTTAATTATCACTTACTATTACGTACATTGAATGTGTACTTAACTGTTTTCATATTCCATTGACCAAACAATCATTAAATTGTTTACTTGCTGCAATCAATCAGAACAATAAATCACACACACAAGATAAGATCATAACTCGTCTTGAGATCACTGATTAATCCTAATTTCGCTGTGCACAACTCTATTTTACAACATTAACTATTTTGGCAAATCTTAGCTGTTCTATTGCTCTACTGCCTACAGTTATCCTTCTATCGAAAGTTGATCAATCTCTGTGATCATAATGAAGTGTGTTATTGTTATAAGAGACTTGATTATCAAACTATTCTATTAGCAAAAAAGCTTAGTTGTTCTACAAAAGTTCACCTTTGTTAATCAGGAAACTGCATTCTTTCAATTGTTCTTTAAACAATTGGTTGTGTATAAGAACCTTGTCACCTCAACCCCTCAATTGATATCAAGGCTTAGTAACAACTAAGAGATCACTTGTTATTGTATTAAGAGCCACAATAAAATCTCGAGTGTTGAAAAAAGTGAACTCACAATTGGTATCAGAGCATAACTGTTCTATACTAAGGAGTGTCATAATAATGTTGGGATCGATCTTTTAATTGGTATCAGAGCTTAATTAATTGTTCTATACCAAAGATTATTATAAAATCTACAACAGTTTGTATTTGTACTACAGAGTGCACGTAAGAAGTGACTTTTCACTATGTACAATAATTAACTAAATAAATAATCTCATTAATTAACTAAATAAATGGTATAATAAAAAAATTAAATATTAGGCAAAGGTTGTTAAATTATTTATTAAGAATTTTGAAAATATGAGCTTTTCTTTGGTGGAAAATGTATTTGAGTTGAACGCAGTATTCCATTAGATAGGCAAGGAATTGGCATAGAAATACTCCCCCTATTCTTATGTTTTTAATTAAAATGTTCTATTTAAAAAGTTTGTTATCAAAAATTATATTTTCATAATTCATAAGTTTTAACTTTACCCTTTATATATGATATACACATTTTATATTATGTATACTTAAATAATTTTGTGATTATAATCAATTTTAAGTATATACTGATATATCTATTAATCTATTAACTATTACTAAAACAAAATTTGTTGCTTTCACGTGACAACTTTATGTTAATTTTTTTTCCGCCTAAAAACATAATAGTCTTCAAAAATAGAAATATCCTGTCAAAGGGTTAGTTGACAAAAATAAAGGTTCATTTATTTTGATTATAAAAATCCTGTCTTGAAAATTTAAGTCTTTACTCATAAATTCTAAACAAATTTAAATAGAAGTAGAAACAACACAGTTCTAAAAACAAAATTCATTTGATTCCCTCGAACTCCTTACTTCCCTTAATAGGCGTATAGCCCAGTTTACCTCTCTCTCTCTCTCTCTCTCTCTCTCTAATTTATCAAAAAATATTCTATTTTTCTATCATAAATTCATTTTCTTTATTTTTACATTTTAAATATGTTTAATTTTTATACATTAGAATCACTAAAAAATTAATTTTTTTAATATACATTCCGTGCATCACACATATATATGGTAGCGTGATGGACCTTAGATATGGCAATGGACTGGGATGGGCCGGCCCAGTGCAAGCCCACCGGGCCAACACTTAATATCCAGCCCGGCCCTAATTTTACTAGGGCCGAAGAAAAGTAAAGCCCAGCCTAACCCATCAAAGCCCATCGGGCCAAAAACCCCTTGTTGGAAAAATAAATAAACTAAAAGGAACAATGGTGATGCCAATTGCCAAATTAGATTCTAAGTTACTTACTAAACAAAAGCAATACTATGATTTATTGTTTGTCCTAACTGCTAAATACTATAGGTAAAATAATGCTATCACCGTATCAAACATTAATTAAAATAAAATAAATATGATACTATAATGGTCCAGGACTTTAATTATTTAAGAAGTTAACTTTATTGGTCAGTTAAACCAATAATTAAACAATAAAGCAATAATCAAATTGGAACATGCTGCTTCAATATCTGAGATTTATAGCATGTATAAATTATAATATCAAAGAATAAAGCTAACTGGATCATTCTAGTTAGCTTTAAAAATAGAATGATCTTTAATTATTGCTTTAATTATTTAAGAAGTTAGAATTATTTTTTGAGTGAAAATAAATAAATAATAATAAAATAGTGCGGGCCGGGCCTAGCCCAAAAGCCCCGGGCTTTTTTGATGCAAGCCCAATTAAACCGTCGGGCCTAATGGACCGGGCCAAAAAGGCCCGCGTTTTTTTAGGCCTCCTAAAATTAAACTTTAGCCCATGCAAATATCGGACTGACTAATTTTGCCGACTCTAGTGACGGTCATATAGACTATTCTAGATCTAAAAAGTTACGGAACATTTCATACTCACCAAACAATAGTAAAACTATGATTGGTGGATAACGGCCCTTACAGGCGTAGCTCAGTTAGTTAAAAGTTAGTAAATTTAGAAGACCAAGAGTCGCATATGGTAGTTTCATCCTCTTGTGGGATGGCTCAGCATTAGGCACGGCCTCCTAATACTTAATCACCGAGTACCGTAATTTTTCTTTCACATTTTCATGAAATTGGGGGCTCTCTTGGAAGAGAATTTCACCTTTTGGAACATGATTGGTGGATAACACGTGACGGTCAGAGTGAATAACTTCTCTGATAAGAGGAAGAGAGAGAGATAGAGCCGACAATGTTGTTAGCGATGCTCAGTTGGTGGTCGTTAGATGCTCAGTTGGTGGTGGTTATAGAGAGAGAGAGAAAAGCCAAATAATGATGAGAGAGAGAGAGAGAGAGAGAGAGAGAGAGAGAGAGAGAGAGAGGCAAAAGCCAAATGCCACGGCTTCGATTTTGGGAGCACAACAGCGGATTCGCCTACTTTTTTTATGCAGGTAGTTCGGAATTCGGATGAAGCCATGCAATATATTTTAATAAATTCTGATGAAAATATGCTCGTATATTTATTTTAGTATGAATTATAATTTTTATAATTTTGTAAAAATTACTAAATTTATGTTAATTATTGATTAAACTTTAACTAATTTGACAAAAAAATGTAAAAAATGGACTCTTTATTTAAAAAGGAGGGAGTATATTCCCTTCGTTATAGTTAAAGATCTTATATAGAGTTTAATTTAAAAAATTATGTCTATAATATTTATAATTTTATAACTTTACATTATACTTGTAGTATAAATATATTAACTATTTTTAATTATTTTTATAATTATAATAAATTCTAACAATATTGATATATCTACTAATTGTTAGACTTTTTAAACGTGAATTTTTTGAGTGAACGGAAGGAGTATTTTTATCTTTAATTGAGTGTTTTTAATTTTTAATTTTTTGCCTTATATGAGAATTATTTATTATATGCATGAAGTTCTTAAATTTATCCTTCTTATTTATTAATATTTTATTCTTAAATTTAAAGACATCTATATATGTTGCATATATAAAATAACATAAAAACCAACTTTCTTTAGGGTTTTTTTTTTTTGTTTGGTGATACTCATTTATGGATGAAGCAAGTATTATTCACTTTATTTTAATAGTGTTTTTTTATTAGGCATACGAATTAATCAAAATTAATTAATTTTATCATAAGTAATTGCACATTATTTTTCAACTTAATTTGTAAAATTTTTAATAAGAAAAATGTTTTGAGGATTCCCTTAATTGCGTTACATCAAATGGTGCAAAATTGAAACGGTGCAATATTGAAATTAATACTCCCAAAATAATTGCTTTGAGAATATTTTCTTTTTGAATTATTTTAATATTAAAAAATAGAGCGTTTATCCAGCAATTGAGGGAATATACTTTAGGTGAAATATATTGACCTACTTTCATTTTTTAGGTGTCTCAACCTTTTTGACAACTTACAGTTTTAATGCATATTTATTAATTAATTTCTCAATATATCCCTAACCAAATTAATCATTTATTTGATTTTCTTACTTCTCGTTGATTTTCAATACCATTAAATAAAAGTACAAATGTTATCCCCTCTTCTCACAAAAATAGTCTCTATTTCTTTTTTTGTTTGTCCCAAAAAATAGTCTCATTTTTCAAAATAGTAATAATTTTAGTCAATTTGAAGAATGTTCAAATCAGTAAAACTATAATAATAAAAAGTTTGACTTGTCAAATAAGGCTATTTTTTTGAGATGAAGAGAGTATTAGACAATAACTGTTGAAATATTATCAAAAGTCTAAAATTATGAGTTTTTGTATAGTAACCAATATAAACGAGACAATCAAAGTATTAGAGCATCATCAATGCAAATGTGAATGTAGAAAAAAAAAAACTCTCCAATGTTGTGGAGCAGGGGTTGTGGATACGATTTGCCACCTAAATTGTTTTTCATTGGTTATTAGACTATTGATTTTTTGACATTTAATGCAAATTGTGGCGTAAGAAAATCATTTAGGTGAAATATATTGACTTTTGGTTTTAATGTTGTTCTAATATAAAATGTATTACTTTCTAATTTCTCTTTATTTGAAAGTTATATTTACTATTTTATTCTTGAGTTAGTTCTCACTTCAATTGATGGGCCTCATTCTCATATGATTATTTTTGAAAAACACATACTTTTATAATATTTATAATAAAATTAATTATTTTTTCTTAATTTGTGTACCGGATCAAACAAAACACTCTTTTAAGAACCGAGGGAATACTATCTTTACTTGAGATTCCTCTTAAAGTCCGTCTATGCCGAGCCTTCATATTAACTAATTGGGCAAAATTCGGGTCGCTCCCTTTTATTCAATTTCTAACCGCTTTAGTTCACTATAATTATTTCAAACCGAAAAATGATACTTTTGTTGCAAAATGTTATCAATGCTCTTAAAAAGTATGGAACGATACGCTATGAATCGCAAAACAAATCGATGCATCGCAAAACATCGCGATGCACAACATTACACTTGCGATGCATAAAAGTTGTGCATCGCGATGCACAAAATTGTACTAAAAAGTACTGTTTTTGTGCATCGCAATGCACAACCTTTTGTTTTCTATCGGAAAAAGGCTCTTTGTTGCGTAATGTCGTCTATGCCCATCCTTCTAACACGTACGCATTGCATCGGCTTCACACTCTAAAAATAATTACCCGGTTGAATGCATAACACAATCAAACATCCAAAAACTCTCTTAACTTCCAAAAATCTTAAAACCTCCGACAATTTCTCTACATGTGTAAGATTTCAATCCATAATCGTGAGTTATTATCAACCAGAGAAAAATGTCTTCGCAATTACAAGAGACCACAAAGAAAAAAACAACTAGCACTAGAATAAGGAAAACACAAAAACAAGGACTTGAAAAAGAATTAGGTATGTATTTCTGAATACATTTTACAGTTGTACTTTTTGTTTACAACTTCCTTAATAGAGTGAAATGTGAATAAATTTGCATAGAAATTTTGCTTTTGAAGCATCGCGATGCATTATTTGAAAAATATGTTGTGGATGAGATTTCAAAATTGATGCATCGCGTTCACTGAAAAAGCAAAATACCGTTTGTAGGGTTTTAAATTTTGTGCATCGTGATACATCAATTTGTGCATCGCGATGCATGACCTGTGCATCGTGTTTTACTTCTCTATTATAATTCTTCAATTATGTGACTGTAACTATAATATACGTGCTATGCAACTGTTATGTAGCTATCATGACTAAATAACCACAAGGAGTTGACACTAATGATTGTAGGGTGATAATGTGCTATTTGATTGAAAAGTTGCTCCAAGGGTTAAAACTAACTATGACAGTGAGCACTAATTCGTGTGCACAATACAGGGCAAGAATGACAAGAGCAATGATTATGCTCTGGGAAAAAGTTTGAGAACTGTTGGGCCCTACATTTTTAATCAACTTGTCTTCAACTTACGCATAACATCTTGGTACTAACAACTTGAGTTCTCCTACTACATCTTGGTCATCTTGCAGGTTGAGTTATTGTTACATTAAACCCTACTTTTCAGGGAATGTGTCAACGGATAAGAAGACTGATTCAACAACGTTTCTTCATCAAAGAGGCCAGCAACGGATCCTTATCTCTTCCACCAACAATGTGGCGAGAATATCTCAACAAGATCAACTTACTTCCTATATTTTAGGCTTATTGTTTTCTTTGTATTTGAGGTATAAAAAGGGAAGAACACCTGTATTTTACACACACATTCTCATTAGCTTAAGCTCCCTTGCATACGCTCCTAGTTTTGTATTTCAACTTGATCAATATACCTTTTGGTTAAGGCAGGTTCCTAAACCTCCCGGGGTTTTGTGCCGGCGAACAAGTTGTTCAAGGGCTTTCCCTAATTAACAAAATTCCTTGTGTTCATTTCATTACCATCCAATAATCATTGTACCCTGATTCAAATCATTTTTGTCATCTTTCTTGTCATTTATAACACTTGTTGAAATTTGACCAAAACAATTTGGCGCCATCCGTGGGACTACTTTGATTATTTGTGTAGAAATGACCAATCCGACGTCCGTAGTCAAGGTGAGAGGAGCCACCGCTTCCTAGTTCCGGCACCCAAGGCAATCCATCTTCAAATTCGGAAGTGTCAATTTGGAGCTAATGTCTAACATGGTCACAATGTTGAAGAAAGTGAATGACCGAGTTGGATGCTCGGGAGCATACAAACACCATGATACTTAATGCCATTGATACCATGCGTAAAGGAAGCAACCGAAACTCAAGTATCTACTCCATTTTCACCTTTGCATCCTAGATCTTTGTTTGGTGCAGTAGGACCAAGCCATGTTGGAGATATCCCTATGTCCAGTACCTTACCAGCAGAAAGCACAATCATGACATCCATTCCAATCTCGCGACCAAGACTCAGCCTTACAACTAGCCAACCTGTGTTGTCCTCTTGCTATACCTATGCCACACCTTCGATGGGGCAAACAGGAGTTTCTTTAATGCTTTTAATACTTCGCATCTCAATTTAATAATAATCCTCTTTTCGCAGAGTCAACTTATTAAGGAAATGCAAACTATAAAAGAGTTGCTTCGAGGTGTGCTGGAGTCAACTTGCCTCATCACCAAGTTTCCCAACCCGCTACAACAAATCTCGTTTTGTTCCAGCCATAGCTAATGTAGAGATCCCAAAGAAGTTTTCGGTCCCTCATATGAAGAAGTATGACGGGAGCACCGATCCACAGAGCATGTATTCTTTGTATCGGGAATCAATGGATATTATAAGTATCCCCCTGTTTTTAAAGAAGCATGTTTTGCGGGGTTTTGGCTCAACTCTGTCGGGACCAGCCTTAAAATGGCTAACGGGACTTCCTCTAAACTCTATTTCTTCCTATGCTCAACTTGTCGCATGTTTACTAATCAATTTTCATGCAACAGGCATTTGACAAGTTGACTAGCGACCTTTACAGAATTGTGCAACAGCCTAACGAGAGTCTCAAAGAATATTTGCACAGGTTTAATAAGGAGGCTGTGACCATACCCAGCCTGGACATGTCCACAGCTACAGAAGCATTCCGTATTGGCTTGAAAAAGAACTCTCTATTTTATAATGAGTTGGTGATGACACCTGCAAAACAACTTGAAGAAATAAGAACCAGAGCCTTGCGTTTCATCAGATTGGAGGATGATAGCCTGGCAATGGAGAAGTCAATTGGGAGGACCCCTACTCCTCTATTTGAGCCGTCAGACAGAAAATCAGATTCCCACCATTATAAGTCTAACAGGGGCAAACCCCGTTAAAACCGAATCTTCTAAAGTTCATTTTGTAGATGATGATCGGGATGGAGATGATAATGACTATCCTAAAATTTCGATTATTGCTTTTCGTGGACATTACAGAGTCCTTTGCGCCATGGAAAATCTTGGAGATAAAGCAAGATGGCCTAAGAAGAGTGATAAGCCCACAACTTGGAAGGATAAGTCCAAGTGGTGTGCGTTTCATGAGGAATTCGGGCATACTACTGAAAATTGTTTCGCCTTGAGGAAGGAAATTGCTCATCTACTGTCAAAGGGTCTTCTTAAGGATTTGTTGGGTAAGAAGAGGGTCAGAAATGAGTCCAAAGAACCTGATTCTGGGGAGAAGTCCAGACCCGAGAAAGTTGCACCCCCTCCAGCCACCAAGGTAGTAAATGTTATTTCGGTGGATCCCATATTTGTGGTACAACATATTCTCAGCCAAGCGTCATGCCAAGAGCTCTTAGGAGGATCGCCGAACGCCTCAAGGTGTCGCGACTTCACAGATGGTCAAGTTATCTCCTTCGAAGATGAGGATAAGGATAACACGTTGGACCCCCATCATGACGGTCTAGTTGTCCAGGTGCAGATTGCTAATTGTATGGTCAAGAGAATCTTGATTGATGGCGGCAGCTCAGTCAATATAATCTTCACTCACGCTCTGGAAGATATGGGCATTCCCTTATCCGAAGTTGTGAGGAATTCATCCGTGTTGGTAGGGTTCAGTGGTGAAGTAAAGCAAACAGTCGGAGAAATCAAGTTGCCTCTCTATTTGGAAGGTATGAATTCTATGGAGAGGTTCTGTGTGATCGAATGCTCGTCCTCGTACAACGTCATTTTAGGAAGACCATGGATCCACAACATGAAAGCCGTGCCGTCAACTTATCACCAGTGCGTCAAATTTCCAACACCTTGGGGCGTAGCCAAGTTGAAGGGCAATCAGCAGCTTTCTAAAGAGTGCTACAAGGTTAATATGAAAGCAAGTTCAGTCCCTCGTCCAGCATAGCAATTAAAGAAAAAGGCCCAGGATGTTCTTGAAGCAGTGGAGCACGAGACGAAAAGTATTTCTGTTGATGAGTCAAATCCTGAGGCCCAAGTGCAAGTTGGTACAGATCTTCCACTCGAAATTGAGAAAGATTTGATTGAGTTTTTAAAGAGTCAGAAGTGTTGTTTTGCGTGGAAGCATGAAGATATGACAGGAATAAACAAAGACATCATTACTCACAAGTTGAACATTGATCCAACCATCCGTCCTGTCCACCAGAAAAGGAGGAAGTTTGCCCATGAACGGAACCAGATTATAAAGGATGAAGTTGAGAGACTCTTGAAGGCCAAGATGATCAAAGAAGTTCAATATCTAAGGTGGTTGGCTAATGTTGTGGTAGTAGAGAAGAAGAACGGAAGTGGCGAGTATGCGTGGACTTCACGGACTTGAACAAGGCCTGCCCAAAAGATCCATTCCCTCTTCCTCATATTGATTCTCTAGTTGACGAGACAGCTGGCCACGATATCTTGACATTCATGGATGCATCCTCAGGATTTCAACAAATTCAAATGGAGCCCTCAGACCAAGAGGATACGACATTCATGACTCCAGAAGGTATATATTGTTATATTGCTATGCCATTTGGTCTTAAAAATGCAGGGGCAACTTATCAAAGGCTGGTAAACAAGATGTTCAAAGATCAACTTGGCAAGACAATGGAAGTCTACATAGATGATATGGTAGTGAAATCCAAGCATATTGAAGATCACGTGGAGCATCTTGTGAGGCGTTCAACATCTTGAAAGCTTTCAACATGAAACTCAATCCAGAAAGTGCAACTTTGGTGTTAAAGCGAGAAAATTCTTAGGCTATATGGTGACTAAGAGAGGAATTGAAGCCAGTCCTGAACAAATCAAAGCTATTCTCAACTTGGAATCTCCCAAGAATATCAAAGACGTCCAAAGGTTAACCGGTAGAGTAGCTGCCCTAAATAGATTTATTCTACGAAGTGTTAAGAAAGAATAAACTCTTCCAATGGACTGATCAACATGAGGCACCTTCAAACAACTTAAGGAATACTTGGTGATGTCACCCCTACTTGCTAAACCGAACGTGGTGAGCGCCTCTATTTATATTTAGCCGTATCCGAGAATGCGGTTAGTGCGTATTGGTGAAAGAAATCCAAGGTGAACAAAGATCCTGTTTATTATATAAGTAAGTCTCTACTAGATTTGAAACGAGGTACTCTCATCTTGAAAAGTTAATTTTAGCTTTAACTACTGCCGCTACAAAATTGCGTCATTATTTTGAAACACATCCCATAACTGTCAGAACTAATTATCTTATGAGAAATGTGTTGAGAACCCCAGAGATGTCAGGGAGGTTGGCCAAGTGGTCGGTCAAGTTGAGCACGTATGACATTTCATATGAGCCCAGAACAGCTATCAAGTCTCAAGCTCTAGCTGATTTCGTAGCAGATTTTAGTCCAAGTTTGCAACCTGAGGTGGAACGGGAGGTACAACAACTTGAAGGTAAAACAATTCCTAGATTTTGGACACTTTATACAGATGGAGCTTCAAATTCCAAAGGAATTGGCTTGGGAATAGTTCTGAAATCCCCCTAAGGTGATATCATACCTCAAGCTGTATCTTGTGAATTCAATGCGACGAATAATGAAGCTGAATATGAGGCTTTAATCATGGGTTTAACTACAGCTTTAAGTTTAAATATTACTCATATAAATGTATATGTTGATTCTCAATTGCTCGCTAACCATTTCAATGGCGCTTACGTGGCGAAGCATTCCAAAATGACTCGTATCTCCAACATGTTAAAGCTTTGGCTTCAAACTGTCATTCTCTTTGGAACAGGTCCCTAGAGAAGAGAATACGAAGGATGCATTGGCCAACTTGGGTTCAACTTGCAAATCTATGTTGCATACTAATATTCCCATTATTTATGTTAAGTACCCGGCAATAGACCAAGTGGAGGAAACTCAAGAAGTGACTCAATTTAATGGGGCACAAGATACAAGTTCATCTTGGACCCAACCTATAATTGAGTTCCTTCAACTTGGAACTATTCCATCTGATATTAAGAATGCTAGATCTTTTAAAATGCGTACTTCCACTTTTGTTTTAATAGATAATGTCCTGTTCAAGAAATCTTTCGCAGGACACTATTTGAGATGTATTGACAGAAAGCAAGTTGAGCTCGTGCTAAGTGAAATCCATGAAGGAACATGTGGAAATAATTCTGGTGGGAAAGCATTGGCATCGAAGGCTCTCAAGACTGGTTATTACTGGCCAACAATGCGTCAAGATGCCATGAGCTACGTGCAGAAATGTGATGCCTGCCAAAGGCACAGTAACATCTTGCATCAACCTGCCGAACCTCTACACTCTATTGTTTCATCTTGGCCTTTCATGAAATGGGGCATGGATATTGTGGGCAAGTTGCCTAAGGCCCTGGAGGCAAAGTGTTCATGTTAGCAATAACCGACTATTTCTCAAAATGGATCGAGGCGAGGCCTATGTGCAAGTAAGAGACAAGGAGGTAGTTTCATTTTTAAAGAAGAATATTATTAGCGTGTTTGGCGTACCATCGAGATCATATGTGATAATGGATCCCAATTCATAAGTAAAAGATCGGAGATTTTTGTGCTCGTTGGGGCATCAAGCCGATCACGTCTACGCTGTCCACCCTCAAGCCAACGGTCAAGCCGAGTCAAGCAACAAGTTGATTGTCAACAACTGAAGAAACGCTTAGATCAAAAGAAAGGAAAATGGGCTGAAGAATTATCACTTGTACTTTGGACAGACAGACAACTACAAAAGGGGCACAGTAGAACTCCATATTCCTTGGTATTTGGAGCGAAGTCGTAATTCCGAGGTGACAATCCCAACAAAGAAGGTATGGTTTATTAACTCAAGATGAAAATAATCTCTTGCTAACCCAAGATCTAGATACAATTGATGAGCTCGGGGATTTAGCCAAGATAAGGATGGCACCTATCAACAACGGATTGCTAGGTCTTACAACAAGAATGTCGAATAAGAAGATTCCAGGTTGGTGATTTAATTTTAAGAAAAGTATTTCAAAATACCGAGAACCGAATGCGGTAAATTAGCTCCCAAGTGGGAGGGACCATATCTTATTGATGCCGAAGCCGGCAAGGGGCATACGGTTGTCAACCCCAAGTGGAGACAGGGTCCCTAGAAGTTGGAATGCCATTCATTTAAAGCTCTATTTTATGTAAGTCAAGTAGTTAACAACTAGACTTCTCGTGTATGAGTTAATTTATGTCAAGTTCATTCGTGTGTTTCAATTCTCAATTTTATTGGAAACCCTTACTAACTTAAGCATCGGAGGGGTGTTGGCTACGCTAACACCCAATCCTAACATGAATTTGTTTTGCAAGGTATACAAGCGGAGTAGGCTCAACATGTTAACACGCCAGTACGGCTCCGACATGTTGAGACCTAAATTGGAATAGGTCGAACATGTTAACACGCCGACGGCTCCGACATGTTTAGACCTAAGATAAAGAAGTTCAACATGTTAACACGCCGACGGCTCCAACATGTTGAAACTTTAGCTGAGAGGGATGGAACATGTTGACACGCCAGACGGCCGAGACTTGTTCTATCTCTTCAAACGACTTACCTCGATCAAAGGTACATATTGCTTATGGTTAAAAGATTTACATCTTTTCTAAAGAATTAAGGTTTTGACACCTTCGCCCGTGCGCACGATTTAACACTTGTTCAAGTTGTGACTATTGGTTGTAACATTGACATGTTACCTACTGTTTATATCGTTAACGTTTTATCTACTAAACAAGCGAGTGTTTCTGAAGAAACCTAAAGCTACTTCAGCAAAGCTTCAAAATGTTCCCAAAAAGATCTCACAATTAGTGGATAAGTTGGATAAGCCAACAAATCCCTTCAAACCTACGAAAAGCTTGGAGTACTAGACCAACCTAGTACCCCCAAATAAATTGTTTACGCTCTTATGAGCTGTTACATAACCGAATGGATAAAAAAGAAATTGTTTGTGTTACTTTCCCTTCCAAACCACCTAAAAACATTCAAATTGTTCCAACGTCTTGGCCTGCTGCCGCCGGTGTTACCTCTGTTTCTTTCTCTTGGTTACTCCCTTCAACTTGGGTCCCTACTATGGTACTCAACACTTTATTGGCATCATCAACTAGTTCTTCCAGGGCCGGTGAATTAACCTCCTCTGCATCCACTGATTCGCCAATAAAATCTTCCAAGGTCCTCTCTTCTTCCAAGTCCCAATTTGCAGCTTGTCCATTCTTGAATTCTTCCATTAGTTGAATCCTGGCCTCCAAGCAATGTTTTGGTGGCATTAAACTTGAAGTCTTCCTCAGCCTTCAAGTTCCTTCACGTGAACTTCATTCTCCTTCATCTTTTCGGCACAAACGTCTGCCAGTTCTTTTCTTAACTTCACATTGTCCTTCTTCAATTTCTCCACTTCACCAGCGTGTGCTTTGGCTTCCTTCTTCAGTCTATTTACTTCCCCAGCACTTGCTTTTGCTTCTTTCCTTGACTCCTCAGCCTCAACACTACATCTAGTTGCCTTGATTTTTAAGACGGTGACTTGGTCCAAGATAGGACTCACTATATCAGAGACCTGTGTAAAAGAAGTATTAGTACTTTGTAAATTTCTTGGTACAAGGATCAAAGTTTTCCCATTTTACCTTGTCAGCAAAATCTTTCATCACAACAACAAATTTCTCTCTTGTCTTATCAACATCCAAAACATCACTCGCGTCTGTGGCTTCAGCTTCCACCAATTTCCTCTTCTTTGACTCATCTTTCTTCTTTGATACATTTGCCTCAGAGCTAGAGGCCATAGATTGTGGAGTTGGGGGCAGCTTACTGTCTTTCTTCAGAGACCTTCTTGCTTTAGCACCAGCAAGCAAATCAGCAGCCCTCACAAGGGTTTTAGAACGGGTGGCTGCAATTAAGGCCACAGAATTAGGACAACCTGGAGGATTAGAATAAATTGCAGATAGGCAAAAACTTTAAGGCGATAAAATCAAACCTGTGGACATCTTGCTGGGACTTGATAGAGACTCTTTTAGATGAACTCCTACTTCCTCCTCGACCCTTTCTAAAGAGAACAAAACTGGAAATGCTTTGAAAGACCTAGTGAGAGGATCCAATTCAAAAATCCTCTTTACATTCGCCTCTGTATCCTCCTGCTCTGGGAACAAAACGCATAGCTTGGCAACTTCTACAAAGGAAAATTCAAGTTTGTTAAAGGTTAAGATGTACAAAGATTTTTGGTAATGAGTAAAAATCAGAGGAAAATTTCCTCTACCTTGAGACCTCCACTTTGAAACTACACCAGCCTCTTGGCTTAGGCTGTCTTTCCTAACAAAGATTCTCCATCCCCTATCAGCAGGGTCGTTGTTGGAAATCAAAATGGGGTCACCACCACTCTTGACTCTAAAACAAGAACAATACTTTTTAGATACATTTGTCGTGTTATATTTTCTATGTATTTGAACACATATTTTAATACTAATTATAAATATTTGGGAATGTAAATAATTTAGACTTGATTACATCTGTAGTTTTATGCATAAGTGCTGATAACATTGTGTAATTTCTCTCTTTTTTGGCATTACACTTGCGATGCACAATGGTGTGCATCTCGATGCATAAAATTGTACTATTAATTACTGTTATTGTGCATCGCAATGCACAATTTTTATTTCCGATGCACAATGTTGTATTTAATTATCATTACACTTGCAATGCACAAAAAAAAGTGCATCGTGATGCACAAAAAAGAGTGCATCGTGATGCACAAAATAATAATTAAAAGTTTAAAAACTCTCTCAGATTCTAATAGGCGACTCATTTAAATACAAACATATTTTAAAGAGAGTACAATCATTGATATGATAAATGCCTTTTCGAATTCTACAAGAAGTGATTATCCAATGCAGGTTAAACGATACAACCTTCAAATTACATATAAATATGGGACGCCTTGATATTGTTTAAACAAAATTCACCAGCAAAAATCAAGCAAATTGTAAACATTTCCCTCATCAAATACGAAAAACAAACAAAAAATGTTGAGACACTTTACTTTATGACATTCTATTGATTATATTTCAAATGGTTGCTGCATCGTCATTCAGAGACGTCCTCAACCTCCAACAAGTTGGTAGGAGGTTTTTCGATGCTGACAACGAGGAAGTAGTCCTCTATAATATGTTCGTGGAAAGTCTATTCCCCCGTTGGTGGTTTTTGAGTGAAACTTGGCTGGAAGCATACGATCAATGCTGCACAACATTAACTCTTGTCAGAACCAGAGGAATGCTCCACCAAATCGTCATTCTCATATTCTTCTTCATTGGAACATTCAAAGACTTAGCCATCGCATCATCACTTTGGGAGTATCTTGTAAGCGATGGATACTTTGAGGTTTCGGTGCTATATATTACGGAGAAGCATCACAACTTGGCATAGAGATGCTGAGGAACTGTCTGCTTGAGAAGTATAGCACATTTTTGCAAGCTTCTCATGACAGAATAAAGAATGTTCAACAACATTCTTGGCCCACAGTCGACGCCATTCATCGACATCGAGTCTTTTTGTGTAATAGGGTAGGGCCATCCCATATCTATAGACAAAGTTTTCCTATTCCATACCAGCAAATTCATACCATAGAATGTCAATTGTATGCTATGGATAGTATTCTCGATAACTTTTATGATAACAATATGAATTAATAAAAATTACAATTATTGCAGTTTCAAAGTGTGCATCGCGATGCACAAACTTGTACTGAAAAAGTAATATTTTTATGCATCACAATGCACACCTTTTTATTCTGATGCTCAATATTCTACTGAATTAACAACATAACATTTGCAATTCATAACTGTGTGCATTGCGATGCACAAAAAGTGTTCTACAAAGTACTATTTTTGTGCATAACGATGCACAACTTTTATTTTTGATGAACCCACTGTACTTGTAACGCCCCAAACCTGGGCCCAACTAAACGGGCCCAAGCCCGAACACGTCACGGCTCGAAATCCAACTAAACCAAATCAAATTTGCAATATATCAAAATTAATTCTTAAGGAAAGTGTGCAGCGGAATGATAACCCAAGTTTTACAATCTCAAAATCCAAGCCCAAAATAAATTGTCTCGCAGGACTAACTAAGTTATTCAAACATCGAAACTTGAATTAAACTTAATACACAAAAACTCAAAAAATAAATTCCAACTCATCCTTGCTCGCATGCCTCAAAATAAAACCTTAATATCTCATTTGTGACCTGAGGAGAAGAATAAAGTGAAGGGTGAGCGAACAATGCCCAGTAAGTTCAAACGCCGCCCCTCCGATTTCTAAGGAAGGGTGGACGCACAAGGAGAATATTCAAAAGTGATCAATGTTACAAAAAGGTAGTTTGCAGTACATGTGATGCTTTACAACGAAAGTGAACAAGGCGAACGAACTAGTGTTTCACAAATGAGAGTTCAAAGAAAAGAAGCATGCAAAGTACGAAGTCGAGTAACCCAATCGTCACCAACCGTCCCATACCGGCTAGTCACGATGGATTACTCACAGATGCCATGATCAAGTAAGTGGTCCATTGACCAATCACACAAATGCCCCCGAAGGGTACCAAAATTTTACCCCAAGGGTAACTAATAAAGGTAAGTCATGACTACCGCACCAAGGGCCAAGTGGTGCAAAAATATAAGGTTCATTCTATACCCAGTGACGGGTTCTTCAACTTGTGATCATAGCGGAGTTCAAAATAAAACAATATTATCAAACGATATATATGAAATTTACTTTCAAAGTATAAGTATTTCATCAAATACCAAAGATATGCCACAAGGTTTTGAAGAATATAGTACAACAAAACGTGAATCGACGGAGTCAAAGCAAATTCCGACATGAGGTCGGGCATAGCAATCAAAACGCTAATTTCAAGAATTGACAAGGAACCTAATTGTCAAAAGAAATATATTTTACGAAACAACCTAAAAGAAGCGAAATCCCTTACCTCGATAAGCTTAGCAAAGATAATCCACAACACGCACGATCGTCCTAAATTCGCTTGCCCAAATCTAAATTCAAAATAAACAACAAATACTAAGCTATAGTTGTACACTACAACAAAAATGGTCATTAACAACGTTTAAAAAACGTTGTAAAAGGGTTTTTACAACGTTTTCAGAAACATTGTGATAGCTAACGTTGTAATAGGTCATGTTCTTTAACAACGTTTTAATAAACGTTGCAGAAAACGTTGTTTTTGTACTTTTCACAACGTTTTTTGAAATGTTGTGGAAAACTTTTGACAACGTTTCTTGAAACGTTGTAGTAAATTAAACACAACGTTTAGGTGAAACGTTGTAGTAGGTATTAACAATGTTTGCTAAAAATGTTGTAAAAAGTCTATTGATATTACAACGGTTTACAATAAACGTTGTAAAAAAGGGTAAAACAACGTGTATTTAAAATGTTGTAAATGATATTACAACGTTTTCTAAAAACGTTGTAAAAAGTGCATTGATATTACAACGGTTTTCTAAAAAAACGTTGTAAAAAAGTGTTATTACAACATTTTATAAAAAATGTTGTAAAAAGTGTATTGATATTACAACAGTTCACACAAAACGTTGTAAAAAATGGTTATTACAACGTTTTATAAAAACGTTGTGAATTCTATTTTAAAAAAAAATTTCCCGATTTTTGTTCCTCTCCCACACACGTAGCCGGCCAAATCACATTGAGCCGAAGAGCCATCTACCGACCCAAAATTACCATTGCCATGAATATTGAGACATCGCATGAGTATCGACTATTCAATAATTTAAATATAATATTTGACATGGAATTACTGCAACATGAATAAACAGAGACAAGTGATATAGACAAATTGAAGTATGATTCTCGTAACATGTATTGATACTACTTGAAGTATGATTTTCACTTTTCAAGACAAAGATACACTATTTAGTATCATCATTTGAAAAAGTCAGAATCAAAAAGCGCCGACCAATTTAAATACAATATTCTTTTCGATCACCAAAGATATGAGAGAAGTATGATTTTCAATGATATAACAAAACAAGATCTGAGAATTTCGTCCGTGGAGAAAAAATGGCAATTGTTTATATTTATTACCAAAGAAAAGAAAGGACATTTTCTCGAGTTCTTATTGCACAAGGGACATCATATATTAGTGAAGGACATCATATATAAGTAAAGGACATCAAATATAAAGTATACGGTTCACGTACTCTTAGGCGAGCCATACAAGTCCCCGCCACAACGGTCACATACGAGGAGGTGGTCTCGGTGGCTACTTTGTTTGGCTTCTCCTTCAACAACTTCGGAAGATCATGTTCCGAGCATCATGCAAAGCGTTCGAGCCTTCCTTCAGCTCATCCAAACCGAAAGCGCAACAATAAGTCATGATCTCACTAGGTAATCAGTGTATTCTTTCGTGGATGAAATACGTTTAGATGACTATTCATCAACTTATTCATTCTAAGAAACTAAATGATTTTGACTGAGTGATTGTTAGGTTTGTTGAACACGGAAAATTTCTTAGTGTTAACAATAGGCATTCTGTTAACCCAAAGCCAATTTCAACAAATTCATAAAAAAGAAAATTGGCACAAGTGTTCAACTTTTACTACATGCAGATGCAACATTCAATGTTTTTTTCTACGAACACAACATCGTGGTAATAAATGAGCCATTAAATGATAGGAGACTTGCGCAATAGAATAAAATAATATGGTTACGTTGAAGGCACCAAGAAAATAGATGGAAGGCCAAAAATAAATGGTACAATATCGCCAAGAAGATAAGAAAGCCATAGATAGGATTTGGATATCACTAATAAATGAAGAAATAATAAAAATATAAAAACAAGGACTCTTGCAACCCATGAAAAATGATCAAAACAGGCTTCCCCATTAGGTCTTCAATGCCGGAAAACTACGATGGATGCCGGGTTCTAAGGCCAAGAGGGTTCGGATGAGGGTACCCACCGGCGTTCAATAAGGATGCTTCAAATAAAGAAAAGTATTCCTACCCCCATATCAAGTAAACAGAAAACAAAAACGGCGTAGAAATTGAAACAGTTGAACAAGTACCAAGCATGCTTCTATACCTCATGCAAAGGGGAGGAGTTAATCAGATAATTGAATCATGTGTAGCCTTAGCAAGAATTCCTCGTTCCTTCACTTGAGACATATATCATAAGCAATTACAGGGGACAAGGCTTTGCTATTAAGCTCAACGACATTAAATAAGCCTCTTCCACGAACTTCCTTTACAATTTCAGAAATTGCTGGACCTTCATTAGCCGATGCCCGAGCTCCTCTCCCATATGTCTCGATCTGTTGAAGGGGAAAATATAGAAATTCAAAAGGTTATGGATGTATATATCTTAAGCTTCTTGAAATATGGACTACAACATGTTTGGCCCTCATAAGTTAAGAGGGGTTTCATGTGTAAGTTCCTGGTCACTTAAAAGTCACATCGCTTACCCGGTTTAGATAATACGAGGTTGCATTTATAGGCCGTGCTATTTACCAAGCAAACAAAAGCAATGTCGTCAAAAAGGCTTTCAAAGACACTACGTATGCATGAGAACTTTCGATGGACTCTCGATTACTTCCAAAACCCTTAGAATGATAGTTAAGGGACAACAACAATTTCCTGGCGGACTTTGCTAACCTACCGCGAGCGGTATTCGCTCAAGGTGTGAAAGCAATAATGGAGATAGAAAAAACATGGTTTTGAAGTCGTTTTTGACTCAATTGTTAAATAATTGTGCAAAGTCAAACACTTTATGTCTCGAAGTTCTACGATTGGTAAAATTTTGAAGTCAAATCACTTGCTTTGAATTTTACCACATTTCCACATCTATCATATATATATATATATATATATATATATATTGTGTATATATCAAGACTTTGATAATACAAAATATAGCTCAGTTTACGGAGGATCTTGCTCGATAGAGTGAATGGTGCAAAATCATTCATGTAGCTCGCCCCCAAGTAATCGAACGTGGCTCATGAGTTGATCATTGATGAGTCATGGGGACGTCAAATTTGAATCCACCTCCTCGCAAAAGATATTGAAACCAAGTACAATTTAGGACTATACGTGGGGAGACCCTTCGTAAATATTCGCTCGCTCCCGAGACACCAAAGCGATATGTAGACATATATAATACGATATACACTTTTCCCACTAAGCTAAGTAATGGATCCCCGTGAACAGAATGCTCTACACTAAAGAATTGTACTAGAATCCAGTTGAACCGCAATCTAGGTAACTTCTTAGCAACGTTTCTAACACTCTTGGAAAACACGTCTTTACCGTCGGAGATTTTCGACGTAATTAAAAATTCCGACAAGTAATGATGAATTTACCGTCAAGCGCCCGACAGCTTCCGACGGTAAACCTTCGACGGTAATTTTCTCCGACGAATTGACAATCGACGGTAATTATTGCGGATTGGCCGACGCATTACTGCGGACCCTATCCGACGCAATTATGCCGGACATTCGACAAATTATCGTCGGTAAATTCTGTCGGACTATCGGACAAGAATTCTGTCGGATATTCCGACAAGAATCTACTAATAGAATAGTGGTGAAATTATCGTTGAATATCCGACGAATTACTGTTGGAATATCCGACGATAATAAACCGGTAGAATAATATTTAATTCTTGTCGGAAGTTCCGACGTAATTACTAATTAAAATAAAAAATAAAATTTAAAATTTTTAAATTTGTTTTTTTGCACCGATATAACAATTATATATACACAAATCACACACACCACACCGCAATAAAACTAATTAACAACTAAAACATAAACTAAATTAAAATTAATATATATACAAATTAAAATATATTACAAGACTAAAATAAATGTATCTACTGTGGAGGGTCTCTGTGGAGGGGGTCAAATAAAATACGCCTAGTAGGCCGCCGCTGCTGCTGCTGCTGCCCGCCCCATAACTGCCGTCGCCTTTAGCTGCTCGCCGCATCTTCCTCCCCGCTTGCATTCTGCCGCTCCATCCGCTGTCGCGTCTGCTGCGCCTCCTCGGCCTGCTGCTGCAAACGCCGCCGAGTCTTCTCGAGCGGGCACGCTCGGCCGACGGTTCCGAGGACCGGAAGACGTGGTCGCCGAGGAAGAAGTCGATCCACTGGTCTAAACGCGGCGCCGTGGTCACCAAAGCCGTAGGCGATCTCCCTCTTCTTCCTTGACTCGCAGTGACCGAATGCCAAATGTCGGAGACAAATGGCGTCTGCACCTCGGGGTCGTCTGGACAAGCCCTCGGCGACTGCGTGGACATAGAGTCCTTATAGGCTCTCGTGTCACAAAAACATTTTAACATTAATATTAACATTTACCATTAACTAATAAACAAAATAGAATTAAAATATTTTAAGTAATACTTACAAATGCTCTCTGCCGTCTCATCGACAAAGACAATCGGCGAATCGCACCGGGAGGAGCGGGAGTGGTGTGGGTCGCAAATAAATCGGTCATCGGTACCTCGGTACCGTAGTATTGATTCTACAAATATAATGAATTAAAATTAGCAAAGAACACATAGTAAGCTATAACACGATCAACTTATAAGAAAACAATAAAAACGGCCTATATATACACTCAAACCCTACTAAGACGGCCTATTTGAACTCAATTCATTCTCATAACAACCTATTAAGACTCAAATCGTTATAAAATAGTCTATTGACCCTCAAACCCCTTCTAAAACAACTTATTTACACTCGAACCTTCGAAAACAACCTATTTGCACTCAAACCCTTCTAAAGCAACCTATTTAAACCGAAAAACCCTTTCATAAAGGCTTTTGTACACTCAAACCCTTCTAAAACAACCTATTTACACTCAAACCCTTCTAAAACAACCTAATTGTTACCGGCTGCTTTCACCATGGATTTCATAGCATCCACATGGCTACCCAACAAATCAATTTAAATCATAAGTAAAACAATAACATATAATATGTATGTTTTGAGGAATTCATAAATGCCTATTTACACTCAAACCCTTCTAAAACACCTATTGACATTCAAACCCTTCTAAAACAACCTATTGACACTCAAACCCTTCTAAAACAGACATTTACACCCAATCCCCTTCTAAAACAACCTAATTGTTACCGGTTCGCCACCATGGATTTCATAGCATCCACATGGCTACCCAACAAATCAATTTAAATCATAAGTAAAACAATAACATATAATATGTGTGTTTTGAGGAATTCATAAAGGCCTATTTACACTCAAACCCTTCTAAAACAGCCTATTGACATTCAAACCCTTCTAAAACAACCTATTGACACTCAAACCCTTCTAAAACAGACATTTACACCCAATCCCCTTCTAAAACAACCTACTTGTTACGGTGCCTTTCACCATGGATTTCATAGCATCCACATGGCTACCCAACAAATCAATTTAAATCATAAGTAAAACAATAACATATAATATGTATGTTTTGAGGAATTCATAAAGGCCTATTTACACTCAAACCCTTCTAAAACAGCCTATTGACATTCAAACCCTTCTAAAACACCTATTGACACTCAAACCCTTCTAAAACAGTACATTTACACCCAATCCCCTTCTAAAACAACCTAATTGTTACCGGTGCCGCTTTCACCATGGATTTCATAGCATCCACATGGCTACCCAACAAATCAATTTAAATCATAAGTAAAACAATAACATATAATATGTATGTTTTGATGAATTCATAAAGGCCTAATTTCACTCAAACCCTTCTAAAACTCTACATTTACACTCAAACCCCTTATAAAACAACATATTTGCACCGATCGCCTGCTTTCACCATGGATTTCATAGCATCCACATGGCTACCCAACAAAACAATTTAAAGCACCGCTAAAACAATTAAAGCATGTATTAATTAATTACAATACAACACATTAAAGTCCTTACCATGCGCAAGTGGTGCTCGGAGGTGTTGATCGACCCCGAGGTGTGCTTCACCCTCCCCGTGCCGCTCGGCCTATTTGCCTGTTGCGATCGGCAGCAGCTCTAGCGTCATCGGAATCCCAACCCTCGGTATACCCGTGAAAATGTTAAAATTGTTATAGAGATACAATATATACAAAATCTCTCATCTATTTAAGGAATGAAATTAAATCAAGTATATTATTATAATGTACTTATCGGCGCCGACATCATCGATGAAATTTGGAGCCCTCGCCCTCCTCTCGCCCACGCCTCTTCATGCCGTAAATCCACGCGGAACTTCTTCGCGCACATCAACCTAAACGCCTCGTGCGCCTCGGGCCGAGTGCGCAGCCAACAATAATGAAGCCGCAAGTTTAACCAATTTAAACATATTAATTATAAACTTTGATAGAAATTATTAAATTATTAAACATTAACATATTTTATATATCCTTAGAATCCTTACCCTAAAATCATCCCACCATCGGTCTCGGGTCTCCGTAGGCACGCTAGAGTAATGTGGCGCACTCGTGCCTCATCTCGTCGCAGAATACGTCCAAGGAAGCGGGTCGGATCGGGATACCCGCCCGCAAACCCGACAAATATATATTAAACAAATATATTATACAAATATGCAATTAACATGTAACCAATGTCGTACAAGCATTAAAATTTTAAAACCGAAATATTATTACTTATCGCTTAAGGCCGGAGATGGTAACGATAATCCTACCATCTTCGCGTGTCCATGATCCGGAGTCGATGAGGACCCACCCCGCTCATCGGCTCGTGGGGAGAGTCGGGTGCATCCTGCCGATCCAAGTCGATCGCTCCTCCGTGTACAGTAGTGTGTACCCGTACGCAAGTAGGTAGAAGTCGGACCTTAGGTGTCCGACTCCTACCTCTACGCTCGTCCCGACATGTCTATATATAAATTAGTATATTAATGTTGACAATTAACGCTAAGTTTAGATGACAATTAAGTTAAAATACATAACATAAATTAAAATCTCTCATCTTCATGATAACAAGTAACATACAAATAGCGTTCTACACATGACATTTACTTTCTAACAAAAATAAAAGAGCCTAAACGGTACATATTGCAAGACTACTCGTAGTCTTCATTCTCGTTGTTTGCATTTTCTTCATTCTCGATTCTCCAGCCTCGCGTTTGAGTCGCTACTACAAAACTCAAGTTCTTCTTCGCCTCATCCTCTGACATCCAATCCTCTTCACCTTCGTTACCTCGTCGTCTTCTTCGCATCACCTTCAATAATCGGGATTTCGTCTTCGACGGGAAGGAGGTGGCAAATCAACGGCAATACTATCTCCAGGCCCAAGGGAGGCACGGGCATTTCATCCATTGGATGACTATCGAAGATACAACGGGAGGTACGGGCATTTCATCCTCTTGATAACATCCTTCTAATGACGATTCGTAGTTATGTCGTCGACCGATATGCTATATCAATAGTGCTTCGGCCTTGGTCTTCCAAATGCCCACCATCCCCTCTCATCGCCGATAAGGGTATGGTGTCATGTAGACTTGTTGTGCTTGTGATGCTAAGATAAACACATCATCACCCGCATGTCTAGACGTGTGCTTCACATCGATTAGGTCAAACGAGTCGTGCTTTTTATACCTCGCATCGTCTCGCCACCACAATTGAATAGGACTATATTTTTCCTCCCGAGATATCGTAACTCGATGACTTCTTTAAGGACACCATAATAGTCAAGGTTGCCTTTAAGATTGACACCGCCGTTATCCGTTTGTTTTCCCTCCCGTATTCCTTTGTATGGAAGACATAGCCATTCACATAATATCCGTTGTATAAAGTAACTCTCATCAACGGATTTGCAGATATGTGAGATAATCTCGCGACTCGCGGTCATTAGGATGCTCCAAAACCTGAAAAGTATTTCATAATAGACATTTTTTAATGATGAGCCATTAATAAGAGGTCTACATATAAATCGAGCCAGAAATGATATTTACATATTTGCGTAACCACGACGGAAACTCTTTCTCTCCCGATATCTCGCAATTCGTCGATATATCATCTCCGCTTGATCTTCGAACATACCGCATTAGGTTTAGAGTTTATACGAGTTATTTGTGCATCTTGCAACTTTAATTTGAATCGGACGACTATCTAAAATTAAATGAAATTGATAATTAACTTACTTGAGATATTCCTCAACCTCAGACAATTAAGGAGTATATAGAGTCTCGCAGCCTTCATACTCCTTATTGCTTAGCATTCGAGTCTTAACCGGTTTACCGAGTGGCCGACCCGAGCATTAAATACGAGATGTCCTCATTGACATCGGGCTCTCCACCATCGTAATTGCGCCCAACCCGAGTCAATCTCGTTTCAATATCGGGATGAAAATATTGCGCGGCAAAGGCAACAATTTCTCTATAATAATAGCCTCGCATATTGAGGCCTCAACCTTTGCCCTGTTTCTCATCTTCCTTTTCAAATGACCGAGATACCTAATTGCGTATGCATGACAGATTAAAAATGTTACTCAATCTATAACCGACTTTTAAGTATGTTATAGATCATGAAAACGATTATTATGAGACGAGTTATTACCTCTCAAATGGATACATCCATCTCGTATTGAACTGGACCCCCAACCCTAGCTTCATATGCCAAGTGGACCGGTAAATGCTCCATAGAATCAAAAAAGACGGAGGAAAGATCTTCTCAAGTTTGCAAATCGTCACGACAATGCTCGCTTCGAGTCTTCTCATGTCATCAACCCGCAGAGGCCGGATGATAACGCTCGAATGACTCACTCACGGTTAACGCAATCCATATATTGTCGGGCAACAAGTCTCTAAGCGCAATAGGAAGTAACCTGTTCAAGAACACGTGACAATCATGACTCTTCAAACCATGAACCTTTCCTTCGTCTACATTTACACAATTTCCGATGTTAGAAGCGTAACCGTCCGGAAGCCTCAATCCCTTCAACCACTTCAACACTAGAAGTCTTTGTTCCTTGGTTAGCACGTATGGAGCGACGTGTTTCACTGTTTTACCATTGACCTCTTTTAGCTCCAAGGCAGGCCGCTTACATATGTCTTTCATGTCCATTCGGGCTTTGGGTGTGTCCTTGGTAGTTGCCCTCCAATCCATAATGGTGTTAAAAATATTGTCAAACACATTCTTCTCAATGTGCATGACGTCAAGATTATGGCGTATCAAATTATCTTTCCAATAAGGCAACTCCCGTAATATACTCTTTTGGTCCAATTATGCTTTACACCAAAATCTCGCAGCCTATCCTTTGCATACATCTTCCCCACCTGGTCTTCGTAGTTTAGACACCTTTTCATAAACAGCTTCACCGCTCAAACGCCTAGGCGCCTCATCACGCTCAACCCTATTCTTGGTGAATTGCCGCTTCGTGATCTAAAAGGGTGGTCATCCGTAGAAATTGACGATGACAATCAAACCAACAAGGTTTACGAGAGTGCTCGAGTGTGAACGACTTAGTGTCATCCATACGATAGGACATGCAAGCTTCCCATGTGTGCTCCAACCCGATAACATCCCGTAGGCGGGAAGTCATTCACCGTCCACATCAACGCGGCTTTCATTTTAAAATTTTCTTTTTGAATGCATCCCATGTTTCCACTCCGTCTTCCCGCAGCATTTTCAACTCGTCAATCAAAGGGCGGAGATAAACATCAATGTTCTTGCCAGGGCTAGTCGGTCCGGTATGAACAAGGACAAGAACATATAAGGATCACTCATACACAACCACGGTGGAAGATTGTACACGGTAGCTATAACCGGCCAACAAGAGTAGGACTTCGCCCTGTGCCCGAAAGGAGTAAAACCATCCGCGCATATGCACAACCCGATATTTCTAGCTTCAAGAAAGTCGGGATGGGTTGCATCAAATTGTTTCCAAGCCAAGCCGTCCGACGGATGAGTCAACACGCCATCCTCGCGGGCTTTCTTTGTGCCAACGCATAGCTTCGAATTAGCTTTAGACGCGTAGAGGCGTTGCAATCTCTGAGTCAACGCAAGTAACGCAACCGCTTATAAGGTTCATTCTTCTTGCGTTTCGAACCGCCCTCCGTTTCGGCTTATATCGATCATGGCCACACACGGAACATTCTTTCAGGTTTGAATCTTCCTTGTAGAAAAGCATGCAATCATTCTTGCACGCATCAATCTTCTCATATTTCAACCCAATATGCCCAACCATCTTCTTTGTCGATAGAAGTTCTCCGGCATCTTATTCCCTTCGCAAAGCTTTTTCGTGCTTTCATAAGACGATTGAAACCAGATTGACTAATATTGCAACCGACTTGATGTTTAGGAACTCACCACGCCTCCAAAACGGTCCGCTCGAGCCAGGATACAACTTCCGCCGTGCACTCCATAGCTTCAATGAACTTACTAGCCGCGGATTTGGCTCCTCTTGACGTGCGTTCTCCGACCGCCAAAATGAGGACCAAAGAACATCCCTAACCATATCTTCCATACCACGAAATGGTTCATCGTTCACACTCGTATTTACCGGTTCAGTTCACGTACAGAATCCTCTCGCGGTTACTTTCCGGCCTAGACACTACTCGATTTGCTCACCGTGAGCTACCCACCGCTTGTACCCAACTTGAAACCCGTCGGAGAAGGTGCTTCTCAACAATCATCGAAGGGAAGTACTTTCGATTTTTGCACCATCACATGGACACCTTATGTTGTTACCACTCATGTATTTGGGGTTCGCTAGAGCAAATTCGATAAAACTCTTCAAACCTCTAATGAACTCATCTCGTAATACCACTACGATTCGGCAACCTCCGATTATACATCCAACTGCGATCGTCGCCGACATAACTCCTATTAAGCAACAAATGATTAGTATGAGAAAAATACACTTATTACGGTAATCACAATTCATCGGTCGACATCACGCCTGTTACATCAGTATTAAACCCTAAATATTATCTAAATCGGTATCTATCATCATACTCGTCAAACCCAGATCTAAAGCGATCGTCCCAAATTTCCCACATCAATGTAGGTTTATTGATTCAAGATGGGAGATCATTCAATTGAAGTACCTCTTTCATTCGCCGTGGAGCAATTACTAGATAAAATTTGTGTTGTATCTCCGCCGCCGAATTAAGATTATTTAAGAAGAGGAATTCTTGAAAGCATCCAAGGACAAAGGAGTTTTGTAATTCCCTATGTCGTTGACACTCTCCATCGTTCATTGAAGCCTAAAATATTGCGGTGAAAAGAGTTTTCAAGACTTTGGGAGTGAGCTCACAAGGATTGCAAAGTATCCTTACACGGAGTTAAGACTAAGCTTTAACAAAACTTAGTAGCATCTCCGGCATAAGAATAGTTTTCAACCCTTTTGAGGTCATCCCAAGTGCCGAGAACTCTTCTTCACGAGCAATATTTGTAGGGATCTATGAAAGGACGGACAGCTATCAACGACATAAAGAATAGCATCTCCGTTGTCCTTGGATGCTTTCAAGAATTCCTCTTCTTAAATAAGCTTAATTCGGCGGCAGAGATAATTAACGACGACGTACACAAATTTTATCTAGTAATTGCTCCACGGCGAATGAAAGAGATACTTCAATTGAAGGATCTCCCATCTTGAATCCAATAAACCTACATTGATGTGGGAAATTTGGGATGATCACTTTAGATCCTGGGAATGACGAGAATATAATGATAGATACCGATTTAGATAATATTTAGGGTTTAGGCATGGTTTAGGGTTTATATAGAGTTTTGGGGGTTTAGATAGAGCCGAGTGTTTAGGGTTTAGATATGATTTAGAATTTAGGGTTTAGATCGGGTTTAGGGGTTTAGATAGGGTTTAGTGTTTATAGGGTAAAGAAACAGCGAAATTCATTAATGAAAAATAATATCCTTTTGTTCTACCCGTCCATTCTTAAAGTTTGATAACTTTAAGAACCACCGGTGCGACGGTGTCCAGATATTATAATTTATTAATGAATGATCATCGATGAAATATATGTTTAATTGATTTAAGTCAAAGTTGATTTCTTATATAGCTTACATCCTAATTTTCTAAAAACTTGATTTTTTTAAAGATAAATATATTTGATTAATTTTAACTGGATACGGTTTAGATATGGTTTAGGGTTGTTTAAGGGTCCAATTTAGGGTTTAGGTTAGGGTTTAGAATTTAAGGTTGTGATTAAGGGTAATTTCGAAACTTTATAGGGTAAAGAAACAAGCGAAATTCATTAATGAAAAATAATATCCTTTTGTTCTACCCGTCCATTCTTAAAGTTTGATAACTCTAAGAACCACAAGTGCGACGGTGTCCAGATATTATAATTTATTAATGAATGATCATCGATGAAATATATATATGTTTAATTGATTTAAGTCAAAGTTGATTTCTTAGCTTACATCCCATCACAAGCCGACAATATAAAAAGCTAACGGAATCCCAAGTTAACATGCTCGTGATGCACTATTCACGTCAATAAGCCACAAGGTCAACATAAATAATAATAAGAGTTTCGAACTCTAAATACATTCAACGGAACGGATCGGTATCATTGGATACCAATACCACATACTACACATGCTAGTCGAAACATAGAGTGTAACACACTCTCAATGATTACATTCCCTATTGGAGTCTTGGGTAGGTGCAGGAGGGTTCGGTGGGGTCACTTGCTCCACTGGGTGTCTCACCTAGGGCCACATTCAGTTGGTCCTCAAGTTCTCTCGCTCGTAATGCGTGTCCGAGTTGAAATAAGATCGGATGCATAACCGACATCCCGGCGTCTTCCTAGTTCGTGCCATCCTCGCTACAGCATACAATAGAGACATTAAATCTCTAAAGGGAAGTGAAACACATTAAGTGGTTCAACTAATGCATGGATATCAACATAATACTCTCAATGGAGAATATGTAATATCAACATATTAAACTTGAACAACCTAAGAAGTCTAAGAAGGAATTAGTTAAAAGTCTACTAGCATTTTAAATGAGTTTAAATTAGTTAAAAGTCTACTAGCATTATAAAAAAAAAAAAAAACATACTACTATTACTACTACCAAATAGGTAACTTAATGGTTCAGAGAACGAGCTTCTGTCACACCGAATCTGGTGATTACACACATGACCTGTTACGCATAAGAACATCGTCCTGGCAGTTATAATTAGAGAAAATGAGACTATGTATAAGATATATATATACGTACATGTGTGTGTGTGGAGAGAGAGACAAGACGTATACATGCACAACTGCATACGAGGATAACGTAACGTACAAAACCATTAAACCAAAAGAGAAACTTAGCCTTTTTTACTTCATCTTTTTCCCCGGGACTACTAATCTTAGCCTTTCTTCCTCTCCCTGGAGGTAGTGAAATTCAAATTAAGGAAAAGGCAAGCGCCTCCTCTCAAAAAAGAGTCCTCATATCCTTTTGAAAATCCCAAAAATTGGTTGCTTTCCATAAATAAAGTACCAATAACTTATTTCCGTGTTTTGCCCTCGAGAAATCAATAAAGTCATAGAAGTAATAAAAGTTTTCAAAGCTGAAACCGTCCCGAAACAACACTTGGTGCCGCCTCTTCCAAACTTCTCTAGCAAAGATCATACCATGCAACTCCGACTGTCTCTATCATGATCAACAAATCCAAATACATATCCTGTCACTCTCATCGTTAGCTCTCGAATTCAATATTCTGATTTCTGTAGCATAGCCCCGCAATCTATTCCCATGACAACAACTTCTACGTACTACCAACACCCAAGAACATCAAGTTCGAACATTGTTATAAATATTGTTACCGTAAGCTTATCGCCTGAATTGAAGCAATACAAACCATTATCTTATTGCATGATTCCTTTAAGTGTGCGTGGGTGGGGATGGGGTGTAGTGTACATTTGATAACAAAGCTAAGTAGTCCCATAATTATAAAAAAGCCCATGCCTATTGGTATGATCACTATTTCATTCTTCCATCAGACTTTTCAAGAATAAGATAGGTCTAAATTCATAGCTACTATTACCATAAGACATAAGAAGTACAAAACAAAAGCATGGAATTTGGAAACAAGTTGGCAAAAGATGAGAGGAAACCTAAGCTTATAACAGATGTCATAATGAGCAGCTCGCTTCATTCTCCCTTTGTATTAGATATCACTTTCCTATAAATCGAAATCAACTCAACAACAACAAACATTCCTAGATAAAGTAATCAACCCGACAACGGCAAAACTGTAAATAAAACCTTCAATCAAACTGTAAATAATGTTCAGTGTGTAGTTCCTTTACTAAATTGCCTTTTCTAAAACATTCCTCAATCAAAGTTATTTAGGGTTCCAACTCAATCACTAAATTCTATGTTAAAACTTTTTTAGGGTTCCAATTGATAGATTATTCTACGAATGACATACAATAACACCTATACGTGTATATAGTCTACATAAAAAAATAAGGATCTTACAAAAAATACCGAGCAAACTTAATATATTGAAACTCAGAAGGTATCCCAATCTACCTATGAACACACATGACCTGTTACGCATATGCGCACTAATCTAAATAGCTAAAAATCTTTCTTGAACAACTTTATAAGCTAAAACGGAACTGAAACTCCACTAATCAAGTTGAGTAAGAACCAAATTTTGAGACACGATGAGTATATTACATTATTATTCTCGATATTTGACAACGGTATACAAGACATATACATGTATATGGCATACCATAAACAATATACGATAATACGACCAAACAAATGTTCATATGAATCTAGGCAATTAAAACCCAAAAAATTGAGATAGTGGCCGTAGTATCGCTGCAATAAGACCGACTAAGATGAAGCTCCAAAAGGTATCTCAATCTCCTCAATCTACATAGGAACACACACCTAGGCATATACCGACCAATCCGAACAAGGCAAATTCGTGAAAAACAATCCGAAATAACTATACAAGCCAAAACGAAATAAAAATCCTAGAAATCAATCTCGTACGAACCAAAATTTCGAGAACATGGCTTCGTACTAACAATGCTCCGCTAAAAACTTAATATACGATAAAATCACCTAGTAGATTTCAGTGATATTCCACAACCGATATACTTAACACATACACGAATGTATATGTAGAATAGAACCCTGAATGTCTACGGAAATCGATGCGATTAAAACCCTAGAAATTTCACTTTATCATACAACCGATGCTTCGTAAAGATGCTTCGAGTGATCGTTAAACGAAAGATGAATCGGATGAAGATTCGAATAATACCGAGAATTTAGTGATTGAGTTGGAACCCTAAAAAGTTTGGCTCCGCAAGAGTGTGGCGGTGGCGCGGTGGCGCGGCGGACTCAAAAAAAAAATTTTAAAATATAAACAACAAATTAAAAATCTACGTTAAAACAAAACATAAATTAAATACAAAAACTTAAAAATTAAAAAAAAATTATACCTAGGGTTTGAGAGAGAGGGGTGACGGTGGCGAGGCGGGGTGGAGGGGGCGGTGGCGAGAGTGAACGAGAGAGAGCACGGTTGGAGGGCGCGCGACACGGAGGGGGGTGACGGTGGGGGAACGGCGGAGGCGCGGAGATCGTTGAAGGAAGAGAGAGAAAGGGTGTAAAGAGAGAGAGAGAGAGAGAGTGTGTAAACTGAGAGAGACAGATCGAGGGCTGTTCGATTTAGGGGTTTATTTTCAATTTACTGTCGGATAAATCCGACAGAAATAATCCGTCAGAAATACTGTCGGATATTTACTGTCGGAATCCGACAGTAATTTTAATCTCAATAATCTGACGATGCAAAAAGGAATATTCGAAGAATATTCCCATTATTTACTGTCGGAATATTACTGTCGGAGTAGTCCGACAGTAATTCTGTCGGACGAAAAGGTATATTCTGAGAATATACCTGTATTACTGTCGGATATTTACTGTCGGAAATAATCCGACAGTAATATTTATCCCGCCAAAAAATTAACATTACTGTCGGAAATCCCGACAGTAATTTCCAAATATCCGACAGTAATTACTGTCGGAAGTTTCCGACAGTAAATGTTCCGACAGTAATTAGCGTGTTTCTAGTAGTGTAAATAAGATGTAGTTCTCAGTTAAAACAACAAGGTCAAAGCATGCACAAGAAATGGAACAAGACATAGGTAATTGCACACCTTCCATGCTCTCTGGATGTATGCAAAGCATAACATCTTTGTCTGGGACTACACTTACCGGTATGAATCCACCACCCAATGCTTTCCCTAGTATCGAGAAAGCGAAGATTAGTATTTCAAATTGCAAACAAGTACCGAACTATTATTAACCGACTTGATTTTCGACTCCAATATCAAGTAAAAAGGGTCCCAATGTTCGAGGCATCACTTTGGCATGGCATATTCCAAGTACAGGCACATTTGTCATGTAAAAAGAGTACAGCGCAATTTGTTTTTCCCGATTACTTAAACTGGTAAGTGAAAAATGGAGATTTCCAATTTGCAATTCAGCTCATTTTTCACATTAGTTTCTCTTCTCGTTACTACTTTGAAGTAGCTTATATAGCTATGCTACAAGGACTCGGAATGAGCGTCGGTATGAATATGCATGTGAGAATCAATCACCGAAAATGTAGGATTTTACACAACATGAAGGTATCTAATTGCCATACCCATATCTTCCCGTGAAATGGAGAGACCATGTCACACATAGAATATAATATTATGATGTCTGGATGCTATTTAATTGTATTTATAACGAACATGGGAAACCGCTTCTAAACCAACTTTATGAAGGAAATAGTAAACATATGGAGTACTTGTCTTGAGATCCAAACAAAGCGAGGTATCAAATAAGAAGAGGATAAAGGTGTGCATGCCGAGTAAATGCAGAGCTGTAAAGAAAAAATTAATTAGAGAGCTTACGACAACATCAGCCGTACTTCCTCCCAATCACAGGCTAGCATTCTTCCCGATCGTGCTAAGCCGCTTTGTATTTCATCCGCAATCATTAAGACATTATACTTTGTGCAAAGATCTCTTACAACTTTTAGGTATCCATCTCGGAGGAATTATAACCTAGCAACAATAATCGAATCTCGTTTAATAAATAAAACAAGAGCAATTATCAAGTTTCAATTAGAAAAATAGAAGAAATTTGAAGAGTGGGGAGAGATCCCCCTCCCGCCTAGAAATGATCTACTCACAAAAGCACACCACACTGTTTATTTTAATAGATTATATGTACTAGAGTTGCTCTGCTCCTCCAATCAAAATTCAAGCGAAAGAGATGGTTAAGGCGGAAAAGGGAAAAAAAAAAAAAGGAATTCTTGGTTGGAAAATGAAGATTTTAATAGGAGAGGAAAGATGTAAAGAGATGGAGAACAAGACCACCTTAAGACCAAAAGTTGGAGCAAAGAAAAAGAACTTAAGAAACAATCAAAAGAGGCCTCCATCCCGCGAATCTGAAATAGCCATGCCACCAAATGCCCCAAAGTCCTTGGTCCAAAGAGATGCTAGGAAGACAAAATCATGCATTTCCACATCATTGTTTCCTCCTTTACCTTTCCCAAATCCCTTCCACATCTTACAGGACTAATCCTATCTTCATTGCAAATAGAGAATAGGGTATTTCAGAAAAAGAAAAAAAAAAAAGGAAGAGAAGGTTAGTGTGAGATTCAATAACCCATATGCATGTCGCACACACATCTAGGTGAAGGCTTTATTGGATGAAATCGCGCATACAAATTTTGGAAGAAACATCAACTTCTAGATGATGTTGTTTGAAAGGAAGAGCCAAATGGTTGGGAACCTCAAACCCAAGAATAAACTGAACCCGCAAGAACATTGAAAGGTCATGCTAAGAAATACGATGATCTACCAAAGCCCCCAAAGGAAAAGTGCCAATGAGAGGGATAAGGGAGAGTAACTCCTCGTAATCACAATCACCGAGTTTTTGGAAGAGAATCCCAAGATAGAGAATCCCATTCAATATGCATCAATCTCAAAATTGGAGCAATGTGTAGAGCGATAACCAAAAGCGATCGAAGGAACACAGAGCCAAGTGGTTTGTCGCATACCCAAGATATGAAGTTCCAAGGGCTTGCATGAGTGATATAAAGTCCCAAGCTTAGCATCTCACCCACTCTGTTAGAGAAATTTTTCTTACTGTACCATGATGTCAAAAAGAGTAAGGGTGAACTGAGAGTGAGCCTTTCCACCTGTTCTACTAAGGCTTTCTTCACCTTTGGATGACAATGTCCCCGCATCAAGAATCGAAAAGTCATACGATGTAGTCCAGTGTAATAAGTTACAAGAATGGTAACTTGTACAATGATAATCCCTTTCTCTACAATCAAATAAAGTGTAGCCATAACAAGCCACTTCAATTCCACTGCGATCAAGTAAAATAGTATACTAAAAGTAAAACAAAATCCTTACTCTACGGAAGCAACTTTTACTTATTTTTCTTCTTTTTGATTAGTATCCATATGAACCTACTTTTAGATTAGGCTTTTAGAAAGGAAAACTGGCAGTGGTGTCAATCTTCCTAGAGAAATCAAAGAAGGTAATGTCAACTTGCTAACATAATGAGATAAGCATACATATGAAACAACCCACATAATGTCACCCGATTAAGCAGAGTAACCCGAGAGGAAGTCCAAAATTTGTTGCCTTCGGGGTCCCAACCGATGATCCCTTTGCATGAGAAAATACAACAGGGATCGGTGGTAAATGCAATTTGTCCACGAAGTGTTGGTAAATAAGTTATCTACATCTATAAATCAAAATCCAAAAAAAAAAAAAAAAAACCCAAAAAGATTTTCCAGACCGTGTTTAACCAATGAATGGTTCTAGTCATAACCAACCTTCAGAGAAAGATGGTCTATAAAAAATCGTGTTCTTTTTAGGAGCATAGACCAAATTTTATAACTGATGCATGCATATGGCCTCCTAATCTTAATGGGTTCCTTTAAACTTGTTAAGGAGTAATGAGTATGACTATGGTTTCTTTGATTATGGTGACAAGAAATGATCTTCAAGAAAGATATACAGTTGAAAACTAATTCGATCACTTTTGATAAAGTTAAATATAACCATAATCAATAGTTGTTCAAAGATTGACAAACCGACCTCTTGAGTCTTGCCATGCAACATAGATTAATTAACAGATCTCTCCATGTTAAATAAGAACAATCAAAAACCAATTCAATGATTATAGCATGCTTATACAATGTCCGCCTCACCGCAATAGCCTAAGCTTTTAGGTGACTTTGTGACTTATAATGTTAGTAGAGCTCTCGCTTTCATGGTTAAGGGTTTAAGAATTGGGTATGGGCAACTAAGGTTGTTCGCAATGATGAAAACCGAGACAGCTAAGTAGAAAAAATGGATTCTACAAGATAAAAGAAAATAATTCAAATCATCCAAGCAGAGAATAGAATGTGAAGTGAAACTGAAGCAAAGATGATGCTCTAGTGCCTATCATGGAACTGTTCCATATGAATTACTGATTTTTAATGATAATTTCAAACAATGAGTAGGTACTGAATATAATTCAATTCCTAGTGGATGATGCTATAAGGACCATTAGGGAACAGTTCCATAAGAGTTGCTGAATTTTGACGATAATGTTAAAGAAGAGTAGGTAGGTTTTGGATATAATTACATTCTTACTATATCACGTGGAATAAGTAACCAGCCCCAAACAAGCTTGGGCAGCTAGAAAGAATCATCAAGAGGTTAACACTAATGAGCATTAGCATAACGAGGAGGTCCATTTCAGAAAAGACTATGGCACCATGATAGAGAGATAAGTTCTCTTCAATAGGATTTTGCTAATAATATCGATCAAAAACTAATAATAAAAAATTTAAAAGGAGAGGAAAAAAAGAAGGTAGGATCATCCATGTTATATAAAGTTTGAAATGTTGATTGTTCAATATTCTTGTAGAAAATAACTACAGTATGTCCTCCATTTTGACACTAGTCTTTTGCACCATTCTCATACAACCGTAACTTTTATTGGATATACAACTATAAGAGGGAGAGTAGTATACTGGGGCTCAGTCTTTCTCAAATTAATTATTCACAATAATGTTTACAAGTATACATCTATTGAAGTTATATAACGAGTGCATTCCAATTCCTCCCATAGAAATCAATTATGCAAAAAATCAAACTTCACCCCCAAATGCCTAATTACAAACTAAAAGAAACACAAAAATTATCCCAATGGAAGCTCAAACAACAGCTCAAATGAAAATATACTTTAGGGCCACATCTATTGAAGTAATTGAGTTCAAGCAGAGGATGAAACATTAGTTATTTTAGATAGTGAATACTTTTAGAGAACATCGCAAAAAAGAAATACGATTCTTTTTCAGGAATTAATTCAAATTAATTCAAGATTGAAAAAAGTCCAAATGCCCAAATAAAGTTGAAATTAAAAAAACCCAATGCCTATTGGGATAATTTAATTAGGGTTCATAGTTAATTAGTTATTAGAGATCGAACTTACCGGAACAAATTGCAATTTGCCGTCTGGGAGAGGCTGAGATAGTTCCGTGTGCCAGGAGAATGGGAGGAGAAAGAGATTCGTGCCTTGTTCCTTACCCACGAAGACTAGAGTTTGAAGTGGTCTGCTATGCGAGTGGTGCAAGGGCGAGAGACTGGAAGCGTTTGGTGGGCGGCAATGGCAACGGCAACGGCGACAATGAGAGCAAGTGGTAGTGACTAAGGTTCAGGATTTTCTTTCACCGTCTCTCTTCTCAGTCCTCGCTAGTGATCAAGTTTTGTGTGACAGAAAGAAATTAGAGCGCGCGGGGAAATTATCAAAAATTAGAGCGCGCGGGAAATTATACCGCTCTTTTTTCTGGTCATTGCTTTGGGTATAACAACGTTTATGTAACAAACGTTGTCAAATCTCCATTCTGTTACAACGTTTTCTTGGCGAGTGTTGTTATATTGTCGTCTTAATACAACATTTACCTAGAAAACGTTGTTAATAACTCTCATAAACAACGTTCACTTTGAAAACGTTGTAATAAACTATCCAAACACAACGTTTTTTAAAAACCGTTGTGTAAAATGACCTAAACACAACATTTGTTTAAAAACGTTGTAAAACTAATGTTGTGAAAAATCATTTTTGTTGTAGTGGTATTAATAGTACTTCAATAATTTCTTGGTGACTTAACTACAGCCCTTTTAAAGGAAAAACACTTAAATTATAATTATTACTATATGTCCAAGTGTGTCATTTGATCTTATGTATAAAATAGTTTTAATTCTAAAGTAACTCACACTTGTTAACTAACCAGTTTATAGCTACTTCTGAGATTACCACTTCCCATACACTTTCTTCCCACAGTACCTTATTCCATAACCATAATAATTATCATAACTAAACTTAAGACACACTTGCACATAATACTGCATACACACCTACACACAGTAATAGCTCCATACCCAGTATACACTTACACACACAACACACACAAAGAACATCCCCACGATGACACCAAAATATCTTGATGCCGGATGCACCGGTCAGGACATATACGGGCAGGGACCTTAGCCCGAAGGCCAATAGCATATTATGCGCGAGCACGCCCGAACATGCGAGCATGATCCACACGAGCACCACAACGCGAGCACGCCCAAACATGCCAAGAACGTCTCCAAGAATTACGGGCCACATCTACGCGTTCCCGAGATCACAGGCTACAAATCAGGAATTGCCTCCAATCATGCCCGGAAATTACTCTTCCTTAATTATAGGGATTGACATCCCTCAAAATCAGCCCACGAATCACTCCATTTTCATTATAAAAGCCAAGCCAGTACTTGGTCCAAGGTACGTTCACTATTCACAAGCTAAGACTCTGTCCAAATTAATAAGCAAGTTCTTATTCTCACGCCGGAGTGTCTTAGCAGGGCAAGCCCCTGCATTCACCCTAGCGTGTTTTTTATCCATTTCAGGTTCTTAGCTCAAGCCCAGATATCCACGTTTCACGAAGATTCCAGAGAGTTCCTGACCGTGCCATTTTGTGCATCATCAGTTGGTTCCGTTGCCGGGAACTCTTCATAGCACACACTTGAAACATGGTTCAAAACGCAAACACTCTTATGTTGGAGGAGCCGGCTTTGGAGGTTGTTGGTGGTGAAACCACACAACTACCTTCACAGCAACCCAGAGGCCGTGCACCACCAAATCCAAACGCCCGGATCACCAGGTCACAATCGGCCGCCGTCCACGCCAATTCGGCACAATCGGCTCACGGGGGGCCTTCTCACTTACTCCCACCTCCCAGACCAAATCCAGAGGTGGAGCTTCGTGACCAACTTAACGCTCGGCGAGCACGGGCAGCGGCTCCTGAGGCCGCAACATTGACCGAGCAAGCTCGGCTAGCTGCGCTAACAAACCAGGCCCAATATCTGAGCCGGATGTACGCGCTTAACCAGCAGCTACTCGCTATGGGGCAACCCATGGTGCCAGTAGAGGAGCAACTTTTCCCTGACATCCCAACGATGAGCGCTCCCCGCCCAGCTCCTTCCGCGACGCAAGGCAGTCGTGGCAACCGGCAAGATCCTCCTAATAACCCGGCAAGTACCGGGGCTAACGGGAGGAGAGAGCAGTTGGAGAACAGGCACAATCGGGAAAAGCACCCCAATGCTCGGGAGTTCGCGGAGTTCGAGTATACACCGGCTAACCATGCCGGAGGCTCCGCGAAGGAGGAATCGCGCCGCGCGAGGAGGCCGAATCCTTGCCACCCTCCCAACGCTGCGAAGAGAGGAAGCTCATTCTCGTCGGTCAAGGCGCACACCATCCCCAGGCGCAGTCGCCTAGAGGAACGATTGACCGAGGCGGACGGATAGAGAATGGAGCCCGATCACATCGGTCAAATCGCTCGCCATCACCTAGGCGCATGTCACCCGAAGGGGATCGGAGAGGGTGTGCGTAGCGAGCACCATGGAGGAGAAACTCACATCCCGCCTCCATTGCGGACACAAGCGGAGCAAGACAAATTCGAGGAGGTCGACAACGCGATCGCCTTAGAGTCGGGCGAGCAAGGTTGACGTTCCTTCCGAAGAGGACGTCCCATTGGCGGACTGGATAGTGACACCTCCAGATCCGGACATGCAAATACCCGTGTTCGATAAGTACAATGGAAGCGGCCTTGCCGCGACCATGTTATAAGTTTTGAGAATCAAATCAACATGGTCACGACCAATCAAGCTCTCAAATGCAAGGCCTTTGTGAGCACGTTGAAGGAGGTGATTCGATGAGACATAATTGTTCCGGGAACCCGCTAGAGGTTACGGGACCGGCGATCAATCAAGCTGTGGGTCTCCCGCTCCCGGCGAGTGTGGTTCATGTGGTGTCACCCGGCGGGTTTTGCACTTCCTCACACCCTGGCCCGGCGTACCGGTTTCGAACTGTGACCTCCAGGGATAAATACACGTTCATGGAGCATGAGTACCACTTGAACTAGCTAGCTCAAGTGGTACTCATGCCCATGAACTGTATTTATCCCGAGAATCGAAGGTACGCCGGCCAGTGGTGAGAGTTGAAACAAAGCCGCGGAGACCACATAACCACCGCCAGAGCGAGACCTGTGAGCTGATTGATCGCCGTCCGATCCCAGGTTCCCAGGGTAATATGTCTCATAAAGGCGCCCTTTTTGTTGAGGGATGACCTTCCTTAGGGGACTTGCCGAGACAGACTCTCTTGCTCGCGGGGCGGAAGTCGGGTACATCCGTTTAAACTCATGATCTCCCACGCACAGCGGTGGGTTTTGCCTCTCACGCCCACCGGCGAAGGTTTCCAACCGTGACCTCTGGAGAAGTACACAGTTGTGGAGCATGAGTACCACTTGTAGCTAGCAGTGGTACTCTCGTAATCAGGTCTTCTCCTGGAGGTCAGTGGAAGGTTTCGCAGCTGCATGAGGGGAACCACCGAGGCGGGGATCATGGTTTGATGTACCTGACCTGCGGCTCCCAGGAAGCTGTCTCCAGCAAGTCCGGAAGGTCATCCCTCAACAAAAACCTTTCTGATGAGACATAATTGTTCCGGGAACCCGCGAGGTTCGGACGGCGATCAATCAAGCTCACGGGTCTCCCGCTCCCTGGCAGTGTGGTTCATGTGGTGTCACACCGGCGGCGGGTTTTTGCACTTCTCACACCCAAACCGCGTACGGTTTCGAACTGTGACCTCCAGGATAAATACACGGTTCATGGAGCATGAGTACCACTCGGGCAAAACGAAAACTCACAATCTCCGATGGCAACAACGAAGTCGAGTTTTCGAAGAAGGAAAAATTCTCGAGATAACTTCGATGCGGTTAGGAGTTATACTCGATCTCACGGCTTAGAGCAAGTTCTCGGAAGTAACTCCGAGCAAGTACTCGGACACAACACCGCACAAGCCCTCGGGAGCAGTACCGAGCAAGTTCTCGGGAAGAAGAAAGAGTTAGAGGTGGAGACCTTGCAAGTCAGGGACAACCACGAGATTGAAGCTCACGGCGAGCTCGAAGAAATAATCATCAATCCAGCGCATCTGAGCGAAGATCAAAATTGGGAAAACGGGAGAGAGCGAACGCGAACAACTAATCGAGCACCGAAACGAGTCTCGATGTCTTTGCATGGATCGAGGATATGAAGGGGATTAGCGAACACGTTGCTCTTCATGAGCTCAACATCGATCCCATTTCGACTGTCCGGCGAGCAAGACAGTTCTCGGCTGAAAAGGATAAAGCTATCAAAGCAGAAATTGAAAAGCTACTCGCAGCGGGCATAATCGAGGAGATCCATTACCCAACCTGGTTGGCTAATGTGGTTATGGTTAAGAAGTCCAACGGAAAATGGAGGCTATGTGTTGACTTCACTGATTTAAACAAGGCTTGCCCAAAGGACTGCTACCCGCTCCCGCGAATAGACCGACTGGTCGATGCCATAGCTGGATTCGAGATGCTAAGCTTCATGGATGCCTACTCCGGATATCACCAAGTAAAGATGGCGAACATGACAAGGCCCATACGCTTTCCGAGCGGCGCGGACTATTCTGCTACAAGATGATGCCTTTCGGACTAAAAACGCGGGGCCACGTACCAACGGATGATCAACAAGGTATTTTCATCTCGGATTGGCGGGAATGTTGAGGCATATGTGGACGACATGGTCGTGAAATCGAAGGAGCGACCATATTTCGATCGGCCGAAACTTTCACCAACCTCCGTAAGAACAACATGAAGCTCAATCCGAGCAAATGCGTTTTCGGCGTCCGAGGGGAAAATTCTTGGGCTTCATGGTCAACGAGAGGAATAGAGGCCAATCTGAGAAAATAAAGGCCCGCTAGAAATGAAACGACCTCGATCAATTAGGGACGTGCAGAGGCCGAACGGCCGCATCATCGCATTGGGAAGGTTCATCTCCGTCAGCGAGAAAAATGCTTACCCTTCTTCAAGATTCTGCGTGGAAATAAGGGGTTTGTGTGGTCGAAAGAATGCTCGGAGGCGTTTGAGCGGCTCAAAGAATATCTGGGCAAGCCCCCACCGTTGGCGGCCCGTTCTTGGAGAAAAACTATTTGTGTATCTCGCGGCCACCGAGCAGCGTGGGCGCGGTCTTGGTTAGGGAAGACTCAAATGTACAAAGACACATTTATTATGTATCTAAGGCTCGACCCGGTCGAAGCCCGTTATTTTAATGCGAAAAATTAGCTTACTCGCTTGTTGTCTCAGCTCGCAAACTACGGGCTTATTTTTCTGCACATCCCATACTTGTATACACAGATTATCCACTAAGGAAAATTCTACACAAACCGGACTCGTCGGGAAGATGCTAAAATGGTCGATCGAACTCACGAGTCGACATCGATTATAGTCCCAAAAGCGATCGGGGCACAAGCACAGATTTCTGGTCGAAACAAGTTTTTCGACCGAGAGGGAAGAGACAGAGACAGAGACGAGAGTCCTACCGGCAGCGAGTAGACCAAGTGTCTATTGGGAGTTATTCGTCGATGGAGCTTCCAGCAAGTCGGGAAGCGGCGCGGGCATCATACTCATTCCCCCGAGCATGAAGATCATTTCGAAAAGGCGCTGCGCTTTACATTCCCAATGTCCAACAATCAAGCCGAATATGAAGCACTGATAGCGGGCACAGAATTGGCATTGGACATAGGAATTCAGAATATAGTCATCTACAGTGATTCACAGCTCATTGTGAATCAAGTTAAGGGGGAGTATGGGGTGAATAACCCCACCTTAGAGAAATACTGCGAGCTGGCGAGAGAGTTGCTAGCCAGAATGCAATTTTGGGAATTAATCAGAATTGATCGAACAGAGAATGTACGAGCAGATTATCGTCCAAGATCAAAGCGAGAATCTCACATCTCCACCCCGCCGTAATGATCGAGCATATCGAGATGCCAGCAATCGAGCGAGAAAAAATCCTGGATATAGAAATCACCGGGAGGTGTTGGATCGATGAGCTACAGGATTACATCGAGCAAGGTACTTTACCCGAGGATAAAGATCAAGCTCGAACGATACAAAAGCGCGCCGCTCGATATACGGTTATAGATGGAATTCTATACAGGCGATCATTCTCAAGACCCTTGTTAAGGTGTGTACGACCTGAAATGACCGAACGCCTTCTCGCCGAGGTTCATGAAGGAGTGTGCGGGGGTCACCCAGGGGCCAGAACTTTGGCAGACAAAGTAATCTCAGCGGGCTATTATTGGATGAACACGAGAAGGGAGGCTGAAAATTACGTCGAAGATGCGACAAATGCCAACGATACGCGGACATACCCCGACCGCCATCTACCGGCGGTCACCGGTGGTCGCGTCATGGCCATTCGACATGTGGGGAATAGATTTATTGGACCTTTCCCCTTTGCTCGGGAAGCTGCAAATACGTGATCGTGGCAATTGATTACTTTACCAAATGGATTGAAGCTAAGCCTCTAGCGAGCATAACAGAAGAAAACGCCATCAACTTTGTGCACGATTTCATCTGGTGCCGATTCGGAGTACCCGAGCAATCGTCTCGATCATGGAACTCAATTCTCCGAACGATTTACGAGAGTGAAAATCTGCACATCAAACACCGGTCTTCGGTTGCATACCGCAGGGCAACGGACAGCGAGGCGGGAATAGCGAGTCTGCACGCTCTCAAAAGGAATCTTGAGGGAAGAGCAGGGAGATGGCTAGATGAGTTGCCCGCCGCACTTTGGGCCGTAAGAACTACGGTCAGGGGGCCAACAGGAGAAACTCCTTTCGCCTTAACTTATGGTTCGAGGCCATGGCCCGGTGGAGATGGCCCTACCAACGATCAGAGTCTCAAAATTCAACGAACAGACAAACGACCATGAGAGGCTAATGGATATGGATCGCTCGAAGAAAAAGACTGGAATCAAAAATGAGAATGATCAACTACAAGCGAGAGGGCCAAGGGTCATCACGACAAAAGAGTTCACAAGAAATCTTTCATGATCGGCGGCGGGTTCTGCGAAAAATTGAAGCTACGGACATCGAGAAATGGGCAAACTTTCGCCAAATTGGGAAGGCCCCTTCCAAGTCACAAAAGTAGTCAAAGAAGGAACCTACATGTTGCGAACTAAGGAGGAGTTGACCTAAAACACCCATGGCATGCGGATCATCTTAGGAGATACTATCAATAGGTAAGATCTTACGAAAAGTTGATTTGTAAATGAAGCATGACAATATATGAAATAAAGCTTGAATTCTTGTTTTATTATCATTCTGTTGTTCAATTATGCTCGCAAGAACGGCGAAAAATAAAACTTGTTAAATTTCAAGTTATTATGATTAGACTTATCACTAGTTCTCATGACGCTCGCAAGATCGAGCATAACGGCTTGTTATATTTCAAGTTGTCCCAATGCTCGCAAGACCGAGTAGGGCATGAGACTTGTTTAAACTCAAGTCATGATAGGCCATAATTAGTTGTAGTCGCAAGTTCGAACTAAACTACTTATTATCTATCATTTAGCCTAAATGCTCGCAAAGGGCGAATCGGAGACTTGTAAAAATTTCAAGTTACGGTTAAAGTTATTTTGTTTCGGGATCGGTTAAAATTATCTCAATTAATAGCCACGACCAGACATGTTCGCAAGATCGAACAAAACATGAAAGAAGCAAGTATTAGCCACGACCAGACATGTTCGCAAGACCGAACAGAATACGAAAGATGCAAGTTACTGCTAACTACAGCTTCATTAAAATAAACTAGAAGTCTTTACAAGTAAAGGAAAAGAGGAGGGCACGCAGGCCAACAAAAACATTTACAACCAAAAGGTTAGGGGCCGCAACGTTTCCTTCGGCAGAGCCGCCTCAACAGTCGTCCCCGACCTCGGCGATTCTCATCGGGAGCTTCGGCCGGAGTAGCAGTATAACCTCCTCCGCGAGACGACGGGCCTCGAGCCTTGTCCGGACGTTGACCACCAAAGGAGTAGGAGGAATCCACTCCTCACGCCCCTCCAGTTGGTCGCTTTCCTTCAGCAAGGCCAAGTCCTCCTCGTCGAAAGGGTACCAAGCGTGCCCACGGCGAGCTTCAGCCCCATAATAAGAAGCCGAGGAGACGTCAGCAAGGGCATCGACGGTGACCCCGCTCATCCCAAGACCACCGAGCACCCGAAGAGCGTGAACCCCTTGATCGTAGTAGGGGAGACCGCATTAGTCGTCTTCCTGATATGCTTCGGATGCCCGGTAGCGGGTGATGACCTCCTCCTCGCTAGCCGCCTTGACCTGCGCCACGTAGGCGACCGACCTCTCCAAGTCGCGACCCAGCTCGAGCTTCTCCATCTCCGGTGGGGACCTTCGCTCAAGCTCGGCATTTACGGAGCGGAGGGACTTCTCGGTTCCCTGAGAACCTCGTCTTTGGTCTTTCGGGGCTTTCGGCTCGGCCTCAAGTTTAGAGACCTCCTCGGTTTAGCCAGGACCTCTTTGTCCTTGGCAATGAGCTGCCCGTTCCGTTTTGCCGGCAAGGTCTCCATCCCCTTGAGCTCTCCCTTGATTGGCAACCCTAGCCGAAGACTCGAGGCACGGCGAGCATGTTGAAGTTGGTCGATCTCGCAAAACGCATGGTTAGTGGGAACGGCGGGGATGAGATCGACGCAAGGAAAAAGAATGGCTAAATTTACCTCAAGCGGCCAGCCGGCTTGGCCGAACAAGACTCCGTTCGACTCGTGGGAATTTCGGCGAACCAAGCTGCGTGGGAAGCCCTCTCGGACAATTCACGGATGGCGGCTCCACGAACACGGAGATCAATGTTATCAATCACCGAACGTTGGCCGGTTACGTGGTAAGGGCCATCGAAGCCTCCGCGAGGTTGGCATTTGGAAATCGGCTCCATCCACGAAGGCGCCGCTCCTGGGAGTCTCGGCACGAAGTCCCATTGCGGCGCTGGACCTTTGGGCGCACAGAGCGCTCGGGTGCCTCCTCGCCACTCTTCCTCTTTCGAAGTAAGAGGGCAGTTGGGTCCTGCTGAGCAGTAGGGTCAGAAGCATCCCCGGCGAGAAGCCGAGGAGCGTCGCGGAGAAGAGCGAGTAGGGGGATTAGCGGCGGCCACCGGAGCCTTGGATTTGCTCGTGCCCGTTCCTGAGGAGCCCACCTTAGGATCTGCGGTAGGTACCCGGGGCACGGACGCCGGAGGCAAAGTGGAAAGCGTAGATCGGCGCTCGCCAGCATCCTTCTTGGCCTTCTTGGCAGCATCGACATTTATCCTCTTCATTTCTGCGACCAAAAAGCGACATCAGGCCAACAAACAAGAGGAATGTTAAAATAAAATACAAAAAAATACAGAGTCAAACCAGAAGGGTCCAAAGGGGCAACACAACGGGTGCCAATCTCCTTGCAGGCTAAACAGTCGCCCGGAAAGGCCATGTCCTGATGAGGACCCCAAGCGGGATGAGGCAACTCGTTGGCCATTACTACCCTAGCAGGAACTCCCCCAACGGGCAGACGATTGACGCCGGCCAGACGTAATAGCTCGACGTCACCAGTCAGAGCTTTCCAATCAAACGTCCAAGTCTGGACCTGGCCATCAATCTCTAGAGCCGCCTCGATAGCAGCATTTAATTCACGATCCCCCGACGAGGAAGCATCCACATTCCCTTTGGGAGGCACGGCTTTATCAGTGGCCGGTGGGAAAGGCCACCCAAGTCGCGATTCGACGAGCAGAACCTTCTCGTCCCACTTCTCCGTCTTGTTGGGGAAGTCGCTGAAAAGGCGAGGACATTTCGGCTTCGAGCGGGCAGAAATGCGCTGCGTCCTTTGTCCGTCTTGAACACAAAATATTTCCTCAACACCGACGAGAAGGCTCGAAGCCGAGACGGCACAATACAATGAATGAGCTCGGAACTCGGCGGTGTTCAACATGAGATCGGAAGGGACGGCCCGAGAAGCCATCGAAACTCGACTATAAAGGGATCCAAAGCGACGCCATCCCACTTGAAAAATTCGTAAAGAATACCACCGTCGGTGTGATCGCGGAACTCAACATTTTCACTCCGAGGATCGAGCACTCGGACACGATACATTTGTTCATCTATTCCGAGAGTGGAAAACCAATTTTGAACGTCTCTATCTCCATTGAAAGACCTCCATATGTCGTCAGAGGTCCCTGAAAGAGAGGCAGATTTTGATCGGACTCCGCGAGCTCGCGTCCGAGCAAGTCTCGGCGAGCTCGAGCTCGCTGAATCACTGTCTGTGCTCGGGGCTCTAACTACTCGGGTGACCTGGACCTCGCTGGAGGAATCACTCACTGGAGAAGTTGGAGGGGTGGACTCAGAACTCGGCTCACTCAAACCTTGCTCGCGGTCGTAATCAAAAACTTCAACCGAATGGGTGGCCTCTGAATCAGACGCACCACGAAGACTAATGGAGGACGACATCACTACACAGGGGAAAAAGGAAGGCTGGCTAAGTACGGTATTAGCAAAAGGGGTAAAGAGGGAAGAAACCTAAATCCAAGATCTACCGTAATACATGGCTTAAACCCTCCCAGAGGGTTCGCAACACAAAACCATCTTCACTTGAAGATCAACGCCCCAAAACAACGTCCTTCCATGACTAATTCATGGCTATCAGCGAAATCCCCAAAAATAAAAACTCAAAGGCAAAATAGCGAAATTGAGAAAAGGGCGCGAGCAAATACCTGGAGTAATAGTGCAGAAAGAGGATGAGTCCGTGAAAAGATCAACTGGTGCAGCAAGAATTCTGGAAGAAAGGAAGCTCCACGAAAGATCTCAGCAGCGGCGGCAGTAGAGGAAGGAAATAACTTGTAAAAATGGCCAGAGGGATCGCCCAAACCTATTTAAGGGTTTCATTTTCCCTCCAAGGCTATGGGCCTCCAACGGACGCCTACGGGCCTAGGCCTGGGCCTACCCTCCGCATTTAATGCGCCTCGAAACCAAACAGGCACGGTTTCCCAAGCGACAGCCTTCCGTCCTTTCGGTCACTTCATAGATGACGTCGCCCAACTAAACGCCTAATAACCATGATTGCTCCTCGCCACGAGCATAAATACTTCTTGGACAAGGAGCAGGGGGCCATTGATGACACCAAAAATATCTTGATGCCCGGATGCACCGGTCAGGACATATACGGGCAGGGACCTTAGCCCAGAAGGCAGGCCAGTAGCATATTATTGCGCGAGCACGCCTGAACATGCGAGCATGATCCACACGAGCAGACCACAACGCGAGCACGCCCAAACGCCGGTAACCGTCTCCAAGAATTACGGGCCACATCTACGCGTTCCCGAGATCACAGGCTACAAATCAGGAATTGCCTCCAATCATGCCCGGAAATTACTCTTCCTTAATTATAGGGATTGACATCCCTCAAAATCAGCCCACGAATCACTCCATTTTCATTATAAAAGCCAAGCCAGTACTTGGTCCAAGGTACGTTCACTATTCACAAGCTAAGACTCTGTCCAAATTAATAAGCAAGTTCTTATTCTCACGCCGGAGTGTCTTAGGGGCAAGCCCCGCATTCACCCTAGCGTGTTTTTATCCATTTCGGGTTCTTAGCTCAAGCCCAGATATCCACGTTTCACGAAGATTCCAGAGAGTTCCTGACCGTGCCATTTTGTGCATCATCACCCACAAGCTGCCACCAAGTCACGCCCAGCTTCCAAGCTGGAGGCATACCCACGCACACCCGACACACATAGACTCACGTACACCCAATCAGCACACACACACACACACCTCACGAATACACACAGACACACACCCGCACCATACACTGTCACATGCACCCACGCACACACACTTAATCCGACACCCTCACTCTTTTTTTTTTTTTTTAACTATTCGACCCCCACCCCTCCTGCCATTTCCAGTGTTTACTCCTCCCTCCACATGCCAACATACATTCACATTCACCCAATAAATTAATAATAATTCTCTCACTAATAACAACCAAGTGAGAGAACCAGACTAACAAAGAACATTAAAGAATGGAAAGAAGAAAGGAACTAAAACTCATTATTACTCTACTGCACACATACCTTGACACACTTTTACACACACTAACACCTTCACTCCATTAAATTCGTCCCTTTTTCCCTTCCCTTTTGTCTCTTCTATGCCAATTATTTAATCCCAATTTCAACAATGTGCATAGCCAAATTACTCTTTTCTTAAACTGTTAGAGTCATACGATATTATTA